>OY998184.1:47510830-48710830 GCA_963921935.1 Galeruca laticollis
CATCGCTTTCTCCTCCTATATCGATAATGAGTGGTTCCGTCATTACTTCTACACGTATGTCTAAATCCCAAAACTTTATTTCTTCTTTTAATACGTGTTGAATACATTTACGCCAACTCTCAGCAGTAACGGTATGCAGCGCCTCGTCAAACAGTTTCTCAACGTCAGCCATTTTGAATGTACTGTTTTTTCTCGCAACATAATTTTTCACTTGGGCCCAAACCAGCTCGATGGGGTTTAATTCACAGTGGTAGGGAGGAAGTCTAACAACTGAGACGTTGAAATCTTTCGCCATTTCATCGACAACGTACTTAATATAACTGCTTTTATGTTTCCGTACGAGAGATAATAATTCAACTTTTAGCATTGCCTCGTTGTGCGGAATGCTTTTACTCTCTAACCAATCAATTATAACCCTCTTGCGGCTAGCTGAAGTAGGTATTTGCTCCAGTCGACGAGAGTGGTATGAAGCATTATCCATAACTATCACTGAACCAGGAGTTACCTTTGTTAAAATTGATCTAAACCATGTTTCAAACCGGTTACCATCCATCTCTTCATGGTAATCGACAGTTTTTTTGGACTGAAAACTTAGTAATCCACCTTCTACAAATCCTTCCTCGCTGCCAATGTGAGTGATAATCAGTCGACGTCCTTTCCCAGAGGGAGCTTTTAAACCGGAAGAGAAACCCTCCATAAAGGCTTGTCGATTGCTTCGTATATTCATGTCTTGCCACACTTTTGACACAGTGTGGCCTTCATTTAACCATGTTTCGTCAAGATATTATATGTGCCGTCCTTCGTTACGAAACTGTCGTATCTGTTTTAAATAATTTCTCCTCCATTCCACAATGTCATTTCGTTCAATTAAGGCACTGTTTCTACTTCTTGTTTGGTAACGAAAATTCATTAATTTTAAAGTTCGTCTCAAAACTTTATCACTGATGTTTGGTAAAGTATCATCAGCTTCTATTACCTTGCTCAATTTAGCTACCGAGGGGATTTCATTCCTAAAATAAAAAGAATGTATTTCGCTACGTATAGCATTCCGTGTTTGGTCGTCCAAAACAATTTTCTTTCTTCCCCTACTTTCCGGTTTACAGTTTTCACCTCGTTCTCTTGTCAAAGATCCGTCCCGCGATTTCTTTAGAATATAGTACTCGTATATAGTACTCTCAGAAACTTTAGTTAAATAACTGCACTTAATCACAGCGTCACTAACACCCAACTGTTTGTCCATGGCACACAGTCCTTCGTACACATTTAATATGAGGAGTTTTTCTTCCCGAATTAAATTGTTACGACGCCGTTTTTTATCGCCAACACCGCTACACTCCGCCATTATTGTCACTAAATATACCGATATAAATATTACAATAAATACCAATAATAACCGATTTATCACACAAAACCACAACACAAATACTGATGTTACGCTCATGAAGAGAATAAACACCTCACATAACTGTTTACTATCACTGTCTCATTCGCGTAGCTCGATCTATCTATCTCGTTCTCAAAGCCGGAACATTGAAGCGACTCTCCAACATTGTCAAATCGGCGAGTTTTTCACAACAAACTTTGCGTTCAAGAAATATACATAAACACTTTATTTCACATTTCAAGTAAACTAATTATTATTAGTCTGCTTGAAATTTGAAATAAATATATTAAATTGGTATTGACTTAATTACATTGCATCTTTTGTACCTGAAATATTGACACAATGGATTTGAAGTGTATTTATAAAATACAGCATTTCTCTCTAGAATACATATGGCAACTGCGCTTTAACCAAAGTGTTGATTAGATAGCTCTGACTCACTTTACACAATTTCGACTATCGAGTATAGGAATGTCATCCTCATTGTCATTGTCAATTTAACATTAATTGTTGTGTTGAGATATTATAATATGGCTTTTGCAAATAGAATGCAGTGTTACGTTTGTGACCACTTTTATTTTCCATGACAAACTGTTCGTTTAATTCGCGATGATAACATAGATGTGAATCAAGAGTAAGCCTTCAACGAGTATAGAGTTGACATTTTTGTTGCGTGTAACATATATGTACCCCATTTTTTGAGAATTTGTTGCCATAATTTGGATAATCGTGGTTTTCTATTGCCTCGATTACAAGAGGGTTTGAATTTTAATAATAAACCTTACACAATGACAAATATGTTTGTTCAAGATTTAAGAGATATGGTCCATGAAAATCGCCAAGTCAGAAACTGGGAGGATATAAACAGTTTTATTGAAGAGGAGTTCAAGTCCCTAACCTCGTTTCCAGAAATAATTTCTTGGAATTGTTTTAATTTTGTGACTCGATTGAACATGGTGGAAATATGAGAAATATTTATAAGAAAGATGTATTGACCTTCCTAATTAAACTAAGACATAGTGTTTCAGATGATTTATTGGAAATACTTTTCAACTACGGTTCCAGGCAAACAACTAGCAGAATAATTTCTATTGTAAGAACTTCCCGGCAACGTAGATTTGTACCAAACCACATAGGGTTCGATTCAATTACAAGGGAGGATTATATCAACAACCATGTATCTCCATATATTAATCAATTGTACAACCCTACTCCTGATATTCCTAAAGCTATAGCATATATAGATTGCACCTATAATGAAATAGAAAAAAGCAGCAATTTCCGGACACTGCGACAGTCTTATTGCTCTCACAAAAATAAACATTTACTGAAACCTAAAATTATATGTGCTGCTGACGGATATATTTTAGCTATTAATGGACCATATTTTTATGATTAAAAGAATAATGATGTATCTATTTTGGATCATGAATTTGCAAACGACGTCAAAGGAATGTGAACTTGGTTTTCTGAAGGTGACGTGGTGATATTAAATAGGGGATACAGAGACTGTATTCTGTTGTTAGAAGAACTAGGTCTACACTATCATATGCCACCATTTTTACCTAGAAATCGACCACAGTTAACAACGTTCGAAGCGAATACGGCTCGTTTAACGAAAAGTACGCGCTGGATAGTAGAGGCCCGAAGTGGACATGTAAAATTCATTTTTAATTTTTTTCTGGACAAATTAGCGGAACTCACGCAACAAAACTGCGAGAGTTTTATTCTATTGCTGGCGCCTTACTCAATAAATTCCTTCCTTTAATAGCAGTACCTGGAACAGCGGAGTTAGCAAATCAAATGTTAACTCATTCTGAAGATGTATATATTGTTCAGGCGCGAGTAGAATAAGAAAATCTTGGAGGACGACATGGTCAATGGACTCGATTGGATCACATGCATGTACCAATATTTCCACATTTATCACAAGAATATTTGAAAAATTTAACAGGTCCATATTATGTTCATCTTGCCAGTTCTTATATCCAGGATAAATTACAAAGAGAGGAAGATTATATTTTACAGATCGATGAAGACGTGGAAGAACCGAACTTTTTAAGATTCCAGCTATATTCTAGATTCAGAAATAATACTAAACATATGCTGGGGGTAGTTTATAGAGATCCTTGTGATGTCGATGAAGAGCAATTAATCTTGGAATATTTCTGTACATGCAGGTCAGGAACTAGAACCCTAGGAACATGTGCTCATGGTTCCTTGGTTTTGTCAGGCATCAAGAACATGTTAAGTTTCCATCAATCAAACTATTAAATTATATTGATGATGCACATGACAGAATTCTACCTGAACATATTGAAATGGGTCCAGATATTTTGTAAAAAAATATTTACCATTTACTAAAACAGATAGAAGATACTAAATCCATAACAAACTACTGTACACATTAAAAGTATTAAATAAATATTTTTATTCACTTGCATTTCTGTTTCTTCCTATTTAACCGATAGTAAACTACGATTTTTGTACTCACAAATGGAAATTATTATACATGAATGGATATGTCTGATATTTAATATAGTCCACTATATACACATATTGGAATCTCAAAAACGCATCATACTAAAATTATGAAATTACATGAAGTTATTAATTTCTTAAAGCTAATTACAAAAACAAGTAGATCGTACATTTTGACAGATCGAATTGAAAAATATAGGGTGATTCTAAAAAGGGAATATTTCTTCAATTATTGCTGCATCAAAAACGAATTAGATGTCTATCACCTTGTATTCCATAAAAACTATTGTTCTCTAGTTATTAAATGCATAATCAATATTAATAACAAATTCCCTAATATACAGAGTGTAATTTTTTATTTTTTAACAAACCCCTTTCTGTGGATGAATTAACAATCACCATGTATACATATAATTTGAAATGGGTTTATATAATGTCAGAACAGTAAAATTTATGTAAGTTTTTATTTTTGATCATGTTTTCATTCCATATAACATTCTACCAGAATTTCAAAAACTCCCCCTGATGTAACTAAGAACCACCCTGTATGTGTTCACATTTTGAAATATTTATGTGTACGTTTGCGTTAGACTAGGACATATTAATGCTACAATCAACTAAAAATGCTTATTTTTTTCTTTTTAATAAAGTTACGTAGTTTCAAAAAATATGGATTTCTCGACTTTAACACCCTCTATTTTAAAAACTAGTAATAGGATTAAATTGGTCCCATGGACACTTTTGGTCAACGAGTCGAGTACAACATCGTATTCAAAATTTATTACATTTATTACATTTGACGAAACGCCACTTTGCCATTAGAAAAGGGCGGGGTCCTTTAAACTGATAGCCATAATAATATTTTTGCATACATTTTGTTATTCACCCCTGACCGTCAGTCTGCAGTTCATCCACAGGATAAGTTACCCTCATAAAACCCTTTTTAGATCATAAACCTCGTTTGCAACTAACATGCGCCCGTTTTTGAAGATGTTGTAATTAATAACAAATAATCAATGAATAACATTGAATAAAAATGGTTTTTTTAAGTGTTTCAAATTCCATGTAATGCGAATAACCTGAGAAAATATTTTAATACCATGATCACAGAGTACATAAATGTACTATGTACCCTGATGGTCTTGACCGGTGTTGTACGGTTCTTAAAAAATAGTATATTAAAGTATAAGTGGATAAAGAGGTCTTTCAAACACGCGCGATTTTTCGAGCACGACAGCGCAGCCGAGTGCTCGAAATAGAGCAAGTGTTTGAAAGACCAGTTATCCACGAATACTCTATGCTATTTTTTTTAATTGGTGCACTTTGGAATCATAAAATATTATTATTATATTATTACTACAAAAAAATGGAAGTCCATCCTCGATGCCCAGCCAAGTTTCGTGAACGTCAAATAGTATTTATTTTTAGTTGACGTTACGGGCTGTCAGATCAATAATCAAAAAGTTTCTTTATTCATATTTAAAGGGAAACAATGTATATATGAATATATAAATACATTCTGCAGAAAAAACCAAATAAAACATTGGTTCCCAATGATGATATACAATTTAAAAACTAATGAAAAAAGTTGTCATTGAGACTCACGTTTCTCAAGTTGTTGTTGTTACCATGGGGACTTTAAAAAACGCGCGTGTTTGAAAGTTCGATTCAAACACGCTGACGCGTGCTTTAAAAAGGTAATATGCGGTATCAATAAAAAAAAATTCGAAATAGTCAAACTTTTGGATTAGAGTTGGCGAGATTTTCTAATTTGGATGACTGATAATGGATATATGTGTAGTTAATAAGAACGTGTTAATGAGAGAAGAAAAGTGAAAACAATAATAACCTAACACCATGTTCAGTAAGTGAAAGAACTATTCGTTTAGCGGAAATTCATTTCACTATGGGAACTGCTGCCTTGCAGAGGATGATAAATTAAAATATACAGATATGTCATCTCATGTTTCAAAGCGAACTGTTAAAATAACGTTCCTCTATTTTTTATTATAAACTGACAATAAAGAGACATCACGCTTTGCTACTTTTTTGTACCGGCCTGGAAATTACATTATCGAACACACAGGATAAAGTTTTGATAGATAGATCGGAGTTAAGCAACCGGGTTAGGATGAAATCGGCCTCGTACATGATAGGTATTCCCGTCACGGCTAGATTTTCCCCGCGTCGAGTTTCCATTTCGGCCAGTATGGTAGCTTGTGCTGTTATTGACCTGGGAGACGTCACCACAAATCAAAATTTTACCGGATCACGATGCCGATAGCGAAAGAACGTGCATTTCGCATGGAATAACAAGGATGTTTGTTGCTTTTTCAAGGGTTTTTTTTACCTAACACGATGGAATTGATAAGGTTGACTACAAAATGTGATGGATTCAAATATGGAAATAAATCCTAACAAGGTTGAATATAATTACTGCAAACATAATTTATATATTGAAAAAAATTTCGTCCATATATATATTATATACTCTCTGAATTGTCAAATTATGTGAAATAAAATTTCACGAGAATGAGTATTTTATAACAAATTTTAATGCAAATAATGCCAATGACTATCGATTGACCGATCTTTATTTAAAAAAACACGTGACGTGCCTTCCAGTTTATTATTTCTTCGGAAATAATCCATTTATTTTCTTTTCAAGGTAATCTTAGGTTTGTTTTAAAAATATGTGGGATATTATTACTCATAAGTTTCAAAAAGTTATTGTATGATTAATGACAGACAAATACTAGTAAAATTCCGACTTCCTAAAATGAATGCTGTGTCGTAATATATACGCTGTCTCAAATTGGAATATACATGATGAGTTATGAGGGAGTATACACACATCTATCGCATGTAGATGCCCTCAGGAAAAATGCTAATATATTGACTATCCATTCTGTGTTCAAATTCTGTCATGATAGTAGGAGGAATTAACATACTTAAAGCGACTTTATTCCCATAATTAGCTTTTTATCTCTGGAAATTGTATTGCAAGTTATTCGGATTTTAAAACACAAAACTTTGCGAGACAACCTGTACACAAATTTATCAACCCTATTTGTTAATATCACATCATTAGGAACCAGTAATAAAGGTCGAATGTTTTTTCACTGTCTTTAATGTGTTTTGGAAACGTTTTTGTTGTTCTGCATCGTAATAGAAAACTTCTTCTGTTGACAAATCTAGCCAATTTCTGGTCCAATTTGGCCCACTGTTTTAATAGTTTTGTCGCTACAAAACCATATGTGTTTCTGATCTCGTGATAAAAACCCATCATGAAATAATAGAACAAGGTGGATATGTCGACCGTGGTTATTTATAAATTACAATATTTTGTTGATTTCTGGGTTATTGCGGTCACTAGACTAATAAAACTCTTTTTATCTATTTACTCAATATTTCGCAATATTTGATAGCTTCATCAGAAGTGAACTTGAATAATATAGTTAATTTAAAATTATTTCACACAACAACACAATTAAATGAAAATAACTTACAGATATTAGAGTACGTCCTTAAGTGAAGCAAACATTTAAATGGTTTAAAACAGTTCTGATTAAAAACGTTAATATATAAAATATAAAATAATTATTGCTAATTGATGCTGGTTTTTTGCTGAAAAGAATATAATATAGTAAATTCATTTGAAAGTATATGTCTGCGAAACATTTCATTTGAAATATACTCAATGGAAGATACACAGGTTTTTAATAGATTTAAAATGTTACAGTATATATTACTTAATTGGTTAGTGTCAGTATTGTAGTTAATGTTGTTTTTTTGTTGTCTTTTTATGTGATACATTTCTAGATATAAGCGGCTCTTGTAGTTATTTGAGTGACCTAGAATCTTTACCCCAGAAAAGTCAAAAATATGTCCGGTTTTTTGTTGGTGTTCAACAGTAGCACATCTATTTTTGCTTAACCGGTAATCACTCTGGTGTAAAGTTATATGCTGCTTCAGCCACTGTGATGTTTGACCTATATATGTGCATTGACATTGACCACAAGGCATCTCGTGAATAACGTTAGTATTATCCAGAATAGGTGTTTTGTCCTTAAGTCTCGTAAATATATTAGAAATCTTTAATGGGGTATACTTTGCAAACCTGATATTTGGAATTTCTTTGAAAACGGACACAATTCTGTTTGTTGAAGAACTTACATATGGAATCCTTCTATATGTAGTGTCATGTTTTTTATTCAAGTCCCTTCGTCCGTCATAATAGTCTGAGTTAAATACACTACTCCAAGAATTTAACGCACCACCAAAAAATAACCAAAAGTTAATTAACTAGAGACCTTGAGTTTCATTTAAAAACACTAATATGAGCATATTCCACGAAGTAAGGGTCGAGACAGTCAATTTTTTTTTTCAAAAGTTTAAAGTAAATTTTGGTCTTAACTGCTTGTCCGATTTGAATGAATTTTTTTTTGAATGACAGGTTGACACGTCCAGGGAGTTAGTGTACTACTGTATTCGCATACAAACTTATTTTTGTATAAATACGGGGTGTTGCAATGATAACCTGATTTTTTCATAAAATTTGTAACACCCTGTGGAGTTTAACAGTAACAATATCAACTTAAAATGAAAATCAAACTGTAGCTTTATCTTTTTGTAACATTTTGTTTTTTGATTTACTATATTATCTTGGCCACAACAAGAGACAATCAATTTCATAGCATAACATAACAATAAGTTACAGAAAATTGTCATTAGCTTAATACAGGTGTCAAAAAGCATTTCATAGAAGTGTATTTTTAGTGTTAGCCCTTACGTTTTTTTTGTAATGACCTTTATTTTAATCAATATGCAACGTGGAACACGAAATCTTACTGGCGAAGAATGTGCTCAAAAATATTGTTCGAGGAAGGCTGGAATTACTGAAGAATTGGTAGACGATTTAATGTATACCATACAACCGTTTCACGAGTTATACAAAGATATAGAGACACTGGAAGTCATGGTCGCAGACCGAGACAAGGAAGGAATCGAATAACAACCCCTAATCAGGACCGTTTTTTAAGATTATCGGAATTAAGACAACGTTTTGTAACAGCCCGGACCCTTCAAACCCGGCTTCGAGATGCTACCGGTGTACAAATTTGTGGTGAAACAGTTCGTCAGCGACTACGAGAACACAATTTGAGACCTAGAATTGCTGCTCGGGGGCCAGCTCTAACTAGAGATCATCGAAGAGCGAGGCTGAATTTTGCCATGGAACATCGTAACTGGTTAGAAGCGGAATGGAAACAGGTATTATTTACGGATGAGTCAAGATTTTGTTTGTACAATAATGACAGGCGCATACGTGTATATCGACGCCCTAACGAACGATATGCTCAGTGTAATTTCTCAAATAACACATTATTTGGAGGAGGATCTGTGATGGTCTGGGGAGGTATTTCTTCGACCATTATTCATGACCACAAGTTCTGTGCGACCACAGAACTTGTGGTCATGAATAATGGAAGCCTTACAGGTGAAAGGTACATATTGGAGGTTTAAGACCAACATGTAATGCCATATGCGCCATATATAGGGCAAGGATTTTTGTTGATGCACGATAATGCCAGGCCTCATGTTGCTGGAGTTATGAGGAATTATCTAGAGGAAGTTGGCATCGATACCATAGCATGGCCAACTAGAAACCCTGATTTAAATCCCATAGAGAATCCCTGGGACACTCTTGGGAGGAGGTTACGAGAGGAACGGAACTTGAACACCTTGGAAGACATGGGGAGGCGACTGATTGAAATATGGGAACAAATTGACCAAAATGATATACGGTCGCTTATTTTAAGTATGGGCCGTCGGTGCCAAGCAGAAATACAGAAATTAATATTTATTTTAGCCGGGCATTGTTTGACAACTACTGTCAAAAGTAAATTAGGTTACATACGCTGCTAAAGGTGTGTGTGTGTGTGTGTGTGCAATAGTGTCGCTACAATCACAAATTGTGAAAACGTCGACGAATAATATTTTATATGGTTATATTCATATATCTATTAAAATATAACTATCAAAACTATGAAATAACGATATAAATTATATAATATATATATATATATATATATATATATATATTTATATATATATATATATATATATATATATATATATATATATATATATATATATATATATATATATATATAGATTGGAACAGTGCAAAATTATTTTAGCCAATAAAGAACATAATTAATGGGAAGAAAAGAAAAATAAACTCGAACGGAATAGTAAATATAACAGATTGAGATGTAATCCAAGTGAGGTTATAATAATCACACATTAAATAGAGATAACTAAGAAATACTAATATATCACTTGCTTCCATTAATAAAAAGAATCATGGTATTTAGAACAATAAGTATAAATAATAAACAAAATACTCAAACAATATAGTAGAAATTATACTTTCATTATAACAAGAGCCCAGAAAATTGATAGGATATAACAGGATATTGTCAAGGCACAGTGACACACAATGGATTTGAATTCACAAATAAATATAAATCATTTAATATTCAAAACATTCAGACTCAATAAGAATCAACAAACTTTAATTGTAAATGTAAATATTTAATTATAAGAGTGTAATTGAAAATGAATCGAACAGTTAATGGACAATCTTTGAAAATGAATTTTTGAATAGTTATTATTTTAATATAGATTTAGAGAAATTTTGACAATGTATATTCATGATGAACTCTACATTGAATTTACTCATGATTGAGATATTTTTATTTAATTCAATAGTTCATATGTAACTTTTGGATCATCATGGTACATTGCGATTGACAGAAAATTTAATTAATTTCATGAGATCAAGTGAGCTTTATTGGAAGGTCTATATAAAACTATGTATAATTTGACAGATAGCTATTATATTTCAATCGTCAAGGGAAGATGTACAAAATTTGTGTCCTAATGATTTACTATATAGAATGCTTTGGAAAATAAAGAACAAAGGAACTTAAATATTGGAAGCCATATGGAAAATTACGGGAGAGAGTGGTGGAAAGCTTGGAGTATGAGCAATAAAACATGATAAATTAACAAATAACATATAAAAAACATATAACAGATGCGGAACTTACCTCAATTAAACCAGGACTAAACTGTGAGTTATTTATTTGCATATTAAACCTTGGAAGTGCATATCCTTGGAACATTTTCCGTACTTATAAACATTGAATTCAATAAAGTATCGAAGCCATATAACTGTGAAGAGACAGAAATGAAGTTATTAGTGATAATTGAGAGTTTTTTTTGATGAATTTTGTAATATTAAATTGTAACTAGTAAGAAATAATTTAATCAACTTACCTACCAACAATATAAACGATTATCTTTATAATCTGCAAGTATTGCAATCTTCCCATATTAAAATCAATAATTCAAATTATAATATTCGTTTCTTTTCAAATTTTGCATAAAAATAACATTAGTAAATAATTTTATATCAAAGAACAAATTTCAGATTATATATGTAAGCTATACATCCACTGGTCTGGTCTGAATTTAAGCCAGGGATTTTAACGTTCTGAATGTTCAATGAATGAAATATATTTATTTGTGTAAATTTACAATTAGTGTGTCGATTATTGTCCCAATTTTCAGGATTTAGAAAAGAAAACATGTTTTATTTCACTGTGGATGTAAAATTCTGCAGTAAGGTAGGTAACCCAGCTACGCTTACTAACTGAATTCTTTGAAATAAATATGCTATGAGTGGTAGTTTATTTTTCTTTAAATTTTGTTACGTCCTCGTTAATTTATATATATATATATATATAAATATATATATATATATATATATATATATATATATATATATATATATATATATATATTTATATATTTATATATACTACAATAAGTGATTTTCAAACTAAATGACCAATGAAAACGACATATATGCTACATTGTTGTCGGACTCTTATTGAATTTTTAGTAAACGATAAAATCTTACCAAAAAAAGAACAACCATATGACGTATCACAAAATAAGGTATTAATTTGAACAAATGTTAGTAATTTCAAGTATTTCAAATGAAATGAGTACCTACAACATAATCTAATATGTATAAATGTAAATACATATTTACTGTCACTTTGTATTATCTCTAAGGGCAGAATCAATTGTTTTTTAATTTTGAATTTTAAGACAAAAATCGCATTGGGGCATTATTTTCGATGGATAATACATTAAATTGATTAAAAAGCAAACCTCATATATGTGTTAATGTGTGTTGATTGTGAATGATTAAAATTTTATGTCAAATCATATTACCAAATAAAAATAACGATCAACTCTTAATAGTTTTAAAATCAAGATAGGCGTTGACCTTTTGACGTTCCTTGTTATTTTATTAATCATCCGTTATTTATGTGTACAAGAATACATATTTCTTCGGTATCTACGTTAAATACTATTGTGTTAGGTTTGGTAGAGCTTCAGCTACTTTCGTTCAAAATGCCACATCAGTTTTCGACCACAGATTATGTCGACATTAATTTTGTTTATGGGAATGGTAGAGCTGTAGGTTGAGAACATCACAGGAGATTTCCCACAATAGAATTTTGCAAATTCAGTGGTGAAATAAAGATCTGGTTATCCTTTTGGAGTCAATTTCAACGAATACACGATGATCAATCCATTGAGAATGAGGATAAGTTCCAATATCTCATTCAAGCCACAGTTCCAAATTCAAGAGCTCGGCAATTAATTGATAGTTACCCGCCCACTGGAGACCACTATCCGAAAGCTATGGACAGTTTGAAATCGAGATTTGGACATAATGATCTCCTAGTAGAGGTATATGTGCGAGAACTGTTATCGTTAGTTTTGAACACCTTGCACGAAAAGATCAAACGTTGCGATTTGTATAACAAAATTGAATCGCAGCTGAGAGCTCTTGAGACACCAGGCGTAACCTCTGAAATATGTGCGGCCATGCTTTTCCCTATGGTAGAATCGTGTTTGCCAGAAGAGACACTGAGAGTTTGGCAACGTAGTAGGTCCTGTTCTAACAAACTCTCATTGAAAGATCGTCTAAAAAAGCTAAAGGATTTCCTAAAAGACGAAGTAGAGAATGGAGAAAGAATATCTCTTGCTGTTGCCGGATTTGATATCAACAAAACCTCCAGAAAACCCCCTAAAAATAAGTGTGTTTCTCAACATGAAGTTACGGTAGCTACTGCGGCAAGTTTGCTGATTCAAAAGACTGTTGTTTAATGTGTTTTTGAAATGAAAAGCACCCCTCATCTTAGTGTGATAGCAAAAAAACACATTTACGAAGAGAAATCACGCATTCTCAAAGAAAAAGGCTGTTGTTTCGTATGCTTGAGATTTGGACATACGGTCAGAAAATGTCGCTCACAAGTAAAATGCCCAAATTGTAATGGAAGGCACATGAAAATCATGTGTAACAATGAAAACAAAATTGAGACAAAAACTAATTCTACTACAAGCGAATCTCTTTCAAACCATACCATAAGTTTTGCTGCAGACTTTATTGGTAAAAGTTGGTGAAAAGAACACCAGATTGGCGTAGTTTCAGATATTGGAAAGGCGTTTCTGCAGATTAGTCTCACACCTGATGATCGAGATTTCTTGAGATTCCTGTGGCACGATGCTGATAGTCGAATAAAATATTACAGACATTGTAGGGTGGTTTTTGGCGTGACCTGCAGCCCTTTCCTGCTTAGTAGTGTCATCAATTTCCATTTTCAGAAGTTTTTTGCACAGGCTCCGATTGACAATGCATCATCTTCGAATTGGGTGATTTCGAAACTGATGAGGAGTTTTTACGTCGACAATTGCATCACCAGCGTCTACACTCTTGTTGAACTCCACATATTTATTGAAAAAGCGAGTAATATTATGCTAGAAGGAAAATTTGATTTGCGAGGATGGGAACATACCATCTTGAATCGTCCCCTAGACCAAGTCAACACACCGAACAGCATACTCACTCCCGTATTAGGTCTTCTGTGGGACAAAAATCAGGACATATTTATGCTCAGCAGATAATGTTTTAAGGATATTGGTGAGGAAGTTGTTACGAAAAGAACTATTCTATCATCTTCGCATCGTATGTTTGACCAAATCGGCTTCACATGTCCAGTTTCACTGTTTCCAAAAATGTTACTATAAAAACGCTGGCAAACTAAGATTGGATGGGACACAGAAATAGAGGGTGAAATTAAAATCCACTTCCTCCGTTGGTTAGATGAATTATCGATCTTGAAAGATTTGACTTTACCAAGATGGTTTGGGTACCAACCCTAGACGACGACGGCAAGTTTGCATGTTTTTTGCGATGCGAGCCAGGATGCATATGCAGTGGCTATATTTTTGAGATTGGAGATGGAAGGTGTAGTTAGAATAAACCTGGTTCAAGGCAAATCTCGAGTATCGCCTGTTAAAAAACTCAGCATACCGAGGTTAGAATTGATGGCAGCAACAATTGGAGACAGATTGTCTGTATCGGTATCAGAAAATATTCATATACAAGGTGTCAAAATGTATTGGTGAACAGATTCAACCACTGTGTTATCTTGGATAAAGACAGAAGATATATGGAAGCCATTTGTCAGGAACAGGGTCCAAGAAATTTGTAGATTAACAGACAAGAATTCGTGGTACCATGTTCCCGGAGATAGTAATCCGGCTGATTTACCTTCCCGATGTTGTACTCCGAAGGAATTTATGGAGTTGAGATGATGGGAGGGACCACTCTGGTTGAAAAACCCCATGGAAGAATGGCCAATACAAAGATATCAGTGCGATAAAGGGGTAGTATATTCACAGAAGGGAAATATGATTTCATCTCTCCTGAATTCAGAAAACAAACCTATTTTCGATTGCTTTTACATATATTTTTCTAAATTTGATAAAATTGTCAAAATGATTGGATACCTTCGTCGATTCATTCACATATGCAGAAATAGGAACCAGAAGAGAACGGGGGTACTTTACCTAGAGTAATTTTCTGAATCTGAAACACAGCTTATCAAATTTATACAACTTGAGAGTTTTGATGGTGTTGCTGACAACAGATTATCTTCCTTCTGTTCATTCCTAGATGAATATGACGTCATCAGAGTGAGGACAAAGATTTCCTACTAAACATCCTGTAGTGATGAAACTGATTTATGACAATCCTTTGAAATATTCACATGTTGGTATACATGGTCTTCTGAGCATTTTGGATCCGTTATACACAAATGTGTAACGTGCAGAAGGTATGATTCGAAGAAATCAGAAACCTCACCTGTTACTTTACCCCATGATCGTGTAAGGGACGCTGTTGCATTCGAAGTTACAAGTGTAGACCTAGCTGGACTACTTCATATTCGTAATGAAGAGATGGTCTGGATATGCATCTTCACTTGTGGTGTTTACAGAGCCCTCCATCTAGAGTTGCTTTCAACAATATCATCTAATGCCTTTCTTCAAGCATTCAGAAGATTTGTTGCAAGGAGGGGTCGTCCTTTGGTGATATACAGCTACCACGGAAGCAATTTTGTTGGTGCAGATAATGCATTTAGAAATCTTGACTGGAAAGCCATTTCAGAATATAGTACAGTTCAGAAGATTCACTGGATATTCTATCCCGTAACAGCAGCCTGGTGGGGCGGTTAGTGGTAGCGTCTCATACGACTCGTCAAACAGCTTCTACGAAAAGTGTTGGGACGAGCTTGTCTCACCTATGAAGAGTTGTCAACAGTTTTATGTGATTGCGAGTCAGTGCTGAATTCCACGCCGATCACGTATGTTTCTGAAAACACATCCGATTTGATCCCCCTGACACTGAATATGTTTGTGAGAGATATGGGACCTAAATCAGGGTTAACGTGTGAACTACCAGATGTCGATACCATTGAATCATCTGATCTGAAAAGACATGTCAGATATCGACAAAAGCTGCGAGAGAAATTGCGACAAAGATTTCGATGAGAATATTATTTGAGAGAACTGATTCTTCATTCCAAAAGGCAAACTAGTACCAATTCTATGAAAGTTGGCAGTATTGTGCTCATTGAAAATGTCAATACTAAACGAATTGGTTGGCCTTTAGCAATGATAGAAGAATTACTGCCAGGAAAGGATGGAAAGGTTAACTTGTTCGTTTAAGAACTAAAACAGGTCATTTGATAAAGCCTATCCAGCGTATTTTCACACTAGAAGTCATAAAACCTGTTGGAAATGCAAAAACACGTTTGCCTACTCCAACGACCCAGTCAGTAAAAGGAGGACGAAGAGGAGGCAGAGCCTGAAGAAGAGTCCCAGTCTATTGTTACCAGATATGGAATAAAAATTAATCCACCAAAGAAATTCAGTTATTGAGTCAATCATAAATGGTTCTATGACTCAAGGTGAGAGAATGTTGTAAATGATACTTTGGAATACTTTATTTTCTGTTCTTGATTCACTTTGTATGTGACAGTTTTGAACGTAGTTAGTTGATGACAGATAGAAAAATATGTAATTGAGTTGTCACTATTAATTCGTACTTTTTCATCGATTTATTTGCGTGGACAAACATATTTTACATTGTAATTACTCCTCCATCAGAAAAGATATATATTTTCACCGGGTAGGTGATTTTGTATAATAAGTTCCCTAAAAATTGTATTTGAAAAAATATATATACAGGGTGCAATATTCAATATGAGTCCCTAAATGAATTTTTCCAAAGCCAGTCCTGGAATGTCTAATTTCAGCTAATACTAGTCAAATTCTTGATAGTGGTGTACTGTACCATGGAAAAATTAGGAAAAAATGAGGCCGTGTAGGCACTGTAGCCAATTAAATTTCATGGCCAATTTCACAAATGAATAAAGGAGAGGTGTTGACACTTTTTAGTAGCCAAATGATGTCCTCCATTAGGGACTCGACATATGGTAGAAGTATGTAAAGTTCATCGGTGGAGGAAACAACTTTCATTAGACTGGAAAAATACTATTGCTTTTTTAGCGAAGGACGAGAACGAAAGAGGCCGTTGGATTGGGATTTGCCGTTTAAATTGAAGGCTTGTGAATATAAAAACCATCTTTCGATTTGTTTTTAAAATATTGAAGTTAATAAAATGAATAAATTGACAGCTCCGTGTTTTGATTGTATTAACTTATTTAATTATAACAGCCTTCAATGCCCGCGAACAATAAAGTTTAACTTGAGAGCTCACGTTGATACCATTACTACTAATGTATAAAATAAGAACAGAAGTCCACGATTTTTAGCGTGTTCGTTCTAGCGTCTTGGATCGACTCTCGAGTATTACCCAGTTTTTCTAATTATTGTATATTTCAATGGACTTGTTTTTTATGCAATATAATTTTCATCTGCGTCGTTATTTTTTCACAGTATCTTGTCATATCGATTAACTTTCATGTAAAAATTAATATCATTTCTAATCTTTCCTTAATCTCCAGCAATATTGGAATCTCGAAAACTAGAGACGATTCAATTATAAATATATTCCTCAGTGAAAATATATGATTTATAACTTCTCTTTTTGTTAACATCTGAAAATAACTGTGGGCGATGAATTATTGTGGATCTTTCAGATAAAAAAATTTAATAAAAGGAACATTACCACACTGTTTACTTCAAAGCTATATTAAAATTTGCTAGGGATAAAATAAAAGCTCCTGTTTTACTCGCATAAAACACGAAAACACGTTATTTCGCTCAAGGTTACTAGACAAAATAAAAGTGATTATGCATTTTAATAATTTAATTAAGCACAACTGGGTCATGTATATGAGCTAAAGTAGGTACAAATAATTCCTTTAAACACTTTCAGAGTGCATTTTTTAGTTTATCACTCTACCCGTGATAACAGAAAGTAGGTCACTGTACAGTTGCGTTATTGTTGTGTTAGAGGATATTTCTGTAGCTGAGAGGTAAAAAATCGTATGTGCGTACGAGAAATTTTTCAGTAATGAGCAAAACAAGGGAAATTGGTAATGAATTATGAAATTTCAGAAAATTCCCAAGACTGGAGAAATGTATTATGCTACTTTTTCAATAAACCCTAAAGTTGCCATTTACATTATTTCATAAAAACATACCTGTACCACAGAGTACATATAAAAGACAGAGAATCGACTCGTTATGGAGAGGGTAAGTACGCGCATTGTTTCACATATCACGAGCATCCGTGTTCTAAATCTAGTGAGTTGCGTTACTTGTTTTTTTTATTATAGCGCATCGACCTCGAGGGGTCATTAGCGATATTTGGTGTATACATATATACAGTGCTATTCAAAAGTCCCCTCCCCCCCGTATCTTTTGAACGGCTACACTTACAATAATAAAATTTGGAGGGTGAAAATAAAATGTTGTAAACTTCTCTACGAATGGTAACAGGTGACGTAATAGTAATAGATGACGTCACAGTGCCAGTCTGGTCAATCATTTTAAATAGGACCTTATGGCAAGTGATATCTCGTTTGAAAGGCATTGACATTGGCTACATAGCCATATTAATTTTGTTTGGGATTAAATTAATTTTGATGGATAAATTAAATAAATACCAAAATTATTATTTCACATTTAAATATTGAAGATTTTTTAGTCCGCCTCTGGTTAGTTGTCGAAAAAATTGACGTTTTTAATTCAATAGTATTTGTTGCTGCGCAAAGTTTTTTTAAATAGCTTGAATATTTAATTTTATTATTTTTTAACGAGTCGTTTAAGAGTTTACATTGGCAAAATGGTACGTACTCAAGCCGACAAAGTAGCAGATATCTTAATAATTGGTGAATCTAGAAAGAATCTCCATGAAGCGGAACGTTTATTTAATGAGAGATACCCAGATCGCCATATCTCAAGAACTTAATTGAGGGAGCTTCTTCACAAGTTTGAAGCAACAGGTAGTGTTCAAGATGCCAAACGATTTGGTCGACCAACATTTAGTGATTGATATAGTTGCTGAAATGGTAGTAAACCTTACTTCCTCTTCAACTAAAGTTGCGTCTCTATCTGGGAAGTAAGTAAATGTACAGTACAGAGAGTGTTGGCTAAAAATAAATTTCATCCATACAAATTAAAAATGGTGCACCACCTTTCGGATGACGACCCTGACATAATACTCGAATTCTGTGAATGTATGACAAATGAAATTAGTCAAAACCCACATTACACAAAAACAATTTGTTTTAGTGACGAAAGTACTTTTTGCCTCAATGGAAATGTGAATACACAAAATGTAAGGTATTGGAGTGACACAAATCCTCACACCTTTCGTGAACAACATACCCAATTTCCAGAAATAGTCAATGTTTGGGCAGGTATTTTGGGAAACCACATAGTTGGTCCTGATTTCCTAAATTCAAATTCAAGCGGCGAAGTGTATCTGGAGATGTTACAAAATGCAATTGAGCCGTTAATTCTTGAAATTCTGGACGATAATCAAGATGAATTCGGCCATCTGGAAATAACATTTCAACAAGATGGTGCTCTAGCACAATATTATGGTGCAGTAAGACGTTACCTGGATAAAGAATATCGAGTTAGATGAATCGGCCGGCGAGGTCCTATAGAATGGCCACCTCGGTCACCAGATCTGACACCATTAGATTTTTTTCTATGGGGGTACTTGAAATCCAAGATTTATACTACAGCACCAGATAGCATTGGCGTTTTGGAAAAAAAAATTACTGAAGAATGCAATGCTATTTCAGCGCTATTTCAGCTGACACATTCGAACGAGTACGACAAGAGTTTACTAATAGGATGTATTACTGTCAGGAAGTAGACGGAGCACATTTCGAACACTTGCTATAAGAATCCATTGTTGATATTTGATTAATTGAATTTGAAAAAATAATTTCAATAATTTTGGTATTTATTTAATTTTTCCATCAAAATTAATTTAAACCCAAACAAAATAATATGGCTATGTAGCCAATGTCAATGACTTTCAAACGAAATATGACTTGTCATAAGGTTCTATTTAAAATTATTGGCCAGAGTGGCACTGTGACGTCATCTATTACTATTACGTCACCTGTTACCATTCGTAGAGAAGTTTACAACATTTTATTTTCACCCTCCAAATTTTATTAATGTAAGTGTAGCCGTTCAAAAGATACGAGGGGGGGAATAGCACTGTATAGTTATTTACATTTGGTATTTTATAAAGAATTTATAACATTTATTCATTTAAGAAATGTCTTTAGGTTACGTAAATTGTAGTTTGTTTCTAATACGTCGGATAATCCATTGTTGGAGAGTTGTGCCAGTTGTCGCTGTTGTGTTGAGGACATTCAACAAGTAGGTGCTTAATAGTCAGTTTTGAGTCACAATATGTATGTATGGATTTTATTGAGCTGAGGGAGTCTGTGAGAATAAGATGGTTTTGAGTGTTTCTTCTTCTAGTATTGTTTTGAAGGTTGATCTAATAGTGAAATTGGGAGTCGAATATTTATCTAGAGAGCTAAGAGTGGTTATACATTTTGGTTTTTTTATTTGCCAAGGGGGAGTAGATGTAGTCACTCGAGGGAAACATTTGGGAAAGGAGAAGCTTAGTTTTTCAAGGTACATTTTTATTGTAGCATAAAAGGGTTTGGAAGCATGATGTTTAATTGTGAAAGAATTGGGGAGTTTTTGAGGAGAGCAGTAATTCCTTGTAGGGTTGAACGGATTGTATATCGTTTTAGCTGCATGTGTCAGGCTCAAGTACATACGCCCATCTTCTAAGGAATGTTCATTCACTTCAGCGTATTAGCTTACAACTGGAGATGTACGAATGGCTCCCGTTAATATACGTGAAGCCGTATTTTGTATTATATCTAACCGTTTTAGGATTTATTTGTTGGCTGACGAGTATACGACTGCTGCATAATCCAATTTCGATCTAATTAACGTCCTGTATAATGTTAGAAGAGTGTCTCGATCAGTGCCCCAGTTTTTATTGCATAGTGTTTTCAGGAGGTTAAGTCTCTTTTGACACGTAGATATTAAGTTATTAATGTGTGTATTCCAATTGAGCGTTTCATCAAAGGTTGTACCCAAAGAGATTAGTGACTTTTCGGCTTTTATGTTCTGTCCATATAAATGAATATATGGGATATTTACTGTTTTCTTTTTGGAGAATAACATAAAGCGAGTTTTGTTTGTAGAAAACATGATGTCTCTTTTCTCCGACCATTCCTCTAGATGAGATATGAATTTTGGCGTAAGAGATTTTAGATTGTTCACGTTTTTGCTTTTGCAATAGATAACTAAGTCATCCGCATATAAACGAGCTTTCATTGGTGGTTTTCATGCCTGTATGATATCATTCATTGCTATGATAAAAAAGGTGGGGCTAATTACGGATCCTTGTGAAATGCCATTTTTAGTTTGTTTTAAATCTGACGTGGTTCCGTTTGCTAATACTCTAAAATTTCGTTATTTTAAAAAGTTTTGGATAAAGTGTAGACAGTTACTTGTTATATTCCAGCTCAGAAGTTTTTTGATAATTTAATCATTGCAGGCAGTATCGGATGCTTTGTTGATATCAAAGAAGACTGCTAAACATTTTTGTTTTTGTGCAAATGCCTCATTGATGTTACTTTCCTGGTCTATAATATTGTCGGTAGTTGATCTTTCTTGTCTGAAGCCACTTTGTTCAGGTATTATTGAAATATGCTGCTCTAATGTTCACAATAGTCTTCTGTTAATGATTTTTTCTAGTAGCTTACAAATTGGTCGATATGATTGAGGATTTGATTTTTGGCTTCGGGGTTTTAGAATAGATTATTAGGGATTCTCGCCACGCTTTTGTAAAGGTGTGTTGCAACCAGATCACATTGTAGAGATTTAGGAGATGTTCGTGAGCATTGGAAGGAAGATGTTTTAAAAAGGTAGATGGAATTTGGTCAGGACCCGGACAAGTATCTTCAAGGTTGGATAAGGCGTCTTCGTATTCTGACATGGTGAGCGGTACATTTATAGGATCGTCATTTTTTGTAGTCACTTCCAGGCGGTTTTGTTCTTCTAGTATTTGGTGAGCTAAAAAAGTTTTCGTCTATTCGTATAATTGCAATCGCTGGAACGGTTCTCGTACGTTACAGCAAGCTCATCTGCAATAGTTGAGTCAGTTGTCAGTATTGTTCCTACCATGTTGAGTATTTTATATTATTACTTGAATGAATGCCAGATATTTTGCGTACCTTCTGCCAGACCTCTGCCATTGATGTATCTGGGTTTAATGATGAGACATATTCAGTCCAAGATTTGCGCTTTGCACTTTTGATCACGTGCCTTGGTTTTGCACGTAAGTTTAAAAATTGAAGTTTGATTTCCGGAGTCTCATATCGTTTGTATCTATTGAAAGCTTTTTTGCTGGGTCTCAGAGCTGCTTCGCAATCGTTATTCCACCATGGGACCGGAGTGTGCTCTTTGGTGTAAGATGTTTTTCCAATTGATATATTTGCTGCATGTTTTATGGTTTCTATACATTGTTCTAACGATTCGTCTATATTAGTTAGGATAGCACAAGATTCAATTTTTTCTTCAATGACAGTGGAGTAGAGTTGCCAGTCAGCAGTTTTAAGTGTCCATTTAGGATGGAAGCTTTGTTTGGTATTATTGTGTGTGTTGTTGTATATAATAATGGGGTAATGGTCACTACTGTAGGTATAATCTAGTCTGTTCCATGTTAACGAAGGAGTTAGGGTTGGATCGCAGATTGTAAGGTCAATACATGAGGATTCTCCGGTCTGTATATCAAATCTTGTGGCTCTGCCGTCGTTGAGAACAGAAAGGTTAAAGTCGTCTAATATTTGTTCTACAAGGTGACCCTTTGTATTTTGAGATGTTGAGCCCCAAAGAAAGTTGTGAGCATTAAAATATCCTAGTATGATTCTAGGTTGGGGGATTAGTTGTATCAAATTGCCTAAGTCCTGCTGGTTTATTTGCGATTCTGGAGGAAGATATAGCTTGCAGATATGTAAGTCTTGTTTGTCATGGATCTTAATAGCAATGGCATCAATATTACTATTTAAGGGAATTTCCACGACGTCGATATTATTTTTAGTGAGGATCGCTACTCCTCCACTAGCTTTTTGGGCAGTATCACGATGTATATAAAATTTTTGGAATTGATTTAATATTTGGACATTGCTATGTTTTAGGTTGGTTTCTTACAGACAAATTATGTCAGATTTAAATTCGTTTATGATCTTTTGTAGTATTGGAAGTTCATCAATGCAACCGATTTGGTTCCATTGTAAAATAGATGAGAAATAATTGAAAATGGATAAGTATTTTAATAGGTTGACGTTTGTGAACAATCGCTCTCCTAATCTGTATCTGAATAGGTTAATTGCAGGTGTATTGAAAGTTTTTTCTTAATTTTTGTACATCTTGTTTTGATAGCCCGGTGGGTAAAATGCGGATAAATTTTCGTTAACATATATATTAGTGCCGTGAGGTCGGTTGTGTTGTCTTGAAGGATGCTCACTGGCTCGGCTGATCCGTAAACGTTTACGAAAAGATCTGATATTTGGGTGAAGTTGAGAATAAAGGGTGGATTGTGTTCGTTGATAATTCTCCTTAGTGGCTCCATAAGAACTTCGATTGGAAGATCTTTTTTGTTTTAATTTTCTTTATGTTTGCTTTTGGTTGCGGTTTAGTGAGAGGGTCTTTCTTGGCTTCGTTTGTTTCTTCTTCTGATTGAGGAGAAGGTGTCTCTATTTCCTTAAAAGTACGTTTTGTGTATTTTGGATTGTCAGTGTCCGTTTCTATTGTAGAATTTTGCTCGAAGGATGTAGGTGTTTCAGTATTTATGTTTCTCAAGTGGAGCGGTAGGGCTACTAGTAATGGGAGGTGGAGAGTGTGACGCTGTTTCGCAATTTGCTGCGGTGTGACCTGGCTTTTTACATGAAAAGCAGAGTGAGTCTTGGGAGAAGAAAATTCTGTAAGTTGTATCCTCATAATTTATCAAAAATGATTCTGGAAGTGTGTGTGCTGGTGGAGTTATGAAAACTTGACGTCTGAAGCTATAAATGTGATTAAATTCGGGGAGATTTGAGCTGATTCTAAGAAATGACATCGTAGAAAGAGTGGTAATGCCCAGTTTGCTTAATTCATTCACTAATATAGCGTGTGGTATTGTAGGGCAAACGTTAGAAAGTACAAGCCTTTCTGAGGGTGTTACATATTTACGGGCCTGCACAATTTCATTGTTAATTTTGATCTTTCCTTCGTGATTAGTAATGAACTTTTCTACTATGCTAGGACTAGTAAGATACATGCAAATTCTTTTGTTCGATAGTCTTGAAGTGAATAATATATTTTTGGGTTCAATAATTGTTCCTAGAGGTATAAGGTAGCCTTGGAGTGTTTCGTTTTATATAGCAGGAAAGATTATTGCTTGTTCTTTATTTGGGAAGTGTTGTTGAGAAGTTACATCTGACTAAGTTTTTAAGGTGTTATTCTGAGAACCCCTGTAGTCAGAAGTCCCAGCAGATAGTGTTGACATATTCATATTCTTGTACGAATTTTCACTTATGAACCTGAATACGGACCTGTTCTTCGAGTTTCGTCGAACATATCGGTACTGATAAGACTAGAGGTTTGACTATTTTTTGTACGAGATAGTTCCAAAAGAAACTTGCAGGTTAGGTGATTCAAATTGATGTTTACGTTTAGATATCGAAAAACGTACATGGTTAGGCACACTAATATGTTGTATATTAAATGCAGTATAGGTTTTAAAACACGATAGACCACTGTTTAAATATTAATTTGTTAGGAGCTGACACTTTCTCTGTATCAGTGATAGATGCCAGGACCGAACTGTGCGTTACTTGTGATTGAAACGTTTGGGCACTACTCTGTGGTTTGGGTATCTAATGAATGTGTATGGAGGCGTGTTATTTGTGAATTACTTTTATATATTTCGTTCTTTATTATTTTTATACTTCGTTCGATGGTAGTTTTGATTTATTTAGTTTTTTTCTGTGTTTGTGTGTATAATAATTAGTTTTCGACATCTCCATAAAAAATGAACCAATATAAAACCAGTATTGTTTTTGCGGCAAGGTACTGTCCAAATAAATCGTATAATTGCAAATTAAGTTTTTTTTCTTTTCCAAAGGATCATAAAAGGTGAGTAGTGAAAAAAGAAAATATCGTCTCGGCTATTTTCATGGTAAAAAACTTGATTCTTCATAACTTGTTTATGATGAGGGATGACTATATTTCTATAAAAATAACTAATTAAATATACATATTTTAGGGCAGAAATGTGGTTATTGGCATGTGGTAAGGAGAATCTTCGTTACAAAATGGATAAACCGTCTGGCTACGGATTGTGTGCAATACATTTTGTGGAAAAAATTATTTCTCAATGATTTGAAAAATTGTTTGCTACCTACTGCTGTACCTACGATATTTCCATCTTTGTCTTGCAGCTCGTCCAGCTTTACCACATTTAATGTTTGTCAAAAACTCTTTACTGGAGGTAACTTCTCCCAGATTTTACAACGTTGAATATTCTTCCAATATTTTCATGTTCCAATTTCAGATATAACATCCGTTACGTCTGGCGATAATGGTAAAATAAAAGTTCTCCAAAATATAATTATCAAACGTGAACGTAAAATAATGGCAGCAGTTTCCACACCTAACAGTTCAACATTAACAGACATGAGCTTGTCGGCACGATCCCCTAGAAAAGACAAACTACGTCACAGAATCAAATGTTTGCAAAACAAAAATTCCGAATTGAGGAAGACAAACGCCGGACTGAAACGCAAATTAGAAGATGTGTTATCAACTGCAACAGAATCAATAGATATTGAACAGTATATGCAATTGACTAAAAAGTTTGGTCCTGATCCATCGTTAGCAAATTTTATAAATACACAAGTATCTCAAATAAGAAAATAACCAAAAGGCCGGAGATATTCCTTAAAATTTGAGAATGAATGCCTAGCGATGTACTTACAGGCCCAAAACTAAATAAAAATAAACGGTTTTGAGCATTAAAACTAACTTTTCCGCATCTGTGGCCCTGGAAAATATTCTATCATAAAATTGTTGCTTGTATACACTTCGGGGGATGTATCGTGCTAACAAACCGAAATTTCTCCAAAAATAACCAAAAATGTAGTATATCTGGATTTATAGAACCCTCTGTACTCGTTATAGTCAACTGAAAATGAATATAGTATATCTGTGAGATACCTTGAACAATATTCAATCATAAAATTGATCAATAGTATATTCTCTGGAGGCTGAATCGTGCTAACAAACTAAAAATTCTCCGGAAATTACGAAAATTTGGTACTTCAAGTACCATAGCACCCGTTGTACTGACTTTAGTGAGCTGAATATCAATAGGGTTCATCTTTGAGACGCTCTGAATAATATTCGATCATAAAATTGGTCACTTGTATATACACCGGAGGCTGTATCGTTCTAACAAACTGAAACTTTCCCGGAAATAACAAAAATATCGTACTTAAAGTACTGTAGCACTTGTTGTATTGGCTCTCGTGAGCTGAAAATCAATAGGGTTCATTAGTGTGATGTCCTGAATGATATTCAATCATAAAACTGGTGACTTGGTGAACTCCGGAGTCTGTTACGTGTTAACAAACTGAAATTTCTGAAAAAATGACAAAATGTCGTACTTCAATTACCATAGCACGCGTTGTACTGGCTCTGGTGAGCTGAAAATGGATAGGGTACATCTGTAACATGTTTTTAACAATATTCCATCATAAAATTGGTGACTTATTGCACTCCGGATGCTGTATCGTGCTAACCAGACATGTAAGGAAAAGTGGTCGACGACAACGACGACGACGACATACACACAGGATTTTTTTTTCTAAAAACCGTTTTATTGTGTTGTTGTTGATAGAAAACGTAAAAATAACTCAAAAAAAATTTCAAAATTACAACTTTTTTTGGGGTAAACCAATACTTTTCTCGCATATAGATAGGTTGGGCGGAAAAGTGAAAATTAATGTCCCAGATTTGTTTACCTGCACCTTCAACATTACTGAAATTTTGGTTGAAAATCTAAGTGTTCAACAAGGTCCAAATAATATGGCTTTATTTAAAATGTTGGAAAAAAAAGTGAAACATTTTTCAGAATCAGGTAGATACTGTGTTTTGTGTGTGGACGAAATTAATATTGAATCAAAATTATTTCATTCGGTTGATACTGACTCAATTGTTGGGATGGAAGATGATGGGTTGGGATTAAAAAAAATCAGTTCAGCTAAAACTGCTTCTGTTCATGTAATACGGGAATAAAAAATATAGTCCGTCTAGGAAGTATCCGGAATTACAATCAGGCTTAAGTTTAGTGTAATATTGTCACAACTAGAAAAAAGAAAATTGGTGGAATATTTGTATGGACAAGGTGGTCGAAGCGTTGAAGATTTGACGGATTTCCGAAAAAGTGCAGTATATGAGACAATGAAGAGGATCAAAAAGGGGAGAGATATGAAGCATGGACTAGTTTCGGGAAGACCGCGTAAGATTAACGGAATCAATTTAAATGCTTTAGTGACCTCAAGACGATAAAATTCGCGCCTAGGGTTTCTATAATTGGCTAACAGATTTAGAAATCAACAAAGAATAAGCGTGTATTTCGCAAGTTACGGAAAAGATACGGCTACATATCAAGGCAATCAAAGAAAATCATTGCAATGACACTTTTACAAAGGCAGCCAAGAATAGATTTTTGTCAATGTTTTCAAGAAGTTGACTTTGCTAATGTTTTTATATCCGACGAAAATTGTTTTCTTCCTGGTGCAATTCACCTAAAAATCCTATCTAGAGAACAAATTACTGTTATTTACAGAGGGCTGGCGTTTACAGCAGAATAATGCAAGGTGCCATACTTCTGCATATACTGCAGCTTGGATGAAAGAACAAAACTTGACAACAATTCCATGGCCCATGGCTTCACCAGATTTTAATTTCATTGAAAATCTATGAAACTAATGAAGATCTTAATGGAACGAGCAGCGCCACTAAATAAAAAAGACTTGATTCGGTCAGTTTTACAAGCCTGGACCACCATAACCGAACATTATAGCGTTGACCTAGTTTCTGGTTTGCCTGAACGTTTGATTAGGTATTTATAGTTAAATGGAGGTTGTATAAGTTAATGGGATGAATTATTTGTTATAATTGTATTAATTTAAGTGATAAAGATATATACCGAAAACTTATATTTGCGCTTACTGTTTTCCGGATACTTTCTAGACGGATTATAAATGGGTTCAACTTCTAGCATATATTTTTTTTTCATTCAAATTGTCCAACAACAACCATGCAAACTATGATTTTCAGCTTAGTTACAAAGCTTCGAGATATGGGAGTTATTGTTTTAATTCGTATTTATTACGGATTAAGGCTCAAACAATATTAACATGAAAAATTATCTAAATGTTACACCATCGCAATCCTTCTTTTATGTGAACAACCAAAGAATAATTAACATATTTGATACTCCACATTTCATAAAAGCAATTAGGAATAATTCAAATAAACATAACTATGTACAACCTGATGGTCAGGAAATTAGTTGGAAGTACATAGAAGAATTGTATCAACACGATAAAAAATATCCAGTACGTGCTGCTCCAAAATTAACCGATTCACATATACATCCCAACAATTTAGAGAAAATGAAGATAAAATATGCCACACAAGTGTTTAGTTATACTGTCGCCTCAGGAAAGCGTTTATTTAAGATTTGGAGTTATCCCTGCCACTGGTCTGGCAACAGCTGAGTTTGTAGGTTTAATGGATACTTTATTTGTACTGTTAAACTCTTCAATCTTATGTTCAACTAAGCAATTGAATCGAGCATTTAAGGGAGAACAATATCAAATAGATTTTTCAAACAAGTGCTGTTCACATTTCGATAATTTAGAAAGAGTATCTAAAACAGGAAAGGCTGTGATTGGTACAGTAAGATTTCTAACTTGTATGAAAACAACAATTAATGGTTTTTAAATGAAAAATTTCCTTTTGTTCTCACCCGCCGTCTAAATCAAGACTGCATAAAAATTTTTTTTGGAACTGTGAGGTAACAGAATGGAAATTGTAGAATTCCAACTGCTATACAATTTCAATGATCTGCCAAGAAACTTTTGTGCTCTAAGCTATTTCATTCTGGCACGGAAAATTGTGAAGGAGATACGGAAACAATGTTATTACGACAAAGTGATGTTTATAATAGTGATAATCACGAAACAATCATTACTCCAAAATTGTCCGTGCCAGAAAATGAACGTATAGAAGTGGATTATAGAAATAATGACATATTGCAAAATAATGTTCAGCGTTATGTGTGTGGCTATCTAATTCGCAAATGTTTGGATAAACACACCTGTTCTTCATGTATCCAGTACGCTAATGATTTAGATCACTTAGATGATAGCGCTGTCTTCTGTTTATTAAAAGCATATGATACATCTAATGGCAGTTTATATGGAAATTTACCAATGCCGAATGACTCTTTTATTCTGTTTATCAAAAAATTGAGAGATGTATTCGATAATTCATTTGAAGAACTTGCTGCTTCTACCAACATTTGAAAGAATCTCTTACTCATGAGCGCACATATACCGCTACAACATTCTTGTGAGAATTTTCCGGTTTTATACGTAACCAAACATTATTTTAGAGTAAGAATCTATTTCACATTGAAAAACATTAATAGAAATTTTGAATAATAATAACAAATTATTGATTTGGAAAAATCAATAATAGTATATAGTGCACAATTTGGAAATGGAAATTTTTACTCCAACACATATTATATTGTTTGATATCATATTAATTTATTACTTTCCCGCCCAGCCTATCTAATATGCGAGAAAAGTATTGGATTACCCCAAAGAAAGTTGGAATTTTGAAAATTTTTGAGTTATTTTTACGTTTTCCGTCAACAACAACACGAAAAACGGTATTTAGAAAAAAAATCCTGTGTGTATGTCGTCGTCGTCGTCGTCGTCGTTGTCGTCGGCCACTTTTCCATACATGTCTTGTTAGCAAGATAAAGCCTTCCATAGTGCAACCAGTCACCAATTTCATGATTGAATATTATTAAGGATATCTCACTGATGAACCCTATTGATTTTCAGCTCACCAGAGCCAATACAACAGGTGCGACAGTACTTTGAGTACGATATTTTTGTCATTTTTGGAGAAGTTTCAGTTTGTTAACACGATACAGCCTCCGGAGTATATACAAGTGACCAATTTTATGATTATATATTATTCAGAGCGTCTCAAAGATGAACCCTATTGATATTCAGCTCACTTAGGCTAGTACAACGGGTGCTACGGTACTTGAAGTACCAAATTTTTGTAATTTTTGGAGAATTTTCAGTTTGTTAGCACGATACAGCCTCCAGCGAGTATGGGATAGATCAATTTTATGATTGAATATTGTACAAGATGTCTCACAGATGTAGCCTACTGATTTTCAGTTGACTAGAGCGAGTACAGCGGGTCCTATAAATCCAGATATACTGAATTTTTGGTTATTTTTGGAGAAATTTCGATTTGTTAGCACGATACTTCCCCCGAAGTGTATACAAGTAACAATATTAAGATAGTACATTGTTCAGGGCCACAGATGCGGAAAAGTTAGTTCTAATCTTTAAAACCGTTTATTTTCAATTCAATTTTAATTTATCCCCCTCTTCTATGAATCTGACTTTAATAGCCTGATCAATGTTTGTACTTTTGTTCTTCAGCCATCATCCCTTTTTAAACAATTGCTATAGACTAGTCGCGATGGCAACAAAATATCATGCCACGGAAATATATTGCTTTCCTCGATAGTAATGTAATCTACTATTTCGACACAGGCATGTCAGTTTTCGATATGTTTATTTTTAACTATTGCGAGAAATTATCATATTTCCGAACTGAAAAATAAGCAGAAAAACGATTTCTTAATAGTGGTTTTAAAAAAAGTATAATTAACATCAGTCATGTGAGATAAATGTCACATATATAAACAATATAGTATTCTTTATATTCCAATCTTTGTTTTTTATGCATACTACCTATACTTTTATCGGCATAAATTATGTGATCTAAGTTTACCCCATTGTAATGATATAAATTCATTACTAGAAATATCGATCCAATAAACCAGTTAACACCGTGATGACGCGATACCCCACCAGAACAGCAAAGTCCCCCACGCCAAGATGCGCACGAAGAATCAACAGTAGAAGGGAAGGAGACTTCCACCACCACCGCTAAGATGTATATAAAAATGCAAGCCAACAGACAAGACGACAACTTGGTTCACGGACTCCAGCTCCTACAAGTTCAGCCGCCTCCAGTGCGAAGCGTAGGTCGAAGGTACTGACTTTAACCTTATAAGCTTTACACAATTCACCGTGGAGTGTTGTACTAAGTCGAAGTATTTATTCGACTTTTATACATCATTCACTTGAACGGCCGTTGGTTTCTGGTATTGACGGAAACAAGAACGATTGTTTAAACTGTTAGAAGAATTTCGGTGCTGTATTGATGCATCGAAAACTCTGCAGTATCTCTATAGGGTTTGCAAACGTTGAGCCGGGTATTGACCGTCTGTAAACGATCGCGCCAAATGTTAGTATAATTCTGGCGTGGTATTGACGCGTCAGAATAACTACATCCCTATAAAACCGAGAGAGTCGTTAAGTTGGGGATTGACTAACTATAAACGATATACTCACATCTTATGACTATAACCGAAAGAGTATTGATCTATCGGCTGTTCTCAACGTTGGCTGTCTGAACATTTCATAGGACATCGAGAATCCCGTATACCACAGTGGAAATTTCGCACCGTTATACCTACCTACTTTCAGATCGTCAGTACACATCGATCGACAGAGGAGTGCGGACCGTCGGAACGTGATTTTCAATATAATTACGTACCAAAGTGATGTATATATAGAATATTGTATTTGAGTTTATTTTTAGCATTCTAAATAATATTTTTTTATAGCAATAAATCAGTTAATTTAATCGAACTCTGTCTCCTTTGGGCTTACCTGGGCAATACGCATTACACCATATATGCACCTGATATTTTTTAGATATCAAAACTGTATAGAAAATTAAAAATATTCGAAACTACTACATTAACGCTATTTCAATTTCATAAGTACGGATATTCCTCGCTCTAAATTATTAAAACACTGTCCTCTTTTCTAGATTTTTAACATGGCTGCCGCTGACTTACATAGTTCTATTGCATTCGCGACGAGAAGACACTCTGTCTCTTATATGTACTCTGTGCTTGTACCTTGAGTTTGGACTTTTTATCTATATTGGATAAAGCAGATAATAATGGAAAGGGAGCCTTATAATGCAAAACCAATTTTATTTTCATAAGGAATATTATTACCAAACGAGAAATTACCTATGAGATCTGAATGTTCTCACAAACATATTGAATAGAACACCAGTACAACAGAAAAATTAATCAAATTCTCAATAATTAAATCTATCTTCAACATTTTTTCACAAATCGAGATGTTTTTATGAAAATCATGGAATTGCTCTGGAAACTATTGTAAATTTTTCATTAAAAAATCAAACGTTTTCTTTGTTAAGCCTTCCAATTTGTTGCGTAAGCTAAATAATTCTTCAGGCGATGATGTTCAATTTTGACGGTGCTAGGATAACTATAGTTTATTTACGATAAAAAGACAATGACGTTGCAAAACAAAATATTGTGATGTTGCTAAGCTGTAGTTTCTTCCTTTACTAAACGAAAACTAGAAAAGTCAATCTGATGTTAGATTGTAAGTTCTTCTTTTTCATTGTCTCGTGCCTCGTAGGACGTAAGTCAAAAATATTTATTAAAAAATAAAAAGGCTTGTATGATAGCCTTGATTAATTCATTACAAATATTTATTCTTGAGAAACTATGGATAATATACAAGAAACAGTAACTAATCTTTCTATATTCGAATTAACATTCAATTATTTTACATAGAAGAGGGTTAAATGACAAATTGTAGGTCCTTATACCTTATTCTATGCTCTATAGAACCATCTTCAAGAGCACTGCAAGGGTTGACGCTAAAAGAAATCAATACAAGCTGTAATCATCATGCAAATTTGAATATTGTTTCTTTATACAATATCTATTATATTTATTATAATAAAAATAGAATGGAGAAGAAAAATATAGATACACTAAATAAAATTTTGTTACAAGTTATAAAAATAAAAAATCTCCCATTTTATCAGTATTATTTATGTAGAGATACTGTGGTCGTTGTTTCAATTTGTGTATTATAAAATAACTGTACCTAATCAATTTAGTAATAGTTATTAGTGATTTTGAAAAGGTGGAGATAAAGCAAATTGGATAAAAGTTACAACAAATAAAACACAAGATTTCCACTACTCCACTACAAAATCATCACTATTTTCATCGTTACTGTCAAAATTAATAATCAGTGGAGGCGCATCCTGTCTATCAAATACTACTTCTCTATCCCACCCATCTTGTATAATTTTTTCAGTGCGCTCTACACTCTTTGACCAAATACCAGGAGTCACTTTTCCTAAATACTTTTTCCATTCACCTATTGCTTGTTCTGTTGAAGAACCATCATGATCTCTATGAAAATTTTTAGCTATGCCCAAAATATGTTCAATTGGGTTGAACATACTGTGGTAAAGGGAAAGTAGAAGCACTTTGTGACCATATTTTTCAGATAAAATGTCAGCTTCATATACTGTTGGTGGTTTATTCCTACAAAAATGCATATATTTAGACAAAATGAGATACCTAAGTATTACCATAATAAATTGAAAAATGTTTATATCAACTTACCGTTGTACTAGATTCAATTATTCGGTTTTGAGGATAGTATTTTCAAAAGGAATATCATTTTGTATCAACCAGTTCTGTATATCAGCATTTTGCTATTGTTGGTACTTTATTGATCACTGTTCTGTGATAACTTGCATTATCCATTACAATTATGGCAGGTTCTTCCAAGTTCACTAAAAGCTGGTATTCGAACCAATGCAAAAAATTATCTGGAGTCATTTCACCGTGGTAATCACCATCTTGTTTTTTGGAAGAAAAAACCAGCCCTGCTCCAGGAATAAATCCAGAAGGCGAACCAGCATGCAATACTATATACCTACAATAAGGAAATAACAAATTACTACTAGGTTTTCTAGATAGACTGCATAGCTCAAAACAACTATTAATAACTATATAGATTTAAATGAAACAGTGTGACTAGTAAATATTTCAAAAGGTCTTGAAATGGCAGGAATCTTAGTACATCATAAATTAATTGCTAAATTTTATTATCCAATTACCTTGGACCACCAATTTTGTTTTTTCCACGCTTCTATGATTAGAATCTTGCCAAGAACGTCCAACAGTACCGTCTTTAAGTATCCAGGTCTCATCCAAAAACACAAATTAATATAAACCTTCCCTTTTTATCTTAACATATTCATGTAGAAAATGTACACGTTTCAATGCGATATGTGGCAACTCCATTAAACCACGACGAGGATCATCTTTTTGGTATTTGAATCCAATATTTTTGACTATCTTAGAGAGTGATGTTAAACAACCATTGAAGAGTTCACGCTCCTGGAGTTTGTCTCTTGAAGTTTCCAAGGTTATGTGTTCCGCTGAAAAAGTATTGTGTTAGTTAATTGTGAATACAATAAAACAGTAAATTCAATATACGCACTGTTTCCATACATTTCGTATATAACATTGCGGAAAGAATTTTGATCAAAGTTATCAATTTCAACAGTAGGTTTTATGCGTTGTCCCTTTTTAGGTGGGCTTTTAGGCTGTTCACCTCTATAATGCTTGGCGGCAATACGGTTAACAGTGGTAACGCTAAGTTGTGGAGCTTCTGCAACTATCTACTATATAGTTATTTCAATTTATGAAAGAACAATGTTTTATCAAGTTCAATTAACCTAACCTAACATTAAAAACATTTAATCATTTACATTTAAATATGTAACAATAATAATAATAATGATGAATACAAATAGCGAATACTATTACTTACGTCTCTTACAGCAGTAAGCGGGAGAAGCGGGCCTCCATTTCTGCATTCTCGTTCAAAATAGCTCAGCAAAGATGTTACCATCTCTTGACATTTCCTGTTTAGCTGCTCCGGCATTTTATTAACCACACACTGCAAATTTGTTTGAATAATTAGTTATGAAAATAACTGTTTCTTTAATCCTAAAGAAGCAATGAATTCAAAAGCACCAAAAAAACTTGTAAATATTAGGCGATGATCGAATGTCAATAAACGTCAAAACAAACTGGGGAATTTTACCAGTTGATTTGACAACCTCTTGAAGTTTTGCCAACTCGTTAGCTGTAAATTACCCTGATTGTTGGGAATAAATTTTATTCACGGTTGGTAAAATAATATTTATTCTGATAAGCAGGAAAGTAACTAAAAATTACATCATCGTCTTTTTATCGTAAATAAGCTATAGCTTGGACTTTAAAATCAACAACAGTTGATATTAAGAAATCTTCTGTTCGAGAATTTTTTTCTTATTAGTAAACTGAGCTTTTATTTTTATGACTAACTTATTAATGTTGCCAGTACCATGGGGTGCATATTTCCATAGTTGGCTGTTTTTTCAGAGACGTTTCAATTAGCGCATACACATGATCTGCCTCCAGATTTTGCGTCCCACGGTCTTCAAATTTGGGCAGATTTTCGATAGCCATAGATAACTCAGCATCATGATAATATGACGATTCCGGCTGGTGCAGTTATCTTACCAAATTATTAGGTGTTCTATGGTAGTATCAGCAATAACACTTTCTGTCCATATAATCAATAATGACGCGATTTCGCTCCCCTTTCTAACTCCTTGATTTTTTCGTCCACAGTTGTCAGTTTATTCTCCATTTTTTCGTTCACCGTTGTGATTTTATCCTCAATATCCGATTTAAGAGACGAAATTTTATTTTCCACGTCAGCGGCAATGTCATTTTTCATTAATAAGATATCAGCAGAAAATTTGTCCATGTTAGCAGAAATATTGTTCTTCATCCCAGAAAAATCGTTTTTCACATTAGCTGAAATCTTTTCTTTCATGGCAGAAATTGACGAGATTAAGGTGGAAGCCTCGTCATTGAATAAAAATAATTCTGGATCAAAGCCGTCATTTTGCAGTGCCACTTCAAGTATTTCTACTAATTCACTTTTCTTACCGGACGTTTCCAGCTCACGATCTTCCAATTCTGCTCTTCATTCCGTCACTTTCAGATCACATAGTCTCTTGGCCATTTTTACGCAGCAATTTGTTTATATTACCCCACACCTGACACCAATGTAATGTTTTTCTAATTTATTTACAGTAAATGGGTGGGATAAACTCTAGACACACGGTATGGCTACTTACGAATTTATTTAAACAATAAACTACTCACTAACACTCAATTTATATACACTTAACTATTCACTCGAATTTATTTTACATACACACAACCTTAATTATTAATTTATATCAACACTTTACTGTTCGGTATTCCGGTGTATTCTTGTTTATTCGTCGAGATCACTTTATCAACTAAACTGAACTTCTGCGCTGGTCGGTTCTTTATATATATTAGTGCCTCTCGAATTTTCTAGATAAGACTGGTCACAAAAAGAATGTCTAGGTAAGATAAACACAATCGTAAACAATTCTAAGAAATCCCTGCGCATCCGCCATAATTTTAACTTTCATACGTGGCTTAGACAGAGTCGGATTTAGAGCCTATACCAGTGTGCTGTTTCGTAACAATACTAACAATCGGATCGCAAGTGTACAAAATAATGACGGTACATTCTAGAAATGTAAAAACGCTAGACAGATATTTTAAGCTTTTATCGGTCTTTTATATTTATAAGGGCATTAAATTCAGGTCATGAGGATCTTAAGAGTCTTTGGGCCACTGATGGTAGTGGTAGAGACATTTTCCGTTGTACTCCTAGCTCGGTTTTCATTTTTATTAGTCTGCTTACGTTTCGATGATGAACAAACGAGGGAGGAAAGAAGAAAAACTACTAAATTAGCGCCAATTGTTAAACTTTATGATACATTTGGGGAACATTTTAAAAAAAATTCCATGCCTGGATCGAATCTTACCATTGATGAAATGTTGGTACTCTTCAGAAGTCGCTGTGGCTTTAGAATATACCTTCCAAATAAGCCCGCAAAATATGGGATAAAAATACAACTCATGGCTGACTCCAAGACACACTATATGGTTAACACTGAAGTCTATACAGGTGCCACTGGAGCGGAAAATAATAGGTATAAATCTAAAAATGAGTTACTCCATGCCACGCAAGTTGTTTTACGGTTAGTGGAACTAATAACTAAAACTAGAAGAAACATAAGAGTTGATAACTGGTATAGCTCTACTAAATTAGTAAATGAATTACTGAAACGAGAGTTGTCTCGCGTGGGAACTATGAAATAAAATAAAAGAAGTATCCCTCCAGAATTTCTACCAGTGAGGAAAAGACCCGCCCAATCATCTATTTTTGGTTTTCAATCACAGTATCGTATTTACCCTAACCAAATAAATTCGTGGTTTTGTTTATCCAGCATGCACAATGATAATATTGTAGATGAATCAAGTAAAAAACCGGAAATTTTCCTTTTTCATAATTGCACAAAGAAGGTGTTGATGCGTTAGACCAAAAGTGCTCCAATTATTCAACATCCCGGCGTACTAGAAGATGGCCCATGACCATTTTTTATATGATATTGAATGTGTCTGCTATTAACAGTAAAGTCATATATCAATTTTCTCCACATGGAAAACTAATTAGGAGTAACAAATATAACAAACAAATTGGAATTTCTTTATGCGAATCTGATATTAGACATAGAATTTCCAACCCAAAAGTTAATCTCAAATTACGAGATACGGCCTTCAATATCTTGAAAATTGATCCAGAACATCCTGCTGATGACAGTCAACACGCTGGAGTTAGTGTGTGTGATTCAGACGGTAGAGTTGGATTTATTGTCTCAATTAGTTAATATTCAGAGTATGCAAGCAATGTTTATTACCTTTCTTAATTAACTATACGTCAAAGTGTTTATTTTGTTATTGTGGAGCATGTCCCCGTGGTGTTACTTCGAACGCCCTACCCCCGATTCATATCTTTGTAACGCAATTATAAGTAAAGTGTACTTGCAAATGTTAATCTGTTAATTGCTGTATGTATTGGTTAATGAACATTTTGAAATCTCGAGAGCATACCGATTGGCTGGCTGGATTGAGCACGGTGGTTTTCGTGGCCTGTGAATTGATTGTTCGTTGGGTATTATTGGTGTAAGCCGTTGGATTTTCCGTCACATTTTCGGATGAAGTAATTAAGTATTTCACCTTAAAGTAAGAGATGACCGAATGGTTACACATATTTCCTGGGTATCGTTGGTAATCTTTGGAGTTGTTTGGTGATTATAGACCCGTATGTCAGACAACTCTAGAAGGTTGAGTCGAAAACCCTGCACACACTGATGTAAAAGGCTAACATCCTGAAAATTAAAATCATGTAGTTCCGATAAAGTATGGTTAGCAAATGATGCAGTTTTCTGTGGAAAGATACACTTCTTTAATAAGAGCAAACTTATCAGGTGCTATCCTAGCTTCTATGGAATTTAGATCATCAAACCGAATAAATGTAGTAATGGCCTAAAAACTTCTACAAGATATTGAAGCAGAAATAATTGGGCGTACGTATCCTTTTTTAATACCCCACATGATTATTTTTGGTTCTTTTCGAGCTTGCGAGGCACCCAAAATTATGAGAAATTCCATATGAGCCATAATTTCAACTACATCTGTTGGTTTCCATGTTTTTGCTTATATATTTGGATTATTTGATTCCAAATTAAAAATATCTAAAAAATTGCATGGATACAAAAAATAAATAGGGTCCAATATTTTTTTTACCTGATCTGCTTTACTGTTGGTATGGAAAACAATGAAATCTAATATTATGTCAGTCAAAAAGAGTGGAAATGATTCAATCTCTGAGGAAATGTTGCATCTATACTGATTTAGTCCAGGTCTTGTTTTGATAATATTCTAATTTCTAAGACGAGTGGCTGGAAAGGTTAGTTTATTCCAAGTTATATTAGCTTTGGTCTGGTAACACAAATTATCTCTCTCGAAATTTGCATCAGGTGTTTGCATTCCACTACTGCCTATTTTCACACTGACCGTCGTGATAATGTCAGGATAATATCAGGAATAGCTCACAATCACTGTCTTGTCCAGATTCAACGTCATCTAACACTTAATCAGTCAATTTTTTAGGATTTCGTACTTCTATATCATTTGCTACCATAGCGTATACGTAAAACAAACATAAAACACAAGTAAAACGTATTCTCTCTACGACGTACTAGTGATTACTAACAAGACAAGCACAAACCGGCACGATTTAGCTGATCACGTTACCATCATTTGCGTCGCGCATGTAGAAAGAGTATTTATATAATATAATTCGAAATACGGTGCGGGGTACGACCATACCCCACGTTGGACAAATTCTAGAAATGACTAGAACATATCTTAAGAAGGTCCTAATTGATAATAAAACAAGTCGGTGAAGAAGAAAACTAAAAATTTACAAAAATATCATGAAAACTGTAACTATGGGGTACATTCGTACCCCCAACCGTACGGCGGAGGTTAATAGATTCTGCTATAAGTAGAATCCGATATCTATAAAAAAACAGACATGTCGCGTTGACATTTACGTAATAGATACAATGACGTGCCTTAAAATAATCGGTCTTTACCTATATATTACATCGTAACTCAGCATACGCACATAAACGGATTTGCCAGAATGTCCATTTTAATATTTTATTCCCACCGAAGATTTTGTTGAAGAAGACCTTATTCGCAGATGTTCGCATGGTTTGGAAGCTAAAATTTTCGGAAAATGTTTGTTTTTTATAGATATTAAAGTAAGCATAATCGTATAACCGGAAACAGAGGGCTCAGAAAAGTATACAGTCCTATCTTAACCCTCTAGCTATTATATCCCACACGGGCTCAATTGGGGACAAATCCGAATATCTTGGGGGCTAAGGTAGGAGATTGATTTGAGCCTTGTGGAAATAGTCTGGCTATATGTTTCCGAGCCTTGTCTTGCTGAAACGTTGGATTTTGTAGTGTCCTGAGGTAAGGAATCAGACGAGATTCCAATATTTCTTGAATATGCATTCATATCGCCCCCGATGAAGACTAAATGTGACATCGATCCATAAGCAATGACACCCCATCTCATTTTATACCTCTAGAAATGTGCGATGTACTGTCCATTGAGGGGTACGACATTTATCTCGACTCCTTCTCACCCTCAGTTGACCATCATGCATGTCTAGGCAGGAGCGGGATCCATCACTAAAGACGATAATTTTCTATTCCTGATTCCATACAAGTTATGGACACCAATGAAGTAGATTTATTCGATGTTCCAGAGTTAAAATTAACATCATCTGAGGTCAGTATGAAAAAGTCATAACATTCTTATCCGCCTATAAACACTTCTTATTCAAGGACCTATGTCTCTGGCTCTTCGTATTCGGTCTTCTTGGTGCCATACTTGATAACATCTGATAAGAGTATCCACACTCTATTCTACCAGCAATTTCTCGGGACGACTGAAGACCAATAATTTGACCTTCCTCGAACTCAGTTAGCTGCCGATGATTTGCATTTCCTTAATATTAATAATAAAAGTCTTTATTACCAATTACTGAAAAATAAAATTACATTTTGTTTATACAGATAGGGCGAGATTCAGTTTGTATGTAATAATAAATAAAGTACAATATGTAATATATATTTAGCATTTAACATACATCTGCTCTTCCACCTAACCCCAGTTTTGAATCCAGACTGTACTGAGAGTATTACTGAATTTTTAATCAAATGATTATATAGTTGAATATTATCAACTTTTTCTAAAATCTTTGATAGAGTTGGCAATACACTGATCGGTCGTAGTTGTTGCAACATTTGTGGATTATTCACTTTAGGCAAGGGAATAACAAATGACTTCTTCCAGTTTTGAGGAAACACAGAATTCAATAAACAATAATTAATTATATGGGTAATATACGGTAACAGAAATGGTATGCACAGATTTAAAATACGAATATTGATGCTATCTGGTCCAACAGCTTTACTTTTAATACCTTTTATCATATTGAGAATATCAATTTCAGATACAGGTTGAAACGTCAGGGTTGTATGTACCGATTTTTTTATATTATGCTTATAAAAAAGTTTCGTATCACGATCAGGAGGCAATTTAGGAACAGAATTTGAGAAGAATTCATTAATTTCATTCACATTCCACTTGCTTGATGAATCCACATAATTATTATCCCTATTTAATCCCATAATAGTCCTAAGACTAGATCACCTCTCTTTAAGTGATTGATTTTTCAGATTAAATTTGATATCTGCTTTTTTTTTTTTTTTTAATTGTCCCATTTACCAAATTACGCAATTGTTTATAAAATTGCCAGTCGTTGTTACTTTTGGTAAACTTGAATTTTTTTAGGGCTCTGTCTCTATCGGAAGTCATAGCCTTGATTACATCAGTTAACCATATAGCATAATTTTTTGTAATTCTAAAGCATTGAAAAGGCACGTGAAGATCCAGGAGACAAATGATATTGTTAGATAAAAATTGCAATTTGCTATCAACATCATTTAATTCAAATATAATTTTCCAGGGTATAAATTGTAGGTCACTATTAAATTGATTGTAATTTGAATTTTTAAAATTTCTACAGGTGATATATCTAGGTTCATTTATTTCTAATTTTACTCTAATATTAAACAAAATCATTTCATGGTCCCCTATTTCTGGAATATGTTCAACTTTTTGTTGAAGTATAATATTATCATTAGATATTATTAAGTAATCCAGTAGAGTGGCTGAATGACAGGTAATGCGTGTTGGTTCCTTTATTAATTGTTTTAGCCCTAGGCACTCGAGAGTATTGGCCACTAATTCACATGGGGCACTATCAATACCAAGAAGGTCCACATTAAAATCACCCAAACAGATAATATAGTCCACTGTAGGTTGTATCGATGATATCACATATTCAAAATGTTCGAAAAAAGAATTACAATGTCTTACATGAGGGTTATAAAATACTCCTAAAGCACAATATTCAGAACCAAAGGAAATCTTCATCCACAACTGTTCAATTTCTTTACCACTTGGAATAAGTGAATATTTCATATTTGTTTTTATGTAAATACCTACTCCTCCACCACTGACATCTCGTCCACGGTCCACTCTCTCAAAAAAATAACCTGGTATACCAATAACCTCATTCGATATATTACTTTTAAGCCATGTTTCAGTTACCGCGAGTAAATCTAAATTGATATGCAAAATTAAATTTTTTACTTCATTAAAATGAGCTACCAATGAACGAGCATTAAGATGACCACAATGCAATAATGTGTGCATACTTACGAATTAAAAGTATAATAAATTGACATTATACATATAGATACTATAATACATCAGCTTCGAGCAGAACGAGTTCTATTCAACTCATTGCAAAAACTTAAACAGTAAACGATTAACGCGTTAATTCAATATGCCTAGCTTCCTCTAATAAAAGCCAAGTAGAAGAAGCAAACTCAAGTGTTGGTGATAAATAATAATGTATATCCCTTCCTATATAATAACACTATGCCATATTGGTGTACTACAAAGAAAAATCAAGTAAAAAAAGTAATACGTTGTCTGAATCGCGCTCAGAGATGATCACAATAATTAATTCTTAAGAAACGAAAAATTCACCCAATAAGAGATTTATGTTTAGAGAATATATTGTTAGGTATATTGAATTGTTAGGTATACTGAACATCACACGTGATTATACATTGAAACAGCAAGGATCCACAACAATGACAATCTTATTGACTTCAGTCATTTAAAGATTTTATAAGTTTTCTCGCATTGTTCAGAAATGCGTAAATGTTACCTTCATATGTTCTACAGTTTCTGTCACCCACGGATTCTCGCACTTTCAAAAATAAGTTTCGATTTTCTGAGGACAACATTTCACTAATCACCACACCATTTCCCTTTAAATGTTTCTTAGCGACAAACATTTTATGCTTCATCCATTTGTTTATAAATTTAACAGCGAATGGCCTGGGCTTCTTATCTTGACTTTTTTCCCCATTCGATAGCAGTTGTCGATATTAATATTCGAAATGGAAAGTTTGAGTTTTTGGTTTATTAGTTTAACGACGACATCAAGTAAATCTTCCTTCTCTTTCTTATCAATACCATTTATGACCAGGAATTTTGCTTTGTTCTCTTGGCACGATGAACACTTGCGATTTCTTGTACCTAAATCAACGCTTGAAATCACTGTACTCGAAAATACTGTATTCTGATGAAGGAATGGGCCAGCTCGTGCAGTACTTACAGAAAAAAAAATATTGAATGAAAATAGAGATATTCAACTGATAGCGCTAAAATTATAATCTTGAGTTGAGAGTTTCATGATAAACATGTACGTGAAATATTTTTGCAATAAAATAATATTTACTTTGTGTTCGGGTTTCCATGTCACTGAGTATATGTATGATTTACTAGACTACGAATGAAGGTATATCTTCCATAATTGTCTATAATCGTTATCGACACTTCTACAAACAATTTCCTGTGAATGTTTCTAGAATAAATGAATAAGAAAGTGGACTGAATAGGAATTATCTTCATTATTATTCTAGCTGATGAACCGAGGAGTTTCTTTGTTATTTCCAAACAAACAAACAATTGGAGATTCTTCATTCATAAATAATCTCAATTGATTTGTTTCATTTGCTTTTGTTGAATAAGTTTCATCAGGCGTTTTATGTAAATCAATTCTTGAAATTCGGAAAGTAATAGTCCTTCAAACAAGTAAGAGTCAAATTAGATGCACTAACTGGAACCAAATTCCAATATAACAGAGGTGAAACAAGAAACACCGGTTATAAACTGAATATGAGCTGAATTATTTGGCAAATACTGTTTCTCACAATGGGGGAGATACAGGAACATGGAAATTCGAACGATCAAATGGAGCAAAATGAAGAAATTGAGATTCACAGATGTGTGCAGAAGAGATGAGTATATCGGAATTACTTTGGAGGAAACAACTTTTTGTATTATGCAAAGCTTAATAAAATTGAATTTGCAGAGGGCTTTCGGCATAATGCCATCGTCACTACAAATATTTTAATTATAAAAAGTCTGGGGTATCCAAACACTGTACATTGTTTGAGAAACAAACTACGTTGTTTTCACTTTTAAAATAATATAAAATTGTTGAATGATCAAATTGGTTTTAAACTGTTATATGAAATTACTAGTATTACATTACACATTCTTCCATTTTGCCAAGTCGGTTCCAACAAATTTTTCGACAAAAACTATGAATGTTTTTGATGGACATGACGTTCTATCAAATGAGTTCCGAGTTGTTGAAATATAGATAAACATCGTTTGTGTCATTCTATCAACCGTCACTATAACCGGCTGGATAGAGTATCTCATTACGTTAGAAGTATTGGTTCTAATGGTATAGGAGTAAATTCATTATGTTCAATGGTCAGAGTAGCTCCACCAAAATCTCCTACTATTCCCAGATTAGAATTATGTGGTGCTTTCATTTCAGCACATTACAATTGGTCTCAAAAGAAGTGGGACATATGATGATGAATTTTCGTGAGACAATTCTCTGATCAGACGCAACAGTAGTTTTAGGTTGCCTTCAAATTTCTTCAGGGAGCTTACATATTATATTCGTAGGCAATGAGAATTCACAAATTCAAACATTAACCAAAGGAATGTACTGGCATTATATTCTTTCAGAAAACAGCCCAACTGATTCACTTTACCGAGATATACTTCCATCAAATTTATTGGATTCTAGGAAATAGTGGTGTCCCGGAATGGTTACGATTAGAAGAAAATCGTTGGCCTGCTCTATCAATTATCTTGGTCGAGATCTTCCCGAAATAAAGTTGGTTGTTCAACCTAAACAAGTTGAGCTAGTGGAGATATTTAAACCAATTAATAAAATCGGATATTTCGATTAGTTAAGGAGAGTTATAGCTTGATGTTATATGTGGCGTGGTAAAGTGAGGAAGCCATATCTAACTACTGACCTCTTAAATAAAGTGAATAGCAGTTCTAGTGACTATTGTTCTAAGGGAAACATTTGGCGAGGAAATAGATAATTCAAGAAATAGTAGGATCGTTAGTAATCATTTTGCAAAAATTCACCCATTTCTTGATTTCCAAGAAGTTTTGAGAGTAGGAGGTATGTAACAACTATCAGGAGTTAATTAGAATCCAAAACACTCAATATTATTAACCTTCAAACATAAATTAACAGAATTCTTATTTAAGACAAACTTATTGAGTTCTAGGAGGTAAAAATATTTCAAGAGAAATATGACATAGGTATATTGCTTGTTTCATGGCAAATCCTTTAAATGTTACACAGCAAATGGGTGTACTGCCTAGACAAAGAGTCTCGCCCTATTTTTATAAAGCATATACCAGGTCGTGGAACAAAATTAGTTAAGTGTTGGGTTCATTTATTTTTCTATATGTCTACAATGCAATACATGTAGAAGTTGTATTGGATTTGTCTTCTGAAGTCGTTATTGCACGTTTTCGTAGATTTGTCTCAAGGAGAGGAAAACCGTTAGAAGTTCTCTCAGATAATGGGTCTAATTTTGTTGGGGTCGATAGAGAAGTTTGAACAGTACCGATACCAGCTTTTGTAAGCAGCTCCTACATATTCCAAGCTCAAAGTGGAATAAACAAAGAGTTTAAAGTGAAAACAGTATACTATTGTGCAGTTTATAGGCAGTTCTAAATATACCTGTGAGTCAATAAATTCCATCTAGTAATATATGAGATATTTGGTTTTAGAAATATCAATATATAAATAAGTCGCAGTCGGTTGTTTATAATACTAGTTTTTATTGTTCTCTTGATATCGGTCAGGTTTTGCCTGACCACATTAGGACAGGATTGTAGTTGGGAACTTTCTGCGAGTATCAATGTAAATCATTTTAATCATGACAGAAAATTTGGCGGAACTTCCTGATCGAACCAAACTCAACTGACAAGTTTAGGGAGTGCTTCTGACCACAGAAGTCCCTCTCTTACCCAATCACAAATAAATCCTTCTCGATCTTATTCAAATGTTGCAGCTAACTCACTCTTTCCCTCTAAAGATCAAGGTATCCTATTTCCTTCTATTGATGGGGATAAATTAGAGGAGTACATTTTTGCCGTAGAAGCTAAAATTCTTCCTAAAAACATCACTTTCGCTTCAAGAATTTCAAACAACAGAGTATGTATTTACCTATCAAACAAGTCAGTGGTTGATCACTTTCTGGCAACATATTCTAGCATCACAATCAACAATCAAGACATCCAGGCAAGACGACTCAATACACCAGCAAGCAGAATTACGTTATCCAACGTCTGCCATAGTATACCACGCGAAACTTTAGAGATTGAATTGAAGAAGTTGGGTTTAAACCTTGTATCACCAGTAACATTCATAAAAATAGGAGTTTCCAACCCAGAATACGGACATCTTTTTAGTTTTCGGCGCCAGGTATTCACCTCTCCTCTATCTTGTAACCTATATTCTCCCCCGGCTTGGGATTCCTCCTCAGGTTGTGGTATTCGACTCCAGTTAATGTATCTTTATAGCAATCACTGGGATGGGGTGAACAATCAATATTAAATTGGACGCCACCAGCTTTTGAAGCGATACTTAAATTAAACAAAAAAACTGAAAAGGTTAAAAGCTGGAAAACTTTATATTTACTTTAACTTAACAAAACGAAATACTAAAAATATTTTAACGCGATGGTCCAAGTTACAATAAATTGCTGAAAATCAAATATCAAATGTTCGGCAAATTATATTTATTAATAACTCAATAGATAATTCACATTAACTGCATATCCAAAATACAAGACGAATACGAAGCCGTTATACAATAAAAATCTCCAATTCTAGGTTTCCATGGATTGAATATAAGACAAAGGACTTATCTTGGAGATGTTCTGGAATTATTGAGCTCTCAGCTAGGTCCTAGTCGATGGAGATGAGGTCCTGAATCCATCCCGGCCGGTTTCCTGTTGTCTCTAGTGGTGTTGTCTATTCATAGGGCCTATCCAGGGGCTGCAGAGCTGAAGAAAGAAAAAAAAAGTAAAAATCAAGGAAAAATTCTGGGAAGGAAGGAATAAATAGAACAGATAGGAAGCTTATGCTTCAACACATGAAAAACTGAATCTAGTTTTTAAAATAAAACTAACAGAAGTCTGTCTATCATATTCGCTTTGTTCCCTAAACAAACAGAAAATGCGGAATTATAAAGCTAAAAAAGAATGGAAAGAAATTGTTAAAAATTTTCTTCAAAAAGAATATAAAATGTTCCTTTTTTACTATAAAAAAGAATTGAACATACAAAATTCATCAAACGCCAGCCCATATTATAATTTCAAATCAAACAGTATAAATATAGGGCAAAATATTTCAAAAATCTAACTCACCAGCAAATATGTGAAACCACAACGATATAGGTACTAACTTATGAATTTTACTGATAGGAGGAGACTTTTCCAATGTACCATATCGTTTAAATACACGAAATTTGGAAGAGAAACAAGTTTTTTAATTCCGAAACATTAGTACGCCGAAAATAGAATACCATAGTCCGATAGAAATCGTAACAGGCGATCGGCTTGTTACAATCTCCTGAAAGTAGCATTCCTGAACCATTCACATTATCCTATGAAAATACTCTATATCGAATTTTCGTATCTGTTGATGACCTGACCTGCTTCAAGTGCAAATAGCCAGGTCATATTGCTGTCAACTGCTGTAATGCACCGACCGCTCCCAACACTTCCGAAAATAACTCAGAAAGTCCACTTAAACCCTCTGATAAGTCAAGTAGTTCTAAGAAAACTCCCTGTACAAAAGATCCTGTAGGAGTATCTCAATCTATTGTGAATTCACAAAACCATCATATTACAACACCAAAAAAATCCGAACCAGCAATCAAAATAACCAGTTCCGACCGTGAAACACCTGAAATTGCGGAAGAAGAAAATCCAACATACAATATCTTTGTCACACCCGAAATACCCCCCCCCCCAAAAAAAACAAAGGCCCGCTTTTGACGCATTGCTTAAACCAGCAAAAGTTTTCATAAAGTCTCATGAACCACCCTCTGTTCTAAATTTTGACCAACTGGTGGATTTGTTCGCGAATAGTTGAGGTTCACCACACCCCGACCAAATTGCTATAAATTACACTAATGACTTACCCTTACTTTGCTATATGTTACATGAAATTCATCCTCACTTGAAAGATTGAAGCATAAAAACCCGCTGCACCAAGCTTTGAAAAAAATGTGAATTTTTCGACTCGCAACCATCAACTGACAATGGAAGTGACGCGTCATCGGAAGTGAGCAGCTATTAATTTCTTCCAATTAAATTTTTATAAACACTCTTCAGTGGTAAAACTGCTGGTCTAGATCTCAATCAAAATTGAGGATAGTGAAAAAAAGTGTAGCTGTCTGGAAATTTTTTCCAGTCAAAAGAAGAGATCAAATAATATTAACTCGACTTAGAATTGGACACACTCGTTTCTCCCATATATGAAACATGTCAGGTTCCAGTGTCGGTAGTGCATGTGTTAGTGGAGTGTACCCGTTTTGCTCATCAAAGATCGCGGTATAATTTACCAAATAATATCACAGACATTTTCGGAGAAAACTGTGACGTTGAAAAATTGTTACTTTTCCTGAAGGCGGGTAACTTACTGTATAAAGTTTGAAAATCCTATTATGTACATGACTCAAATGTAAATTTATTGTTGTGCGCTAATAACCCTAGGGGTTGATGCGCAATAAATTTCAAAATAAAAAAAATAGAGAAGTTTGTAATAAATGCGAATATTAAATAGGAAAACTTGAATCAGTAACTTTCAGAACACACGGTAAAATATATATTTTATTTCAAATATAATAAGAGTAGAATTCTACATACTTTTTGTTCAACAAAAAAGAGACAGGACCATAACATTTTGCAACAGTATAACAATTAACTAGGGCAAATTGAAATCATTGTTTTGTATACAAATGGTTAGTAATAAAAATCGACGCCACCTTAAAACAAAAAATGCAACCTCTGAAATTCAACACAAAACCCCAAACAAAATTTGGGGGAATAATAAAAAGTAAGTTCAGAGCAGACAGAGCACCGAGTCGGGCGAAAACCGCGAAGGGAAAAGTCCTTCGCTGTCACGGTAACAGATATCAATTTTTTTTAGTGTTCGCGGGTTAATAGGGAGAAGTTTTCCTCCATTGTATAAGGGCGTCAAAGCGATACTCAGATATCCTTAACAGTGAACGCTGTCCCCTGAGGAACCACAAAACGGAAAAAACTCTCTCTCCGACCGTGATCCAGCATATCTCGACACTGCGTGCTAGGAATTTAGCGTCATCCGCATTTTCTATATAAATTTTTAAATCAGTCGGTAAGCAGAGGCAGGAGAAGGGAAGTTTCCACACAGTAAGTTTTTGAACAAGTCTAAGATTTTTTTGGGAAAAATTTATTTACTTTTTTGTGCGTTGATTCTAAACTTGATATTGATAACATGAATATTTGCATAGGTAGAATATACAACAGTTTCTTCACTTTGTTATTGGACAAGTTCATAGGTTCAGTTACATCTGTAGGTCCTGGCTCATAATTTGTGCATCGATGGTTTTATAGATATAATTTTATCGTGTGGAATATTATAGTAAGATTTCACACAAGATTGTAGGAACGGTTTTTTCTGTAGTGTATATGTAACTTGACAGGATTTAGGTATTATTTTTTTGTCACATAATTCTCGCCCACCCCGTAGATAGGCGTAGGTGAATTTGAAAAAAAGGCTAATGTAATTTATATCATTTGCCCGGAGCGTATGATTTTGTCTCCAAAGAATCAGGTTATCGTTGATTTTTCGCAACGATTAAATACTTTTGTTTTTCAGACGCGGTTATATCATTTACTCATATCTAGTGAAATAAATAAAAATTATATTTTATTCGAAGGAAGCAAAACTGCAACTCTAAATTTTTGTTAATACGTACTGAACTGTTTACTGATAAGATTTCTCAAATCAGCAGAATTATGAATTCTCTACTTTTCCATTCTATTAACATAAAGTACAATGACATTCGACAAATAGTGAATTAGCAACGGTCGATTAGTACCTTGTTTTTTTAGTAGATAATTATTCTCGCAGTGAGGCAGGTCAAATTACGAAATAGGGGCGGAATCATACGGCCCATTCACACGTTGAAAAGTTTGTATATAAGTGTATAATATTTTTGATTGGGAAATATTCAATATTTTTTTTGGTCATATTTTATACAGTCAAATATATAATATATTTTTTATTCATTTGTGGTTACCAAAACTTCATTCAGATACCTACCGCGACTTTCCCTCTAGAGTGAGCAGTGCATTTGGATACAAGACTGAACAAAGAGATCAACTCTGGCCTGGAAAAGGTAATTCTACCGCTTTAAGCCTAGGAGGTCCCCGCCTAAATCGGACTGGATTTTTTTTACGATCGGCTGCTTCATTTCATTTGGTGGACAGCAAGTGATTACAATGGTGACAGCGGACCTGAGATTGGAGGGTCTAATTTATTACATTTGGTGACAGCAATTATTAGAGTGGTGACAGCGGATTTTGTTTTGTTTAAGAAACAACTCGGTAACAAAGGGTAGAGATGTTAGATTAAGGGCTTATTCTTTAAAAGTGCAGTGAATCTTTAGCTAGTACATTTGGAAACGAGGGCATATCATGAAGCCTGGGTAAGGGCATGTAAACATCATTTGAAAAGAATTAAGGCTCAGGGTTCCTTAGCGTGTGAAATGTTGTTAACACAAATTGAAGCTTTATTAAATTCACGACCTCTCTTTTCCAATGTGATGTAGTCCTAATGACCTAGATATTTTAACCCTATTCCATTCATTAATTGGACGACGATTAGTATCGTTACCGAATCCAAATGAAAAGGCGCATCCACACTTGCCATATAATATTGTGATATAACATGTTATAGAAAATTTGACAAAATATCACAAACCATTTCGATTTTCAACAAGTTATATGTTATCGGTTGACAGCGCACGAGAACTTTGTGTGCTATTTGTGAATATGTAGTGGATGGAAGAATCTACGATTCAAATAATTGATCTATTTAGAGAAAAGGAAGTCCTGTGGAATTCTCGCCACCCGGATTATAAAAATCGGCAGTTGAAACATAGCGCGTGGAATGAAATTGCCACGTCAATGGAGATGACTAAATACGCCGTTGAAAAAAAATTAGGAGTCTGATTGGTGAGTTCCAACGAAAAGAGAAAAAATCGAAATCAGCGGCCGGAGCTTCCGAAGTGTATGAATCGAAATGGTTTGCGGTTAAAAATTTGTTTTTCATAACAGACAAAAACCAGCCAAGAAAAACTCTGGAAGGTGGAATTCAGGTAAGAAATAATTACAATATTAGAGAGTATTCTTCTATTATTATAGGCATTGCCTAGTAGAAAACAAATATTTATGTTGTCATGACACATTTCCTTTATCCGGAATAAAATATTCACTGAACTCATCTCGACCCGATTGAGCCTCCAATGTTGACTTTCTTAAAACTTTTTGAAGATGAAGTATTGATGTTTGAGATGAATTAGTAGTTATCCACTGTCCTGGTACAATTATGCCAGTGTCGGTACCTTTTGAGTCAAAAGTGCCGGGAGGAGTATACGTATATTTCGAAGTTGCACTATTCCGATGAAAATTACGCAGATGGACCAAGGTTAATGCAACTTTTGACGCTTTGTTTGCATCGAGAAGAATAAGTTTTCTCGAAACTCTAAAAACGGCGGATATGATTTCAAAGACATTTTCAACCATTCGTCTAGATCTGCTCAAACGATAATTAAAAATTCGTTGTCTTGATCTTTTCACCTGCACACCCGCATATGGTTTCATTATATGAGATTGTAAAGGGAATGCATCATCTGCCACAAATACATAATGTACTTTACGTGCTTTCCGGTCAGGAAGAAACTGTTCTATTCGTAAATTTGATGTGCAATGCTCTAACATTGATTTGAATATTGTATTTGCAAATACTCCTCCGTCTGAAATGCGACCCTTATAACCGATATTAACATAGATAAATCGATACTGAGCATCAACGACTCCGAATAATACAATACTAAAGAATCTTTTGTTGTTGAAAAACTCGCTTTCACTGTTTATAGAGGCTTGTAAAATAATGTGCTTTCCATCCATTGAGCTTAAGTAGTGGGAGAAATTCCAGCAAAGATTCAAGTCACTGGCTACATCATACGATTCCTTTGCATTTTATGGTACCTAAAAAGATAACAACTTTCAAACAAATAGCATTAAAATTGTGAGGTAACTCAGCCCGTTTTTTGTTATAGAAATATGACAAGACCAACCTTGAGGTAGAAAACTGCAAAAGCGTCGAACTAAAAGCCAGTGATAGCCAAGTTGCTGACAATACCAACGATAATAATATAATCATAAACGCCTGTATTATTTTCAAATAACAAAACTACATTTTGTTTAAAATTGATACATGATGTATCAGTATATACCTATTGAAAATAAAGGGCGGAGTTCGTTTTCTGTAATGACACCTAGTTCCACTACGAAAATGCTCTTCCACTTAACCCATAAAAGAACGGAAAACATATGTCTGTCATATACAGTGTTGGGAAAATTGCCAGGGAACATACGTTTTACCGTCAATGTGTTAGAAAGAGACGAAATACATATAAATTCAGTAGGCATTTACTTCCAGTTTTCAATAAACAAGAAATGCATTCAGGCTATCACTACTCACTTTACCACAGCAATATGTTGTATATACAAATCATTATGTTAAAGATCGCAATGAAAGAAGTTAATGTTAGAAATACAGATGTGTAATGTGGACAGTTTACTTTAATAATTGAGAAATAATAAAATTGTACTATACTGAGAGCTTAATGCAATGGACAATAAAAAAATCAACATCACTTTCGTTTATCCCTTCATGATTAATTTACAAAGAAATGATTCAGTAGTAATAAACTAATTCACTATATCAGTTCGGGTAGTACACGCTAATATGATTTGAACAATAAATTAAAACCTACCTAATAGGTATTTGAAATAAGTATCACTAAAAAATAATTGGAAGATAGCTAAAAAATTACATTCGTCGATATTGAGCGTACAATTAATGAATATAAGCATAATAATTTTCATTAACATCATAAGGAATAATCTATGGCAACAATACAGAATCCAAAAGCGACAATATGTTGTAATAAAACAAGCGTATTCAGTATATCACCATTTTTTTAACAGGATATAATAAGATGAGAATTATGTCGTATGCTAATATTTGTTCCACTGCTTCTGGTTTTAAAAATATCTCAATGTAAACCGCCTCTCTTTCCTACGCTCCTGATAAAACGATTTCGCTTACAGCTCTAATTCTTCTACTATCATCTATCCCCTATCTCCATTTTCAATTAACGCGTGTCCTTAAAACTTTCCTTCTTATTTGTGAGAGAAATCAATCACATTTAATTTCAACGTAAAACGATAACCTCTCACGGCCAAAGGGAACTTATAATGGGCACATGGCGTTACCAGTGTGTTAGAGAAGGACAATCATGAGACAGAGAATTAAAAGCCAGCGTAGATTATTATACCAGACAAATACGAATCGCGCGTGCGCCTCTTGAAGATGTTTAAATGTACAATCTGGGTAGCTCAAAAGGGGGTGTATTCGAACATTTGATTTAAGCTCATTGAAGAATTAAGAAGTTTTATTTTTTAGTTTATTACATATATATTACTTTTATTTAAAAATTCTAGGCACTTTCATTAGAATTCGATTTTATTTTTATTTTCGTTTTTTTTTAATTTGTACTGTGTGTGTGTTTACACAGAGAATTCGCTTTCATTTGCATACAAACGATGAAAATACCAAAATTTTTTTTACAAACACATTCAAAACACAGCAGATGTTTCGAGACTAATTTCACGTTGCCAAATCTGAGAAAAAGTGAAGGTTTTAACCGCTCTCAAACTAAAAACTGGAACAATTTCCAGCATTACAATAAAATATTCAACGAATAGATGGAATTAATTATATCTTGATCTGTCACAACCTCTTGAATTATCATATTTAAAACCTTCTCGTAACTTGTTCTCGTGTTAGAACAATGCATTTTACAATTAATATAAATATACAATGGAAATTGGCAATACCGTTAGAAGGTACAAAGAGTAAGAGGCCGGCGTTGTGGGTTTTCCACATATGAGATCCTGTTAGCGAAAAATGAGAATTGAGGTATTTGGAAACACATATTATTATTAATACAAATTTTATTTCGCATGTTATGTTATTTATTCCAATACTAACCGAACTAATATAGTGAATTAGATTACTACTACTGAATTATTTCTTTGTAAATTAATCATGAAGGGATAAACGAAAGTAATGTTGATTTTTTTTATTGTTCATTGCATTAAGCTATCAGTTTAGTACAATCTCATTATTTCTCAATGAATAAACTAAACTGTCCACATTACACGTCTGTATTTGCACGTCTCTCGAAAGCGGTGCCTAGCAGACATATCTTTACACGTAGTGGGAGTATATTTCCACCGTTTTCCACTTTATGATATCCTGTTAGCGAAAAAGAATGATAACTGAATTTATATGTATTTTGTCTCTTTCTAACACATTGATGATAAAAAATATGTGCCCTCATAATTTTCCTAACACTGTATAACTAAATAAATTGAAAAGAATCAGTGGAGTAACTAATACTGGTATATAAGTATAGCATAATATACATTATTGGCTCTCGCTATTTCAAAAATATTTTTTAATCTCTCATCATGCTGCTTTTTATTTTTTACTCAAACTATAATCTCATCGATATAAATATTAACTCCTCCAATTTCAAAAATGTCTTTGGGTTTAGTTTGGAATATATCTCGGGCCGAACACAGCCCCATAATGCATCCTTAAGAACTTAAATCTCCCGAAAGGTGTTCCAAGCGTACACAAATCAGAACTTTCTTTATCTAAAGGTATTTGCTAAAGCCCTTGAGTTGCATCTAAGGTGCTGAAATCTTTAGCATTTTCTTATTTACAAGTAATTTGGTCTAAGGTGGGTATCGGAGTTTATTATCTACTTATTACTTTATTTAAGTCTTGTGAATCTAGCTTTATGCGCAATTTATTATCTGGTTTTCTTACTATGAGAAGAGCATTTACCCAACGTGAACTACCAGTTACCTTTTGTGTAATATGTTGATTTTCAAGATCTTCCAAGTTTTCTTTTAGGCTATTTAAAAGTGATAAGGCCACTCTTCTAGTGTCTACTAAAAGTTTTGCATTTTTATCGATATCTATGTGGTAAGTACTATTTATACAGCCTGTTCTAGAAAATATATTTTTATACTCATTCATTAGTGTGGAGTAGTCTGAGCTGTCAGAAATGTGTTTTGACTCTATTCTTTGAATTAAATTTAACTTCATACTAGAATCTTAACCAATTATGGCTTGAGTATTAGAATTTACAATGAAAAAGTCAAGTTCAAACAACTCATCTTTATGACACGCAATTGGACCTTCTCCAACCACATTCAAGTTATCTCCTGTATATGATTGTAATTTTACCTGTGTTTTGTTTACTTTTACTTTTGATATCCCTAATATTTTAAAAATCTTTAGTGGAAGTATGTTTCTGTATTGATTTTGAAAATGTCAGTGTTATTGCCAATTTGAATTTCAGTGGTCCATGGTTTAATTATAGAATTTACTCCAAGTTCACTAACCTGTGATATTGACCCTATAAACAGGAAATTATCACCTTTTGTAAATGTCTGTATTTCACTAACTTCATTTGTTTCGTTTACTTCATTTACTCTCCTGGTTTTGAATTGCTTTTTATAACAGACATTTTCAAATTGATTTTTATTTTTACAGAAATTACAAATCTTTTCGTATGCAGGATAATTATCCAATTCATGTGAGCCATTACATTTAAAGCAGTTTTCGATTAATTTAGTTGCATACCCTTGTTTAGCGTTTGCGGATAACTTTTTAACTTCGAGTATTTCACTTTCTTCAAAATTGGGTAGTCTACTTCCCAAGAATTCACTTCGTAACTTGGATGATTCTATGACCCTACAGAGTTCTATTGCTTTTTTAAACGGTTTTACTTAGCTCACCCCGTTTGTTTTATTTATTCTTGGGTCAAATTTAGTAATTCAAATTTCACCCTCTTCCTGTCAACCGATTAATCTGAAATTTTGTATACACTTTGAATTTTGGTGACAATACAATCATGTTTATTCATTATCATTATAAATTCAAGATGGCCGCCGCTACAAAATGGCGGATAATTTATGTTTTATTAATCCCATCAATATAGGTATCAAATGAAAGGGCTCAACAAGCAGAATACAATATACTATAAAAAATTGAAATCCAAGATGGCGGCCGCTACAAAATGGCGGATAACATAGGTTTTATCAATCCCATCAACATGGGTATCAAATGAAAGGGCTCAACAAGCAGAATACAATATACTATGAAAAATTTAAATCCAAGATGGCGGCCGCTACAAAATGGCGGATAACGTAGGTTTTATCAATCCCATCAATATGGGTATCAAATGAAAGTGCTCAACCAGTAGAATACAATATACTATATAAAATTAAAATCCAAGATAACGGCCTCTACAAAGTGGCGGATAACGTAGGTTTTATCAATCCCATCAACATGGGTATCAAATGAAAGATCTCAATAAGTAGAATACAATTTACTATGCAAAATTGAAATCTAAGATGGCCGCCGCTACCAAAGAGTTGGACTGCAATAAACTAACGGGCAAGAAACCTTGCAATAATGAAGCACTAAATGAATTAAACAGAATGCGAAATAAAAACTAAAAACCAAAAAATAAAAATAGGTAAAAAAACTTTTTAAGTTAAACGGTTTTATGTTAAACATACATTGCAATGTTTAAGATAAATGTACTAAAAACCAAAAAATAATAAAATAGATACAGTCGTGGGAATTATAAACATATGCATAGACTAGACTAAAATAAAACCGTGGGGCACGTCAATTGTCGGTTGAACAACTGCCTAATTATAGTGTAACATTACAAAACAAAAATTGTAATCAACGATTGTAGACAATTGACGCGCCCCACGGTTTTATTTTAGTCTAGTCTATGCATATGTTCATAATTCTCACGACTGTATCTATTTTATTATTTAATGGTTTTTAGTACATTTATCTTAAACATTGCAATGTATGTTTAACATAAAACCGTTTAACTGAAAAGTTTTTTTACCTATTTTTATTTAGATTTACTTCATCTTCTTGCAGCAACCGTTCCCTTATAGCATTGTTAGATATGCCACAAATTATCATAGTGACTATCAAGCTGTCTTGTAGAATAACAAGCTTTCGTTTATGTGCCTGTTTTTTTAATTCCGTTATAAACTGATCCGTGTTTTGGTTGGTCTGTCTATCTGAAAAAAACGTATACCTCTTATAGGTTATATTTTCTTTTCCCTGAAAATGTTCCTCGAACTTTTTCAAGAAGGGTGTTAATTTACTTTCTTCATTCGATTAAAATTTGAATGTTGTGACCATTTTGGTAAAATTTGAGAAAACCTACCTGACACGGATTTCGAAAATACTTTTTTAATTATGTAAGGCACTTACTAACAAACACTTAACACAACAAATTTTGCTGCGGAAACACTTAACAAGCGCAGTAGAAAGATTTTCATTTTCGAATGGATATTTTTCATATTTTCTTGTTGTATATATATGTATATATATATATATATATATATATATATATATATATATATATATTTATATTATAATATATTAATACAGTTTTACTTTAATTATTGATCTATTTATTAAATTTAATTTATCTATGTATATATTTTGTCTATTTTTTTTTAATTATTGTTTGTTTGTCTATGGTTTCAATTAAATAGCTAGCTCAGGGTAATTTATTAATATTTTTGTATTTCTTATTAATTAATGGAGAACATGAGAACACTCTACTCCCGTGGGATTCCGGATTAAATTGAAATATATGAAATTTGTATTTCTAAATATTGCATTAGCATTATCTCCTCCAAAAGCTGTTAGTAGTTATGTGGAACATACCCATTCGACCTCTATGATATCACTCCTTTTTCTATATTTAGCAGATGACATGTAAATAAAATTCAGAAGAGTCAAAACTTAGTTCATATAATTACGGATAGACATCAAATTGAAAAACATTATAATTATGAAGGAAAAACTTTTGTTAAACAAAATTATTACTACAAACTAACTTACATAAATTGAATATTCTTACACATAGAAAATTATTCGTGGTGACATTTGGCCAACCTAGTTATGTGTGTCTGAATTTTTTTAAAATGGTTAACCATATAAAATTATTTATACACTAACCTGTTCACAACACTTGAAAGTTTCTTTGTTCACTCTGCTCCTGTTCTCCCCTGGAATGAAGCTGGACTCTCTTCAACTCGTGGAAACAAACTCTACAGTTTGTATAGCAGGTAAGTCGAGATAACTTATTAAATTATTCGTTAAATTCGACTCAGAATGTTTCTATGATGATAATAAATGTTTTTTATCTAGTATTTAAGACTGTAATTTCAATCTCAAATTTCAATTATCTGTATGTTTCACAAATAATAATTACTATTTACTGATATTTTCTGCTATAAATGTTTCTAAGGTTATAATTTAGAATTTGTATTAGGTTTTGACTTTAATATCAAATAATTTCCACATATTTTTAATTAAATTTTAGAAAAAATTTCTTACATGGCTATTTGCTTTCACATCACCCAACACACCTCTGTTTTTTTAATCAACAAAACTTTTGTTGCTAGCTTTGTTATTTTCAAACAAAACACTAACAAGTTACTAGATATATCATAGTCTTTTTTATTTGATGTTTAATATTCAATTTAATTGTCTTCCTATTATTATTAACGGTTTGTGTAAAATTTCAAAATAATTCCTTACACCTATTAACATGTGAAATATTTCCAAAAATATACCTTATATTTATATACAATGATTATATTTATCCAACTTTAAATTTAAATATCAATGAATTTACAATCATTACCTCCTTAAAATCTTTAATAATGCCTTCCAATTCATTTCTTATATTTGATTCAACAATTATCTCATATAAATGTGGCCTATCATTTAAAACAGTTACATTTTTCCAAACATCCTATATGCTTTGAAAATAATCAATAATTCAGAACATAAATACTTCTGTGGTTGAATATATTTCTGATATCTTCATTCTATGCTACATGACCTGAAGTTTGTATTGACATTTCAGTTTCATTTCAACAACTGTGATAACTTGTCTGTATATTAGTATCAAATATCCTGTTTATTATTGTCTAATAATAACTTGATGTTCCTTTCAGATTCATTTTGATATTCTAGATAAAATATACAAGTCATCATCTGTGCTGCTAATAAGAGAGTGAATTTATAATTTACCAAGGAAATGAATTAAAATTCATGACTCACAATGTTTACATTCTGAAATTTAAGGTAACTACTTTCACTATTACTGGTGTATTTATATAGTTATAAGGATAATTGATATCATAGGTGTTTGATTTGATATGAGATATTTTCTTACTTATTATTACACGTAGAAATGATAATTCTATCTGTCTGAAGAAAGTAATCTCTATTTGTTATTTTACAAAGTTACAAATTTCATATATTCGTGTCTTATTCTCTTCAATATTTGCTACGATAAGTTCAAATTCCTTTAATATTTAAAACCTGGATATAGTAATTCATGACTGTTCATACCGTTTTCGGTTAGAATTTCGAATGGGACCTCTAAATATGGCTGCAACTTTTTTACAAACGTTATTGTACCTGTTAGGTACTCTCAAATGTTTTATTAACACCAAATCACCTTTGTCAAATGTAGGTTTATTTTCTTTTCTTAACATTTTGTTTTTTGTATTTCTCAGCATTTTTGCTTAATTTTTCCTAACAAAAGTAATTAGGATAGTCCTCATTATGGACAGTTTATACTGTTCCAAATATATATATATATATATATATATATATATATATATATATATATATTATTTATATATATTCTCGAAGTATAATATTTGATTTGTTCCTAATAGATATGTGATAATTGTAGACTAAATCATGACGATAAACACTAGTTTTTTTCAAAATGATTTTGTTATGCTTTGACCACAATCTCAACTGACATTTCACTGACATTAGCGACGTTACCAAATTTATGAAGTTATGAAATTACGAAAAATGTGAGTCTCGATTTCGTTTGTATGCAGTTACATCGATATTTTTCTATCCATGGTTATTTCGGAATTCCATGAAATTAGTTTGCAAAAAAAGCGCGCCGGGTCGACGTTTCGCTCGCGATTTCAATCCACATTATTCTGTAATACGGGCTTAAATTAGTATACCACATACGTTATTAGCCCTCCGATACCCGCGTGGCGTCTGACAGACGCCACTCTGATAAACGATGCGCAGAACTTTTTAAAATAGTGAGATACAGACTTCCCCTTCCATCTACCTTCCTAATACGCCGACTACTTTGATACATTCAGTCTGAACTGAAATCTCTTGAGCGTAGGTTAATTTATCAAGCTTTTTAGTTGGTTGGCGTCTATCAGACTCCACGCGGGCACAGGTGTTTCAATTTATTTTTTGGTAATTTCTTGAAAGGTAAGATGACTGATTGAAATAATGATTCAATAATTTGATTTATGGTTGTTTTATTATTTTAGATGGATAAAAAGAAAGTTTACCGTTTTGACAAAACCGAAGATGTCGAGGAATTGCAACGGCTGGCTTATATTTTCGATTCGGATTTGTCAGATGCTAATGATGACAGTAGTTCCATATCCGATTTTGAACAGTTAGAAGAATATGATAAACATTCCGATACAGAGCACGAAAGTGATAATAGTGAAGAAAATGAAGAAATTGAAAATTCAGATGCCAATGTATTATTTGGGAAAGATGGAATTACTAAGTGGAATATGGATCGTCCTAGACAAGCGGTAAGGACTAGCTCTCACAATATTATGACCCATTTGCCAGGTGTAAAACAAGTAGCTAAGAATGCCAAGACTGCTCTGCAATGTTGGGAGTTATTATTTCCCGACGAATTGATTGTAGTCATAGTAGAAAATACAAATAATCATATACGGAGCAAGAGAGATAAATTCAGTAGTGAAAGAGACTGCAAACCGACAGATTCAATAGAAATAAAAGCGTTCATTGGTCTTTTGTACATGGCAGGAGTTCATAGAAATAGTAAATTAAACACGCAAGATTTATGAGCCACAGACGGTTTTGGTATTGAATTATTTCGTCTTACAATGTCTCGTAATCGTTTCCATTTTCTGCTACAATATACTCGTTTTGATGATAAGCAGACAAGAAATGAACGTAAAATGTATGACAAATTATCTCCTATTCGGCAAATATTCGATATATTTGTTCATCGTTGTGAAAAAAATTATTCAGTAGGAGAGTACGTTACGATAGATGAGATGCTTCCAGCATTCCGAGGACGATGCTCATGTAGGCAATATATCCCCAGTAAGCCAAATAAGTATGGCATAAAAGTATATTCTCTTGTGGATGCAAAGACGTGGTACACTCTGAATATGGAGATCTATGTAGGACAGCAGCCTGATGGTCCGTTCAAGGTAAGCAATTCTTCGCATGACTAGGTCAAAAGATTATGTGAACCAATTCGTGAAAGTGGACGTAACATTACTGGTGATAACTGGTTTACCAGTTTTGATCTAATAACCAACTTATTGAAGAATGATAGACTGACCTATGTAGGAACAATAAGAAAAAACAAAAGGCAACTTCCAACAAGTTTTGTGACCGTTCAAAACAGGGAGCAATATTCGAGTCGTTTTGCATTTCCGGAAAATTTAACTTTGGTGTCATATATTCCGAAAAAGGGCCAAAATGTTATTCTCTGTTCTTCATTGTAGATCAATTATGTGCTTCTTATTCAGTCTCAAGAAATACAAATAGATGGCCAATGGTTATATTTTATACTATTCTAAATGTAGCAGCAATTAATGCTCACGTAATTTATAAAGGAAACTTGAATGATGATTTAGAAAAAAGAAGACACTTTTTACAATCGTTAGCTGTGGAGATGACCAAACAACATATAAGAAGAAGATCAGAAATTTTAACTCTACCCATAAATCTCAAGAAACAGACTAGAGAAGTGTCATCTCTTGATGCCAGTAAGCCAAGCACTTCTGTGGAAACTGGAAATAATAAAGTACAAGCAATAAGAAAAAGATGTTATATGTGTAGTAGAAAAAAAAATCGCATGATCAAATACAAGTGCAAGCAATGCAATAATTATATATGCCTCGAACATGCAGAATATATATGCCAGTCATGTCATTTCAAATGAAAGAAATATTGTCGCATTTGGGGATTTTAAAATTTTATTGTATTATTCTATTTTTGCTTGGAAATTATCTGTGTTTATGAATTTAATTTGTTTTGTTTGTATGTTTTAAAATGTGAATTAGAAGAAAAACATTAAAATAAACATAAGTAGTATGTATATTATTTAAATAAAACCTTAATCATATATTTCCATTTTATTCTTATGATCTAATTGAATGGTGTCTGACAGACGCCACGAGGGTACTTGTGTTTCGAAATTGAACGCGGGTGCCCGAGGGTTAAGAGTATATGCACAATTCCAAAATAATTTTTTTTTATGAAAAGCTATCAATAGTTTGCAAAAAAAAGCGCCGGGTCGACGTTTCGCAATTCTCGCGCGCACGAATTGCGAAACGTTGACCCGGCACATTATTCAGTAATACGGGCTTAAATAGGTATACCACATACGTGTATATGTTATTCATTGATACGTGTTAGGTGTAGGGGAGCGATCTTTAAAACATATGTTTACTGTTTAAGCCATAAAGGTTAGATAATTTACTCATTTACACCTAGATAAGTTAATAGGTTTGAGCTGAATAATTTTGTCAGATGAGACCTTTAAAATAAGAAGCAGTAGTTGATATATTTTTCTTTTTCAATTTTTCTATTGTCAACATTGGCAACCTTGTTAAAAAATTTGACGTAAATATTAAAATTTTCACACTTTTCATATTGAATTTTTACTGTTATTATGTGTTTCCGCGGAGAAATTTTTGGTTTTCCAGGTTAGTTAATTATTGTTTTATACTGTAAATTTTTTTTAAATTCGTGCTACATACAGATTCTCAAATTTCTCCAACATTTTAAATCCTTCATCTCCAATGTAATGCAGGAGTTGTGCAAACTGTACTTTCTGATCCTTTTTTGCTACTTCTGAAGCCACCAGATAATTTTCAAAACGTGCTCGCCATAGGCGGCAATTGTCCGCCATGTTTCCTGCCGTTTGTAAGGATCCCATACCTCTGTTGTCACCCATTTTATTTTTTGTAATTATTTAACTATAACGTAAGTTCTCTTCCTGATTTTTGTATTTGTACAGCTAACTACTGACTGCGCCATATAATATTTGCATCGTTTATAATTAATTTCAATGTTCAATTATATACTTAATGTTGATTTTAATTAAAGCAAACTTTTGCGTTCGACACTCTTTATTCAACAACCTTCCTCACTGACATTGACATTCCTAGCCTCCTCTCCCGTAGGGACCAACCTGTAGTGGTTACCTAGTAAGGGTCCCTCGTATACTCGACGTTTACCATAAAGGCATATTATTATGGAGGAAACCACTTACCTAGCAACCTGTATTCGGGAACAGAATAAACAATAACACATTTATAAAAGCACTGGGTTCAAGTTTAATACATTGAAAAATACACGATTATAAATATCAAAACGACTTATTCAAAGTATTAATAACAATAATATCATCCTGGTTCGTTCACACCCATTATATAGGAAACATAGTTGTGTTTTACTACACACCGACCTCCGTCTATTAACTGTACATGTCTGTTTATAAAATAACGAAAAAAAGCTTTCCTTGATATATGACCTTGACCATAGCCGACAAATGCTCCCTAGATACTATAATTGATATTAACCTGAATTTAAACATTATTTCTAAGTTAGTGTCCTTTTGTCTTTAATGTCTTTTAAGGGATCACTACATCATCCCCTCTTGGAAGAGAAAAATTATCATTTTAATTTTTTGATATCACTTATACCTATAACTGGATTTATGAATGTTTTTGTTTTGTCTTTGTTTACTAAACACTACTTGTTCGTTTATCAACACACTTCACTTATTTACAATTGTTTCCGCTCTCTGTATACAAACAATCGATTCTTATGAACAATTTGTTGCTTTTTGTCTGGAGATGTAATCTCACAATTTACCCCCTTGACTCCCGTTATTTTAAAGGGACCTAGATAATGTGAATCGAATTTGTTTTTTGCTTCATTTTTTAGAATAACTAATTACCCTATTTTAAAATTTACGGGTGAAGAAACATTTTCGCTATTATTAACTCTACTTAATTTATTATTTATTAAAAACTGTCTGGCCCTTTCATTAGCGTATTGTAATTTATATCTCAATTCATTATCATATTTTTCAAAATTGTAACACGGTTCAATTTTTACGTTTAAAAATTCTGGTAAATTGGGTTTTCTTCCATATAATAACTCAAAAGGAGTGTATCCGTGAAACGTATTTGGTGTTGTATTATAACAATATGCGAACATTCTTACAAACTCACACCAGTTATCCCTAGAATGTTTGATAAAATTTCTTATATATTCGTTAAATGTTCTATGTAATCTTTCGCAACTGCCTATTGTTTCGTGGTGGTATGCTGTTGAAAAATTATGTTTCATATTTAATAGTTCTGATAAATTCTTCATTATTTCGTTCTTATATTCCGTCCCTTGATCTGTTCTTATTTCTTTCATCAATCCGTAATTTGGTATAAAGTTGTCGAAAATTGCTTTTGCTATTGTGTGCTTCTTTATTCTGAACTGGTATCATAACTGCGTACTCAGTTAATTCGCATAATATCGTAATGCAATAACGATTCCCGTTGTTACTCTCTACAAACGGACCTATTGTGTCTATGTAAATAATATCAAACGGTTTTATAGATGTATCTGTTATAACAAATTTTTCTTTGTGACTGGGCTTTGCCTTATTCACTTGACATTTATGACAATTTTTTACGTATTTCCTTACGTCTTTCTCCATGTTTTTCCACTTGAAGTTTGCTCTTAGTTTCTTTGATAACCTATTATTTCCTACATGTCCCCCAAACATTGGATCATTGTGATATCTTTCTAATATCTTTTGGATCTCTTCTTTCTGCTGTACCGTTTTTGGTACGTCGCATTTACATACTTGAATACTTTTTAATCTTCGATTTCCTACTTTTATAAATTCTTCTACTGTGCACTTTTTGAATATATCATCATTTGTATATATTTTCATTCTTTTTACTTCATTTCTTACCGATAGCTCTTCAAGCTTTTCCAACGTTCGTCCTAGGTCGAAGTTGTGTAAACCGGTATTTAAGGCTTCACTAAATTTCAATTTTTTTTGATCCGTATGCTCATCCTAAGTGAGATACGGTTATTTTCAAAGTGTAAAATTGGTAATTTATGTGCCTCAAAGTTATTTAAAATTTTTATTACTGCAGGTTTTTGCATTCTCACTTCCTTTGTTTCTACTTTATTCCTTTGATCCTTTTCTGTTTGTACTTTTTCTTTTTGCGTTTGGGCTCTTGTGATTGCCAAGACATGTGAATTATTTATGTATAAATCCTTAAGTTCTTCTATGGATATTCTCGATATACTGTCCGCGTAGTTCTCTATACCTTTCACATACTGTATTTCAAAATCGTATTCTTCCAAATCGATTCCTATTCTCGTTAGTTTCGACGTCGGGTCTTTCATTGCAAATAAATGCGTTAGTGGCTTATGATCTGTTTTTACTATGAAATGTGGTGAACCATATAAAGAACATTTAAAATGATTGATTCCCCAAATGAATTGCTAATAATTCTTTTATGATGGTGGGTTTGTTAAGCTCGCTTTTCTTGAAGCTGCGTGATGCGAATGCGATGGGTAGGTCAATCCCTTCGTAATTTTGACTTAAAATTGCCGAACATGCGCTATTCGAAGCGTCTGTAGTTAATATGAATTGTCTATTGAAATCTGGATATTTTAAAATTGGTGGGTTGATTAATGCACTTTTTATGACCTGAAATGCTTCTTCGCACTCTTGTGACCACTCGAATTTTACATTTTTCCTCGCTAACTTATTTAAAGGAATACATATTTCTGCAAAATTTTGAATGAACCTTCGATAGTAATTGCAAAATGCAACAAATCTCTTGACTTCGTTGGCATTTTTTGGCACTGGCTAATGCTGAATGACTGAGTTGCTTTATCCGGTGAAACACCGTCCTTTGATAAATTGTGACCTAAATATGCGACTTCTCGCCTAAAGAATTGGCATTTTTGTGGATTTAATTTTAAATTAAATTTACGACATGCGTCAAATACTTTGTTAAGGTAGGCTAAGTGATGATTCTCTGAAATTCCTATTACAACTATATCGTCCATATAAAGAAATGCTTTTTCTGGCGTGAGGCCTGAGAATGCTATTGACATCATTCGTGAAAAACTATTACGGCTTATGTTTAACCCAAAAGGTAGTCTTCTGAATTGGAATGAGCCTTTTTCGGTACTGAACGAAGTGTATTTTCTAGAAGAATGTTGTAAAGGTATTTGATGAAAACCTGACATAAGATCTAAAACTGAAAACCATTTTGCTCTCCCTAATTGATCTAAAATTGCATCTATCCGCGGTAAAGGAAATTTATCTGTGACTATTTTCTTATTTAGCTGTCTAAAATCTATACAAAGTCTCCACGCCTTATCCTGATTCGACGACTTTTTTGGTACTAATAATACTGGACTATTATATTCTGATACTGAGGGTTCAATTATTCCCTGTGTTATAAGTTTTTCTACTTGGCTATTTAATTCTGTTGATTGTGAATGTGGTGTTCGATAATTTTTTATGTATATCGGTGTATCATCCTTTACTGATATCTTTTGTTCATATAAGTTGTTGTGTGTTAGTATATCGTTCTTCAAAGCAAATATATCCTCGTAATTTTCACACAGTTTCGTTAAATCGTTTCTTACATATTCCGGTACTTCTAAATTTAATGCTTTCCTTATTCCTTTCATTCTATTACTACTCTCAGTCTTAATTGTGTATATATCGAATAAATCTGAATCTAAAGTTTCAATATTCTTAGTTTTTACTGAAATACTTTCATAATTTGTATTTAAAATTCTAACGTACGGGTTTTTCCCTGATATTATGGATCTGGCTACAAATACTCCTGGTGCTATTTCCTGTTGCTCTACTATTGTATCCTTTCTCAAATTCCTAAAGTTCTCTATTAGCCTGTATACCTCACATCTAGGTGGTATTGCTAAAGTATCGTATTCTGGATTACCAAAAATTTGTATGGTTTCTGAATTGTTAGACTTACAATTTATATGTAATTCTGATTGTGAATAATCTAATACACAATTATTTTTTGTCATGAAGTCTCTTCCTATCAGTCCATTTGTTGGTATTGGAAAATTTTCTTCCACTACGTGAAAACAGTGACTTAATATTATGTTATTGATATAGAGGTTTATGTATATTTGACCTAAAGTTTTAGCTGAGCCTTCGGTTATCCCTTTAATATTTATTTTATTCCTTGTTTCCATCGAATGATGTGGGAAATTTTAAGAAATTTTTATTAGAGAAATGTCTGCTCCTGTATCTAATATAAAATTGTAGATATTATCAGATAAACTTGTCTGAATTTCTATAAAGTTAGAAAGTGATAAATCTAAATAATATGCTGAATATGTTTCTGTAATTTTGCTTCCGTCACTTGGTTTTTTATTAAAAACCCCAATTGTTTCTGATTCTCTCTTGCTTTCTCATTTTCTATTTCACATATTCTTACATTATTTTTAGCTTGACTATTGTAATTTCCATTATTATTGTATTTCCTATATTTATTAAAATTTTCGTATCTGCCGTAGTTGTTTCCTTGATTATACTGTCTAAATATTCCTCTTGAATGATTACCATTATAACATCCTCTGTTGATTCCTCTCCGATGATTATCCCTAAAGTCAAAGTTTGATTTCCTGAAGAAATTCCTGTTATCTTTCATATGTAAGACTTGTTGTTGTCCTACTATACCTTCTACTGAAACCAATTTTGATAATACGTCTTGTGTTGTTTCAAATCTTCCCGCTGCAATTAACGTTTTGCTTGCATCCGTTGCGGCATTCATAGTTACTGCCTTAATCGTTGCTTCTTTCGTATATTTCTCAGCTAGCCGTTCAGGCATCCCTTCCGATATGTATGCTACCTGTAATCTTTCCGCCAGTTACTCTATTTCTGTTGCATACTGTGTCACATACTTTCCGTTCTGTCTTATTTTACCAAGTTTTGCTAGGAGAAGGCTTGGATTGTCTCCTCTTATCCCTGCTTTAAGTTCATCTTTGATGTCTGCAATGGAGTTTTCCGTTGTGATTAAACTTCTAGCTTTTCCTGTTAATCTCGTTTTTATCAATAGGATAGCATTTTCCTCATTACCATTCGTGTTTGTCTGTAGTAAATCCAATGAGTCTAAGAATCACTGTAATTTACTCGCTTCGCCGTTAAACTCATTCGGTAAAACTTTACTCGCAAAATTAAAAAAATCGTTCATATTTGTCGCCATTCGCAACTGTTTGCTTATTGCTTGTAATACAACAGTATTAATTTCCTCAAATATAGAGGTAGGTATGTCTATAATACAATTTAACGCTTGAAATGCCCTTTCAGCTTTATCCCTAATCCTACTTGAATAATTTTTACAAGTCTCCTGTTGTATTGAGCTTAAATTTTTCCAATATTTGGCTATTAACCTAGTATAATTATTGTAAAGACCTACTATGCTACTAATTTTTAGGAGTTTCCTTCTTCAAAACCCTTTTCCCTGTTTATTAACTTCTTCTACAATCAATCGTAATTTATTCTCAAAATCTTCCCACGTTATTGACATTTAAAAACTTATTTATACGGTGAAAGTTCATGTTGCCTGCTTTATTGCATTGCTTCTGTTGATATCTCTTTTCAACGCTCTTCGGTGTGTTTTCCATACTGACCAAACGAATTTGAAGATAAAATCTATTGTTATAATGTATAGTAATACCATGATGTGCATCGCAACATTATCTTGCTGTACCATGAAAGTGTTATTGACAATTCCTGTTTCTTTTGCTTCTTGTTTGGTTGATGAACCTCCCATTGTTTCTTTTCTCCAAGGTCCCAAATTTAAGTAGAAAACCATATAGTTCTATCCTTATAACATCAATTGTACCATAACTTATCATTTACTTACAGGATAATTTACCATAACCATTTGTTCTGGAGGATTACTATTTCACTATTACCATTTATCATTAATATACATTTCACTATCCATTTTTCCATTACCATATTACCATTCAATTTTTACCATTAGTTCCGCAGGATCGCCATGTAGTGGCGATAACCATTATACAATTAATTTTACCATTTCGTTCGCAGGATCGCCATGTAGTGGTTACTTAGTAAGGGTCCCTCGTATACTCGACGTTTACCATAAAGGCATATTATTATGGAGGAAACCACTTACCTAGCAACCTGTATTTGGGAACAGAATAAACAATAACAAATTTATAAAAGCACTGGGTTCAAGTTTAATACATTTAAAAATACACGATTATAAATATCAAAACGACTTATTCAAAGTATTAATAACAATAATATCATCCTGGTTCGTTCACACCCATTATATAGGAAACATAGTTGTGTTTTACTACACACCCGACCTCCGTCTATAAACTGTACATGTCTGTTTATAAAATAACAAAAACAAGCTTTCCTTGATAAATGACATTGACCATCGCCGACCAATGCTCCCTAAATACTATAATTAATATTAACCTGAATTTAAATATTATTTCTAAGTTAGTGTCCTTCTGTGTTTAATGTCTTTCAAGGGATCATTACAAACCTACATAATTAAAAAACGCTAACACACAACATATTAGAAAGTGTGGATGTGCCTTAAGAAGTCTCCCCTCTAATCGCCTGACTTATTATCAGAAAATTCAGGACCTATTTCAGCAGTTTTGGGATCGCTGGTCATCAGAATATGTGAGTATGATTATTTTCAAATTACTACCATACAAGCAAGTAGATATCTGTGAAAAAATATATAGTCAAGTATGTACGTCTGACTGATGTTATAGTACTTCTGTTGAAAAGTTGGAAAATACAGCTCAATTAAAACGTAAGAGTTCTATTTAGGAAACTATAGATGGAAGTAATTAGTTTCTTAGAGCGCATAATAATCCGCACAGTTTCGGATGCTTTCATTTAACGTTTAACGTGCATGTCACATTTGAAATTTACTAATGGGATTTATACGTGTCAATGTCAATAATGAAAATGTTGAAGCTCAACGCCTACCACAAAATATATTAGCTAAATATACTAATCAAATCAAGCTGAAACTTGCTGAATTAGAAATGAGAAAACGGGGAGAACAGCTTATCTCCCTGTTAACAGTTTACAAATCATATTTGTATTATTAATGATTCACTAGCAATGATTTTGAGATCATCGTATTCGATGTTATTAATTTTTAATTAGCAGTTTGCGCACATGCTATAATTTCTAAGTTACCGAATCCCTTCACCATTTTGAAGACGAACCTGCTAAGAATTCCATCAGTTTTAAAACGTTACAAAAGTAGACATCATTTCTGCAAATTATTATACGCGGTATTAAGTTGATTGCGCTTGGAGAAGTTCATAATTTCCATGGAATGTTGTGTTATCGCTTTAAAGTGAATGCAAGATAAAGATAAGCAAGTTCTGATACGGAAGAAATATAACTTGTATTCAAAATTACATTAAAACTTTGTATGCTACTTGAGTGTCTCGTTTAATTTCTGACGTATTAAGAATTTATGTCGCTCCATTATTTTGTCTTTACCGTTGGGGGAAAACCAGAGTGCAAAAAATTCAATTATAATATAAAAGTTATGCGGGAAAAACGTTCAAGTTGTTTGTATTATAAAGATTTGAGAAGGATACATAAATACGATGGAAGTTCATTTAATTCAAACTCGTGGAGAACTACAAAATAAAATATGAAATGAATGCCGAATTTGGAAAAGTGTATAATGCTGCGGCAGTTATATTTAAGAGAAATAATGGAAGTGACTTTTCCAAAACTGTTAGGTATGATCTCAATGTTTTTAGAGGTGCCGGATTTAGCACTAAGTCCCGGCAATGTCGTCCGCAGGTTCGATCATTCTTTCACTCACACAAACAATATACAAACAGCAAGTAGAGGTTGGCAAATTGATTTTGGCTGTTGACGATGCGCGAGAGAACAATACAACTTGACAACGTTGTAAACGCAGTTACCGGGAATAGCAGGCGACGTACATTCCGCATGCAAAGTATGAAAGGTTGTGAGGCTGCTAATACGTCCGAGAGTATCACAATATTCTGAATTTGGATTTAAAAATAATAAATTGTTGCACATGTATAATGCTATATAAAATCGAGTTTACAGAACAAAATAACATTAATTTGTTCTTTATTATTAATTAAATGAATAAGGAAATAAAAACCATTACATTTTTCTACGAAAATTGGGGATTTTTTGTAAAGATATGATTATTTATTGCTTCAAAAACTATACGGAGAATTCTATAATTACCCTTTATTATTTTATGTGATAATGCATAGATTCGAAGAGACATAAACTTTCACCTTTACTGCAAATTATTGTCTTTTAAGTGTTCCGTTCATTAAATTCGTCAATGAGGTTTATTTGTATATGAATTGAAAGTCAGGTAGATTTTGTAAATAAAGCATACAATATGATAAGGATTAAATTGACTGTCTCGACCCTTACTTCGTGGAATATGCTCATATTAGTGTTTTTAAATGAAACTCACGGTCTCTAGTTAATTCCACAATATAATAAAAGTTATTGAAAATTCTAAAAAATTGACAATTGTTTCGATAAAACAATATCATCGTCAGAATGACAGAAGTTACATTTCATTTTATGCCTACCTGATGTTTAGTAGTTATTTTTGGCTAGACCAAGAAGTAACCTAACTTGTGGTTGACTTAATATGTGTCAATAGAAAGAAGAGAAAGATGTGATATTACAAATATTGGAGCTTAGATATAATCAGCCCTATGGTGATATCATGGATATCATTTTTCCAATTAAGATCAGTATAACTGTGAATGATATAGAAAACCAGGAAAACTATATCTGCTGATATTTACAATTATCACTTAAGAAGACAGTGTATTAGTGGAGAACTCCCTAGATTTACCTTTTCATTGACAACTTTATATTTCGAAAAATATTTTATTTTGGTATAGATATGTAGATGACATATTAGCTTGTTTTATGGGTAGTGAACGACAATTAGATGTATTTTTCGACCACATCAATAATTTACACACGAAAATTAAATTTACATTAGAAATTGAAGAAAATAGCTTAATCAATTTTCTTGATTTAAAAATTCAAAGAGTTAATAATGTACTTGATTATTCAATTTACCGAAAATCAACACAGACTGATGTGACAATTCCATTCAATCCTAACCACCCTATGTCACACAGACTAGCAGCATATAATTCAATGATACATAGAGCTTTTTCAGTTCCTATGAACAAATGTAATTTTGATAGAGAGATTAATACAATTAGACAAATACGGTTATCCATTAGATATGATAAATACGCTAATTAGTGAAAAAGAAGAAAATGTGGTATTACAACTAATATATCCTAAACAAGCTGATGAAATTAAAACTTATAAAACCATGAAATATGCAGGAAATATTTCTAATAATATTTCAAAGATAATATCTTCAGCAACGAATACAACAATTTCTTTTAAAACAGAAAGTAACGTTAGTACAAAATTGTTAAATGTAAAAACAAAAATACCACTATTAAAGAAGTCAGGTATATATAAACTCAAATGTCCAGAATGTAATGCTGTCTATTTGGGTCAGACCCTTAGGAATTTTGAAATATGATACAGTGAGAACTTACGAGCATACATATTAAAACAACCAGATAAATCCAACTACGCAAAACATCTACTTGACACCAATCATTCATTGACACCTAACACAGAACTAGAAGTGCTGCATATTTGTGAAAAGAAACTGGATTTCCTTGAAGAACTGGAAATTAGACGACATTTAAGAAACCCACAATATGAAGTTGTCAATGAACAGTTAAATCTAGGGAGTTCTCCACTAATAAACTGTTATCTTGAATGATAATTGTAAAGATCAGCGAATATAGTTTTCCTGGTTTTCTATATCATTACACAGTTATACTGATCTTGAATGGAAAAATGATATCCAGGATATCACCATAGGGCTAATAATATCTGAGCTTCAATATTTGCAATATCACATCTTCTTCTTTTTTCTATTAACATATGTTAAGTCAATCACAAGTTAGGTTACTTCTTGGTCTAGCCAAAAATAACTACTAAACATCAGGTAGGCATGAAATGAAAGGTAACTTCTGTCATTCTGACGATGATATTGATTTATCGAAACAATTGTCAATTATTTAGAATTTTCAATAACTTTTATTATATTGTGGAATTAACTAGAGACCGTGAGTTTCATTTAAAAACACTAGTATACTAATAATACAAATTAAATATTAAAGCTTTTTTTTGTAGAAATTTCTACTTTCATATATAAGTTTTTGGTTTTTTTGCAAATATTTGAAATGAAATTTGAACATCTCTTCACACTTTTTACAGAATTAGCACCGGCAAAACAAAAAAAGTCTTGTTTGCCAATGATACAGTGCTGATAGCCGAAACACTTCAAGACCTACAGAAACTTGTTAATGCAGTTGTGGAAGGTAGTGAGGAATATGGACTGTCACTAAACACAAACAAAACCAAATTTATGGTTATAACAAAATCGGTCCATAACATCGGAAATATATTAATACATAACCAACCAATTGAAAGAGTGAGAAAATACAATTATCTGGGAACTCTTTTCAATGAAAATTCGGACTGCTCTCAGGAAATAAAAATCCGAATTGAAAAAGCGCGGAGTACTTTCACGAGGATGAAACGAGTATTCTGCAGTCGAGATCTCAGTTAGGAACTGAAATTGGGTCTTATAAGATGCTATGTTCTGTCAGTGCTGTACTATGGCATGGAATCATGGACATTAAAAAAGAACGATGTAAGGAAAGTAGAGGCATTTGAGTTGTGGGTGTATCGCAGGATTTTGAGTATCTCATGGGTACAGAAAGTCACTAATGCTGAAGTGTTAGGAAGGATAAAACAAGACAATGAAATTGTCCTAACTATTAAAAAAAAGGAAGCTGCTCTACCTGGGTCACGTTATGAGGGGGGACAAATATCAACTGCTCCAGCTCGTTGTGCAAGAAAAAATTAGTGGAAGAAGGTCAATAGGAAGGAGAAGACATTCCTGGTTAAAAAATCTTCGCGAATGGTTCAACGCCACCAATAGTCACCTTTTTAGAGCAGCGGTATCCAAAATACGAATAGCCTTGATGATTGCCATCTTCGGAACGAAGACGGCACTTGAAGAAGAAGAAGACAGATGTGCTATAAATATTATATTACTCTAGTGGACTTCATCTCTAATATCTACAATTGTAATACACCTATTTACATTTTTACATTTGTTGTGTTTAATGTATTCAGTCATACCACTTACAAACAACCACTATAATGAAAAATATGTTTTAGATGTACAAGGATCATCAACAATGGAATAATCATGTGCATCTACAAATGATTCATCAAAATCACTTACTATATCAATATCATTATCCTCGCTATCTCCGTCTTCGGCCAAATTAATGATGATATTATCTTCAACAGTATCTAAAAGTCGTTCATTGTTCATAAATTCATATTCAATCTTCTAACAAGGTCACATGTAACTTTCCAATCATTTGCAGAAAAAGTGTCAAAAGATTAATCACAGAATTCTTCAACCTTTGTAAAATTGAAGGTAAGATTTCGTTTGGCCGCCCAAACACTTTCGATAGAATCCGATCGGATAAGGGGGTAGCCTTAAAACTTGCAATCCATGTCGAATGAACAATTGACCAATATTATAAGTTTTATATTGCTGTTTGTACATCTTTGCAACGTTATAAAGATACGGTTTTAACATTTGTTCACTGTAATATATGTTTCTTTCAGAAAGCCAGTTTTTTAGTTGTTGTTTAGTCCAAGCAGTCTAAGGTAATTTTTCATTTGGAACATTGTGATATGGGGCGTTATCAATTACCACTACAGCATTTTTTGGTAGGTTTGGAATACGTTTGTCTTGTACACACTTCTCATAATTTTTGTACGCCATTTCATTATCATAATCTCCTGTTTTCAACTGGGTGTTCCACATAACCAGCATTAGGTACAAATTCATTTTCACTTCCTACATGTACAATGATGAACCTATCACCTTTTGAAACGAGTTTTCTTAATCCTTCGATACCCTTGTCGCTCAATCCTTTAAGGCGCGTGTGACATGAATGAATGTTTCATACATATAAATAATAGTTCTGTTCTGTTTTCTGCACTTTTTCATGTTTCTCAAATATAGTAGGCGTGTATGACTGATTTCGTGACATTCCATCAACAAACTTATTTTGTTTTTCATGTTGGTCCAACGAAAACCCAAAGAATGTATTTGTTTCCGCAGAGATTCCCGACTTCCTGCGAAGCCATAACTATCTGCAAAGGTTTTGTGTACATTTCTTAACGTGGGTACCTTTTTCTCGGATATGTGATAATTGATTATGCACCTTCTAAGCACAGTTTTGTCGAATTGATCCATACGGTTACTGAACGTCTTTGTTTTTTAGTAGGCACATCAGTGTCAGTATTACTTTCTGTCAGAGCTTTTTTTAATGCGGGAAAGCGTTCTTTGGCTAACTTTCGTAGCAGCAGAAACTCGTTCAATGACCTGACAATAAAATAAGTCGACATAAATGTTGTTTTAAAAGTTTTACTTATGTGTATTTTCATACAAATAAAAATGAGAAAGTAGCTAAATTTGTTTTCAGTGACCGTTTTTTGAAAAACAATTTTGTCGAGGTTTTCGACCATTTAAAAGAAGTTTTAAATTCAAAGATATTATTTTACGTTTCAGTTCATTAGTTGTTTTAATCGATCTTTAGATTTTAGTTCAAACATATTTAAATATGACCAAACCGTAATAGTAACTGAAATCGGAAGATGGTTCAAAACAAATAATTATAAGCTGAAAAACCTATTACATTCAAATAGGTATCTTACACAAAATAAGCATGTGCCCTTTTATATACTCCTGTAGGACAGAAACAGACTAGTTATTCATGCAACAAGTGCATAAAGTATTGCTTTTTTTCACGAATGGAATTATTGATGCAAGAGCCGCAGGCATGCAAAATCCCAAGAATGTCTCATTTATGTTACCCTAAATGGAGTAGAAATGGCGTCAATTTGTTTATCAAGATGACATAACGGTGCATAAAATTGACACATGAGTGCATAAAATTGACACATGACTGCATAAAATACTTTTTATAACTCACGTATAAAAGAGACTTCATTATAACATTGTTTACAGTTTCACACTGTTTTAGTAATTTTTAGTGTACAGTTGGTTATTGTATTTCAGTTATATTTTCATTTGACATTTGACTTTAACCTCGACACAAATTATAAATAAAATGGGCTAGCGTTGTTCTAGCTAGCAAATTATTATAATAAATGTTGCTAAAGGTAAATTAGAATGATTTATATAATAAAAATAATGATGAATGAAGTACGTTAACGTTTATTTATCAATGATTTGTTAATTGTTTATTTTTATATTGTATAGGATCAATATATATGATATACATAATGTTCGATTTTTGGGATAAATTATCAGATATCTATGTGAAGATGTATTACAGAAATAAATCTATTCATGATATAATATAAATAGATCGCAAGAGCATATACTTTTTTAAACAAATAATCATCATCTGTTTGCTTAAATGAAAGTTCGTTTACAATTTACACAATCATTCGGTTATAATATGTCAAAAGTCAGAAGTGCTGAATACAACCAGCTGTGATCTGACCAATCAGGAAACTACAGAATTGCCAACTTAAATTTAAACCACTCCTCCCAGTTTAAAAACAGGAATTATATGTAATTCTATTTTATTTAAAGTATTAAATAGATGCGTATTATAAAACTTTTTCTGTAAAACTTGCGCCACAATGACTTTCTGTAGTTCTCGTGATTTGCGCAACTCACCGCTTCCCGGTTCGTTGCGCAAACTTGACTCGTACTACAAAACGAGTCATTGTGACACTTGTTTTACAAATAACTATTGTCTCACCCTAATGTTACTTTTTTAAATCTTTTAACAAATATTTTATGTACGAAAATCGATTTAAAAAATTTACAATCGAGTGTGAATTTATTAAATAATTACTTTGGTTTAAAAATTTTATTGCAATAATTGAAACTTACCTTTGTTAATGGAATTGTTGACTTGCCATTGTTTGCCTCTTCGGTCATGAAATTTAAAACGTTCATAATTATTTCAAGACACTGCTCACTCAATTTTTTATGAACAACTTTACCTTCTGGAGTCGCCATAACAAGTTAGTACTGCAAAACCCCGATAATAACACTTTTCTCTGAACTGTACTGTCGAAACGAAGCTCACGAATTCTGCTAGCGAAGTGAACTCTTGCAATCCGCATACGTCTTTGCTACGGAGCATCGGACGTTGCCAAACTTCCGACTGCCAAAATTAATTTGCCAACCTTTAATTGGTAACAATAGAATCAAACATTAAAACAGTTGAGGAGAATGAGAAAGCCGTACAAATGATCATAATAATAGACTATTTTAAGGCATAAGGAATACTCTATCATATTATAACATACCATGGATGCCATGTAAGACAATCAAGAGAATGAGGAATAGGGAAAATTGTAGAGAAATACACAAATATACAAATACCACTAAAAAAATGGCTATAATATTACATTGATTTATGAAAATATAATAGAATGAGAAACGATAATAGGAATTACTGAGCACAAGAAATAATAAGGGCTCAGGTACAGAATATGTATGAATGAAACTATTTTAATATTTAGTATAGGAAGTAGGACCATAATGTAGCTCTGGAGTGGAGATCAACCACGTACAGGATCAACATGTAACGGTGATATCCGCCATTCCGAGATTATTCCTGGAATAATTATAATCAACAATAACTTTCTCTGATTACTGGTAAGTTAGTTCAAGTTCCATTCATATATGTGGGATTTACCATAAGCTTTTTGCCTTCCATGTCTCTATTTCAAGCTGATGGCGTTCATTACCCAGCTGCCTTTTGGATAGCCGTTGTAAGATTATACTGAAACAATTCTGACTTCTTAGGAGTCTATGTGGTATGTTGAGGTTTTTGTATTTGCTAATTTTATATTGGAATAGGCAACACTCTGAATTTGGGTCGAATAGTATAAGATAATTTTCCTCTGTGTACGTTGATCAAATTATTCGTTACTTATCGTCGATGTATTTCAAACTACTTAGAATTATATTCCTCTGCTATGGAACAAATCTCTGTATAGGGGCTACTAAATGTGTCAGCAAATTGGCTTGTTCATTGCTATGTGTATCGAGTGATTAGTAATCATTGTAGAAACTGACAATTCAGTTCATTAATTTATTTTCTCCACGACTATATAATAATGCACAAATTATTTTTACATATTTAGCAAAATATTGATATAAATTCTTCACAGTAGTGAAGAATGAAAAAGAATTCACTCTCGCTAGCCAATCACATTTTATGATTATCAGAAATCACGCTTAAATGAATAAATCAAATCGTCTCTCTTTTAAAATGTTAATACCCAACTACGCAAATCTCTTCCGACAGCGCGTCGTTTGCAACGTCAAAATAATCATATAATCATAATTTTACGTATATATAAAGAATAAAATGGACAACAGTTGCCTTAGTGAATATTTAATATGTACGTCTCCCGAAATTACACAAATTACTCAATCATCCATAATGAATTAGTTACCGGAGAGATAAAAGCAAGACTATCATAAGATTTATGAATCAGTTATAGCATGGAGACAGTCCAATAAAGTGAGTTCCATTTCGGAAAACGTTCTCCAAGTATATTTCACAAAACTTTCTGAAAAATATAAATCTTTATAGAAAATATACTCTATACTAAGAAGTACATTGAAGGTTAATAATGAAATGCACATTGAAAATTATTCAAAATTGCGGGCGTTCCTTAAACGAAAAGAAGGATTTCGGAAAAAATCTACTTCAGTGGTACAACGCGGATTTTGATGAAAAATTTTTTTATGGCTAATTTGAGGTCGCTGAACACGAAAATGAGAGAAAAAAATGGGGCTCTCTTACCAAAATCGAGTTATGAGTTTTTGAAGATGTGTTCAGATGAATACTGCACTGGATTTATTGTCAAATTATAACTGCAATAATGATCCGTAATAACTGCTCCACAATGTAAGTGATACACTATAGTTGCCTTTTACGATATTACTCTCTCATGCACATCAAAAAGAAACACTGATAGCGATACAAATCTCTTGTAAATTATTTTTTTAATTCCACAATTATTATATCTTTTGACGTTTCCATTTAATATGACTGACATATAAGTTTCGTCTGTTTCCTCTTAGCAGTAAGACTTTCACCTACTAGCATATACAGCCATCATTAGGTACTTGAAAAAAAGTTGCTGAATATTTTCGATATGCACAGATCATAGCACAGAAGATATAAACAAGATGTACATCATGAACATACACCGGCTCTTGTGCACCCTTTCCCTTCTTGAATAACCTGATGTGCGTTACAGACTATTGCGCACATCAGGTTATTCTAGAAGGGAAAGGGCGAATTCAATGATTATATTCCCTTCCCCTTCTAGAATAACTTATTGCAAAGAAATCGAAAACGTTCACCTCAGAAGATATAAATAAATTCATCACAGAATCTCCAGACAATATATATGTCGGAACTAAGGTAACAAATTTAATTGTTTCAGTCAGTTTTTTTTAGGTTACATTAATCATAGGAATTATGGGTGCTTGTCGTGATAACGAAATGTATTTAATGAAAATGGAAGACATTCAAGACGTTAATTCAGCTCTTTTATTAACCATACCTAACACTAAAACAAAGATTGTTAGAAAATTTAGAGTGACAGGTGTATTTTATGAAATATGCAATGAGTATATAGCACTACGCCCAACTAATATAACAAATACTTCTTTCTTCTTGATTTACCAACGCGGCAAATGTACTGTTCAGAGAATTGGCATCAACAAATTTGCATCAATGGGCCGACAAATAGCAGCCTTCTTAAACTTACCAAATGTAAATCTGTACACCGGACATAGTTTTCGTAGATCTTCTGCCACACTATTAATTGATGGGGGAGGAGATATTACAGCTCTCAAACGACAGGGTGGCTGAAAAAATACATCCGTGGCTGAGGGCTACCTGGATTACTCAATGACAAATAAAATGAACACTGCGAACATAATGCAGTCGATAAACCAAATAGGAATCACCCAACTACATACAGCACAGACTAGCAGTACTAGCACTACTAGTTTTAATCATAATTCAGTACCAACCTCATTAAATATTAGCAATTGTAATAACTTTATCAGAAATTTTGCAAAAAAATTAATCTAAATTAAGTACCTACATTTATGTTATCTCCGTTATTATTCCTAATAATGTTATAATTTTATTTAAAAATGTAAAGGTTTCTAATAAAAATTTGAGTTACCTTATCTATGTTCTTTACATTTTCATAAATAAATGTGGTCGATAGCTCAGTGGTAGAGAGATACTTGACTCTTACACGCGGGAGATCGAGGTTCGATTCCCAATAGAAGAATTTTTTTATGCATAGTCGTGGAACAAGTATAGTCTTTTACTTGTGTAGAATGGCTATTATTCACTTGGATGATTCCAAAACTCACTCGCTGCGCCCGCTCGTTTTGGAAACTTCCTCCGCGTGAAAAATAGCCATCATTCTACACTCATTGAAGAATATATTATTATTTGGGATACAAACAATACAAACCTATAAAAGTATACATTGATAATTCCACATAAATTTGAAAATTATATAAAAATTTATATTAGTACTCAAGAAAAAAATGGAAAACGTGAGCAAAATGAATATTACATATCTCGGTATCTCTATGGATCAACCTCCAATTAAATTTGCAAAAAATAGTCTTTCAATCGTTTTTCAATAGAATTTGCACTGTGAAAGATAATATCTATTCCAACAACACTAGACATTTCATTATAATTATTTATTATTCTGTTAGCAGACAATTTAGTAGATAATTGTTAAATGTTCGAGGTGTAATGAAGGTATTATTGTTTCTAGTTGAGTGGCTGGGAATACGCAGTGTTATGAAATTCGTAAGTTCCAGGTAATCAATATTGTTACTGTTGATTCTGTAAATAAATATTACATTCGCAATTACCTTCCATGCTCGAGTTAAATTATTTTTCAAATTGGAGCGAGTACATTGCCTGTCCATATCGGGATAAAATTATATTTTACAATATGAAATAAACTTGTTTTGAATTGTTTCTAATTTTGAAATATAGATATAGATGCAATCGTTAATATAATGTTTACTTATGCCATATACAGTGCATTCCAATGAAAACTATCCACCTTGAATAATTCCAAACAAGAGACTTGCATGAAAATAAGTCAAAACAAAAATATACAGGTTGTTCTATTTGAAAAAACTGAAGGGCTGATCGTAGGACCGAGGGGGTGAATGTTACAAAGAGTATAGGTACGTAACCAGACGTCCCACTTCAAATAATTTTTGACCTATTTTTACATTTTTCCATAAAAGTATCTTGTTTGAAGGTATTCAATGTGGATAGTTTTCATTGAAATGCACTGTCTAATAATCTTATAGTAAGGGGATTTTGGAGTCCTGTATATGAAGCCCAAATGCTTTTTTGATTTTCTAGTTATATTACAAATATGCTCATCGAAAAGTAATTTAGAGTCTAAAAGACCTTCAACCGAATGTACCGCTTCTAATACGCTATTTAAAATTTCAAAATGTGATGTTTTCCTTATTTATTTAAAAAAATTGTCTGAATGAGTGGGATAAATTTATATACACGGTATATCTACTTCCTTAATTTATTTATACAGCTAACTATTAACGCATACTCAATTTATGTACACAAGTAATTTCTAATTTATATTAAACACACTATCCACTATTTATATTTAACACATTGCCCACTTTTATTGTTCACTTCCTGTTCTTCTCACGACTTAATTAAAATGTAGACTGACTGCGGTTCGTAGGTAGTCGCTTATATATCAAAATCCTTTCTGGAACATTCGGATTCCTGAATTTCCTCGCTTGCGGCTCCCAACAAAGAATCAACCTTCTTAGAAATACCTCTATAAAAAAATCACTAAAATAACCCTTCCCAGAAATCCGTGCGTTCCCTCCAGAACTTCAACTTTAGATATCACACCACACCAGTGTGCAGTTTCATAACATTAACCTCTCCTTATAAGGAAGTTCGTCCTGGAACTTCTGTGTAGCCGGAACTGGATGTTAAAATCTGCAGCTGGATCCATTTCTACACTTTGCGATCGTATAGAAATAACAGGGCACCGTATTCATCGGGTACTGATCACAGGACGTATAGCTGGAAATTATATATGTGGTCCGGGTATTTTGGAAGATCGCCTCTACCATGTTCCCGATGACTCGCGAATCCATCTGGTTGCTCACTACCTTAGGCACTGCCAGTTTCTTCACGATGGATTCTAACACAAGGTCACGAATGCTTCTAAGCGCTTCCCATACATCGCGGTAGGTGGATCGAACTTGAAATTCATTTTAGAGAATTATCTAATTGTTTTTCTAATTACCCAAAGTTCTTTCGAAAGACGGTTGCCAACCCTAGTGCGTGTTTGTTACTGGCGAAGCGTGAACAAATATTGTCGTTGCTCTATAGTGACCCGATATCTAGCTTTTTCTGTACCTCCATATGCCCCTCAAATTCTTCGAAGGCAGGGTCAAATTCGTTTTGGTTATGGTTCACTCCTTCCTCTTTGTAATGGCCTTCTTCGAATGGCGCTAGTCGGTCTTGGTGGACTACTTTCGACTTTCCATTGGGTATCTTGCTTATGCGATAGATGAGTCATTGATATTTTCCTTGATTAATTATTGATTTTCCTAAGATATTTGTAATTTCTGAGAAAAACATTTTCTCCTTGTCCGGTTGTGTGATCATACTTTGTCCACTTCTTTTAAACTGCCTTCTTTGGCCTGCATGTCGTACCGTATTTTTGTTCTGTAGTTGGCAACTTGAAGATTGATTCAAACCATTTCGTGCCCATCGTCCATCCTTCTTCTCAGTTGGATCACGTAACCTTCTCCAGGTCCACAACCAAATTCTAGGCACCAAGGTAGCCTGATTTTGCATTCAAACAGTATTTTATTAGGTATTTCACCCGTAGATTCATTGGTGGCAGATGGATAAGCCAATCCAAATAGCGAGAGCTACTGGTCCCAGTTTTCTGGTGGCTGAAAATCCACTTTGGACAGGTATCTTCCAATTTTCCTATCCATTCTCTCGAACATTCCATCTGGCTGTGGATGCCACGCTGTCGGCCTGGTCTTCTTCACACCCAGTTTGTCACAGATTTCCTGTAATACATGGCTCTGGAAGTTTCTTCACTGATCGCTGTTGATTTCCAAAGGCGCTCCATATCGGCTGATAAATTCTTTCACCACTGAATCCGCGACAGTTGTGGTTTTTTCATAAGGGATCCCGTACATTCCCAACCACATTGTGAAATAATCCATTATAACCAGAATGTATTTACCACAACTTTCTGTCGTCGCAACGGGTCCAGCAATATCTAAAACAATCTTTGCGAGAGGGCTTCCTCATTATATTGTTTCATGAGTGCCTTTCTCTTGTGATGTAGTCCATTACTCGTTGCACAAGTCGTTCATTTCTTGCACCGGTCCTTCATATCGTCGGAGCTGTACATCCAATAAAACCTTTCACGAACCCACTGAAGGGTTTTCTTCACTCCCAGATTACCTACTGATGTACTGTCATATAACTTCCTCAGCTACTCTCTTTGTCAGGATAACTAGCTGTATTCTCTTCTTGGAAACATCATATTTATAAAGGACACTTCTTCCCAGCTCCATATTCAAGAGCATCGGTCAATTCATCTACCATGGTTTTGGGATGGGCTAATCAAACCGTTCAGTGAGGTTTAACCCAGAATTTACTACAGAAATATCTAATACCTTTAATTTACAAGGAATACCAAAAGTTTCTAGTAAGTAGAGCGTAGGCTGTGAAAACATAAACTAGTGCCGATTTTTTGCCAGAAATGCAGACAATGTTTGCCTAAAACACGGTAACATTTGGTGCTCACCCTGTAGCAGTGCAACTGATGCTTTTCAATTTATAATTATGATGTATTTTGTTCAGGTAATAATATTTTCATTATATCTGTCTATATTTCTACTTGTCTTTTGTAAAAAAATTGATATGGATTTGAAATATTCGTCGCTAACAGTAGGAGTCTCCCAGAAACAGCGCAACTACTCGTGTTAGTGCAAAAGCCACGACAACTACAGTGTTAAAATGTGATCTTTGAACATTCTTGTTTATTCTAATAGTGGAATGATGAGTGAGGTTATACAAGTCGTCTGTTTACTGATTTCTCTATTCATCACATATTATGCGAGAGTTACTCTACTTATTATCTAGATAAACACGAGGGAGAAATAAATAATTATACTTGGAAAATATCAAGAAAACAATTTATATGCCCAAAGTTTTGTTAGACTGCACAGAACTCATCTTTCATCCCAATATAAATGTTAACAAGTTCTTTTATGAATGTATTTTTTTCCTCATAAAAAAATTTAAACAAATTTATCCTTGATATTATTTGTCAGATATTTATTAGATTGCTGTATAATGACATAAAAACACTTATACCGGACTATTTTCCTAGCGCACTCCAAAAAACTTCTCATCACAAAGTTATTCATTGTAAAATAACTGAAATGCTGCTTTTAGTTTTTCGTGAATTTCTATCTGAATGTAAATGGTACTAAATTTCCGCTTCTTGAAGTGGACCTCAAGTGTTTGTCATTAAAATCACGTCGTCATACCCTCGCTAGTAGACGTTCTGTCGGTGAGTTAGACCATCCGCTATGCCGCATTCGTTGGTCAAACTCCGAACAAGTTTGAGCAGCATGTGCACGAAAGCCTCTCTGGCGGTTTACCCTCGTTATGCAAAAGTTCCAAATTAAATTTATGGCCCACTTAACACTAAAAACAATTAAAACAACCCTTTCGCGAATTTGAGTGCATTTTAATACCTCTGGTTAATTATTCTTTTTTGGGTTACCCGGCTAGACCCTTTGAAGGTCGCCCTTCGGTTTTTTAATAGCAACGGATTACAGTTTGATAATGCAGATTCTAGTTTATTTTTCGTGTATAATTTTTATTGAAATTCAAGGAAAGGATTTTCCTAAACACTGGAATTTTTCGAAGAATATTATATATTAGACAGTTACCTTTTGGTTGAGAAATATTGAAAATCAACTGAAACCGTTATATACGTACTGTAATGTTTCTCTTATTTATTAAAACGTTTTTATTGAGGGTGGGATAAATACATACACTCGGTGTGGCTACTTACTCAATTCATTTATTCACTACACTCTTCACTAATCATATACACAGTATATTCACTTAAACTAATGACATTTGTAGTTTTATGTAATTTACAAAAAGTTTTGATTCCAAGTTTATTTTTGAATATTTCATTATTTTTTAATTATATAGTTCGTGGGTTCAGTCGCGTTTTCACTTCGTATAATAAGCTTTTTTGTATAACAATGGAGTATATGAAAAAATAATAGTTTTTTATATTTTATTCAATAAATTTGTGTGACAAATAAGCAGAAATAGAAAATGGATGTACATTTATGAACGTGAAGCGAACGGTAGAATTTTTTGGACAGCATAACTCCAAATTCTATATGATATAAGCCTTATGTCAGCGCCGGTCACAGTGAAGTGCGAAATCTGTGGTAATTTTTTTAAGATTTGAGGCCTAAAATCACATCAAAACAAGACGCATGGTAGACAAAATTTAAGTTCTATTACAGTAGAAAATTTTGAAAATAAGGATATAAAAGATCAGTAATAAGAAGGGTCCCAAAAGCTTCAAGGGCTCTTTGTGCCTCAACGCTATCTAATCTGATTGAAGAATGCATAAGACAAAATTCTATTACTACCTGGGAAAATCTATTGCTTTTTCCATATAATGTTTTGAGTCTTCCTTCTAAAAATTCTAATAAAAAAGTATCTCTCTCTACTATAATCAAAAATAATTTAAAAACTTTTGAAAATATAGATCATCATCTAAATTTCTCTAATCAACAAAATAGAAATTTCTCAGTTCGGAAAAACATAAATTCTTCAAAAAATAGTAAAATTAAAAATGTCGGCGACTTGACATCCGCAATCAAAATCTTAGCTTCAGATGACAGTTTTTCTGATGTCAGTGCAGCCACTTCAACAGATTTAAAATCGAAATATCCTAGAGAAACTTAATAGTACCCTCCCTACTCTGATTTCGGAACATACTCCTTTTTTATAACAGAAGAATTTGTGAGTAGCGCATTAAACTCTTTCAAAACAAGTTCTGCTGGTGCTTTAGACTCTTTAAGACCCTTACATCTACAGGATTTGATACGAGTAAGTTACAGTGCTGGCCCTTCAGGAAAAAATCTCTTATCATCTTTGTGTAAATTATGTAATTTTATTGTAAATGACACAGTAAACATCAATATTCGTCCTATTTTATTCGGCGCGTCACTATTAGCTTTAACTAAAGAAGCAGGAGGTATCAGACCAATTGCTATTGGTACAGTTTATCGTCGTTTAGTAGCGGAAATAATTTGTTCAAACATCAGAGACAAATTAGGATATTCACTTCGTCCATTACAATTTGGTTTCGGGTCGGAAGGTGGTTGTGAAGCAGTTGCACATGCAGCAAGACGTTACGTCTCTAATCATTCAGACGTTAATAATAAAGTTTTTCTGAAAATTGATTTTGAAAATGCTTTCAATACAATTCATCGCGATCATTTATTAAAACTTGTAGCAGATATTCTACCTGACATTTTTCCTTCCATTAATCAATGTTATCGATTCCTTCATATCTTTTATTTGGCGAAAACATCATTTATTCGGAAAGAGGCGTCCAACAAGGGGACCCTTTGGCACCTCTCATTTTTTGCATATCGATACACAAACTTATTAGCAACATTGACATAGAATTCAATGCGTGGTACCTTGATGATGGTTCTTTAGGTGGTAATACTAATTCCGTGTTCAAGTCTCTTGTCTATATAATAAACAATTCCAAGGATATTGGTCTTGAACTCAATTTTAGCAAATGCGAGTTATTTTTCTTAGAATCACCAAATAATCTAGCCATTGATAAATTTAATTCTGTAGCACCAGGCATAACAATTACCAATAGACAAAATTCATTTCTATCAGGTGCTCCTTTATTAAACGATTCCTTTCTATCAGAATTCAATGAAAAACTAACCTTTTCCAAAAAAATGTCATCTCGTTTATCCTGGTTACCGACACATATTGCTTATTACCTTCTCAAGAATTGCCTATTAATTCCAAAATTAACATATATCTTAAGATGTAGTCCGACCTGGTTACATAATGATATCTTAATCAATTTTGACAATGCCATTCGTCATTCATTAGAGTCATTAATTAACATAAAATTAGAGGACCTTTCTTGGAAACAAGCTTCACTACCTGTTTCATATGGTGGTTTAGGAATTCGCTCAATCGTTTCAGTAGCTCTTCCTTCTTTTTTGTCATCATTAAATAGTTCAAAAAATTACATTCTGTCTATATTTTTCCACACACAAGACCCTTTATTAATGGAGGCAGAAAACATTTGGTCATTGAAGTCTAACAAATTTGTAGCCGATGATTATAAATCCTTACAAAAATCCTGGGATATTCCTTTATTGAACATTGAAAAAGAAAATCTGCTTCAGAAAGCTATCAATTTACCAGACAAGGCTCGTTTGAATGCAGCATTTTCAGAGGAATCATGAGTATGGTTGAACGCTTTACCGTCGGCCCCATTAGGTACGCTTTTAGATGACGAACGTTTCCGTATTTCTATTGGTCTCCGTTTAGGTTGTCAAATTTGTGTTAAACATCGCTGTCGTTGCGGAGCTGATGTTGATGAATATGGTAGACAAGGCCTAAGCTGCAAATTGAGTGCCGGCCCTTTTCACGTCATTCTGCAGTTAATGATCTAATCAAACGAGGCATGGCATCTGCAAAGATTCCTTGTTCGTTGGAACCGTTAGGTACTTGCCGCGACGACCGTAAACGTCCGGATGGTATGACCCTCATTCCATGGCAACGCGGCAGACCAGTTATATTGGATTTTACTTGCACTGACACTTGGGCTCCGTCCCATGTCCGATCCACATCTACTTCCTCAGGCGCTGCAGCTTTACAAGGCGAAACTTTTAAAATCAATGAATACAAAAATTTGGAGAACATTTACATTTTTATTCCTGTAGCAATTGAAACCTCTGGTGTTTTCGGTCATGAAGCTCTAAAATTCATTCAAGAAATCGGTAAAAAAATATCAGTAGAAACCAATGATTCAAGAGCAACATTGTTCTTTATACAACAAATAAGTATCGCAATTCAAAGAGCAAACGCTTCATCTTTTCTCAGTACGTTTCCCCGTTCTAAGCCTCTAGAAAAACTTTTTATGAAACCTAATCATAATTAACGTAATTCTTCTACCACTTTCAAACTTTCTCACATTACAGACCCTAAAACATGTGATCTTTCCTTTTTCCGTAATTCTTATTTAACATCTTCATTCTCTTCTTCAAAATGTGTGCCGTCTGACAATACATGCGTTAATAATTTGATAAATTATGCCCCCAACAAGCTTGTGGGCCTCAGTGAACTAAAAATGCAGATAACCACCAGCCAGATGATGTCCCATTCATAGGAATACTGAATACTATGCTAGAGAATGATGCGATTCCTATACGCAATAGCTTATCTCTAACCAGAACCCTTTTCAAATCCGTAATATCTACATCCAATTCAGTAGCAAACATCATCAATTCAAATTCCTTATCACGCCGATCGAGTGAGAAAGACAATCATAGAATCCGAGATTATTCGTACAATGGTAGTAGTTGCGAACGAGCTTTTAACAATATTTCCACATTCAGATCCATAAAGGGTATTCCCCAAGATTCTTTGGGTCTCAAAGGCCTCAAAAATATTGGTAACACATGTTTCATGAAAAGTATTATCCAATGCCTATGAAACACAAGGTGGCTATTAGAATATCTAAAGGAAGACGCATACATAAGAGATATTAACATAAACATATATAGCATGAAAGGAACACTAATTAAAGCATTTGCTGAAGTTATTCAAGAGCTTTGGTCTGAAGACGGTTCAGACAGAGTGGTTAATACAGTATCATTGAAAAGTAAGATTCAGCGATTTACTTCAAGGTTCATGGGATATACTCAACATGATGCCCAGGAGCTTCTTCGTTACCTATTAGCAGGACTTCACGAAGATGTCAACAAGGTATATGAAAAACCAAAGCCCATATTAACAGAAATTGATGACAAATTTAGTGATATCGAGAAAGCACAAGAATTTTGGTTAAGTTATGCGTGAATGGACGACTCCAAGATTATGGATAACTTTGTCGGTCAATTAAAATCAACAATCAAGCGCACACACTGTGGTCACTGTTCAGTAACCTACGATCCTTTTTGGGATTTACCCCTTCCGATACCACAAAGAACAGGTCAATTACGACTTTCACAATGTTTTCAATTCATAAATTTCCGAAAATACTGGTTATTCACCTGAAGCGCTTTTCGCAAACAGAAAGATTTAGTGGAAAACTTTATGTTTAAATAGATTTTCCAATAGAAGGGCTTGATATGAGCCATTACGCGGCTGATAATGTGGCACCTTGTATGTACAACCTCTACGCTATATCAAATAACTGTGGAACCATTTATAATGGTCACTACACAGCATATTGTCGACATCCCTTAACGGGACAGTGGAACGAATATAACGATTCAAGAGTGCTATTGATATCGTGGAAATCTTTAGTCAGTGGAGAAGCATATGTTCTCTTCTATGAACAAGATGACACAAAATCCCACCTTTAAGTTTAATAATTTTTTTTTATTTATTTTTAAATTGTATATTCTCATTGTGAATCAATGTCTCATTTGTTTTTTTTCTGCAAAATTTATTTATATATTCATATATACATTGTATCCGTTTAAATATAAATAAAATAAAAATATATTTGTTTTATTTATATAAACACTTCACTAATTTATATTCAAGTATGTACTGTTTATCTCACGATGTCAAATTATAAACGAAACTTCTCCGCTGGTCGGTCCTTTATACATATATTGGTGCCTTTTTTACTAGACAATTCTAGATTGCGGCTTACACAAAAACAATTGGCTATCGCATTTTCTAGATAAGACTGGTCACAAAAGCAATGTCTAGATAAGATAGTCACAATCATAAACAATTCTAAGAAATCCCTGCGCACCCGCCATAATTTAAACTTTCATACATAGCTTAGACAGTGTCGGATTCAGGGACTATACCAGTGTGCTGTTTCGTAACAGTACTCTAAATTGAACAATACAAATTCGTAACATGACGTATTATTACATTATTTTAATACCAAGTAAATTTTGATGAGGACATATGCAACACTTGAATCCCAAAAAAATATCAAAGGTTTAAACTTTTCGGACTCTAGTAGATCATCTTAAAGGTGATTTTTCAATCACATTAGGTACTTCAGAAGATCTCCCACCTGGATTCGTAGTCACATCTTCGGCTGCAGAAGTAGTTGGTAGAAATATCATTATTGAGCGAATGGCGTACTGAAACCGAATTTTGATTGTTTGTAGATGTAAATGACACGGAAATTTCGAGTAGGATATTTCGATTCTCCCACGTGTCCCACTTTCAGTAGAATATTAATTTCGTTTTTAGATGCTTCTACCGCCAAAGCTATTCCTAATGCTTTTTCAAATGATAAACGTTTCTCTTGCAATAGTTTTTCACGAATGTTCGTGTCCTGTAGACCCCTAATGAGTTGAGAACGTAAATGTGTGTTCAACGTTGACTTCTTACGATGATCACACATGATTTCACAATTTATTTGTAAATTGATAGTGATATAATATTGTTATAATAAATAGGTGAAAATTCCAATATTTGTTAATGTTAATAATTAGTTCATAGATATTAAAAATGACATTAAAAGGTTATATAGAAAATCATCTAAATTATTGAAAGCATTTACCAAAAACAAAATGATTTCTTAAACTCATCAAATTTTTATTTATAAAGTTTTAGTTAACAATAATAATAATAAACTTTATTGCCTATAGAATATACATTCATAGGAAGGGGTCGGTTGACAGTGCATGAATAATCAAATATTTGTAGTTACATCTTGGGTCTAAGGCTAATACTATACTAATATAAGGCAAATATACATAAAGAAAAAATAACAAACAAAAAATCAAGATTTACATTCAAAACATTAAAAAAATAGCACATATAATAGACGCATGGAACTAACTAAATAATTTTTTTGTCTATTGAACTAATCCGAAACCAACGAAAGAGCTCAAAAATCATAATTCGTTAATCACGAATGCTCGGAGCTTTAGAATATTCCATATGTAAGCAGCAATACATTTTTCATCATCAACATTGAGGTTATTTAGAGTTCCTATGAGAGATTCAATATTTCTGAGAGGGTCATAATTTGGTTATCTTATAGTTGTGTATACGGGACACTCAAAAAGCATTTGGAAGATAGTTACCGGTTCTTCCATGTTACACACAGTGCAGCGTTCTGATGGGTCAATTATATACGAGCAGCCGTTCAAGGTAAATTTTATACGCAGCTGGTTGGTGAAACGTAACTGTGAAATAGTGCTGGTAACCTGCATAGGCATTTTCTGGATCCAATAAGAACTGGGCAACGAACAGCTAGTAAGTGATTTATATAATGTAAGGAATAAGCTGTTTTCTTTTCGTGTAAAGTCTAATAAATGTAGCTTTTGATAATACCGTGAGAGCAACGACTTTCTATTAATTTTTAGTTTAACAGCGCTAATATTAACCCAGATATCAGATGCGTCAATAAAATCAAAATACGACTTTACTTGCTTTGCCCAATTAAATTTCTCATCACACACAGGCAACAATTTCAACTGCCGTTTGAAACATAACTTAGGGTATTTGCAATCATCCATTAGAAGTATCTTAATAATCCAATTTAATGTTATCTTGAACAAATTATACGACAATTCTACCCGACCTGCATCAAGTCGTAGAGCATAATCTGAAGTATTTAAGGGCACCATCAAAACTCTTTTTAGAAAAGATACCTGAACCCGCTCTATAATATCTGGATACCTTGATCCCCAAATAGGCAATGCATTGTACATAATACTAGCAATAAGAGATTCAAATAGTTTTATCCGCGGGGACAAATTATCTATTTTCATTTCTGCCATTAAAGATAACACTGGTCCTATAGCTTGCTTTGCCTTATTTGCTATTGTTTTTGACATCTCGCAAAATACGCGAGATGATGTAAATAGTACTCCTAGATAATTATAATTGTTTGTCATAGAGATTAAACATTCGTCAGAATAAAATTTATAAGACTTTTGTTGAAACCCACCTCTAGAAGAAGACACGATCTTAGTTTTTGTAGTGTTAACCGTTAAATTATTTTTAGCGCAGTATTTTTCAAGGATTTGCAAATTCTTCCCTACATCAACTTCAGAAAATGCCAGTATTACAATATCGTCTGCATACAAAAGAGTTAATATTTCATTCCTATCATCAATGTTTACACCCCGAGCCCCATTCTCACAGAAAAAATATTCAATATTCGCGATGAAGAATGAAAATAGTAGTGGACTCAAAGATTCGCCTTGTAATATTCTTGTAATTACGTCGAATGCTTCGGTAAACTCATCAGCGGCTTTTATTTTAATAGTGGCATTATCATATGAGTGTTTCATGACAAGCAACATTTTTGATGATAAACCTAACTGAAAAAGTTTTGCCCACAGGATTTGCTGGTCAATGGAATCAAAAGCTCGTTCAAAGTCTACGAAAATAGCAAATATCTTTCTCTTCTTAAGCCTGATATGTGAGTTGACAATGGAATTCAAAGTGTAAACATTATCTAGTTACGAATAAGTATTCAAAATTCAGTTCTTTTTATTATCAATGGTTAGTAGATAATAATAAATATCACTCAGATTATGAGGGTCACTCTTATTAGGTTCTTGAAATATATGAGCCAATTCTAAGGAAAGTATTTTTTTGGTATTTGGTTGTATGTCTAAAATACTAACAGATTCAAAAGCCATAAAGTGGTCTTTATCAATTACATGTTCAGCCAAGGCACATCTCTCAGGATGTAACTTACTATGGAAACTTGAACGGGTCTTTAATTTTTAGCCAGTGTGACCAATATATCTATTATTACAATTCTTACAATTACAATTACAATATTACAAAATTTTGGGGAGTAGTTATTCCCACAGTGGACAATTCAGTTAGCACATTTTATATGTCAGCTGTCAAATTAGGTATTATATTTTTTTTGCTAATGAAAATCTTAAAAAATCATTTATTTTATAGTGACAATAAAAAGATTTTATGTATAAAAACCATGTCATGACTGAAAGGGTTAATTACATCCACAAATTCAAAGACCAACTAAAAGCTAAATGCACTTCCCGAAGCCCATCGCCCACCTATTCTGCCATTTTACATGACTCTCGACGATCTCACCAATCCCTACACGTATCCAGCCGCGACAAACAAGAGACCAACTACACTCTCTTAGGAGCTATACCTAAGAGAGATCTACGCATCCCAACACCACTCCATCAACCAACCAAGAACAGATACGACTAACACCAACTCAACAACGACCAACCCCACAACAACAACAACAACGACGACAACAGCCAACTCAGCCTTCCCAACAACCCAGACAACCTCAATCAAACCCCTCATTATAAACCCTCAACATTCGCAACCTGCCACCTAAATTCGTCTCCCAGAGGGAGCTATTCAATCTTCTTAACACAAACGAGCTGTTGAGGGGGGATATCGTCATCTTGATGGCGAACCTAAACAAGACCGCCGTTCTCAAGTTTCCTTCCCATTATTTTTATATTCTCCTCTACATATAATTTTTTATTTGATAAATCTGGAGTTGTAAGCTTGGCTAGTAACTGGTATGCTCTCGCACCAATTTATTCTATGAGGTACTTGTTTTTTCTTTAAAGAGTCTGTGATATTCTTCAGCTCGAAGTAATTCTTAAGTATTTGCATATATATTTCAAAATTTTAGATATCTTCATTAAACTGAGCTTTTTGAACATTCATTGTGGAAGGTTTTGTATTTATGCACGTCAGAACGCTAAAACAATCACATTCTCAGATGTATCTGCAAGTGTGTTCGAAAGCATTCAACTTTTTGTTTTTTAATTTTTCGCTACAAATTAATGTAGTTTTAGCTTTGAGTATTCACCAAAGTTTCATCTGATTTTCGCTCTTACACTTGCCTTGAAAAGATATTACTATTTTTCACTTACAATATGCTCAATTAATTTTATGTAGTAGACGTAGAAGTTTTTTCGGTTGTGCATACCCTGGTTAGCTGTTGTTTTTTGATTTGTGATTTCCTGAGACGTTCGGCAATTTCTTGATTATCAACATTAAGGACACCAGTAAATGGTAGTGGGTCATCGGGAACGTAATGACTATCCTAATCAGTGCTTAAAGGGTCTAACTAACTAGTGGAATAGTTTTCATAACTGGGACCGTAACCTCCGGGGGTTACACTGGGACCTGCTATAATTAAATTGCAATGTAAGGTTGTGCTCTGATTTTACTATATTTTTGAAAATTTAAACAAGTAAACATTTTGATTTCATTAAATTAAGTTACGCATACCTTTCGCAGTCTTTCCATGGTACTACATTTCTGTATCACTGATATTTCTTAACACGAAAAAACCTCTAAAATCTGTTAATTATACATATGAATAATACAACTGCTGTCACTACCACCACAGATAACCCACAGATAGATAAGACACTGATTGTGGCGCTGTCTGAAGAGCCTGTCGACTAAACAATTGAGTGATCTTAAAAAGATTTATGTAATTTCAGGTTTTGGCGGTATATTCAAATTTACTGTATTTTAGTTATTTCATTTCAAAATAACCATTTATAGTCCATCATTTGACATTTCATTCAATTTAACTCTATTAACAGAGCTGGACAAACTACTGGAGTGTAACTGCTACTTACTTAATCAAAAAAAGTGTTAGCAATGAGTAGTTAACTACTATTTTTGGCAACATTCTGTGAAAGAAAACATTTGAGTATAATTACTGTGAATGTTAGAACAAAAGAAATTAAAATACTTTTATAGGGAAAGTTGCTATATACTGCCCAGCTCTGTAAATACAAGGTGCCAAGTAATTACATATGAGAGTGCTAAACAGCACTTGTGACTGTATAACACTTAAAATAATATATCTAACATTTCATTTCCACTCTTAAAAACATCTTCATTTCTTTACTGGAAGTATTAAATAGGTTTATATCACAAGCTTAAACCTAGTATATTGCATATTTGTATATTTCTACATTTAAAAGTATTCCGTTCTTATGAAGCCATCGCATAAGGCAGTTCAAGTTACTCTGCAGCTCCTGTCAGTCTATGATTGCTAAAATATTTCTTGAGGGCTCTTAAAAATACCACCGTCTTGTGGAAATCCTTTCTCGTTTCTGGTTGACCTTCTACAAGTAAACACACAAAATAACAACAATATATAATTGAATACACAAATATGTTTCAAAATTAATATCAACAAAAGAAAAGAAAATGCGCTTACTATCGAAATGATAAGTTTACACATGTTTTTGTACTAAGCCAAAATAAATATCAAAAAATTTTTGAATGTTTAAATTTTTTTGGTTTTTTTGAATTCCCTTTTTTGAATTTTCGATTTTTTTAGGAATTCTTGATTTTTTTTTTGTTTTTAATTAATTTTTGATTTATTGTTTTTTTTATTTTCTGTCTTTATTGGATATTTTGAATTATTGGTTACCGCTAGACCAAATACTTAGAGGTAATGCTTCAACAAAAGTTAATACTCACTTTCATTTCCCATAAATTGTCATACCATGGCTATATATGAAAATCGCCAAGGGGACAATACCTTCCATCCCATAGCTGGTGGAGGGAATAGCTATAACATAAAGAAATAAAACCCAGATTATTATTTTTTCAATGGGTACATTTTAAAATGAAATTGTCTGAGTATGGTGTACACACTAGATATAAATTGAGTGAATGAAAAAATGAGTACTGAGTGTGATTTTATTAAAATTCCAACTGAGCACTTTCAGCCATTAGGCCATTCTCAAAGCTGTCGACAAGAGAAAAACATACAACACGTGTCAAAAAACATCAAACCCTGTATCTGCTAAATACAATGGAATGTTTGATGTTACATCATTATTTAAGTAAAATTTGTTAAAATTACTTTATAAAGAGGGTGTACACACATATCGTTTAGTTGATACTTTCAAATTATATGTTTCGTTATGTGAATTACAATTGTAGACCCTCTTTATAGGCTAATTTTAACAAATTCTACTCAAATAATGATGTAATATCAAACATTTTATTTCATTGTATATAGCAGTTACAGGGTTAGATGTTTTGTGACACCTGTTGTATGTTTTTTTGACGACAGCTTTGAGAATGGCCTAATGGCTGAAAGCGCTTAGCTTGAATTTTAATAAAATTACACACTCAGTACTCGTCTTTTCATTCACTCAATTTACATTTCAAAATGTGCAAAATTATAGCATGCTATATTGAATACAATAAAATTAACCAACAATTTTTGTTAATTTCCACTCATATGGGAAGGCAAATCAAACTATCTTAATCACCTCCCTTCGTCTTTCTCAAATCTAAAGAAAGACTGTTTTTGAAAATGGAGGAAACATATCCTCCATCGTTTCCTCGTCGACGAATTGAATGATTTATTACCACTCTTTTTCAACCATATTAATTAATCTTCCTGAGTTGGAGGAACAAAACTGTAAAAAAAAATTTACTTTAGTAATGCAACAATTTTCAGTTTAGCTAATGTAAAGAACAACCATGATCACTAAAGTTGTCGACTAAATTAGTAAAAATTCTGTGTTTTATAAAAATGAAGATAATGGTTGTTAATTGTGAAAGAAAAAAAGCTCAATTTTTTTTTAATAAAACTTACCGTGTACACCACTTATTAGACTCCTTCAGAATACACTTTTCAATTAATAACAATAAAGCAACGAAACAACAGATAAATATTACACTATAGTATTCAAAAAATACACCAAAATACCAAAACCTTATAATAACCTCTACACTTGAACTGAGAAACGATAACAGTATAACAGAACCTGTGGGGACGAGCAATATGACATCGCGCATACGCTGTAATAAAAATCAATAATATATGATTACTAACGACGTTACAGTTTTCGTTAATTTTTTGGAATTATCTACCGATTTTAGTTACTCGACAGGCTCTATAGATGGCACGATCTGCAGTGTCCCTAGCCTGACTTCCACGGCACCATATTTGAGACAAAAAAGTACAATTACAAGTACATTTGTGTCCATGAAGTTTTCTATTTTTATAGCAGGCTTATTCTACCACAGTACAGGTGGTGCCTAATACCTAATATCATTTTTCTGCCACTCAAAAGTTGACATATTATACTAAGTGAAAATGCAGTTAACTCGATTTCAGAAAAAAGTGAACTTGTACCCATTTGCTCCTAAGCCTTTCAACTATTGTATTCTTTATTATTTACATGGATATAGTGAACATTTCTATCGTGAATGACGTGGGATACTCCATATCTTCCTGGGCATCCATAACTGTACCTACATTATAAAACAAACAAAAATGGGTTCGTCTCATTATAAACATGAATTAGTCAGAGAATTTTACATGTTTGACGATTTTTCCCTCGTATTCATAATTTACGTAAAAAAAAATTTATCGTAAATTTAGGATCTCATTTTATTAAAAAAAAAATAATTTTTATGAGTTTCAATCGAAAAATTTCTCTGAGTCAAACTGTGTGTATGGGAAACAAATTACTGTACTAATGGTGAATTTAATCAATCTAATCAATTAAATACACCCACATAAAAAATTTGAATTCAAATTAGCAGAAACAAAATTCGGGTTGCTGACTGCTATTGCTGTTAATAATTCAGATAACCTTTAATGAAGAGTGACATTATTCGGCTACACTCGGTGATATCAAATAATTGTGTGGGAATGAAGAATAATTCGAATAAAATTTTTTTGAATAAACCGCATTCAGTGATTATTAAGGCGAATTTTCACTTGCGCAACATATACCATAAAAAATGTCATATGCTACACTCAGTTTTTCAATGGAATTATAAAATTGATGCTCATTAAAAAAACATTACCCAACTAACAATAGTCTCAGAAATATTCTCAAAATGTTTATAAAATATCTATAAACACAAAATGGGGACAATTAATAAAATAGTCTGTTTATACAATATATTTTATAGATGCTATAGTGACTACTCTAAAACAGATATACCAAGTTAATAGAAATACAATAGAATTGTTTTATAAAAGATTTATAAGTGTTTAACAAAACTGCTAGGAAATTTCTTAAATTCTATTATGAGATTTATAATTGAATTACATGCCACTTCATTTCTATTGTAGCAGTATTAATAAATCAACTTTGTTTTATGAATATATTTGTTAAAGCTGAATTGTTATCAAATAATTATATACCAGGATTGCAGGAGATATTATGAATCCATACATGAGCAGCACCAGCTTTAGAAACGAAATAAATATATCCGACTTCCGTCACTTTAATTTGATTTTTGTGCAAATATCTGTTACTGCAAAAAGGTAAATTTTAATGCCAAACAAATTCAAATTGTATTGTGATTTATATGTTATAAAGGCAGTGAATTTTTTTACGCTCCCATTTTATCAAGGTTTTCTAATAATTTTAGAAGTGAAAGGATAAAAAAACAACGTTTTGGTAGTAATATTTGAAGTTACTAGTTGTATTCTTCTACATGTGATTATTCTTGATGATATTTCCACAGAAAACTATTTGTAAGAGTCAAATATATCTTCTTCACGACTGTGTAATAATATATATATATATATATATATATATATATATATATATATATATATATATATACAGTGTGTCCACGTAAGTTGGCGGCATATGGGAAACTTTTTTATTATTAATTTTACGAAAAAAACTCACTCTTTATAAAAAGTTCTTCATGATCCAAAACCTAAAATTCAATCATTAGATCTTGAATTTTTTCAGTCGTATACGAGGTTTGTCAAAAAATGTGATTTTTACTCTAGATTAAAGTACCTTTCTTTTTGACAATATCGAAAATTGTTACAAAGAAAAGATATTTAGAATTAAAAATAGCTTCCAAATATTCAACATTGTTTATTTACATTAGAAAAATAATTTTTCTACATTTTCTCTGCGATTACGTTGGGAATTCAAGTTTGCATGCATACTTAATCTGGGATGCACTAGCATTTTTCACAACTGATAATTACAGTGGGCTTTGCGAACTGTCTAAATATCGAACATTCGAAAAAACGTCAACAATCGTATTTCAAAAAGTGCCACGGTATAAATACTTTTTTAAGCAGTCTAACAGTGTTTTTCATAGTTTTCAGAGATCCGTATTGTACAGTTTTATGTTTGACAGACGTATTTGTTTATGAAAAGTTAGCCATGCCACCAACATTAAGTCTGGAAGAGAAAATTGAGATTGTGCTAATAGTGGGTGATAAGTATAAAACATTTCGAGAAGCAACATTTTCAATTTCCGACAACCAGATAAAAATATTCACAATGAAACTGTTAGAAAAATATTCAATAAATTTAAGACTTATGGAGATATACATAATAAATTGAGCAAAAAACGCTAAAGCATGGTAGAAAATAATAACATTCCGTTGCAAGTAATGCTCTCTGCAACTGAGCATCCTAAATATCTTTTGCGAAAAAAGGCATCTTCATTGCCAATGGATATAAAAAAAACAGTTTCGAAGATTCTAAATAAATACAAATATCACCCTTACAAACCTCAAAAAGTTCATACTTCAAGACCACGAGATAATGATAGACGATTTGAATTCTGTTCTGTTCTGTTCTTAGTAGATAACCCATTTATGTCAAGGTGTATTATTTTTACGGATGAAGCAACATTGTTATCAAATGGGACAGTTTCTAGTAAAAACTGTCGTTGGTGAATTGATACAAATCCACAATTTACGTTAAAAACTCGGGACCAATATTCGTTCAAAACAAATCTGTGATTCGGAATGTATAAAAATCAAATAACTGGACCTTTTTTTATCCGAGAAACCTTGAATGCTGATCGTTATTTGTGCTTGTTAAACAATAAAATGAATGATTTTCTTGACAACCTTCCCTTACTTGAGCGTCAGCAGATATGATTCCAGCAGGATGGTGCCCCATGTCACAGCAGATTAGATGTACGTCGATACATTGACAATATTTTGAATGAAAGGGTTTTTCATCGTTTTTCGGAAATTCCTTGGCCTCCGCGGTCTCCAGATTTAACCCCACTCGATTTTTTCTTGTGGGGTTACTTAAAGCAAAAATATTACCTTCAAAAACCATTTCAAGATTTTGACCATTTAGAGAGAATAATTGCAGAAGCGGTTCGTAATATAATTCCCCGTATGGTTAGAGAATTTTGTAATAGAACTGTTACATGTATAAACAGAAATGGAGGATATGTGGAGGCATTAGTAAATTGAATAGTATTCATTGTAATAAAGTGAATTATGCATACAACTTGTTATTCATTTAAATGCATCGTTAGAATGTTACAAATTAGTCATCAAGTAACTTATAGTTTATCAGTGTTGGATGAAAATTAAGAGATAATTGTTTTTAAAAGTTTATTTAGAATTGTTTAATCAAATTTATAATTTATAAATTCAATACATTAATGTGCAAACTTAAATTTCCAACGTAATCGCAGAGAAAATGTAGAAAAAAATATTTTTTTTTTAATGTAAATGAACAATGTTGAATATTTGAAAGCTATCTTTAATTCTAAACATCTTTTCTTTGTAACATTTTTCGATATTGTCAAAAAGATTTCGATATTGTCAAAAAGAAAGGTACTTTACTCTAGAGCAAAAATCACACTTTTTGACAAACCTCGTATACGACTAGGGAAATTTAACATCTGATGATTGAACTTTGGGTTTTGGACCATGCAGAACTTTTTATAAAGAATAACTTTTTCTCGTAAAATTAATAATAAAATAGTTTCCCATATGCCGCCAACTTACGTGGATACACTGTATACTATATACATACATATATCAAGAGTGACTGTTCGTCACTCGCGCCATGTCACGTCTCGACTCCGCCCTCTTTTAAATATTTTGCGCTAGACGACAGACACTCTCCCCACAATTCTATTTTTTTTAATTAGTTGAAAAGTATTTTATATACGGGCAAGTTATGCATACATTTGTCATATAATTCATGTATGATCTTCCATTTGCCGCACCAATGATAATGTCCCACATATTTATTAAAAAGATATTCAGTTTTAAAAAATAAAAGTCGAACGTTAGTCATGTGTGGTTTCGATATTTCGGTAAAAAAATCACTGTCGCCACTGGTGATTCATTTCTTGCAGGTGTGGTGGTCGATGATTAAATTTCATCCGCTCTAATGCCCCGAATCTTGTTATTCTTGACGTTGTTCTCAACGTCATGCATACGCAAGGCTGTGAATGCTCTATTTGCGAATAGTTCCTAAAAATTATATTCTCGAAAACCGTTCCTGAAATCATCGAATTGTATCGTCCCTCACAACAGCGTCAGTTGACGTTACAATACAAATGTCAGTTGGTTATGTCAAATGTAAGGGTGCATTCAGATGCTACGTCGGGCGCGTTTTATGTCATCAGATGCTTACATCTGGTAAATGGTCGGGTCCTTCAGATGTTAAGTAAATTATGTAAATTTTACCAATCTTCCAACCATTCAACCCAGTCGCCACATGGGTAGAAATTGACCCACATGCGCTTTGCATTTTATAATGCATGATTGAGAAGTTTGGGTTATGTTTCCAAAATTACAAGTAATAAATTAATATTCAACAAGACTGTTGACATTTTTTTCTACACTCACATGTATACTATCCATTTTGTGCACAATTTACAGAATGGAAATGTAGGCCATTTCAGTTAACTGAACGGATATGATTTCATTTACATCCTAGAATGTATATGAAATCCATCAATCAGCATTTGCATTTAGTACCCGTCAACTGTTCTTCTTTTCAATTTCAAAGAAACGTCTAGATAACTTGTCAAAATATTTCTTTAGTTGTCAAGAAAAATATTAGTAAAATTAATACTACGAAAACTGCCATCTACGGATGTCAGTAAAACTTTGTGCCATGTACACGTCTCAAGTTACTCTAGAAAGAATAAAATTTCCATTTAATAATCAATTAAAGCACCTAATCAAATTTAAATCATAAAAATTTTTGAAATCACGTAAAATACCATGTCGTATATCAAATTTATCAACTTTTAACTATTTTCAATTGATACTTACAAAGAAACATTCTTCCAAATAATTCTCAATTCATTGACTGAAATTTATTCAGATAAAATTCTTATATATACATAGTTATTTACCAACTAATTTTAAGCTGACCTAAAAAATCATTCGTCAAGAAAAAAAATTTATAAGACTTGGCCAAATTTTTGGTATAAGTCTGCAAAAATTGGGCCAAGTCTTATAAATTATGAAAAGTGTTAACATGGAAAGAGGCCAAAACGCCTACATCTGATAGTCCCGACATAAAAGTATTTGTTTTAATATATTTAGTCCTTTATTCGTAATACAACGTCTCATAACAGATTGCGACGCATTTGTTGGATTCATATTATTGTCTATGACAATATATTGAGCCCAATGGTCAGAAAAGCAAGGCTCGAAACACCGACCAAAAATTGTTGTTCCGCGATATAGGTAATTATATTGTCAATACAGTTGGACGAGGTAGCGGTAATCCTTGTATCCTCTAAAATGGTTATTACCATGCCGTACGACTGCAGCAAACATTTTAACATATTCAAAACACAAGTTTTAACCTTAAAATGCAAATTGAAGTCTCCTAAAATTACTAGTTTTTCATAATTATTTAATAAGTTGTATAATACATGTTCAAAACTCGTGAGAAACAGATCAAGGAGATGCTAGAGGTGTTGTATTACCGAAACAAATATGAAATATTTTTTTCTCAGGCGTTATTTTGGATAGACTTGTCAAATATACCAACGATGAAATCGAACGTAAAAAAGTAAAATATAAATCTAAGCAGTGGTACATTGGACCAACGTATGAAAATAAATACCTTATTCGGACTCTAGTATTTGAGAGGTGTTTTGAAGAATATTCAATGTAACACTCAATGCTTTATGGTCCCAGTATTTGGACCAGTAATGTTTCGAAGTTCTATGAATAGGAATCGTTTCGAATTTATCATCAATTGTTTGAGATTTGATGAGAAAAAAACGCGAGAGGAACGAAAAAGGTCAGATAAATTTGCTTCCTTTGGAGAAATTTGGAAGATATTTGAAAGAGGTTGTAGAAAAAATGACACCCCATCAGAATATGTAACCGTCGATGAGATACTTTTAGGACTTAGAGGACGTTGTCCTTTCAAAATGTGCATTCCTTGCAAACCCGACAAGTATGGTTTGGAAGTGGTTACCAAGCCTTATATACGAAAAGAAGAAAGACACAGTCCATGCTCTATTCCGACACAATATGTTCTATATCTTACCGAAGAAATTAATGGAGCAAACCGACATTTCACAACGGATAACTGGTTTACTTCTTACGAACTTGCAAAGAAACTACTAGAAAAAAAAATAGCATTGGTTGGGACCATGAGAAAAAACAAAACTGATATACCAAAACAATTAGTGGAAGCTAAGGGAAAATTGGTCAACTCATTTTTATCTATTTTTGATGGAAACTGTACACTGGTGTTATCTGTGCCAAAAAAAATATGACGGTCGTATTATTATCATCCATTCATGATCAAGCTGAAGTTGATGACGAGACAAAAAAGCCCCGAATAATCTTATTTTATAATGAGACAGAAGAAGGGGGTGTCGTTACGTTCGATCAGCTATGTCATTTGACAACTGTTGCAAGGTAAACGAGAAGGTGGCCACTTATAATTTTGTATGCCATGCTTGATACCTCCGGAGTAAACTCTTACGTAATTTATAAATGCAACTCGAAAGAGAACAAAGTTCAGAAGCGGTCTAAAAAATCTATTTTTCTCACTGGTTGAGGAACATTTGATGAGTAGGGTGCACAATCGCCATCTACCTAGAGAAATGAAGAATAATATTCGCGGTATACTAAAATGCGAGGAATCAGAGGACACAGAAAGTAACGTGAATAGAAAATTTTTAAATGTAAAAACAAAAATACAACCATTAACGAAATCAGCTATATATAAACTCAAATGTCCAGAATGTAATGCTGTCTATTTCGGTCACACCCTTAGAAATTTTGAAATAAGATACAGTGAACACTTACAAGTATACATATTAAAACAACCAGATAAATCCCATTACGCAAAACATCTACTTGACACCAATCATTCATGGAACCCTAACACAGGACTAGAAGTACTACATATTTGTGATAAGAAACAAGAACTGGATTTCTTTGAAGAGTTGGAAATTAGAAGACGCTTAAGAAACACACAATATGAAGTCGTCAATGAAAAGAAAAATCCAGGGAGTTCTCCACTATTGAACTGTCTTCTTAATTGATAATTGTAAAGATCATCAGATATAGTTTTTTTGGTTTTCTATATCATTGCACAGTTATACTGATCTTAATTGGAAAAATGATTTCCAGGATATCCCCATAGGGCTAATAATATCTAAGCTCCAATATTTATATTATAACATCTTTTTCTTTTTTCTATTAACATATATTAGGTCAATCACAAGTTAGGTCACTTCTTGGTCTAGTCAAAAATAACTACTAAACATCAGGTAGGCATCAAATGAAATGTAACTTCTGTCATACTGACGATGATATTCAGGTATCGAAACAATTGTGAATTTTTTAGAATTTTCAACTTTTTTCATTATTTTGTGGAATTAACTAGAAACATTGAGTTTCATTTAAAACACTAATATATTTTGACTTCTTTATTGGTGGGGTTCGATTTTATTGGCACAAGAATATTGATTGAAGAGTTGTACATTCTTCTTCTTAGTATTGGTATAAATTGTTGCTTGATATAGGGAGAGGTAATTGAGGAATAATAATTGTTTGGTTTACATTTGGAACGGAATGAAGATGATAATGACCGAATTTGTCTGGGTGAACCATAGGAAAATTTATATAGAAAACGAATCTATTATGTGTATAAGCTACTTTTGTTTTCACTATCTTATAGCAATTCAAGAAGTGATCCGCAGGAAATAATATTCGATTCTTATTGTCAAATTTATGCAAATCTCCTATGATTTCTCTGAAATTATCTGTAGAAATTAAACTAGAGTGTACTGTATTCAAAATGGAAAAACTTACTGAATTTTCTATATTTGTTAAAAGCTTAAAACTAAGTCTAAACTACATTTTATTTGATCTAAAATATCTCTTATATCTAAGTATGGCTTATAGATATTTCTAGATTAATTTAAAATTGTTTGTATTTCTTTTATATTAATAGCAATTTCTATTTGGTTTTCATTTAATGTTGTGTCATTTATAACATTCATTCATTTATGATTAAGTGAAATGTGATTATTAAGTTCACTTATAATTTTGTTTTCACAATTTTCTAGTGGAGATATACTATTGTAAATTTCTATTGCATCATGTTCATCTAAATTGCTTGAAATACATTTTACAAGAGATCCTAGAAGATAAATTAGTGCTCTCTTCGATAAATTATTAGGAAAAATGGAAAATATTTTTTGGTTTAAGTGAAAATATTCAAGCTGTGTGCACGTTCTAATATAATTGGATGGAGAAAATGTTTGTATTTCGTACATTTTCTTCATCCAATTTTCTGGTTTGTATATTGTAAGAAGTACAAGTCTATTTGGATCTGTCGAATTATCAATTGCATTTTTTAATTATTTATAAGTAAACACAATAAAATTTATTTAGTATTGGATATGTTTTTGTGGAATATAAAGGACAAATGTGTGTATTGCAATTGTGGCTCCACCATTTCCTAATTTAAATGGCAGAATACCGTTATTGCCTTAATGATTGTGAACTTGAATATTCTATTTCATTGTCATTGGGTGTACATCCATCCTGTTAAATAACGTTAATCCGTTTTCTAGGAGGTTCAATCAAAAGTTTATGGTAAGTGTTTTGGGGAGTTGTAACGGTAATTCCTGCAGATTTGAAAACATGTTCCAGTTTAATTTCAAAACACGTTAGTTGAAGCAATTACCTTCTCACATTACATTGGCATATTTCCGTTGCCAACCAAAATATCAACTCGCCGTTGGATAAGCAACCATCAAGTTATACATGGTGTTTTTCTGCTTTATTTGTCCTATACAAAACTTCTCCGAGTGATGGACAAGTTATATTGTAACAATAAATAAGTCTATTTTATACAAATGATACATTGTTGCAATGAGCTGTGTATTGTTCCAGAAAAGAAGCTGATAATGCGGCATTTTAATGTCATAAATTCTCGAGATAGACATTCATTATAGAATCTGACTTTATCATATACCGTGAACTGGGGTGACTTTGACTGATTTTGTAATTTGTCCCTATTGAAGACGTGTTTAAAAGTATGCTATATTTTTGTCTATACTATGGGTATAGGAGTCTGCTTTAATTAAAGTACATTAAAAATCACAAAAAAAATACCATGAGTGAAAAAATTAACCCTCTCAGTGGATTTGTCCTTCTGGAGGGACATCGTTTTCCATAGCATGCAATGGCGGAAAATAAAGAATTTTGAACTTACGTCGCTTTGTACTTGACACGGGACATTGGTAACAATGCGTTGGCGCCGCGTGCGCCGTCTGTGGCGTGGAGTTAAGAATTTTAGATGTAAACAAATACCAGTGGTTGCTGGTAGCCGGTGTACGTACATATATGAAGTGACACTTTTAGTTGTTTGAGGGTCGTAAATGTTGAAATATTTCCTCTCTACTACTGTTTTTGGTAAGTATAAAGACTATTCGTTGAACTAAAATATACTTGATAAATGGAAATTTGTTACGTAGGTATGAACATGTACAGTGTAACATTTCGAACACAGACTATTTTCATGGATGTATCTTTCTAGTAGATATTTTTTCCAGAAAATGTCGCGTAATAGGCGTAGTAAGGTTCTAACTAAGGAAGAATTGAGGGTTTTTACGCAAAAACGTCACAAGTCAAAAAAATTTGTTTTGCAGAAATTACAAATTTCTTTCGGGCTTCTTACTGGAAATAGGCACCTTCATCAAATTTTTTAGACAGGTGTAAATTTGTTTTACATAGTGACATCTAATGCTGAAATTATCAAAAAAAAATAAGAAAAAGTCAGAGAAAATAGAAAATGATAAGACTCATGTCATTTTTGCCAGGAAATATTCATCAAATTTTTTTTTATTTAACGTTACAAAAACATTATATTAAGTTCACAGCTCGCAACCACTGCTGTTGTCATCTTCTGAAACATCTGCGGTTTCCGTGTCGTAATCTTTAGTGCTTTTTCGGGCCAAATTTTCATAGAATGCAATATAACGCACATCCTTTAGAAATTTAGTGACATGATATTCTGCACTTTTGCTGGGGCAATGTGTAATGGTCCACTATGCAAAAATGGCATTTCGATTTCTCGTGGTAAATTTTGTCTAGGGCCAACAACAATACTTTGTGCCCAATGACCATTATAGCTTTCACGTGTAGATACATATCGAGTTTGCTGCTTTATATTTAACATTGTGACACTTTTTATATTCAATGGAGGCTTTGGCGTTTTGAGAAATAACTTATTGGCCGTTTTTTGATGTCAAGAAATTCGTGGTTCTTCACTTCATGTGAATTGAAGAGATATGGTACCTTTCGCACTACTAGGATGATTGAGACCCAATCTCCAGGTACCTCGGCAGCTTCTAGTCTTCTTTTTTGTTGTTCTATTAATGAGAAATATTGGTCGTTCGATAAGAAACTGTGTCCTCGAACAGGAAATAAATGAGTGATTGAATCAAACATTTTTAGACAATGCACCAAAATATACAAAAAGTGGACCATCACATAGTTTTTATTTTGACCACAACAGCTGTCGCTAATCAGTACTAGTTCTCTATGATCGCCAGCTGCACTTTTTAAGTATTGAAACAGGATGGATGTAACTTCATTGGCGCCCTTTTAACCCTAACCCTCATGGTAAGTGCACATCATGACTTTATTGGTACCAAGGTTATGAACTCCGAAGACATTGTACCAAAGCTGTCTACTGTAGAACACTTCATTTGTTTTCAAATGAGGCAAAGGTAAATTTTGCATAAAGTCAAAATATATGCACCGCTTCTTACCCTTCCTTTGAATAGTCTCTTATTTGTCTAGAAGCTTCCGCTTTTCTCAGATGAAGGTTTTTGTCTATAACGAGCTGAATTTTGTCCACGTTAGGATCATTCGCTTTCTGCTCATATTGATCACAAATGAAGTAGATGTCAGAACGCGGATACCCGAATTTTATATCATATTCATTGAAAATGCTCCAGTACATTCTGTAAGGCAATTTTATTTGAGTCAATTCAAGAAAAAGTTTATGCATATCAGCTACTGTCAAACTCTCTGGTAAATACTTTCTACCTGGGTTGTCTCTTAATGAGTGATGAGATGACCGAGCCTTGAAAGATTGTATATGTTCTGCGACTTCATTTGGGCACTTATTAGGCCGATTATTATGCAAACCTCTCAGATCCTTGGGAGATTTTCCCAAATGTAAAATACTATGTTGTATGCGACGAATTCTGCGTTGTGTTACACCGTGAAAACTCGGAAAAGCTTTCAAACATACAGTTATTTCTGATCCACTTACTTGAATTTTTATATTTAAATGCAGCATCGTGATCTTTATGGTTTTCACTCTCAGGTTTCCTAGGTCTGCGCCTGGTGATTGTATTGCAATGAGTCCAGCTAAATGTGAATCTTGTTCATTTTTGTCTGGCATTGCATTAAATTGTGGAAGAATTCTATGCTTGTTTTCCTCGGTGATTTTAGGAAAACATGTAAGCCTTGTTCATCTGAAAAGCGACCATTGTCTTAATGTTTAAGGAACAAATCTAATATAAGTAGTATTACCTACAATCCGGTCATGTTTGTCATCTCTCAACAATTATGCCGGCATTGTTTACATGTTATCTCCTTTGACTTTGGCTTTATTTATCAAAGTTTCTTTCTTCTCCCCGCAACGTTTACGCTTAGGCCATTCTTCGTTTTTCATTCCCATTGTATTCACTCATTTTAATTTAAAGACTACTCACCACGACACCTTATATCTTATGTCAGATTTTAAGGTTACAATAAACTGTTATATTATGGAAATATGTTATTTTGCTTTCATAAACATATCCGTTTGGTGGACTATTGTCGTTTTTGCCAGACAACTCATGGACTAGTGTCGTTTTGTAAAAGCTTTGGTTTTATAAGCTGCTAAAACTTGGTATGTGTGACGTTTTTGCCTTCAACCATTATTCAGTTCCATGGATACGGTGTTTCACTATAAGATGGCGCTATATTTCAAATTTCACCAAATTTGGACTTGTTATGTTAGAAAATGACGATATTTCTAAAATCGATGTAACTTCTAACGATGCAGGTTGCGATGTAGAAGTTCTAGAATGTGATCAAGAAAATTACAGCGATTTTGAAGATAATATTATGGACCCAGATATAAATAACAGAGAATTGTATATTGCCAATAGCGGTAAAAGTAATTCTGACAAAAAAAGTTTTAGGCAACAAAACGAACTTAAAAATTTTCAAAAAGAATATGGTCTAACCATGAAAATGGACATTGCCTAGATACTTGATGCACAATATCAAACAAGGCACGGACAAAATACATTAACAGATCCTGTCATTGAATTAGCTGCTCCTATAGCCTTTTTCAATCGGTACACACCAGACAATTTCTTTGACCAAATAGCGACAATGACAAATCTTTATGCCAATCAACAAAATGTTCCAAGATTTCCTCCAACAACACTTGTAGAGATAAAAAAGTTTATTGGAATTCATATTCTTATGGGGAACTTAAAATTTCCTAGTGTCAAATTGTACCCGAGCTCGTCATATGGTATTGAAATAATATGAAATAATATGTCCCTTAAACGATTTTTCAAGTTGTGGAACACTCTGCATCTCGTTGATATCACTAGTAGAGAAGAGTCCAATAAGGATAGGTTATGGAAGGTCCGCTGTATATATGACGCACTAAGGAAAATATACCAAAATCTTCCACTAGAGAGGAATTTTTGCGTCGACGAACAAATTGTCCCATTTGAGAAAAATATTGATGTAAAGCAATATCTTAAATATAAGCCCAAAAATTGGGGAATTAAGATTTAAGTCCTTTTATGACTTCGTAATATATCAGGGGAAAACTACAGAGATCAATCCAATTTACAAGAACTTTGGTGCATCCGCAGCTACAATTATGCAGTTTTCCGAACATATTACTGAACCAAATCACATTCTGATGTTTGATATAATTGTTACAGCTCATATAATCTGATGCAGTATCTTGCTGCAAAGTGTGTATTTGCCGCAGGAACAATTAGAGTCAATAGTTTTTTTTCACCCAATTCCACGATTTGATAGAAGTGGGGTTTATAAATTGACTTGCAACAAATGGGCAGCGTGGTAGGAGGTTTAAGTTGAGAATCCAGGAACATTTGACAAGGAATAGTTCCGTTTCCTACAGACATTTGCAATTTAATAACCATTCTTTTGTAGTGGATGACAATTTTAAAATTTAATATGTTTGTGAACATTGAACTAGACTGAACGGTTTGGAGAACTTGGAAATTTTCAAATCAATTAATAATGATAATACTATACCATTAAATTTAGAATCAACTATTGAAGTTCCACTTCTGTTTAGGATTTTAGATTATAAGAAATTATCTACACTTGAGTGTGTTAACGATTAAATTATTTAAAACGTTAGTTCGTCTAGTTCTGTTGTCTTGTCTTGTTTTTGCTGTTTATTTCGAATTCATGCTCTTATTCGTCCTGTGTGAAGTTTTTTAATTGATTGGTCAGTTACAGTTATTTGAATAGAATCCGAATTGCTATATTAAATTTACTGTCATAATTGTAGCTTACCCGCCCCGAAGATGACTTTGTCAAGTCGAAACTAGTCGGCATGTGGTAATTAAATTTTAATACATTTACCTACACCTATTTTGAATCGTTTTATGGTCTGAAGCTATCAATTCAAAATGAAATGGAAAAAAAGGAAGAGGTTATTCAGTTGAGTCCGTAAGTTGGGATGGCATTGTTGTTACGAAATGGTTCGACAATAGTGAGGTTGTATTGGTGTCAAATTTTGTCACCATAGGAGAAAAAGACGTATGTAAAAGATGGAATGAACTGAAGAAAGCGTTTGTCAATATATCTAGGTCAGAAGTTATACGTAGGTACAATAAAAATATGGGAAGTGTAGGCAAGCAAGTTTTTCTCTTGAGTATGTACAAATCTTATATTCGATCTATGAAATGGACAGTGAGGCTAATTACACATGCAGTGGACCTGGCATTAGTGAGCTCATGGTTGGAACTAGAAAGTCAAGCTGTTCAATTGGGTGTTCCAAAACAGAAGATCCTCGATTTTAGGGTTTTCCGACAATCTGTAGCTGAGCATTTAATTTGTACCAGACCACATGTGAAAAGAGGTAGACCCTCAAAAGATAATCTTGAAGACCCATCCAAACGGCAAAAAACGGAATCAAGACCTATAGCAGAAGACAGACATGATGGTTATGGTCACTTTCCAGAATTCAATGAGAACAAAAATAATTCAAGGTGCAAACTGGAAGGGTGTAAAGATAAAACACACGTATTTTGTACAAAATGCAAAGTACATTATGTGCTTTCTAAAGGGCAGAAACTGTTTCCAAAGATTTCATTGTTTCTTAATACTTATAGCTATGTGTTTTATTTTTGTAGTTTCACGCAATAAAATATTTTCTAACTGATGAACAATATTTTTTTTCTTGCAAGTGGTAAACTGGATTTGTCCCTCCACGGGGACATGTCACAATTAAGAAAGGGTGGGGATAATATTTTTTTTGTGCCAAATTCCATCACTTGGTTGCAAAATACGTACGTATATTCAATTAAATATTTCTTGAGACGACTTTTTCTGATGTGCCACTGAAAGGTTTAAGAAAAGTGCTTTTGGTCAACTTGCCCACATTTGGGGTGAAGTTGACCGTTCATGCGTTTTACCTGTTAAACCTATTTTTTGTTCAATATGTGTGAAGTTGACCAAATAATACAAAGTCTAGTTTATTTTAAAAACTATACTTAAACAAAATATCGTTAAAACAAAAGAGAGGAAAGGTAAAAACTATTATAATAATTAATAAAATGCGATTTTCATCCAAATTTATTGAAAATTGAAGGTTTTTAAATCAACATCAAATAATAGTTGCCTCCTACGACAAACTTTGGGGTCCCCCAATATGTTTTTACATTAGTAAGGGAAATAACATCTATGTCTTCCACATCTGGCCAAATAAATATGTCGTTTTTAGAGCGTTTAATAAATTTAACTGAAGCTTCATCACTACTAATTGACAGAATTTGCCCGACAAAATGTTTTGTTGTTTTTTCTTGGGTATTCTACTATTACCCATGACTCATTTTGTATTCTTTGGTCATCAACATATTCTTCTACGTTTTCTTCAAAAATAGTCTGATGTCTTCCGTCGATTCCTTCTTCTTCCTCGGAACTTGTTTCATCATTCTCATCACAAATTTTTCGCTTACCACTAAGGATCCCACTGGTGGTAGGTTGTTTATGATTGTCTTCATCATCTATTTTCTCCGGGTGTCCTCAAAAGCAACTAACCACCCAGGCACAACATTCAATTTTTTTCTTTTTGTTGTAGGATCACTCTTATTTGGATTTCGTTGCTCTTTTAAATAATTAACTATTACTTCTGCGACATCACTATTTGGCGCATCTGCTTAAGAATTTTTTTAAGTAGTTTTTTTTTGTACGAAGGAAAAATTCCACAAGCGTAAAAGCCACTACGGGCGATTTTTGATGCCACATTGGCCATTTCATCAAACAGTCTTTTTAATAACCGCGGAAATATACTTTTCTCCACTGAAGATGTTGTTCAATTGCACTTTTTCCAATCATGAAGAATTTTTTCCCAATAGTTGATCATTGGACCAAAGAAACTCACATCAAGTGGTTGGCACAATTGAGTTGCGTTAGGTGGAAGGCATTCGAAGGCAAAGTTGTTGTCCTTGCACAATTGCAGGACTTCTTTCGTGAAATGGGATGACAACTTGTCCCCTAATAGAACTTTCTGTCCTTCTATGAGCTGAGTATGCGGTAAAAAGCAGGTCTTAAACCAGTCGGTGAAACAGATGGCGTCAAACCAACCATGATTTGAGCGGTTATATCTGGACCCATTTGCAAAATATTTGCTATCGCAACATGGAGCGCCTTTTCGACCACCTTCACGCCAAGAGTCCCACAAATTCGCCGCCTTATAAACAACGTAAGCTGGCAATGTGTCAGCATTTGCGGAAATACATAACATCAAAGTCACAGCACTTTTTGAAAAATTAATAACATTGCCATAACATGAAAAGTAAGTTTTCTCTTGCTTGGGTCGCTTTAATTGCTTTCATCATAATTGAAAATTGCCTCTGGTTTCACACTTTCAAGTGTTCGTCAAAAAATTAGGATAACAGTTCAACATCTACAGCAGCACGGGATCGTTTAATATTGTTGCCCAATCGTTCGGATACTCGTATCCTAAAACGAGACAAAATTCAACATCAAAAATCAAGTGCATTAAAAAAAGCTACCTGGTAAGTTATTTTTAAACTGTCAATTTGTTCCCATGTGATCCAGGTAGGCCTTTGCACTTGAACGTAAATCGGGGGTGTCTTGAGGAAAGCCCCATTTTGCACACGTAACCAATCCTTCCACAAAGTCACTCTTCAGCAGCCGAAAACACGTTGGGCCTCCATGTTTCTTAACGTGCCAATCATGTATTTGGTTGATAATTGTCTCTTTAGGAATTTTGTATTTTTTGCAGCCTTAGTTGCACTAATTTTTCTATCTGAAACTCCAGTTAAACATTTTGCTAATGTTTTTTCATCGTAGTCCTTAAACCGCTTTGCACCCGGTTTACGCATGTAAACTCTCGGCATTTGAAATTGTTTGATTTTAAAAGAGAAGTTAATGTTTACGCGTGAATACTCGCACAATTCGAAATACACTAAAGTCTATTTAAGCCATCGCACCGGCAGATTTATTATAGCCGACAAGAATTGACGAGTCGGTCAACATCAACCAAACGGTCAATTTCACCCCAAAATCGTAATAAAACTGCATGAAATGACTAAAAATTATTTTTTGACAATATTAGCAGCTTTTTCAAAGCAAAGGTAACTAAGAAGGAGAAGAATACTAAAAGGAAAATTGAGTTTTCCTCAATTTTCCAGGCATTGAAGTTTAACGACATTTTTTTAACACGATTTTTCCTTAGTTCACTGTATTTTGAATTTAGCCTTCTTTAAATATTTTGAAAATATTTCTTCAATAGAAGAATATTGCAGTTATCCCCAAACGTAAGTTATTAGTAAAAACTCACAAAAATATACATTATGACTCAACTAACCAAAGTTGGTTTTTCTGTCAAATTCACCCCAGAGGTCAAATAAACCCCATTTATATCTGTAATTTCACTTTTGTTATTTTTAGTTCACGTAATATATTTTTTGTCATTTTTGTTTTTAAAAACTTACTTTTCAAAAACGAAAATATAATTGGCTCAAGAAAGTCGAACAACTGAAATTTTATTGATGTTTTTAATTTTTTGTTGATGTGTAGGGTTAATTAAAACAAATATACATAATTACAATATGTATTTACAAAAAGTAATCATATTCACGTTATAGTCTACATTTATATACAACTTGTTAACATTAAGATTACTGACAATAAATTGTTATCTCATTGGTTTTTATTTAATTTGTGAACAAAAATTTACCTAATAATTACATCAATTATAGAGTTGACACAACAATGAATTCCATTATCCCCATATCCGTGAAATATTTAATAACTGTCATTAATGAAATCGGGTTTATTGTACAATATGTAAGAGGTGAAAATATGGATGTAACGATAATCACTACATATTACTACACACCTGTATCGACTATTAATGTGTGTTGTTGCTCTATACAAATTTACGGAAAGGGTAACAAATATATTTAAACTGGATTTTCGCTGATTAATTATTTTCTTCGTTGAAAAATAGTGGAGATGATATTAATATTCAGTTAATCACTAAATAATTTCGCCTTTCAATTGCCATTTTTCTCCATTATTATGTATTCTTATCTAAAATTGATTGATCTGCGTCAACACATTGATGACGTATCTGTATTCCACAGTTTGATCAAAGAGAACGTCATGTATGTAGAGAATGCAAACACAGGAGAAGGACTTTTATTAGGGAGTATTAACTCCTTTGATGCAAAATATCGGGTGAGATAGAAAGTGGACAAACGTGCAGGACCATAGTTGATAAAAAAGATATGTTGATGAACGATGTCACATCGTTTTTCACAATTATAGAATTGTACGTTTCTCTTGATAATTCAGATTAACAGGTGCTTGAAAACTCAATTCACAAGGGAGAGATGTAATCGGGAAAAATGCAACTATTTGATCTCAGGAACATGAGGATTCGAATCAGGAAATAAATTAATACAAATATTTGTTAAAATATTCTTCCAGCTATCGTAGGAAAAATACGTGAGGAAATTTTTCTGTACGTCGGAAGAAGTTTTAAGAATCTGATAATCAGGGTGGGTAGATGAGATATTGATATACCAAAGAGAGTATTCAGAAATAATTGGCGAAGATACAAATCCGGCCGAAAATATAAAACAGAAACGAAGTCTGGTCGGGGAGTCATAGGTATGATATGAATATGGATATTGGAATTTCATTGTCGTCTTTAAATAAGACTTGTATGACGGGTTTCAAAACATTTTTCCCTATGAACAGATGGATGTTCATGGAGAGAAAATCAGATTTGTCACAAATTATTTCAAATGCGTTATTTAAGCAAACATATGAATTTCGATGATTAAATTCAGGAGATTCTCAATTATTTGATGTGGCCCTACAATTTAAAAATTCTAACATTAAATATTCATTCGATAATGTGACAGCTGAATATGATATACTGTACAAGGAACTGTTGTTATTTGAATTCTATAAAGTTGTAGTATCAATCACATAAATTCAACAACCAAAAATATTATGCAGAACGTTCATTCTTGATGAAGAAAAGTAGATATCAATCTTTCAATTTTGGTTTTTTGAACATGAAAGTTTTGATATCTCAATTGCAATTTCTCACTACCCAAGATGAAGAGAATCTAATTATTATTCAATATTCTCTTCATAGATATCTAATTAAAGGCTGTTTCATGATTCTCCTTAGAAGAGATCTTAATATATTCGATATGTTGTATCCACTGAAGTATTGAAGTTGAGATATATGGAATGAAGAAGAAATTTGAAAATCGTCCAGATTCCAGATAATAATTGGATTATGTATGCATTTCTTAGGAACCTGGAAAGCTCACGTTTGAACACTATGGAAAGTACATGGCAATATCTGTTATATTTTTCCACTTCCTTATATCTTCCGTTTTCTTCATCTCTTGACGGATAACTTCTATTAACATCCCTTCAAAAATTGATATCGATGCTTCAAAGACAAAATGAGTTAGTCGACAACTTTTTGAAATTCTAATTATTTATATCATTGAAATCGCCAGAATTTTCTACGTCGACTGGTGTATGTTTTGCATTAGTTTGGTCCCTTATTCCGGCGATGTTTTGAATAATTGGTGGTGTTTTTTCAACTAACTGACAGGAATAATATGGTATTGGTAGTCAAATCAGAAACTGGAGTTTATCGGGTTTTACCTGATTTCGGATTTATAACATACTCTTTATATCTTGTTTTGCCTTGATGTATTTATACTAAAATATTCACTTATCCTATTTTACTTATTCAAAAATATTCATTGACTGGTATTTATCATTTTTTACTTTACTCCTGTGACAAAAAATTCGGCGCGTAGAACCTTTTGACTGATATTCATTCAAGTAAATATTGTTGCTTACCCTTATTGCATGTCGAAGTTATTTATCATTTTACTTTCTTACGTCACTTATTAAATTCAATTGAAAAGCAAATCTGTTATAAAGAAGATAGTTTTTATCCAAATAATCAGTATCACGCTGGTTTCGAATGAGCACAGTTGTACGGATATTGCTTGACTGTGTGACGACAATTGTTTTAATTGATGTATGTAAGTAATATTATACAACAATGTTTTTAGTTGATTTGCTATTCCTATTCTTTATCAGGAGAAAACAAACACTAACAACTGTATAAATGAAAACGTAACTGCGCTTTTCAAATCCACTGTAGACCTACTGTTACTAGATGCCAATATACCATTTGAGAAAAATGAAGAATCCGTGTATACTGATTTGCTGATATTCCTATATCATCTGCATTAACAACACCAAATAAAAATGGTTCTACGAAACGTGATATTTTTCTAAACATATAACATTATCTCAGCATAAAAGAAATTATATCTGTAAATTCACAACAATATCAAGCACATGCATCTCAAAGAGATAACCGACAGACTAGCAATAACTCACACTTTTAAAACTATAGTACAATATACAACACACATTCCTGAACACACTTATAAAAATATAAAGGGAAAGTCTTGAAAGCAGAAGTTTAGGAAAAGCATGTACCTGTAAGAGGATCAGAGAGCGACGTCAAAATATATATTTAATTCTTTTTGGCATCTGCACACCAACGAAAATCGGAACACTTATTTATATTCGAGTTTGAAGGTTTTCGCGAAAAAAACGAAGTTACAAAAGAGACCAAGAGAGAACAATCGGCTAGGAACTATACAAGTGAGTACTACGTCAAAGTTGGAGGTATTGATACTAAAATATGGTGAAGGAATGTCTTGCCATTCACGTTCAAAACTCTTCTTTCAATCCATCTAGCGATCTGGCCCTCGGGATTCTTGAAATGCATCAATCAGGTTCTATTACTTTTCGTTTGCCATTTTTCGAATTATTCTTTCAGCTTCCTCTTTCTTCGCTCGTAGAAGTCTTCGGGCTGATTGCCTAATTGGCTTAGTATTACCAGTATCGACTCTGTGTTTGACGGCTGATGTTCTACCAGTCTTACCTCCTTTTGGTACGAATAGGTCTCGATACTGCAAGAGAAATTCTCTTATTCTCGTTCTTTCAGCTCGATCCAGAGATTGACCAGTTAGTGATAACATTTGTTCGAATCTGGCACTAGAATTTCCATTGGTCGTTGTTTGACGAACTATAGACGTCACTGTTACGCAGGATCCAATCCTGGTTTCCTTCTTGATGGTAACTGGGTAATCATTGACGTTTATCACATGTACTGTGATCTCTTTTGCCGACGTAACCAGTCTTTTGCCAACCTCTTCGTCGTGGTTCCTTGGCTCCACCATAACCAGTGTACCTTCCTCCATGATTCCCTGTAGCCGTGCTACTATCATGGTTTCGCTTCGTGCAGGTAGAACGGTATCTTCCTGTACAGCTGCCAATACCGCGCTGCCTTCATATGCATGAAGGAATACCTCCTCGGAACCCACTTTAGTTGTTCGGTTTCTAACGTTTAATTGGAAACCATGAACATTCAGTACGTCCATTCCCAGAATGACGTCTTATTCAATGTCAGCTACGAATACCGTATGCGTGAACTTTTCTGCGCCGATTCCCAATTGGATTTCTGTCTCACCGTGAACGTTGGTACTCTCACCTGTGGCGGTCCACAGTCGCAGTCTCGTTGGTAGAAGCTTCTTCTTGGAGTTTATTATTTCTGGTCCAAATTTTGTTATATCCCGAAGCCTTCGTTGCTGCTTCGTATTCAAGAGAAGATGTCAATGCGTCGAATAATGTTTTTGGATGGGCTAAACGAAGCGTCCTCTACATATCGGGATCACGTGAGCCATCAATAAAGGTCGGGATGTTCAGACATTCCATCATGTTATCTGGTGCTAATGGATAAGTAAATCGAACTAGTCGAGCAATATCCACTTCGTACTCTTTAAGGGCTTGGTCACGTTCCTGCCTTCGGTTCTTCAGCTGGGACTGGTACAAATGTTCTAGATGTTCGTGACCGTATCGCATGTCCAACCTCTTCTTCATCTGCTCAAAGTCATCCGTTTCTTCAACCGGTATCGTCTGAAGTACATCTAAGGCATCTCCCCAAAGCGCTATAGTTAGTTTCACTGCTTTCTCCTTATCGGACCAATTATTCACTCTAGCGGTTGCTTCAAACTGTTTCACATAATTGGTCCACGACATTTTTCCATCGAACGTTGGGGCCTTGAGTCGGGTAAAACTGCCAATGTCTTCTAACTTAGGGTGTGTTTCTGTCTTGCGAGGTTTCGTTTGCTAGGTCTTCTTTTCTTCCGCTGGCGTGCCTTGAGTTCTTATATCACAGTGATTTTTTTTTTTTTGATACAATATCTGCAGCTAAGAAACTGACTACTTTTGATAAACAATCTGTCAAGTCGAAATCCGTTGTTTTAAATTTGACGAAATTTTTACAAATCCGATGTATCTTAAATATACATTAAACGGAAACTTTGATGAAGTTTTTGTTAGCAAAAGATGATGGCGCATAAACGATAGTTTCCAAAGAAGAATTGCAGTGGCAAACTTCTCAAATTTATTCCCCCGCTAAACCAAACCTTTTATACACAGCTAATCGCGGACCAAAATACTAATTTGGAGGAATCTGAAAATGAATGTATTGATAGCGCCATTTAAACTGGAATGGTTCATCCAAGATGGGCCTAAGCCACAATTTTTTCCAGTAAAAAAAATAAAACATAATAAATATAATACATAAATTCATCAATTTCTGTCATTTGTTTGTGGGTGTCTGAAAAAAACATGATTTTAAGATTTATTTGGAACTGTTATAGACCATTTTCCCAAAAAAATAATGAAGTGGCTTTGGTCTTTTTTCCCCGACCTATTTAAATCATCCCGGACGTGCAATGGTATTTGTATTAAAAATTTAATGGATAAGAACCTTTCCTCCAATTTTCGATAAATTGGCGGGAGCGCAGGGTACTCGTGTTGAAATCAATCCTTCAATTATGGTATAATCCAATTATTAATAATTTCTAACGGAAAGAATGGTTTTTTAACGATTCAAGACTCAATAGGTTTGTCAGTGAGGTAGAGTTTTTGTTAATTTATGCAAAAGTGTAAATTAATATATAAAATTTGGCGGGTGTAATGGGGATAGATACTTCTTAATTATTGGAAGAATAGCATGAATACATTTTGCTTGGGATCAATCAAAAGATTCATATATTTCCTACTGGTACAATTCTTCAACTTCTAGAGTATGTCAATTATTCGTTATAAATTTCAAACGGTCCTTATTCTATTCTTATAATTCTATAAATATAATCATTAGCTGAATTCTCGTTAGAATGTGGGTGGTAGCTTTGTATCACATGGGGTGCGAGATCGTGATGGTTGAATGATTAGAGTAAATCAATAATTCATGACTTCACCTTTTGGAATTGCAAATAAGAGAGCAACTGAAATGTTTAGATTTCGTGGAATCCTCTAGTACGCGTAAATATGATTTGGGTTTTTTATTCGCTTAAATAGAATACGTATACTTGTTATGACGAGGGATGAAGTATCAATGGATGATGTTCCACTGTTTATATCTGAAAATAGAAATGAATTTTCATTGGCTTCCAAATATAAAACGCTTCGATTAACATTAAAATTTAGTACTATTTCACTCACGTTCGATAGGGTATCAAATATAAATGTACACGTTTTACTTTTCATCTTGGAAAAAGTGCATTGTAGTCATAGTTAATATAGGTTGTGAATTTTTATTGGAAAGATATCAGTAATAGACAAGGGTCGATAATTTTAAAAATGGTAAATAGAGAAAAAAAATATAGTTGGAAAAGGTAGAGAATATAACAAAAATGAAAGGAAAAATAAATTTCGGACGATCTGAGGTCGGGAAGGGGATGGGGCGAGTTTTCAAGGGTAAAAACGGATAATCTCGATTTCCGATAAAACTACAAATCCTATGAAAAAAAGTTAACAGGCAAAGTTGTGGGTAATAAAAAGATCTACAGCTTTTGTATTGACACTTTTTTCACATAACCTCAAAATTTATGTGAAAAATTCAAATAACCGAGTTTTTGGATTTTTTATTTTTATCTTTTGCAACAAAATTTATTTTTACACGAAATTTGATGCAAACTTATCTTTGTGTGTCCCAAACATACTGGAATTTCTTTTATCTGAATTATTCGTTTTTTCACCTTATTTTGACTTAATATCGAAAAAGCACCCTAATTTTCTATCGAAAATCCTCACGTCAAAATATTTGCTTCTTTGAAAAAGTGTTTTTTGTTCGTTGAAATCTCTATTTTCTGATAGTATAAAAAATATACATCAATTACTATGTTAAATGTTCTCAGAAAATGCAAATAATGAAAAAACTCGAATCCGAAAATATTTTTTGAATCATTATGTATATTTTTGAGCTGTTTATTAAAATTTACACTTTAATTACTCAAAAAACGTAAGATTTCATGTTATATTGATAAACATTGAAATTGCTAATCGAAATATACTACTATAATGAACAACCAAATGAGTTAGTAAGGTTAATATTTAATAAGACATTCACATTATTTTGAGAAAGTTTTTGAATCTTCTTTAAATTATATGCGTTGGGACCTATTTATTTTTATTTTAAGATTACTTGTATACCTGAGTGACCTTCGGAAAATGTTAGCCCGTCAAAAGGTATTCCATAGAGCAGAAGGGAAGGGGCTAGGAAGGTATGGGGTATGGAGACTATACATAGACTACATACAGTGTTTAAGTCTCCATAGTATGGGGCTTACTACATTTTATTTCGTAGCAGCTTTAAAAACCGTTAGCCAGTATTCGAGATATGGAGCAGTGAACAACATCGTTCATACAAAAACACGTGCTGGATAAACTACTTGATGAGAATTTGACAAATTAACTTGAGGAATCTTCATAGCAAGGTAAATACTACCTATATTGTACTCTGTACCAATCACCTCTAATATAAAAATAGTAATATTTTCTTTCATAAATAGTATGTTTAACCTAACAAAACCTAAAAAATATTAATATCGAATGATGTTTTAGTAGAAGATTTCGTTTAATAATAATTTCGTTTATTTTGAACAAACAAATTTAGTTATACTCATGATAAAACTGTAAAGGCTTCATTTATTGGATTTTGTCTTTTCAGATTGCCAGTATCAGATCTATTTCCAGAGACTGATAACATTATGTCAAAAGTTTCTGATATTATTAGCAGTATTTCTGTAAATTGCTACGAAGCGTTTGAAGAAGGAGAAAAATATTTGCAAGCTATTGTTGGTATGAATTTTGGCAGTGTCAAATTTAAAAGAAAAAGTAAAATCTTGTCTCCAAAAACGATTCAATCTTCCGTCAAAGTAAATGGAGATATTATAGCCATCGATCAATTTTTGCCATTTCAATGAATATCGCTAACGATCGACAATAAAAAAGATATGGAAACCTATTTACAATACGAGCTTGCACTTTTTCCATTATCACTCTCTACTAAAAATGGCCTCAGGAAAATTGTCAAATCTCAACATTACGAATTATTTGTGGGTACGAACGGACCAACGAATTCTGACGCCATTGTGCATGTCGGCGACGGTAGATTTTTACTGCACAAAGTAAATTGGCAGAAAAATTAAACGGTGGAAGAAATCATTAATAAATATTTGCGTTATGTAGAAAAACATTACGCAGCAAGCAGCTATATCGTTTTTGATGGTTACCCTGAAATTGAAAAATTAGTTACTGTAACAATAGTACCAGCAGCTAATTCAACTAAAAAAGGAGAACGTAGTCGTAGAAAAACCTCAGAGAATATTCCAGAGTTCGATGATAAAAACCATACAAAAATACCATTTTTGCAAGAAAAAATTTTTTCCGCCTACCTCTATCCAAAGTATACATTTCCTGGCCTCATTATAAGGAACAGAGTCGTACTTTTCCTCTCTAGGGAGAAAGAGTAAAAATGACGTCATAGTACGTTATGAATGGAATAATTTTTGCAATTTCGAGACTAAAGTGGTCACTTTAGTCTCACATGCTAGAAACTATGTTAGACCCAAGGGATATAAAGGAACAGCTAAAATCCTAAGGGATTTGAAGTACAAATAAAAACGTACACCCCCGATGCCTAGCCAAGCATTTTAAAAGTCCATCCTTGATGCCCAGCCTAGATTCATAAAAGTCCATCCTCGATGCCCAGCCAAGTATTTTAGAAGTCCATTTTCGATGCCCAGCCAAGTTTCGTGAAATAAGTAGTTGAGGTGAACCATGATTGGAACAAGGTCCCGTGACACGTATTCTGAAATACAAATATATTTTATGTTATTTCTAATGATTACACAAGCACGCGGAGGTACTTGCCTGTGATCATAAATCAACTTAAAATCCTTACATGCCAAACCTTTGATTTGGCCTTCTTTGTTTATCCATGGTTCTTGGATCAGTACAATATCCCGTTGTAGTCTAGCGAACAACCTTGCAATGACGACTGAAGCTTCCTTCGCGTGATGCAGGTTAATCTTAGCTACATTCGTGAACGTGAAGGTGAATTATTATGGGTGAGAGAGGCCGAGTTACTCAGTCTCTATTCATCCCCCTCCTTTCTCTCTCCCTGACCCTCCTCAACCACCATGGCAGTATCTCCCTCGGTAATCGAGCAGGTTTCTTAATCTAGAGTCATACTCTGGACCCCCGGGCTGCTCTACCCAGTTTCCCGGGATGCAGCGGCAGTCTCCGCATTCTAAGTCATCCCAGCAGAGCCGGAGAAGATCTCGGGCTGACCCAAGGTCAAGCTTTTGCCTCTTTCCTCCTTTCCAGAGGTTCCGGATGTGGAGGGTATCTCCATGTTCTTTGGATCCTCCGCGGGATTCTTCTTTTTTCCCAGCCCCGAAACAGGGATACGCCCAAAACGGAAGCTTCGCGCGTAACCTCCTGCCTTCAGAGCCTCCCCATATTGGTGATCGATCCCAATCGTGAGGATAGTTCCCTATTCCTCTTTTAAGAGTTTAGGATTTTCAGAGCCGTAGTACTGAGAATGGAGTTCAGAACCTCGACTAGTTGAAGGATCTTCTCCAGTTTCATGTCTTGGCTTCTTGGTAAGAACACCGTTATGGTGTCCAGCTTTGGGATGTCGTCTCCACTTCGAGCCATCAATTCGGGTACTTCCCAAGAGTTTAATTTCGGCGCTGACCTCATGAGCCAGTCTGCCGATTCTTGTGGTCCACAGTTCACCATTATCATTCCACAACGGAAATGGATACCTGAGAAGTGGATTCTCTTCCCTTTGCTCTGGCACAGCTCTTCCACCAGAGTGTCTTCCAGTGTGGAGAGCTGCTCTGCTTTCAGGATGACCCCAGTATAATCTTTGGGCATTATTTCCACCCTAAAAGCCTTCTCTGTTTTGACAGCTGCTGCGTAACCAGTGGCTTACCCGGTTACCGTTTCAGCTGTTTTTTATTTCTTGCTTAGAGGCCGCAGCGGAGGAGTAATATGCTCCGGGCCTCTTTCGAACTTTGTCTTCCCCGTTGGCGGTTCTTTCGGAGAGGTTGGGCGCTGAATTACCTACTTCCTGGCCTCTTCAGGGGATATTCCCTGATTAAGGAGTCGCAGGTATTTTCGTATCCCTGCTCCACTGAGGCCTTTTCTCAGTGGGTCGTCTATGCCGCCCGATTCTCCCGGTTTTACGAGGTCGAACGGCATACGATCTTTGTGCCGTTTGGCTTTTTTTCCCTCTGTGAGGTGCCCGTATGAAGAGGTGGATGTTTTCTCTCCTACTTTTCCGGTGAAAGTCTTACTTTTTCATTCTCTTTCCATAAGTGGTCCCACGAGGAGCTAGGGTCATTACGGTCCACCGCTACAGAGCCCTGCATGCAAAGGTGAGGGGTTCAATACAATGGAGTTCCCCCCGGTGCTCCGAGGTCGAAACCAGTAAGGACTACTCTTCTACATAGCCACGCATTCTTCGGCCTGGTTTTCCATCTTGAATTTAGGTTTTCGAAGAGTTTGTCTCCTCTCTTGGTGGGGTGGTCACGCCAAAATCCCCCGTCATCCCACTGGTCCGCGAGACATGATCACAGAAAGCCAGGAGACATTGGTATAACAGGTGATTTCGAGGTAAGCTTGAAATTTCAACCAGCATCGTAACCCTGTGTACAATCCCTTAGCCACGATACTACAGCTGGGACAGGTAAAGTTGGTCAGCGGGAGGGTATTCGAGGGCTGCCAGTTGAGTTTTTAGACACAACGACCCCAGGTATTTTCCCGCAGACCTCCTCCTCATATAAAATCATCTCAGAGGCCCTTTTCTTTTCCGCCACCTGGAGACGCGCCGGGTTGGTACTTCACCCCCTCCTCATCAATACATATCCCGACGAACAGCGACGAACTACGTACATATTTACTGATGTCAACCGGGATCTCTATATTGAATGAACTCGGCAATCCAAAGCGACGAGGCGTATCCTGATGTTCTTCGGTCGTATTTAAAGAGGTGATAATGAGGAAAAAATTGTTATCCAGGGCCATGCTCCGAACGAAAGGCATCGTGGGCGCTCTCTTACACGTTGGGTGGACGCGACAAAGCAAACTGACAAAAATCGCGAAAGATGGAGAAATACCATTTTCAGAGCAATTGAAAATATTCGTGTCCACAGTCCTCCAGTTGTGACCTAACACATTTCAGGAGTTCACAACATGTCTGACAAGATATTATGGCTATGATGATGCCCAACATGGACATGGACAAATCGGAAGTACGAGGTATCGCCATTTTTTAACTACTTTAATTATGCGACGCGAGTAGAAACAATTTCCTTTTCGACTCAAGTTCAACCACCTAGTCTTTCAACTTAGGTCGATCCATAGAAACACGCCATTAGTGATGAGGCTCACTTCAATATATTGGAATGTGTGAATAAGCAACACATGCCTGTGTATATTTAAGAAAAGAGAGCTGCGTGAATATAGACTCTAGACGATTCACTTGATCTTGTCCCCACCTGGCATTCGCTCTAAAACAGCTCAATGAAAAACTGTTTGAAGAAGGTCGCAGCGATAAATATATCGAAGTAATTCCGCATTTTCTAAAAATTGTTATTTTTTTTAGGTAGTTCATAAACAAACTGTTAGAATCGAGAGTATGGTGAATATATTCTGAAAATTGTGAGCCGAATAATTTTATTCAAACTAATTCAATCATCATCATCCAGTCAAGCTCAATTTTTAATATAGAAGCCCATTTCAATTCAAATACTCCTCACAGAATTATAACTTAAAAAGAATGTGAAATTAAGCCTAGTATTGATTCATTTGTTGTTTGTATACTCGGGTGTGCATTGCATGTCATTGGTTCACATGTTTTCTGAAATTATTATAATTTTAACATTTCGATTCCATCACAAATTTCCTTTTAGGCTCAAGATCTCCCGGAATAACTCTCAACATATGTTGGTACATATAGCCAAGTGAGCAAAATTTAACCCTAGAATACTAACCCACGTAAAATTTACATATTAATATTTTTTAAACTGTTGGTAAATTCCAAGAATAGGAGCCAGCCGTTTGGCGCGCCTGCAGTGCTTTCCCCTACTCCTTCACGATGAGAATGAAGCGATAATCAGCCATGATACAAAGAAAACAAGATATGATATTGCGCATGTTAGGGCGGAGCGTTTTACGTAATGTGGTTAGTAATTTCGGAAGCGCATAACTTAAAACCTTATTATTTTGTATTGTGTTGTGAGTTTGTCAGTCGATTTTTCAGTTAATTTCACTTTTAAAATGCGTTGTGCAGTAGCTGGGTGCCACACAGATTATCAGTCTAAAAACTTTACCAGGGATATAATGGATATAATGTTTTTTCGATTTCTCAACGAAGAAAATCTTAGCAAGGAATGGATTAATGTTTGCAAACGGGAAGACAAAATTAACGTTAAAAACGCGCGTATCTGTTCAAAACATTTTGATATAGACTCTTTTGAGAGGAACTTAAAATTTGAGCTTTTGGGATATTCAGCTAGAAATCGTCGGCTTCTTAAACCGGATGCATTACCCACTTTAAATTTGTCTAACAAAAAGTGTGACAAAAGTTTGATTAAAAATAGAGAAGATCGTTTTAATAAAAGAAAACGGACCAAATTTGTGAACAGTATTCTGGAGGCAAGGTGAGATATTATTATTTATGAAGTGTGATGCCAGACTAATCCAAAGAAATTGGTGTTTGGTGGTTCAGAATAGTTTTAGAGTGTGGCTTGGATAAACCATTTGACATGATGATGCGGTACATAGAAAAACTGGAAACAATTTTCAACAATGTAAATTCCTGATAATTTGCTTATTTCTAAAGGATATGTCAATCATTTAATTGATTGAAGTTCATTCATTGATTGTAGCCTGAAAATTGAACAATTATTTTTTAAATCTCGAATGTTTTTCCGGATACGCAATTCAAACAAATCTTTACAAGATAAGAATTTGTAAATAAAAAGGAAAATGTCAAAAATTATTAAATAATACGACTCCTATTTAGTTTTAGTTTGCGATTTTACTTTTTTTATTCAACTTGAAAATATATATTATCTTTATCTATGTGCTATGTGTTTTATTTATCCCTAACAAAAAAATACATAATTAGATATCATTGCATTACGTATGCAAACCTATTTGTCTACATACATCAATATATCACCACAATACCAAAAACTTTGATAGCGAAACGCATATCAAGTATAGAGTTTAAAAAATGCGTTTTAAGTGTTAATAATCTGACTAGTTTTTGTGTTTGTCATCAGAGAAAACTGTCAAAACTGGTCTCATATAAAAACACGATGTAAATCACGTCTAACCGCATTCGAATCGTCAATATAGTTCTATACTAAAAGTTTCTATCTAACATAATAACTAGAAATCGTAAAAAATGCCATATATTCCAATAGGTTAAATTCAAATTTTACTAACCGCAGGACGTCATGCGCCGACTGGACGAATTTGGGACGGTGATTTAGCATATCTTGTTTTCTTTGTATCATGATAATCAGCCATCAGTTCGCATTTGGCTCTTTTAGGGGCTTGATTAGAGTCGCGTACGTAACATTTACGTGTGCTGAGTAATAACTGAGTAATATGATCATTTGACGAGACGTTAGTAATAAGCAGACAGGAAAATGTAAATATAATCGAAGTCGGCCTGTCCCAGAGAAGGAATTACAGGATATTATGGAGGGAAGTGATTTCAGTGGCAACGAAGAAGACAAAGTAGAGCAATATCAACTGGACAGTGACGACAGTTCTGCCGATAGTGACTATATTCCTGATGAGCTTGACGAAAACCTGTATCAAGTCGAACTGGAAAATGCATGGAAATCTAAACAAAAAAGAGTTTTCAGTGACTCAGGCGAACAATCTCACAATAAAAACGTAAGTTCTCACAGCCATCAACATCTCGAGAGACTTTATCTACAGAACAAGCTAGCGAAGAGGTTCCTGTAAGTTCAGATAATCTAACATATTTAGGCAAAAATGGACATCTGTGGAAAAGCAAGCCGATAAATAACGCTTGCGGTAAAACTCCTGCTAAAAATATAGTATATATTCGACCAGCACAAACGGACCGTGCTAAAAATGTTGCAGAACCAACTGATGTTATCAGCTTGTTTTTCTCCGCAGTAATTTTAACAGAAATACTAGTACGCACCAATGAGAAAATTGCGCAATTGCGAGAGAAGTACAAGGTCAAGAATGCAACTGTTCCCAATACAACACTGACTGAATTGAGAGCACTGCTTGGCTTATTGTTTCTCTCTTCAGCTCTGGAGAATAATCATTTATCAAGCTTTTGTTTGACGCAACGTATTCGGGTGAAAGATACAAAGCAACTATGAGTAGAGAAAGATCTAACTTTCTGATAGATTCATTACGATTTGACGATGCAACAACAAGAAATGAACGCAGGAAAGGAAACAATTTCGCCCCAATTTCTAACATTTGGGAAATATTTATTGGTAACTGTGTTTCCTGTTATAAACCCAGTGCGTATGTTACCATTGATGAACAACTTGTGGGGTTTAGAGGCAAGTGCCCTTTCCGTATATATATGCCCAATAAGCACAATAAATACGGCATTAAAATTGTGATGCTCTGTGATGTTGCTACTAAGTACGTTATAAATGCAAGTCATCAACTCGGGAAATCTACAAACAGTAGTACCATAAGCCAGTTATTTGGTTACAAGTTTGACAACTCCGCTACATGATAGTAACCGCAATTTAACAATGTATAACTGGTTTTCCAGCTTTCCCTTTTCATTGAAATTACCGAGTAGTCCATATATTCTAACAACATTTGGTACACTTCTTAAAAATAAGACAGAAATACCTTTGCAGTTACAAGACAAAAAATCACGAAAATGTGGAACCTCACTCTTTGCATTTGATGACAAAATAGCTCTAGTGTCTTTTAAGCCTAAACAAAACGAAATAGTACTTTTACTCTCGACGATGCATTTCACAGATTCCATAAATCAAACAACAAGAAAACCGGAAATAATACACACATATAATACCACAAAAGGAGCTGTTGATTCGTTCGATCAAATGGCTTAGAATATGTGCGTCAATAGAATGACTAGGAGATGGCCCATTTGTTTTTTTATAATATGCTCAACATTGCATCAGTGAATTCCTATATCATATATCACCAGAATGCAATAAAAATAGGCTTCAAACCATTATCAAGGCAAGAATTCGTCCTTCGGTTATCAGAACAACTGACCAGACCATGGCAAGAAGAAAGCGTGCATAATTGTCCCTCCCTGTCAAGAAAATTGAAAGAATCGTTATCTCAAGTTTTACAACTAGATCTACCTAAGGTGTAGGATCAGAAAACCCCTCAAGAGAAAGGAAAAAGAAGTTACTGCAGCGTATGTCCTACTGCGAAGAAAATAATGACCACCACAATTTGATATGTATGCCGTCTTACCTTGTGTGGTGAGCATCAAGTAAAAATATGTATGGACTGTAGTCAATAAAAAGAATGATTCGTCTTCATGTATTCATAATGATTAAAAAATCTATGTGTTTTATACTCATTTGCCTATTATTCGTGAGAGACTAAAAAAGTATCTCAAATGATCAAGGTTTGTATTCTAACTACAGTGTGTCCACGTAAGTTGGCGGCATATGGGAAACTTTTTTATTATTAATTTTATGGAAAAAAGTTATTTTTTATAAAAAGTTCTGCATGGTCCAAAACCTAAAATTCATTAGTCAGATAATAAATTTTTTCAGTCGTATACGAGGTTTGTCAAAAAATGTGATTTTTGCTTTAGAGTAAAGTACCTTTCTTTTTGACAATATCGAAAATTGTTACAATGAAAAGATATTTAGAATTAAAAATAACTTTCAAATATTCAACATTGTTTATTTACATTAAAAAAATATTTTTTCTACATTTTCTCTGCGATTACGTTGGAAATTTAAGTTTGCTCATTAATGAATTACATTTATTAAAGTTTGATTAAACAATTCTAAATAAACTTTTAAAAACAATTATCTCTTGATTTTTATCGAACATTGATAACCTTTAAGTTTTTTAATCACTAGTTTGTAACATTCTAACGATGCATTCAAATGAATAACAAATTGTATGCATGATTCACTTTGTTACAAAAAATACTAATGAATAATCACTATCTTCATCTTACTAATGCCTCCACATACGAGTATCCTCCATTTCTGTTTATACATGTAAAAGTTCTGTTACAAAATTCTCTTAACACATTTCTAACCATACGGGGAGTTATTACGACCCGCTTCTGCAATTATTCTCTCTAAATGGTCAACATATTGAAATGGCTTTTGAAGGTAAACTTTTTGCTTTAAGTAACTCCACAAGAAAAAATCGAGTGGGGTTAAATCTGGAGACCGCAGAGGACAAGGAATTTCCGAGAAACGACGCACATTTAATCTGCTGTGACATGGGGCACCATTCTGCTGGAACCATATCTGCTTGTCAAGAAAATCATTTATTTTATTGTTTAAAAAGCACAAATAGCGATCAGCATTCAAGGTTTCTTGGATAAAAAAAGGTCCAATTATTTTCTTATTCCGCACCACATGTTTGTTTTGAACGAATATTGATCCCGAGTTTTTAACGTAAAATGTGGATTTGTATCACTCCACCAACGACAGTTTTGGCTACAAACTGTCCCATTTGATAAGAATGTTGCTTCATCCGTGAAAATAATACAAATTGACATAAATGGGTTATCTACTAACATTCCCTGTATGTCACAACAGAATTCAAATCGTCTAACATTATCTCCTGGTCTTAAAGTATGAATTTTTTGAGGTTTGTAAGAGTGATATTTGTATTTATTTAGAATCTTTGAAATTGTACTTTTTTATATCCATTGGCAATGAAGATGCCCTTTTTCGCAAAGGATATTTAGGATGCTCAGTTGCAGAGAGCATTACTTGCAACGGAATGTTATTATTTTCTAACATGCTTTAGTGTTTTTTGCTAAATTTATTATGTATATCTCCATAAGTCTTAAATTTATTGAATATTTTTCTAAAGAATAACTTTTTTTCGTAAAATTGATAATAAAAAAGTTTCCCATATGCCGCCAACTTACGTGGACGTATATACACTGTAACCTTTTATAAATAAATATCCATATGCAGGGTATTGTATTTTTTAGTTCTTCAGTATACTAGTTAAATTTGGTGAAAAGGCGAATCAAAATTAATCAGTCAGTATAACATGTCTTTACAAATAGCTAATTCACTCAAAGGTAACCCTATAAGCATTAAAAACGATTATACGTAAATTTGACGTATCGTTAGTATTAACGTACTATCAACATAGCGTTAGTATTCTAGGGTTAAAAAGCTCACTGGAAATGTCATATAAGCTCAAAATCAAGAAACATCGATTTTCGACTAGGCCGAGCACGTCAAAGTCGGTCAAGGGTATATGCGATGTTGAGGATTTTTCCTAATAATCCTAGTGTTATTTACTTGGAGTTCTTGCAATAGAAGAGACTGTTATTGAAATATAACATATCTGTGTTTCGCGGCGTTTGAGGTAGCAAATGGTTAAAAGATCCCAGTTTGTTGTTAGAAAATTGCTGTATTTTTCACCACGATATAGTAACATGTCATAAGTATTATCCTGATATGACTCTGAACGCCTTTTTGTTCTTTGCAAATAGAAAATATCACTTCGCTTTTATCCCATAGAATAACTTCTTCGGAGCCCATACTATCGTTGACCTACGTATTCGAACAAAAATGTTCTAGTAAATGGGTTATTGACAGTAGTGGGTGAATTCATTTGAAAGTGGTATTGTGAATTTTGATAAATAATACATATCATTTGTTTCATGTTCCCAATCCAGTACGTTTTGACTTGGCAAGTGATAACAGAACAACGGAAAAAGTCAGTGTTTGTTATCCGACACGTATAACATTTATCATTAGTTTCAAAAGACGCCAGTCATATCAATAAAAAAATTCAATTCATTACTTAAACTGTTATGTTGTTGTTATGCACATTCTAATTTCAGGCACTCCCCCGTTATATTATTGGAGTATTTAATTAGTAACTATGATTAACACCCAGTAATCACAATAATAATTTTTCAAGTGTTGCGTGATGTTCACCAAACTGCTAATTATCTGAGACCACTAAGGAATAATTTACTACTCTATATGGTTAATAATTCAATTTTTGTGTTGATATTATGATCAGAATACTAATGGTAATGGTAATTTTGATTCGTGTTTTTGTACCTCTGTCGTCGTGTAATTATATGTAAAGGGCAGATGATATGCAAAGCGCATATATTTAAATTTTTGCATATATATAAATATAGTTAATTATGTGGACAAGTTATGTTGAGTTAGAATTAATTAACGCCAATTATTAATTGCATGAACTGTGCTAGGAATATTCTTTGGTAACATGGGGTTCAACACAAAGTCCATAAGCGACAATGTGTTAGAAAGAATCAAGTATATTCAGTGTATCACCTCATTTCCTTCGAGAGAATATCATAACACGGAAAAGAAGTATCGTTGCAGAATATGTTAAATTGTTTTTCATATATCACTCTAACCATTATTATGATTCTAAAAATAAAAAAATCTAATAATAGTAATGTTTATAATATGAATTCATCTATCCCTTCTTTTCATTCCAATCTACACGTTGAAGGTATAAGTGCCCATACAATATTCATTTTTAATAATATCAGAAATCATTCCTAATTTGTAAGAGGCACATGACATTACCAGTGAGTTAGAGAGAGACATGGTGAGATAGACAATCTAAAGTCAACGTAAATTATTACAGTTGACATAAGGATACTAGAATATACGAATACGAATCGCGTTTGTTAGGAGAAAACAAATATAAATTCAGTGCATTATTATTTTTCTCTAACAGGATATCATAACCAAACAGAAGTGGAAAATGTGTATATTGGTAAGCGACGACAATGTATTACAAAACAAGTTTAAAGTCATTGTAGGTATTAACAGGATATCAGAGACGGTGAAAGAGTTATTCACTGAGCGATTTGAGGTAAGCTTATACGTTGCCGGCTTTCGATTGTACATTTATATTAGTGGTTAAATGAATTGTTCTGACAAGAGAACAAGTTATAAGAGGCGTCCAATTATGATGATTCCAGATGTTGAAACAGATCAAGATAATTAATCAGATTTATTTGTTGAACATTTTATTGTAATGCTTGAAATTGTTTTAGTTTTTAATTTGGAACAGGCAATGTAAATATGACGGCCGAATATTTGTATTGCTTCCTGGTACCAATAAAAATGGTATCACTGTTACTTTTACGCCCAACCTATCTATGATGCGAGAAAAGTATTGGTTTACACCCAAAAAAGGTGAAATTTTGAAAAAAAATTTTTGAGTTATTTTTACGTTTTCCATAAACAACAACACGAAAAAACGGTTTTTAGAGAAAAAATCCTGTGTGTATGTCGTCGTCATTCGCATCGTCGTCGACGTTGTCGTCGGCCACTTTTCCTTATATGTCTTGTTAGCACGATACAGCCTCCGGAGTGCAATAAGTCACCAATGTTATGATGGAATATTATTCAGGACTACTCACTGATGAACCCTATTGATTTTTAGCTCACCAAATCCAATACAACATGTGCTACAGTACTTTAAGTACGATATTTTTGTCATTTTTGGAGACGTTTCAGTTTGTGAGCACGATATAGTCTCCGTAGTATATACAAGTGACCAATTTTATTATTGGATATTATTTAGAGCGTCTCAAAGATGAACCCTATTGATATTCAGCTCACTAAAGCTAGTACAACGGGTGCTATGGTACTTCAAGTACCAAATTTTTGTAATTTTTGGAGAATTTTCATTTTGTTAGCGCGATACAGCCTTCAGAGAGTATACTATTGATCAATTTTGTGATGAAATATTGTTCAAGGTGTCACACTGATGTACGCGACCCTCCGAAGTTTGCAACAATTTTTATATTTAGCAGTAAGTAAAACTCAAAATCAGTACTACAGCATATATTAGTGAAAGGTGAAGAAGGGCAACTAGTTTCGGCTCACTGAGCCATCATCAGGCCTGTAAAAGGTATCAATATAAAAATAGGAATTCACAACATGTCGAATTACATTAATGAATTGAAAGAGGAAGCCGTCACATGTCCGTGGCATCCAGCAGACTCCGACATATGTCAGTGGAAAATATGGGAATTTACTGTAGGGGAAATCATCAATAACGATAGTAATGAAAAAATCTTACCACCACTTATTGACTATCATTCAAACCACCCCTCGTCCCATAAATATGCAGCTTTATATTCTTTTCTTACTAGAACCTTCAAAATACCTATTTCAGATTCTTCTTTCAATAGGGAAATAAGTATATTATTAAACAGATAGTATTAAATAACAATTTTCCTTTACACATTTTCAATAAGATTTTTAACAAACTGTACACTAAGTTTAGACTGAGTTTTTACACTTCTATATCACCATCTCAGGACCATTCATTTGCAGGTACCTTGAATTTCGTGGGTCCATTATCCTATAAAATTTCCAACATTTTTAGAAAACAAAGTGTTGAAGTCGCCTTTGAAACCAATTCTAACTTGGGTCAATTTTTTATCAACATTAAGGATGAGGTACCTTTATTCCATAGGTCAGGGGTTTATCATCTACCTTGTGGTTCTTGCAATGCCATATATGTGGGCCAGTCTGGACGTAGGTTAGAGTCTCGGTTGAAGGAACATCAGTATTATATCAAAAGATATATGAACACAGACATATTTAATACTCCTTCATCATTTTCAAACCATATTTTATCAGAACTACATGATCTTAATTTTCAGGATGTCAGACTTTCTCATCAGTGTGTGAAGGGTGTTCGACTTAACCTTTTAGAGATGTCTGAAATACGTCGCATATATAACGATCCTTCGATCTTATGTTTGAATGAACAATTATAACCTTTAGAGGACTATTTATTCCTCCACTTTTGAAGCTATTAGTTTCATAACACATGATGTATTTGTTTATCAGTCAACTTCAGTTATTTTCTTTCTTCTTTCACGATTATTGTCATTTTCTGATTCTTCTTTTATACTGATAAATAATTTTTTTTCAGATATTCACAATTATTTTACACTTTTGATGTATTTTATATTGACTTTTGATGAGCTTCAATTGTTATTTTCTTTCAAGGTTCTCATTTCATAAATTTTAACTTATGTGTCACGACTTTTAAGAATATTTGTGGCCTTTTATGTTTATTCTTCTTTTTCTTAATTGTCGTGGCTTAATATAGTTATTACTTTTACTTTATGATATTGTTACAAGACTGTGCTCTTACATTTGCTGTGTTTTAGATAATTTCTTTACATGACAGTTACTATGTCTCATTCATCTCTGTTTTGAAAGATTTTTCTTTCTTTTTGTTATTGAGGGCCGTCATTGGTCCTTGTCATTTGTTAGTTCTCCGACCATCTTTGTTACGGGTTCAAACTGATTGAAGTAAGTTAAAACTGAAGTGAAAATTTCAATTTCAATCACTTAGTCATCACATTGTTTGTTTACTAAATAATATAAGAAATTCTTCTTTTATTGTTCCCTCACTTTAAACGGTCTAAACATAAAGGGCTATCCCTACCAAAGAGTCAAGCTGGCTAGTGGAAGACCAGTAAGTAATTAAGGTTGGTACTTCGACTTACATATCAAATTGATCTACTGTCATTATGATTTATTTCCACTCCACTTTTTGTCTTTTATAGCTGAATTTTACCTGAATGAGGTGGACCGAACTTTTCCGGATTTTGAGGCTAAAAAGGAAAAAGGGAAACTCTTTCCGAGACATTTTATAATATTTCACGTATTGAAAAGCCCGTGAGGGGATATTTTATAAACTAGTCTATTTAAAGCCACTCCACATTCGGCTTTTTTTCTTTGGATATACTTTGGATCATTTACTGACAGTAATACCATTGCTGTGACCATCTGCATGGTTCACCACAGCTAGACGTCCGGATAGCCCCTTTTTAATATAGCCAGACTACCGACCACAAGTAAGAATATAGTTATTATTTTGTATAGCATCATTCGCCTATCGACTATTGAGAAACTGACTTCCACTCTACCATAGTAGAGGACTCCGCCGAACTAAGATTTTATATGTGTTCATAAAATAACATTTAATATCTACTTACCTTGTGAACCTATCAGTACTAATAGGGGAATTGCGTATAGTGTGAAACCGTAAACAATGTCAACTTTCCTTAAATATCTTGTCTCCTCCACTATTCTATTGCAAAATAAAACGTTAAGAACTGTTACACAGTACCTTTCAGGGTAATTAAATGTGAATAATATTGATTTACCCACCCCTTTCTCCACTGTAACTAGCTGGTCATCAAACTGGTTATATTTAGGATTATAATCAACAAACATATATTTGTTACCTAGTGATCATGTAGGTAACAAAATTTGGCGCCCTTATCGTGTGTAATTCTACTTTTGTAAGCTATTTTACAATTTTAGGTTGCTTTGATACATATTTATACCCAGTAACTGTAGTATTTTGGTACAGATAGTAGATATTAAAGTCAACTTTTGTATCCTTGTCTTGACCTTTTCAACAACTTGGAAGGAAGGTACAACATAAAACTTCACAATAGGACAAATCAAAACGTCACACAACATAACAACACAAGAAAAACATATATTTCCTTTTATTAGTTAGTTTTCCGGTAATTTAAAACCTCTTGCAAGAAACTTTCGGAAATACAATAACATAACGACTGTCAATTTATTCTTCTTTTCTTTAACTTCGGTTAATATAGTTTGGAACTGGTCTTTTACATTCTAGGTGATATGATGAAATAAAACATTTCTATCAGTATTAATAGTATGGGCGATATACAATAAAAGAAGGATAACCATTTAAGAGAATTTTAAGTTTAATCTGAGTAAATTAAATAATGTTTATATAAGTTTTTCCTATTACTATATTAGTAAAAGTTAGTTAAGGTAAAAATTTTAATTGTGTGTAACTATCCTAGATTAATTTATAGATTTTGGGTTTGTAGTTTTCTCTTCAAAATTTTTTTTGTGGAATTTATTTAGCAGGCTTCTTTATTGAAAACGTGTGGGTTTTTTCCTTTTTGGAAGGAGTGGGGATACTTGTAGTAATTCGAACATTTAGGTACAGTTATTTTTTTGTGTAAAATAAAAATTTATTCATACATTTAACTTAAACAGATTTATAATTCAATATGGAGATTAATAGGCTCCTTAAAGATAAATTAATCTACGAGTTATATATTCGCAAACTACCTACAGTAAATACGGTGGCGGAACTCAGACATAAATTAAGAGAAGCTCTGAAGCTGGAAAAAGAGAAGGGAGAATCGCTGATTGAGATGGACGTGTCTCTAGATTGTCTCAGTGAAATGGATATATGCGAGAAGAAAATACGGGAATTAGACGAAGTTTTGGAAAGTTTTGATAACGAAAATTCTGAAAATGATTTCAAAAGAATTTCTACTATGCTTCAACATGTGTCTGCTCGGTTATCACGATTTAAAAGAGATGGAGAACTAGAAGAACATAAACGAACAGCGTTAATGCAACATTGTCATCAGTTGAAACAAAAACTTTCAATAATTTACGAACAATCCCCTAACGAATCTGAAACTCACCTGTCGCCGAATCAAGACGTTTTATTACCTTCTGCATCAGGAAATACAACATCGGAGAATGCTACATCAGTAAACATTGCAGATAGGGTTCAATAGTTATCCTTATTGGATGAACCAATATGCTCTCATCAGCCTCCAGGGAGTCGAAACTTAAATATAGTTGGTGACTTCATAGATATGCCTGAGGAATATGTCACTGCTGCAGCTACCCATCAGTCTTACCCAATGTTCCATCATGCGCAATGTAACAATTATATGACTGATCCTAGACACCGTGTAATTTTTTTCCCACAGTTACCGAACATCAGCCTAATCCAACCAATGTTTCTTCTAGAAGAGCTACGTTGAATAGTACTAATGTACTTTGGGATGGACCTGAATTCATGACAGGTCATATGGGTGAATACTCTCCTTATCATCTACAGCACAGTTTTAATAGTTGGAGCCATGATTCCCGAATGCCAGATATTGCTAGATGGAATGTGAAGTTCAATGACCGCACGAGCGTCAATGAATTTTTAGAAAGAATCGAAGAGCTCCGTAGGCCTAGAGGTGTCTCTACACAACAATTGCTGCGTTGTGCTCCTGAACTTCTGACCCAAGATGCTTTGCTTTGGTACCGGACCAGAAGATTTTCTTCCTGGAAAGATTTTGTCTGTCAATTGCGTGAAGCATACTTGCCGTACGATTATGGAGTAAGCCTAATGGATGAGATTCGAAAAAGGACTCAAGGTGGCCAAGAAAAAGTTCTTACGTTTATTACGATCATGGAAAACCTTTTTCGCAAACTAAATCAACCACCTAGTGAAACGGATCGGGTAGCTCTAATACAGCGAAACCTCCTACCGAACATCCAGTCTCAACTTGCCCTACGTAAATTATCAACGATTGATCAGCTTTTTCGATTAGGTCGGGCTGTAGAAGAGACTGAGGCGAGGATACAGAGATTCCTTCCCCCACCTTCTTCAAATCGATCTCTCCTCGAGCCGGAATTGGCATACCGAAAACCTTCAGGTCAGCCTTATGTCACCGCTATCAGAAAAACTTCTAATTGTCTAGAACGAGAATCTGGAACAATGGCCGCGTCTTCGGCATTAACTCCTGCACCAGCTGAACCTCAATCTAACGCTTCACTTGCATCATCTTGTTGGAACTGTGGCATGACTGGTCACCGTTTTAAGAAGTGCGATCAGCCTCGCAAACGATTCTGTTATAAATGTGTTCGATTTATAACTGCCCTAACTGTCGAAAAAACTGGAGAAGTCAACAAACAGTAGGCCAGCTGTCTGACGCATCGTTTTCCATGGCCGATTCACAACGTCAAGTTTTACTAGATCATGTCCTTGCTCAAGCGAAAGGAGATACGCGACCCTATGTTCAGGTGAAAATATATGGTTGTCAATTGCTTGGTTTGTTGGATTCCGGAGCTACAAACACCGTTTTGGGTGGATCTGGTTGGAACAAGTTAAAATCTTCCTGCAAGATCCAAAACACTGAACAAAAGTCTTGTGTTGTGGCTTCAGGCCAAACTTGTGGTATTTTGGGTAAGGTATCTTTACCAATTGCGTTGTATGAGAAAGTAAAGATTATCGATGTTCTTATTATTCCTGAACTCCCTCATACTCTTATTTTGGGAATGGACTTTTGGAAGGAAATGGAGATAATCCCGAATATGTTCTCGGGTGAGTGGCAGTTTAGAGATTCCTCCCAAAGTGAACCAACAATGCAATTAGCCTTAATTTCATCCGACCATCTGGATCCTGAGCAGCAATGTCGACTGAACAAACTTATGGACGATACCTTTCAAGGGATGAATTCCAAATTAGGATGCACTAACTACGTTGAGCATGTCATCCGAACCTCTTCGCCGCCACTAAAACAACGGCATTATCCTTTGTCGCCGCCAATTTTGAAGCAAGTAAATGAAGAACTTACTAAGATGCTCGAAGATGGAGTAGTGGAGCCTTCTAACTCTCCTTGGGCCTCTCCGATAATCCTCATTAAGAAGCCTGATGGACGTCATCGGTTCGTCGTAGATTATCGACAACTTAATAAGGTCACTACTAAGGATGCTTACCCTCTCCCCTTCGTAAGCGCTACGTTGGACAAACTTCGTGATGCTCACTATCTGACGACATTGGACATCAAAAGTGCATACTGGCAAATACCGCTTTCGGAAGAATCTAAGCCAATGACAGCTTTCGTTGTACCTAATCGTGGTCTATATCAATTTCGGCGAATGCCGATGGGACTCCACAATGCCCCAGCAACGTGGCAAAGATCCATAGACCAGGTCATAAGTGTAGATCTAGAAAAAAATGTATTTGTCTACTTGGATGACATTATCATCTGTACGGATACTTACGAGAAACATCTTGAAATTCTACGGGAAGTTTTATCTCGAATCACCAGAGCGGGACTGACTCTTAATAGAAATAAATGCCACTTCTGCAAGTCCGAACTAAAATACCTTGGCTACATTATAGGCGCTGGTGGACTAATGGTAGATCCAACTAAGGTGGAAGCTATCCTGCAAATCCCTCGACCCAAGTCTGTTACCGAAGTTCGTCGACTTATCGGTGTTGCATCTTAAAATCGACGATTCATACCCAACCACTCGTCCTTGATCGCACCGCTATGTACTCTGCTTCGAAAGAACCAGCTTTTGGAGTGTTGAATGTGATAATTCTTTTAAGACTCTTAAGGAATACTTAGTGTCCGCTCCATTGCTTTCCTGTCCAGATTTTGAACGACGGTTCATTTTGCAAACTGACGCTTCTGACTACGGGTTGGGTGCTGTTTTGTCACAGATGGATGATGAAGGCAATGAGAGAGTCATTTGTTATTTGAGCAGATCTCTTTCGAAATCAGAAAATAAATACAGCACTAGCGAGAATGAGTGTCTGGTTGTGTTGTTTGCCATAGAGCGCTTGCGTCCTTATCTCGAAGCCGTTAAATTCACTGTCATAACAGATAATTTCGCTCTTAAGTGGATTAATAACATTAGGGACCCCGTAGGACGAATCGCTAGATGGGCAGTCCGATTACAACAATTTGAGTTTGAAGTAGTCCATCATAAAGGTAGTAACCATACTGTTCCTGACGCACTCTCAAGAGCTGTACCTCGTATTGAAAGTATCGACTTGGAGTCCAAGGATAAATGGTATCTCAAAATGTGCCAGAGAATACAAGATACACCAGCCAAGTATCCGCTGTGGCGGTTGGAAAATGAACAACTATTTAAAAAAGTCGATGTTGCCTATCCAGAACTAGCTGAAGATGACGATGGTTGGTTAATGGTGGTCCCAAAGGAGAAACGAACGGAAATAATTTCTTCACATCATGATCCTCCTACATCAGATCATCTTGGAGTATATAAAATACGAACTAAGATTGGTAGAAAGCATTACTGGCCTAAACAAAAGCAAGATGTCGCTCGCTACATTGCAAAATGTTCAATCTGCCTCCAAACTAAGCCTCTTCAAAACGCTCCCGCTGGACTTATGCTTAGTCAAGGCCCAGCTGCCGAAATACCATTTCAAATAGTTAGCTTAGACATAATTGGACCTCTACCTCGTCCGGCATCTGGATATTCTTTCATTTTTTACATACAAGATATATTTAGTAAATATATACTTTTATTCCCTTTAAGGCAAGCTACTGGAAAACGCATCTCGGAAATATTCGAAGATAACGTAATTCTTGTCTATGGTGCTCCCCAGAAGGCAATAATGGATAATGGTCGATCATTCATTAGCTCGGTATTTCAGGATATTCTTAGACAATACGACAAAACCTCTTTTCACGTTGCAAACTAGCATCCTCAGAGCAACCTAGTAGAACTTTCTCATCGAGTAATAAAGACGGCATTGACATCTTATGTGGCTAAAAACCATCGGAGCTGGGATAAGTTCCTTCAGAAGATTGCCTGCGCTATACGCACATCTTGTCATGAGGTAACCCAACTAAGTCCAAACTTTGTTGTCTTTGGTCGCGAAATCCAGATATCTGGAAAGGATATTCACCAGCTAGCCACATCGCAAAAGCCTAATTCCGATCCTCTTACTCGTTCTGAAGCTTTATTGGAAGTTTTCCAGGACATCCGACGTCGTATCAAAATAGCGTACGAAAACACCAAGCAGAGGTATAATTTACGTCGACGAGACGAGAAGTTTAGTCTAGCACAGAAAGTATGGAAACGCCGATACGCTCTTTCTGATAAGGCAAGGTCCATAACAGCCAAATTTGTTCCAAAATTTGAAGGTCCATTTATTATTTCAAAAATTTGTTCACCCTGGTCCTATGAGCTGAAGGATGAAAAGGGTAATTCCAAAGGTGTCTGGCACGCCAAGGATATAAAGGCTCATCCGCCGGAAGATTCAAATTCTGACTCGGACTCTGATATAGATTAAATAAGATTGTAGATGAAATTGTTTTGGATTGTCAAGTTTTTTTTGGAAAAAAACCTTTTTCCAGGAAAGAGGGGGGTTGTTACGGGTTCAAACTGATTGAAGTTAGTTAAAACTAAATTCAAAATTTCAATTTCAATCACTTAGTCATCACATTGTTTGTTTACTAAATAATATAAGAAATTCTTCTTTTATTGTTCCCTCACTTTAAACGGTCTAAACATAAAGGGCTATCCCTACCAAAGAGTCAAGCTGGCTAGTGGAAGACCAGTAAGTAATTAAGGTTGGTACTTTGAATTATCTATCAAATTGATCTACTGTCATTAGGCTTTTATTTACACTCCACTTTTTGTCTTTTATGGCTGAATTTTACCTGAATGAGGTGAACCGAACTTTTCCGGATTTTGAGGCCAAAAAGGAAAAAGGGAAACACTTTCCGAGACATTTTATAATATTTCACGTATTGAAAAGCCCGCAAGGGGATATTTTATAAACTAGTCTATTTAAAGCCACTCCACCTTCGGCTTTTTTCCTTTGGATTTACTTTGGATCATTTACTGACAGTATTACTATTGCTGTGACCATCTGCATGGTTCACCACAGCTAGACGTCCGGATAGCCCCTTTTCAATATAGCCAGGCTACCGACCACAAGTAAGAATATAGTTATTATTTTGTATAGCATCATTCGCTTATCGACTATTGAGAAACTAATTTCCACTCCACCATAGTAGAGGACTCCGCCGAACTGAGATTTTATATGTGTTCATAAAATAACATTTAATATCTACTTACCTTGTGAACCTATCAGTACTAATAAGGGAATTGCGTATAGTGTGAAACCGTAAACTATTTCAATTTTACTTAAATATCTTGTCTCCTCCACTATTCTATTGCGAAATAAAACGTTAAGAACTGTTACACAGTACCTTTCAGGGTAATTAAATGTGAATAATATTGATTTACCCACCCCTTTCTCCACTGTAACTAGCTGGTCATCAAACTGGTTATATTTAGGATTATAATCAACAAACATATATTTGTTACCTATTGATCATGTAGGTAACATCTTGTCTATTTGGGATTTACTGAGTCATTGTGCTTAGTGCTCTCACACACTACAATACTGGGCTTAGCTTCGGACATATTCTGTCATACGACGATGTCCAGTTTTGTTTTCTTTCATACTTTGACCAAAAAAATATTTTTTATGACTTTTCTTAATGTTGTCCTGTTTTGTTTAATTTTAGTTTACTGTGTTTGACGTTTTACATAAAAATGAAGATTTTTTCATTACTATTTTTATTGATGATTTCCCCTACAGTAAATTCCCATATTTTCCACTGACATATGTCGGAGTCTGCTGGATGCCACAGACATGGGACGGCTTTCTCTTTCAATTCATTAAGGTGATTCGACATGTTGTGAATTCCTATTCTTATCTTGATACCTTTTACAGGCCTGATGATGGCTCAGTAAGCCGAAACTGGTTGCCCCTCTTCACCTTTCACTAATATATGCTTTAGTACCGATTTTGAGTTTTACTTACTGCTATTCACCTACAGACTACATTCGAGATGGATAGTCTTTTTCATTTAATTTTTATATTATTAGTAAGCCCTATTGTTATAGAACATTTTAAGAGAAAAAAATTCTTGGATCATACACTTTTGGAAGAGAAAATCGTAATTGAAAGTACTAAATATCCGCCATTTTCCTAAAAATTTTGTCTACATATCAGATGGTCACAAATTTTAGGAGAAGTGGATGGGCAATGTTGCTTCGAAATACTTTATACAAGATTGATACTCTCTTCATGATCTTGAAAATGTACTTTTTTGGAAGTATGCTTCACAGGAACTAACTTAGTACGTATATTTTATGTGGTTAGGGTAAATATAAAAAATTATGTATATATTTGTGATTTTTAGTTAAATGTGAACGTTAAATGTTCCTATAAGTATAAATATTCTTCTTATAACGAACGTATTTTTTTTGTGAGGATGAGCTTCGACCGTTAAGGGTCATTAGCACTTACAATATCAATTCTACTACAAAGTGAATTACATTCACTAAATATTCATCAAAACATTAACGAGGTATTCACTAGATATAATTATAGAGTTTAATATTTTTTAGGTACTGTTTTTTGTATTTGCTCCAGAGTTTTTAGATTTACACAACTTCTTTGGAGATTTTGTTCTCTTGTCTATCCTCTTGAAATCTTGGACAATCAACAAGGATGTGTTTAATGGACAGTTTTACATTGCACTTGTTACATTTGGAGGGTTCTTCTTTAGATATTCTATAACCGTGCGTTATATACGAGTGTGGCCAAGTCTTACTCTTGATATTTTAATTTGTTCTAACCGGCTGGGTGTTAATATTAGTCGGTCAGTGAATTGCGATTTAATGCTTTTGAGGCTATTTTGATCATTATTCCATTATGTTTGCATATTTTCTATAATTAACTTCTTGAGAAAGTTGATGTGATTGTGAATATGAATTTGACACCTTTCGATTTCTAACGATGTTGCTTCTTGGGTAGCTATATCAGCTGACTCATTGCCATCGATTCCTACATGTGAGCGGACATAGATAAATGTGATATCTACTTCTAGCGTCAATAATTGGTGGAAAAAATTGTTGGATTTGTTGCACTTAAGGGTTGCTTGCTTATATTCATCGGATCGATTCTATGGCACTTAGTGAGTCACAACAGATTGCATATATTGGTTTTGGGTTGCTCATTACGCAAACGAAAGCGAATGGCGAACACTTCTCCTGTATGTACACTACACTCCTCTGGTAGCCGGAATTTTTTTGTATTAGTTGCTGTAAATTCTGATTAGCCTACTCTGATTTATTTTTTGAAGCATCAGTGAATAAAACTTCTGACGGTTTGTAAATTCCACATATTCTATTGAATTCGTTTTTCAATAGAGAAGGATGTGTTTCTTTTTTATTGAATTTGGAAAGTCCTGTCTTTACTGAGATAGGTGAGAGAAGCCAGGGGGCAAAATTATAGCTGTTTATAGGAATTATTTTAGGAAAACTGTAGCTGATTTCTGCCATATACGTTTTAACTGTGTTGTAAAAAGGTGGTGTAATATTGATACTTGCGGAAAGAGCTGTTTGCACTGATTTAGTGCAAATTTTTTTGTGGTTAGGGTGGTTAGGAAGGGCCAAAATTTTTGTCGAGTAAGATAGGGATAAATGTTGAACTCTATATGTAAATGGCATTTCTCCAAGAAGTTTATAGAAACTGTTTGTGGGGTTTGTTGGAAACGCACCAATTATTATTCTAAGTGCTTTATTTAAAATTATTTCCACAGTTTTTATATAACTGTTTTTAGCGGTTTGGAAAGACATGGGTCCATATTCTATTTAAGATCCAATAGTACTTTTGTAAATGTTGAGTAAGCTGTTAATATCTGCTCCCCATTTTTGATGTGATAGGATTTTTAATATGTTCAAGCTTTGCATACTGTTTTGTTGAAGATAGTCAAAGTGTTTTGTCCAGTTAAGTTTATTATCAAAAATTATACCCAAAAATTTGATATCTTCAGTGAAACTGAGTTTGGTGTTTCTTATGGTCAATTCCGAGTAATCTTTCTGGGCTATTCGTGCAAATTAGACACATTTCGTTATTTCGTGAGATATTTTGAAGCCAGGCTTGTTTTTCCATTCATAAATTTTGTTTAATCCATTTTGAATTAGGGATTGCAATGTTTTAATATTTTTACCCTTTCCGTATATTACAATATCGTCAGCGTATAAGCTTACACGTAGTGGAGATGTGATAGTAGAGGTGAAGTCATTTATGGCGACAAGAAATAATGTTGTGCTCAGGGAAGATCCTTGGGGAATTCCATTCTCTATTTTTCTTTTGGTAGATAATTCACCATTTGTTTTGACTACAAAATTACGTTGTGCCTAAAATTTTCCGATAAATGCTGTTATATTTCCATTATTGTTCCAATCTACCAGTGTTTGTAGAAATTTATATTACAATGTTAAGTTGTAAACTTTTTCAAGGTCCATAAATACAGCTAGCAGTTTCTGACCGTTAGCAAATGCATTGTGTATCTCGGATTCCAGGTTTATAATGCTATCGTTTGCTGACCTGTTTTTTCGAAATCCGTTTTGATGTATCGATGTAAGGTTATGTTTTTACAGATGCCACATTAACCTGCGGTTTAATATCTTCTCTAAGACTTTGCATATTGTACATGTTAGGGATATTGGTCTGTAAGACGTTACCAAGTTCTTTGGTTTGGGTATTGGTACTATGATAGCTTCTGACCATGATTTTGGAAATTTGTGATCTAAGTAAATTTCATTGTATCTCTGTAGCAAATACTTTTTACCAGTTATTGGGAGGTTTTTTAAAAAAGTGTAGTGTATTTTGTCAAGTCCCGGGCTGGATTTATCGCTGCATTGTCTCAGCACCTCTTCTAATTCTTCTCTGTCGATTTGTACATTTAATGGGTGGTTTTGACCTGAAGCATGTTTCAATTTTATTTTTTGTTCTGTATCGCGTTTATATTCCCTAAATTCTGGTTTGTAGTTTTCATCATTTGATATTCTAGAGAATTGTTCTGCAAATGTTTGTGTTATAAGTGCATTATTAGAGATAATTTCAGTATTGTGGGATAAACTTGTTATTTTATGTTTTGATGAAATTCCTTTCAGTTTTTTTATTTTTGTCCATATCTCGGTGTTTGGAGTATTAGGAGTGATTGATGAAACAAATGATTACCAGGAGTCCTTTTAAGCTTGCTTAGTGACGTATCTTGCTCGTGCTCTGAGTCTTTTTAACTCATCTTAGTTAGTTTAATTTTTGTTCTTTTTTAACTTGTATAACGCACTTTTGCTTGCTTTAATAGCTTCTTTGCATTATGGTGTCCACCAAGGTACTGGAATTTTCGTTTTACATTCCCAATATGTATTTCTGCTGCTTGTATAATGGTATCGGTAAGTACATTCGTTGTTTTGTTAATGTTATCTTCAATCTAATCAATTACTGGAATATTTCTTTCTATATACTCAGTAAACAAAGGTCGGAGTTGACTTTGGGGTTCCCTTTTTTGTGAAATTCAATTCAAATTTAAGAATATCAACTTTGGTAAAAGCATACATTTATGTCTGTGTTTGCATGGTCACAAAAGGAGTGCACATTGAACTCGTTTCCAGTTTATCTATTGAAGCCTTTATACTTACTTCAAAAAGATTTATTCCCGTCGCGGGAATCCATTGGTTATCTATAGCGATAATGCAACATATTTTTTGGGTTCAAGCAACCAATTTAAAGAACTGCACAATTTTTTCAACAAAAAATCAACCTCAAACGAAATTGAGACATTTTTAACAACCAAGGGAATATCTTGGAGTACTATTCCTCCTAGAAATCCTCATTTTGGCGGATTATGGGAGGCATCCATGAAAAGTAGAAAATATCATCTGTATAGAATTGTTTGTAATTCACATTCCACTTTCAAGGAGTTGTCTAATATCTTGTCACAAATATAAGGTATTTTAAATTTCCGTCCTTTACAGCCGATTTCTCCTGACTTGCCTGACCCCTGAATATTTTTTGATAGGCAAAAGCCTACAGCATTCTACGAAAGGGATGTTACCGAAATCCCTGAAAATCGACTATCTAGATTCATACGATGCACTCAGGTCCATCAGTTATTCTAGTAACGATGGTCCAAAGAGTATTTAAACTTGTTGCAAACCAAACAAAAATGGTTCAAACCCATTAAAAACTTGAAGGTAAATAATATGGTGAACAGAAGATGGAACTCGTCCATTAGAAAGGCCTTTGGCAAGAGTTATCGAAGTTATTCCTGGTCAAGACGATAGAGTTAGAGTCGTTAAGATAAGGACAAGGCATGGTGTGTTTACTCGATCGATAACAAAGGAATTACCATTGCCTTATATTGTAACGACCAAGATTGATTCGAAAACTGTAAAATTGGTATTTCAGTTTAGACATATTTAATTTGTATAATTATCTGATTTTTTGTTCGTTAGTCAAAAGTAGGACTTACAACAGGGGGGCAGGATGTTCTGATAACCAGAACAATGTGTGAACGCACCGTTGTGTGTCACAATACCTGAACGTGCCCTTATGTTTCACAGAACAAAGATAGTGTGGGAAGAGCGGGAAGTAACCTAGCAACGATTGAGAATGACCGTAGGGTGAGTTTGACAATATAATTAGAATACGTTTTTCCCGTCATTTTTTGCGAGTTTGTGAATTAAAATTGAACTACGGTATTTGTACGTTTTATGTCTTTAACGGCTTATTCATACTTAGTATAAATGAAATATCATACAACACAGTCCACGCTGATTTTATGCACCCTTCGTGTCAAAACAAGATTTGAATGTGGGGAATACAGATTACGTATTTACCCAAATACATGAATACATTGACTTACACGGTTTTTGCTTTCACCGCCTCATATATAAAACTAAACCAATGTCACCCATGTTGCCTCCTCGAAAACTAATACTACGGTCAATTTGGAGACCCTGTTTGTCAGCTGCTTTTCAGTGATAACTCAGCCGAAAGATTTTAGGAATCACGTACTTATATCAGGAAAAAAGTTATGTAAAAATTCAAATTGTATGGAAAATGGTAAACCAGCAAGTAGCCATGTATACACCACAGACATACACAATGGGCCGTGTGAATAAGAAGAGAGCAAATGCTCATGCAAGAGCTTAGAGTAACAGGTCGGAGTATAAGCATCTACTCGAGTGGATGTGAATAATGATTTGCTTATACTCAAGAGCATTTGTGCCTGGACTGCCTGGTCATTCCTGTCAAAATTCGCAAACAGTCGAGTTGCGTCTGCATTAATTTGACCGTGTTTTGATTGTAAGTGTAATTAAAATGTCTTCAGACGAGGGAAATGACGAAGAAAAAGGTGTCAATCTGATAGTGGCAATGCAATCGTAAGAAAGACCTAAAATCCTACACTGGTCACTGTTTAAGACGAACTTCTGCCACTCTTTTGGTTGATACCGGTGGTGATTTAATGACTCTCAAACGTCATGGGGGTTTGAAGTCTTCGACTACAGCTGAGGGTTATGTCGATGATTCAATAAATAATAAGACATTAACAGCCAATAGAATTATAAATTCGGTTGAAAGTAATCTACAAACATTTACGTACACTGAAAATAGTAATGTTCAGAAGAGAATATAGCATACAGTCTACGTCATCTCAAAATTTGCCGGATACTTTTGAAATCCCGAAAAGGGCGGAGAAGGGTATAGTAATAAATAATTGCCAAAATTTTACAATTAATTACTATAAATAAATATTTACTTTAAATTATATTTTCTGGCTACTGTTTAATATATAAATGCTACTTGTTATTCATGCGTTTTATTTTTATTAATGAAGTTGTTCGTAGGAAAAGTATAGTACACAACTAGAATTGTTAGCTTATTACATGCTTATAGAATTACCACACTCGCCGCTACGCGGCTCGTGCGCAGCTTTTCTATTCGAATGTAATAAGCAACTTGCCACTCTTATTATGTAATATACTATTATGCGAAAGTGGAAACTATGAATAAAATAGTAAATTCAAAATTTCAATGCGGCTTTCAAAAATATATTAATTATGGCCACTGGCCACCAACTAAAAGCAACAAAAGAATCATGTGACGAAAATATGAGAGCTAAATATTAAAGTTACGATTTACAAAAAAAACACCTATCTTATAGATACATATTTATTTTGTTTACTTCTTATTTAATTTACATGAACTCACCATTTTTATCTAAGATCTGGACCAAGAATCACATTTCCTATTTCTAACCATCTTTCTCGTGCACGATGTAGCAGCCTATCTTCTACTTCGTAGTCACCACCGTTATGATAATTTTCGTCTGGTCCTGCATTATATTCGGAATCAGCATCTCCCAAGTATTTGGCAATATTGTGAAGCACGATACAACACATAATGACGGATGGAACTTTTTCTAATTTAACTCGGCACATGTATTTCAAAACTGGAAACCTGCACTCAAGTTGGCCAAAACACCTTTCAATTATAACCCTTTCTTCCTTAAAAAGTCTGTTGCAAGCTCCTTCCAATGCATTATTAGAGTTTCTGAACGGAGTCATTAGCCACGGATCTAAGCCATAACCATCATCACCCAGTTGTACTGCATCAGGAACCTGTTGCATATTTACACATATATCGCAGTTCCTCCAAATTCTTGCATCGTGTACAGAACCCAGCCAACTATCATCAGCACTAGTAAACATTTCCACTGAGTTACATGTTGCCTGCATATTTGAAGTCGCCTATCTCTTTTTGTTGGTGTATTCATCACGGTGTTGATTCGGTTTCAAAATATGAACGTGCGTGCAATAAATCACTCCAATAGCACTTGGAAACTGATATTTTTCTTGCCACGCTTGCTGTGTTTCGTTCATTTTCGGTTGCGTTGACGGAAATTTGATCCATAAATGGGACTTTTCAACAATTTTGTTCATTACAAATGAACTTGTTTTTGCAACAGTCGACTAAGTGATTCCCAATTCTTCTGCTACACCCATCTGAAATCCAAGATTGGCCATATATCGCATGAAAACCTCCATCTTATGATTTGAAGAAAGAACGCCTCCTCTTCTTTCAAGATTTTCTCCAAAAAGTACGTTGCCATCCAATTTACATTTTCTTCTTGAAATCTGTAAAGACAATTAAAATCTCGCCAATTAGCTTCCCTTCACACTTTGAATTGCTTCTGTGTCCGTATATTCACGAATTCTGCCATTTTATGACCAGCTTATTGCTAGGTGCATCTCCTACTAACGTGAAAAATTTTGAGCAAATGCTGAACTAAGTAAGCAAAGCATACTTTTTATTCATAACAAGATGAGCTTATACTTGAACGTGAGTAGATGCTCATGCTTCTAATACAAGTTTGAGCAAAATATTTTACTTAAATTTTTATTCATAAACTATATAGCATTTGCTTCAAATTTTGCAAGTAGAAGGTTGTGCTCAATTTTATTCATACTGTGAAATATCTCTGAGGATCGCCAGATCACAGTTAATTACTTGTTTCTATATTGTATATCCTTAGAACTATTCTATACAAGAAAACAACATATTCAATAAACAACATTTTTAATAATAATAATAATTCACCGCTTTATTCATCACGATGTGTATACAGGAGCATATATGTCAAATATGCTTGTATTTAAAATATTAATGTTTTCGCCAATGTTATGAAGATTATATATTTCATGCAAATTATAACTTTCTACGCCACTTTCAAAATTTCTTAAGTTAAATTTAGAGAAATCGCGATAGGACCTAATCATATGTGAATGCTTTGAAGTTTACATTTAGACTAGTGATAATAAAAATAAATATTCACCTTAGCCTTTCTCAGAATGGGTTTAGTACAACCATCGTATGATTTATAATAATTTGAATTATATATTATGTTTTGAGAAGTCGTATATCTTTATAATATCGTTACAGAAAAAACCAACACTGAAAATTAAATTCAAGTATCGATTGTAGCTTTTCATATGAAGCACGCCACTTTCCAATCAAGTATTTATATTTCCAAGAAAAGGGAGGTAACCTCCCTAAAGTCCAGAGTATATGTTATTACAGTGCTGTCTGATATGTTCTTGACCTTTTGTGAATTACCGTTTGTTGTTGTGTAGGTACAGAAAAATGTACAAAAATTCTACCATTGAAAACATATTGGTTGGATGTATACTGTGGTCCACAGTCATCGACTTTCCAAATAATTAATAATTGTCAAGTGCAAATGACACAGTATACACGAATAATGAGAGAATATTATACAATACGAATATTTTCAATCAAAAAATGAACAGTATTAATTTATTATTCTTAGAAACAATAATTGCCGTAATCAGTTTGAATTCACTAATTTAATGATAATGAAACCAATTTCACTTTCCATAAGACAAGGGATCTGAGGAAGGAATATTTGTTGGCTCACAAATGACGAAAATGTTTGAAGATTTATAATACCCAGTTAGCAAGACGGTTAGATTTCCATTTGGGATTTTCTCCACACTTTTTTGGAAAAAGCGAGAACGTCAATACTTTAATACTCTCATTAGTGTAAGACTAGTGTACTTGTAAGTGATTGGTTTGTTTAATTTTCATGTACTACTGTTAATGATTTTATGTTCGAAATGTCATGTATCGACACTTAAATTTTTTATATCTTAGTGAAATGATTATATGTGTCAATAATATTTTTCGTAATCGTCAGTTTTTCAATTCAATAAAATAGTTTTAATATTTCCAATATATCTATTAACAATTACAATTAAAATTGAATTGAAAATGTGTAATATCTCCAATATAGCCCAGTGAATGTTAGTTTCAACGAAAATGCAGTAAGCAAGTTAAGCGATCTACAGGAATATAGAATCAGTTCAATCCATCATTAAATTTTTGCAAATTTCCCATTACTTAATTGAAGATTTGTGTATTTGATTTAAAAATGTTGCAGTATTTTCAAAGTCAAATTAATCAGGTATATTATGATTGAAACTATTGGCATATGTCTATTATATTTTAATAATTTATTACGATAAAATACTGTAATTATTTCGATTAATAATCTCAATTGATACTAGATCAAATCATTTAAATTTACAATTACTTATTACTATAAAATACTTGGATTATTTCGATTGAAAATCTATTTATTATAGGGCACTCTACAATTCATTTTAATTGGATATTATAAAAGACTAAAAATGTTTAACATATTTTCAAGTTAAAACAAACAATTTGGGATTATCAGTATATATATTTTTACGGATTATTCATGAAAAAAGAACAATTTTTAATACAAGAAAGTTCATTTACTGCAGCTAGAAATTACACAAATTATGGAACTCAAGAAATTGATTGGAAACAGAGCGGCTCTAAAACAAAGTTTGGAGAGCCTGAGAACATTTGCACTTTCTTCAGGGCTGCAAAAATAATACCGAACAATAAAAATATAGTTGGGTTGTCTCAGAAAATCAAACACATTTTATCTAATGATACAAATCAGATAGTCTTTTATCACACAAAAAAGCGATTTTTATAGTGTGACGAAGGATGAGTTGGATAAACTATGCAATTAGAATTTAGTTTACAGAATTCTCTGCCAGGATTGTTCTGCTTCATATGTTGGCCAAACTAAACAAACATTCTTGTATGAATAAACATTTTTCTGACCCTAATAAAACAGCTTTGCACTTTCACAATTTTGAAAAAAAACCATAACTTCGATTTTGAAAGCTAGAGCATTATTGATTTTGAGATGAATTACAAAAAGAGACTAATTAGTGAGATGATTATGATCCAAAAAGACAAGAATTCTATTAGCAAAAAAAACAGATACGGATAAGTTAAGTCGAACATATAACCATCTAATTAGTGTTTTTAAATGAAACTCTTGGTCTCTAGTTAATTCCACAATATAATAAAAGTTATTGAAAATTCTAAAAAGTTGACAATTGTTTCGATAAGTCAATATCATCGTCAGAATGACAGAAGTTACATTTCATTTTATGCCTACCTGATGTTTAGTAGTTATTTTTGGCTAGACCAAGAAGTAACCTAACTTGTGATTGGCTTAATATATGTTTATAGAAAAAAGAAGAAGATGTGATATTACAAATATTGAAGCTTAGATATTAATAGCCCTATGGTGATATCATTGACACCTAACACAGAACTAGAAGTGCCGCATATTCGTGAAAAGAAACAAGAACTGGATTCCCTTGAAGAACTGGAAATAAGAAGACATTTAAGAAACCCTCAATATGAAGTTGTCAATGAACAGTTAAATCTAGGGAGTTCTCCACTAACAAACTGTCTTCTTAAGTGATAATTGTAAAGATCAGCAGATAAAGTTTTTCTGGTTTTCTATATCATTGCACAGTTATACTGATCTTAATTGGAAAAATGATATCCAGGATATCACCATAGGGCTAATAATATCTAAGCTTCAATATTTGTAATATCACATCTTCTTCTTTTTTCTATAAACATATATTAAGCCAATCACAAGTTAGGTTACTTCTTGGTCTAGCCAAAAATAACTACTAAACATCAGGTAGGCATTAAATGAAATGTAACTTCTGTCATTCTGACGATGATATTGATTTATCGAAACAATTGTCAATTTTTTAGAATTTTCAATAACTTTTAATATATTGTGGAATTAACTAGAGACCAAGAGTTCCATTCAAAAACACTAAAATGAGCATATTCCACGAAGTAAGGGTCGAGACAGTTAATTTCATTTAACCATCTAATTAATAATATTATTCGTTGATTCTCAACACAATTTGGCAACACCTCATAATAGGGTATTCAGTTTTCGGAAGTATAAATTCTATCTTTTTTGTTTAGTAATTGCTATCAAACCCATTAGCTGTGTGTACTATTTCTTAATTGTTCTAAATTTTTTTAATTGTTTACTCTTTTTACTGTTTCACTTCGGCATTTTACCAATGTATTTTATATATTGTTACAGCCTTGTGACCTGGTTTGATTCATATTTTAAGGTGAGTTTTTTCTCTACTATTGTTAAGCTTTTGTTCAGTGCAGCCTAGTTTTTTTAATTCTTATTGTCATCTGTTTGTTCCAATTTATTGTAAAACTATATTTTTATTTGCACGTTCTTTAAATGTTAGAAGGCCAGAAATACCTGACGTTGAGTTCAGACATATACAAAAAGCTACCAGTTCGATCTCAATCAATTCAGACAGGTATAAGGGAAAAATGTTTAGATTCTGAGATAAAAGACCATAATCAGTTTAGACATTAATTTGAAATTGATTTCTTTGATAGTACCGAAGTTGTAAAAGTTATATTAAAGTAAGCAACACAGTTAACGCTCAAAATAATGATTCTAATAATACATGTAGCGTAGACAATTCAAGTTCCCACATTTACAGGAGACTATGAAAATTGGTTAACTTTCAAAACTATTTATTAATTGTACATAACAATGAATTAATAAACGTAGCAAACAAAAGCAATGTCTTACGTATTTCTTTAGATGGGTGCGCGAAACAATTTATTGAAGGTATTGATTTTGTCGAAGAACAATATGAAGTTGCGTGGAAAACACTTTGCGAAAGATTTGACAAGTAACGTATACTAGCAAACAATCATGTTAATAAATGTAGCAAACAAATACTATTTCTTACGTATGTGCGAAACAAGTTATTGGAGGAAGGAATAATCATGTTAAAGCAATATTCACAACAGAAAGCATAAAAATGGGTCTGCATGTCCTTATAGAAGATTAATAGATGCAACTTTAAAACATATTGCTGCATTAAAAAATTTAAAATTAAGCGATGAAAAAGGCTGTAACATATTATTAATTTACTTAACAAATTCTAAATTAGGTTCAAATTTACAAAAAAAGTGGGAAGAGTTTCAGCCAACAAATGACTTGCCAACTTTAAGAGAGTTTTTTTGATTATATGAATAAAAATGCAGGCGCTTTAGAAAATTGGCAGCAAAACCAATCTATCAATTTAAATCCCAATTATTCACATAATTCAAGCTATTCACCCAATTCCTATGAAAAAATATTTGTTTCAAGAAATGTAGTAAAATTTAATTTTGAGGTCAATACAATAAAATGTAAAGGAAATACCCGATGTAGAGTTCAGACTCAATACAAACCTACTAGTTCGATTTCAATCAATTCGGACAGCTATAGAGAAAAAATGTTCAAATTCTGAGGCAGAAGACCATAATCAGTTCAGATATCAATTTGAAAGTGATTTATTTGATAGTATCGGAGCTTTAAAAAATCATATTAAAGTATACAGCATAGTTAACGCTCAAAATAATGACTCTAATAATACACGTACAGGTCAGCAAATTGCAAGAGCTCACTTCGCTGGCAGAATTCGTAAGCTTCGTTTCGACGGTACAGGTCAGAGAAAAGTGTGAATACCGGGTTTGTGCAATACTAACTTGTTATGGCGACTCCAGAAAGTAAAATTGTTCATAAAAAGTTGAGTGAGCAGTGTCGTGAAATAATTGTGAACGTTTTAAATTTCATGACCGAAGAGGCAAACAATGGCATGTCGACAATTCCATTACCAAAGGTATGTTTTAATTATTGCAATAAATTTTTTAAACAAAAGTAATTATTTAAAAAAACTACACTCAATAGTGAATTTTTTAAATCAATTTTTGTACATAAAATATTTATTAGTTGAACGATTTAAAAAAGTGACATTAGAGTGGGACAAAGTATTTTATGCACTCATGTGTCAATTTTATGCACCGTTATGTCATCATTACAAACAAATCGACGCCCTTTTAAGTCCATTTAAAGCAACCAAAATGAGACATTTTTTTGGTTTTTGCATGCCTGCGGCTCATGCGTCAATTTTTCCATTCGTGAAAAAAACGATCACTTTATGCGCTTGCATAGATAACTATTCTGTTTCTGTCTACAGGATAATATAGAAGGGCACTTGTTTATTTTGTGTAAGATACCTGTTTAAATGTAATAGGTTTTTTAGCTTATAATTATAATTATTATACTCATGTCATACCTATCTCAATTACGTTTTGGTTTTATTATTTGTTTTGAACCATCTTCCCATTTCAGTTACAATTGCTGTTTGGTCTTATTAAAATATGTTTGAACTAGAATATAAAGATCGTTTAAAACAACTAATGAACTAAAACGTAATATAGTATTTATTACTTTTTTAAATGGCCGAAAACTACGACAAAATTATTTATTTCAAAGAACGGTCACTGAAAACAAATCTAACTACTTCCTCATTTTATTTGTATAAAAATACACATGAATAAAACTTTTATTACAACATTTATATCGACTTATTTTATTGTCAGGTCATTGAACGAGTTTCTGCTGCTACGAAAGTTAGCCAAAGAACGCTTTCTCGTATTAAAAAAGAAGCTCTGGCAGGAAGTAATGCTGACACTGATGTGCCTACTAAAAAACAAAGTACATCCAGTATCCGTATTGATCAATTCGACAAAACCATGCTTAGAAGGTGCATAATAAATTATGACGTATCCGAGAAAAAAGTACCCACGTTAAGAATTGTATACAAAACCTTTGCAGATAGTTATGGCTTCGCAGGAAGTCGCGAACTTCTGCGGAAACATATACATTCTTTGGGTTTTCGTTGGACCAACATGAAAGACAACAGAAGTTTGTTAATAAAACGTCAGGAAATCAGAAATTTACTCCTACTATATTTAAGAAACATAAAATAGTGCTAGGAACAGATCAAACCTATAATTTATATGGATGAAACATACATTCATTAATGTCACACGCACCTTGAAGGATGGAGCGACGAGAGTAATGAAAGATTGAGGAAATCCGTTTCAAGAGGTAATAGGCTAATCATTGTGCATGCAGGAAATGAAAATGGTTTTATACCTAATGCTGGTATTATGTGGAACTACCGGTCAAAAACAGGTTATCATAATGAAATTGCGTACGAAAATTATGAGAAGTGGGTACAAGGAAAACTTATTCCAAACCTACCAAAAAACGCTGTTGTGGTAATTGATAACGACCCATATCACAATGTTCTAAATGAAAAATTACCTACGGCTGCTTGAACTAGACAACAATTAAAAAACTGGCTTTCTGAAAGGAACATATATTACAGCAAACAAATATTGAAACCGGATCATTATAACGTTGCAAAAATGTACAAACCGTAATATGAAACTTATAAAATTGATGAATTGTTTATGCGACATGGATCGCAAGTTTTAAGGCTCCCCCATTATCACACGGATTTAAATCCGATCGAAAGTGTTTGGGCGGCACTCAAAGAATATGTAGCCAAACGAAATATTACCTTCAATTACAAAGGTTAAAGAATTTTGTAATGAATTTTTTAACACATTTTCTGCAAAAAATGATTGGAAAGTTAGAGTGACCATGTTAAAAAGCTTGAAGATGAATTTATGAGCAATGAACTACTTTTAGATACTGTTGTAGATAATATTATTATTAATTTGGCCGAAGACGGATATAGCGAGGATGATGAAGTTGATATAGAAAGTGATTCTGAAGAATCATTTGTAGATGCACATTATTATTTTACTGTTGATGATACCTGTACATCTAAAACATATTTTTCATTATAGGTGGTATGACTGAATAATTCAATGCAAAAAATGTGAAAATGTAAATATGTGTTATGAAATTGTAAATATTAGTGACGAATTCCACTAGAGTAATATTAGCACATCTGTACATAGTTCCAGATAAACAATAATTAACGGCACGCAGGACGAATATTTTTTAGTTTTGCCAGTTCATAGTGAATATTTGCAAAAAATCCAAAAATTTCCATATGAAAGTAGAAATATCTACCACAAAAAAGCTTTAGTATTTTATTTATATTATTAGTATACTTATTAGACCATCTCTAAAGGCGATTTCTCCAATTTGCTTTTCAAATTTTATGTATAAACCCGAAATTTTACATTATTATCTACTACATATTATTAAGAATAACATAGAAAGCTTAACAGGTAGGTGTGTCATTAACTATTACTACGAACAGATAGGAAAAATTGTTGGATATTCTTAAATTTAGAAAGTCGTTTAACAATCATATTGTACGCTTTATCTACAAAATCTACCTGACTTCCAATTTATATACAAATAAACCTCAATGACGAATATTATGAAGGGGCCACTTAAGAGACATTAATTTGAAGTGAAGGTGATAGTTTGTGTCTCTTGGAATCTATTTATTATTCACATAACATAAAATAATAAAGAGTAATTATAGAATTCTCCGTATGGTTTTGGACGCAATGAATAATTATGTCTGTAAATAAAAAATCCCAATTTTCGTAGAAAAATCTAATGGTTTTTATTTCCTTATTCATTTAATTAATATTAAAGAATACATTCATGTTATTTTGTTTTGTAAACTCGATTTTATATAGCACTATACATGTGCCACAATTTATTATTTACAAATCCAAATTCAAAATATTGTTTTACCTTCGTACGCATTAGCAGTCTCACAACCTTTGAAACTTTGCATGCGAACTATACGTCGCCTGCTCTTCCCGGCAAAATGCGTTTACAACGTTGTCAAGTTGTATGGCTTTCTCGCGCATCGTCAACTGCCAAAATTAATTTGCCAACCTGTAGCATAGGCAATTCAAGTTCCTACATTTACAGGAGACTATGAACATTGGTTAACATTCAGAACAAACTATTTATCGATCGTACATAACAATGAATTAATAAATGTAGCAAACAAATACTATTTCTTACGTATGTGCGAAACAAATTATTGGAGAAAGGAATAATCATGTTAAAGCAATATTCACAACATAAAGTATAAAAATGAGTCTGCAAGATTAATAGATGAAACTTCGAAACATATTGCTGCATTAAAAAATGTGAAATTAAGCGGTAAAGAAGGCTGTAACATATTTTTAATTCACTTAATTAATTTTAAATTAGATTCTTATTTACAAAAAATGTGGGAAGAGCATCTGCAAAGACATAGATTTTGCTAGACGACTACAAGTGTTAATAAGTCACCTGGTTCAAAGATTCAATAATTTTTCAGTAACAGAAATGCCTCTTAATACTAAAGAAACCTAGTGTGAATAATACGACCAAATAGCTTTGGAAATGCTTCTTAGAAATTTGATCGATTTGCTACAATATACAATTTGAATTAAGAATCCAGCTTTGGCCAAAGCTGCTATCACAATTATTATAGGAGAGGACAATTTTAGTCACTCCCAAATTAATTTTAAATTCAAATGTAATACGAAAATTACCATAAATTCAAAAAATTACAATAGACAAATACCTAATAATCATAACCAATGTTTGAGATTAAGCTCAAAACCGATAAAAAAGTTAGACTCAAGATTTTTATTTAGCAATTGTACTAGCCAAAGGCGCTGGTATTTGATTAGTACTTTAAATTAATGAGCTTTGGGATTAAAGCGAGGATTGGTTGAAACATGACAGCATGTCGAAGAAAAACCATCAGCAGATAATATACAAAATAGAAAGAACACTAATGAGAACTTGCAAGTTGCTGACAATGTACCGGAAGATTCTTTTGTTTTAGAAGCCGAGTGGCTCGATGAGTATTTATTCAATACAACTAACGAGAACATTGAAATTATTGGATCATTAGCAAACGAGACCGGAGGGGGAAGTATTGGAACTAATGCAGAAATATTGATGAAGTTGGTAGTTGATAAAGAACAAGGAATAGAAATAGAAAAGTTAATCAATACTGGTACCAGCAAAAAAGGAATACGAGCGGAATCATTAATGGAGGATGTAACGGGTCAAAAATAACGTTACGAATTTTCGCATCTCTATTAATATTAATTAATATGAAATAATTTTTCAAAGCTTCAATGTGTATCGTTCTCCATCGAATTGACTTGCCATGTTGCCAAATGACCCTTTTTATTTCTTGTTAGTTATTATTGTCAATTATTTTTTTTTTGCTAAATTTCAGCGCAATTTAGGTTTATAAGAAGCTGATTAAATTCTTTAGGATTTTAAACTTTAGGTGACAGTCTCTGTACCATATTCTAAGTTGTTTTATCGTGTTTTCGGTATTTTCCACGGAAACGCCATCTAGGTGTACCCAGTAGGAATTGTTAATACCATAATTGAAAAACTTGTTTTCGCTGAAGCGTGAAAGGTACTTTATTCCAGTAGGTTCGGGCATTCTGCTTTTGACCTTTGTACATCGTGGTGTGACTTTCAATTTTAATCGTGATTTTTTTTGGAAAAAAAATCATCCTTCATGGGATTTATTTTGAAAGTCGATATCATATTTTGGGATTAGAAATTGTTTTGTGGCCAATAGATTATTTGGTATTTTTGGTTATTTCCCAAAGTTATTGCTTGAAATAAAGGATTTTTACACGACACGTGCAAAGTGTCTTCTAAGCGCTGTGTTTTACACCGACAGGTATGTACTTTACGATTATTTCTTCTTGTTATTTCACGTTTCCCTTAAATATATTGCGAAATAATAAGTTATTAATAGATTCACATTCTTTTTTAAGAGTAACGGCTGTTTCATATTGTAAATATAGTTATTCTCATACATTTGTTATATTGTAACGTATCTTATTTGGGAATTCTTCGTTCTAGGAAGAATATAGATGTATACTTTTTGCTAATAGCGCCAAACTAGATCCCACTAGTAGATACATCAACCCAAAAGCCCCTTGGCCAGGGTAAGTAATTTAAAATTATTTTTTTTTAATATTTTTCGTTTTATTGTACACGATTTTTCTGAAAAGGTATTCCCACCTCTAGTTTTTTTGGTAGGCTTAATTTTGGTCTGGTTTTTGTTTATTGAACACAATAGTTGCCAAACCTGATAAATATCGTCGAAGTTAAATATATTATTAGTGGCATTTATTATTTCTTTTAAACAAATATTGATATAATTAGTTATGCGTCAATTGAATTTTGTTCTCTTTAATAAATCGTTACTATTGTTAAACAGGTTATTTTATGAAGTCATTTAAATAGAAATAACAATTTGTTATAGTTCTGTTACAGAAATAATGTTATTTATATTTATAGGGTTTTTATTTTGGATATTGAATTGGTGCTGAATTCCTTCAGTTCGATCGTTCTTCTTGGTGTTTTCCTTCTTCATCATATGCAGCTGTTCGTCTGCATTTGCTAAATATATGCTCCCTGAAGCAGTATACCAGTGCTTCTGCCGCCGGAAGAGTCGATCAACCACCGCTGGGAACACGCAAGTTTTTATAATTTTTGTTGAATTCTTTATTTTCGGATTTTTATTTAATAATTGGCATTGTATTTGTTCCGGTATTTAATGACATTTAGTAATTCAGAGTAGAATATCGGCTTACTTGACGTAAGTTTATAGTAAATTTTCTTAGTTTTGCTTAACTAGATATCTAATATTTTTTTTTGTTACACAGTAACTTATATTATGTGAGCGGGATACTAGGGTATCGGATTTTATTACTTTACATATTATGATTATAATTATTATTTTCTGCATAAGGGTTTTTGCCTGAGCTCAAGCAACGCCACAGTTATAAATATATTACCTGCCTACGTTTGTCCCTTACTGTCTTAATGACGAGAGGTTATTGTTTTAACAGTAGTAGTGTTAAACCCTTAGAGTTTCGCAAGGTAAACCTTTACTTAAGAGTGTGATTTGTAGTTGGTGTTAATATCTTAGTATTGGTGTCTGCTTTAATGATTCCCATTTACGTTTTTTTAATTCTATATTGGCAAAAAGAATCCATAATTTTACACAAATTTTGGGAATGAAATTAAATTAACCTTAAGATAAGTAAGACTTTTTGTTTTTTTTCTTGATACGACTTTTTACTAGCCTTTTGTTAAATTGGTGGCCAGTATGACTACGGTTAGGTGCTTGGGGTCAATTTAACTGGCGCCCATTCAAACTTCGAAATAATTTTAACTTTATTTGAGAACGGACCACTCCCGTCTCCACTTGAGTCTAGCCGCGAGCCCTAAAATTTTAGACATCGATTTGTCGCGTTACATAACTGGCGCCCAACGTGGGGCCGTGTTTTCGAAAGCTTAGAAAAGACTTGTCTTCGAATTCTTAAGTTGTTTTTTTAATTTAGTAACTTTTCAAGACTATAATATTTGCGGTGACTTGGTTTCACTTTACAAAAATATAAAGTTGAATATATTCTCGAGTTATTTGATTTTTTTGGGTAAAATAGAAGCCGAAGGAAACTTCGAGTTAATTAATTCGAACTATTGGTACGTTTGAAATATTGCAATAGATTTTTTGTTTTGAACTTTATTGTCTTTTTAAGTGCGACCTTTAATTTAAATAAAGTACTAGTAATATAAGTGAGGGATTTGTTCTAATTTTGACAGTACGGGGTAGGTACTTAGATAAAATAGATTTAAGTGTGTACATTAGTACAAGAAAATTATTCTTGATTTTTTTTATTGGATAGTGCTTACTGTGATTGTATTTTTCTTCCCTGCGATGTCTCGTAAAATGATAATTGGTCGTCTAGACAAAGATGAACTTGAATATGAACTCAATGTTAGAGGTGTTGAAATAGGAACTGTAGACGAGATGAGACAACGTTTAGTTATGACAATGAGACTAGAGAAGAGCGGTGAAAGTTTTAAATATCCGGACTATCCCTATCCGTTCGATGAGGATGCTGATGCAGTCGAGAAAAAGTGCGATGAGTTAGGTGGCAGAATAAATTCTTTTACAGGTGGTCCGCAGAGCGGAGAGGCTATTAAACTTCAGTCTAAGTTGTCGCATATGCTGGGAAGGTTGGACAATATGGTTGTAGGTGTGGAAGCAACTAACAGATCTCGGAAAGCCACTTTGCTAGCTAGAGTGTTGTCGCTGTTCGACTCGTTGCACGATAAACTTCATCCCCCACTTCCTACGAATGTTTCAGTACAGATACCTCCCGCACTCGGTGCTTTGCAGGCAATAGTTACAAATCAGTCCTTTCAGAGTGGTGCCGTTAATGCTGCTAGTTCTTCTCCAGTCCCACGAGTGGTTCCAACTTCTGTGCCTCAGGGAAAAATGATACCTCCTCATAAGTGGGGATTGGAAAAGTTTTCAGGTACTCCAAAATCACTGTCCGTCTGTGCTTTTTTTGAGAAGGTTGATGAGCTACGAATAGCGCGCCACGTATCTAAGGATGATTTATTGGAGTCTGGTATAGATTTATTTAGCGATAAAGCTTACCAATTTTATAAAGATGTGAAATTACGAGTAAATTCCTGGGATGAGTTAGTAGCCGAATTCCGCTCGGAATATCTCCCGGCTTATCATGATGATGTACGATTTGAAGAGTTGCGGAAGAGGACGCAGCATCCTTCAGAATCAATTGGGGTCTATTTGTCGATAATGAATAGCTATTTTCGTAGACTTAGTTGCAAGGTGTCTGAAGAAGTTAAGCTTGCTATTGTTTTAAAGAATATACATCCTTTTTATCAAGATCGACTCAGGGACCCGATGCCAATTAGTTTGGAGGAACTTAGAGTAGTTTGTCGACGGATGGAAGAGCGTAGAGACGCCATAAATAGTTATGTGGAGCCTTCAGGAAGGAGGATAGGCGTATTGGAAAAAGATTTAGCATTTATTGAGTCTGAAAAGAATTTCGATGAGGTATACTCAACTAGTTCTTCTCGTCCATCTCCCAAATCTACTTCTGAAGTGGAGACAAAAATTGTATGTTTTAGATGTCGTAAGCCAGGCCATCGTGCCGTGGGTTGTGCCTTGCCTAAAAAGGTGTTCTGTTTCAAATGTAAACTGGAAGGCCACACTGTAAGAAGTTGTCCAAATTGCAATCCGGGAAACGGGGTGAAGCGCACCTAGTAGGTCGAATAGGTAGCGCTAGTGAACAGTCGGCCATATTACAACCTATATTGGACTACATCTAAGACCAGGCAGTGAACGACGAGAGGCCGTACCTTAAGGTTAAAGTACTGGGTTTAGAGATTCTTGGCTTACTTGATTCAGGAGCTTCCAGAACCATTTTAGGTAGTAGTGGATGGAAACTAATTCAGAGTTTAGGATTTACTATGGATGGTAAAAAGAAATCCGGTTGTAGGGTAGCTAATGGTCAGGTTTGTGATGTCACAGGTGAATGCTTGGTTCCCTTTAGCATTCGTGATAAATTGCGAGTTATTTCCGTTTAGATAATTCCTGAAATCTCTCACCTGTTGATCCTAGGAGCAGACTTTTGGAAAGTCATGGGTATCGTACCGGATTTGAGACACAACGAATGGCATTTTTCAGATTCGCCCGTAGTTCTTAACTCCGTAGATCATATTCGAAGTCAAACTGTCCTTAGTGAGATGCAGAAGATAAGGCTAGATGCTTTGGTTAATCGTAATCGAGAGGTAATGGGTACAAACTTGGGATGTACTGATGTCGCAGAGCACAACATTGTTTGCCACGCAACTCCCATCAAGCAGAGATACTATCCCGTATCGCCGGTTGTGCAGGCTCACATTGATAGAGAGTTAGACGAGATGTTGAAGTTGGACGTTATCGAAAAGTCTAAGTCACCCTGGTCCTCCCCGATACTGCTCATAAAGAAAAAGGACGGTAGGTTTCGTTTTGTGGTTGATTACCGGAAGCTTAATGCTGTCACCGAGAGAGATAGTTATCCCTTACCCTACATTTCCCACACTCTTGATAAACTCCGTAATGCTCACTATTTGTCCACAATGGATATCAAATCTACCTATTGGCAGGTGCCGGTAGCAGATACTTCAAGACCGTTTACTGCCTTCACTGTTCCAGGTAGGGGGTTGTTTCAGTTCAAAAGGATGCCGTTTGGACTACACAACGCTCCTGCAACTTGGCAGCGGTTGATTGATACTGTTCTTGGCCCTGATCTTGAGCCTTATGTTTTCACATATCTTGACGATGTAGTTGTGATCACCGATACTTTTGAAAAACATCTATGTATATTGGAGCAAGTTTTCGAACGATTGCGTAATGCTAAATTGACAGTCAGTTGGGGAAAATGTGAATTCTGTCGTCCAGAGCTTAAATATTTAGGATATGTCGTCGACCGAAATGGACTTCACGTTGACCCTGATAAAGTAAAGGCAATGCTGTTAATACCTACTCCTACTACTGTTAAAGAAGTTCGATCTGTAATTGGTACTTTCTCGTGGTATAGGAGATTTGTCCCCGACTTTAGCAACATTGTTTCTCCCATTACTGCTTTGTTGAGAAAAGGTAGGAAGTTTAATTGGACCCCAGACTGTGACCATGCCTTCCAGAAAATTAAGGAGTGTTTGGTTAGCGCTCCATGCCTTCATTGCCCTGATTACGATTTGCCGTTTGTTGTCCAGTGTGATGCCAATGCTTACGGTTTAGGGGCTGTACTGTTAAATGAGCACCCAGATGGTGATCGCGTAATTTGTTACCTCAGTAGGTCTCTCACCAAACAGGAGAGAAACTTCTCCACGACCGAGCGCGAGTGCCTCGCTGTTCTGTGGAGTATCGAAACTTTGAGACCCTATCTTGATCAAATTCCTTTTAAGGTCGTTACGGACCATTATTCCCTAGTCTGGCTACAGAACTTAAAAGACCCCACTGGTAGGCTCGCAAGGTGGGCGGTGCGTTTGCAACAATATGATTTTCGGATAATACACCGCAAAGGCAAAGGACATATTATCCCTGATTGTTTGTCCCGTTCTGTCCCAGTACTAAATTCCGTAGAACCGGTAGCAAAAGATCGTTGAAATGACTCTATGGTAGAGAGGGTTACCCAAAATCCGATAAAGTATGCCCAATGGAGAGTTTGTAATGGTAGACTTTTTAAATATGTTAAGCCTATATTTACGGTTCTAGGTGAAGAGTTAGATAATTGGAAAGAGGTCGTGCCTAAGTGTGATAGGATGGCAACGATTCGATTGTCCCATGATCCCCCACTATCAGGTCATTTGGGTATTCTAAAGACCTTTAAGAGGGTTTCAGAGAAATTCTACTGGCCTAAATTAAATAATGATGTTGCACGATATGTTCGTAATTGTTTGAAGTGTGCAGAACATAAAGTCGATTTGGGTGGACCACGTGGACTTATGACACCACAGCCGCGAGCAACTAGGCCTTTTGAGATAATGACGTCCGACCTAATGGGACCCTTTCCTAGGTCTACCATTGGACATGCATATGTCTTAGTGGTTACAGATCTTTTTAGTAAATTTTCCTTTAGTTTCCCTCTGCGATCAGCAACAGCTAAGCTGATGATCAACAGGATCGAGGAAGGTGTTTTCCTGGTATTTGGGGTTCCCCGTATGTTGATCTGTGACAATGGTACCCAATATACCTCGAAGGAATTTTCGAATTTTATGGAAAAGTATGGAGTTACCGTGCGTTACAATGCGTTGTATCACCCGCAGGCAAATCCTACGGAAAGATATAACCGTACCCTTAAAACAATGCTGAGGACATACATTACCGATAATCAGCGTCATTGGGATGTCAATTTGGCAAAGTTGACTTGTGCTACCAGGACCGCCGTCCACGAATCCACTGGCCAGTCACCATATTTTGTTTGCTTTGGGAGAAATATGGTGTTAGATGGCAAGAATTTTGAGAGGAAGGATAATTTGAGAAAAAATATAGAAGATTGTGTAGCTAAAGGGAAGGATCAAGAAAGAATAAGAGCCAAAGAATTTTCAGTTTTATTGGAGGATGTTCGCAGGCGATTGGATGACGCTGCCAAGAGGAGTGAAAGGGTTTATAACTTAAGACGGTGCCCAGCACAGTTAGATCTTGGAGATAATATATGGCGAAAGAATTTCGTTCAATCGGATGCCACGAGGTATTTCTCTAGCAAACTAGCTCCGAAATGGGTTGGGCCTTTTGTCATTCATAAGAAGGAATCGCCTTGGACTTATAGACTTGTAGATCAAGATGGAAGAAACCAAGGTGTTTGGAATATTAGAAATCTGAAACCGGCTAGCGCCAGTGAAAATTTATGTGGGTAAATTTTCTTGTAGTAAGGGGGGTGTGTAACGGGTCAAAAATAACGTTACGAATTTTCGCTTCTCTATTAATATTAATTAATATGAAATAATTTTTCAAAGCTTCAATGTGTATCGTTCTCCATCGAAGTGACTTGCCATGTTGCCAAATGACCCTTTTTATTTCTTGTTAGTTATTATTGTCAATTATTTCTTTTTGCTAAATTTCAGCGCAATTTTTAGGTTTATAAGAAGCTGATTAAATTCTTTAGGATTTTAAACTTTAGATGACAGTCTCTGTACCATATTCTAAGTTGTTTTATCGTGTTTTCGGTATTTTCCACGGAAACGCCATCTAGGTGTACCCAGTAGGAATTGTTAATACCATAATTGAAAAACTTGTTTCGCTGAAGCGTGAAAGGTACTTTATTCCAGTAGGTTCGGGCATTCTGCTTTTGACCTTTGTACATCGTGGTGTGACTTTCAATTTTAATCGTGATTTTTTTTGGAAAAAAAAATCATCCTTCATGGGATTTATTTTGAAAGTCGATATCATATTTTGGGATTAGAAATTGTTTTGTGGCCAATAGATTATTTGGTATTTTTGGTTATTTCCCAAAGTTATTGCTTGAAATAAAGGATTTTTACACGACACGTGCAAAGTGTCTTCTAAGCGCTGTGTTTTACACCGACAGGTATGTACTTTACGATTATTTCTTCTTGTTATTTCACGTTTCCCTTAAATATATTGCGAAATAATAAGTTATTAATAGATTCACATTCTTTTTTAAGATTAACGGCTGTTTCATATTGTAAATATGGTTATTCTCATACATTTGTTATATTGTAACGTATCTTATTTGGGAATTCTTCGTTCTAGGAAGAATATAGATGTATACTTTTTGCTAATAGCGCCAAACTAGATCCCACTAGTTGATACATCAACCCAAAAGCCCCTTGGCCAGGGTAAGTAATTTAAAATTATTTTTTTTAATATTTTTCGTTTTATTGTACACGATTTTTCTGAAAAGGTATTCCCACCTCTAGTTTTTTTGGTAGGCTTAATTTTGGTCTGGTTTTTGTTTATTGAACACAATAGTTGCCAAACCTGATAAATATCGTCGAAGTTAAATATATTATTAGTGGCATTTATTATTTCTTTTAAACAAATATTGATATAATTAGTTATGCGTCAATTGAATTTTGTTCTCTTTAATAAATCGTTACTATTGTTAAACAGGTTATTTTATGAAGTCATTTCAATAGAAATAACAATTTGTTATACTTCTGTTACAGAAATAATGTTATTTATATTTATAGGGTTTTTATTTTGGATATTGAATTGGTGCTGAATTCCTTCAGTTCGATCGTTCTTCTTGGTGTTTTCCTTCTTCATCATATGCAGCTGTTCGTCTGCATTTGCTAAATATATGCTCCCTGAAGCAGTATACCAGTGCTTCTGCCGCCGGAAGAGTCGATCAACCACCGCTGGGAACACGCAAGTTTTTATATTTTTTGTTGAATTCTTTATTTTCGGATTTTTATTTAATAATTGGCATTGTATTTGTTCCGGTATTTAATGACATTTAGTAATTCAGTAGAATATCGGCTTACTTGACGTAAGTTTATAGTAAATTTTCTTAATTTTGCTTAACTAGATATCTATTATTTTTTTTGTTACACAGTAACTTATATTATGTGAGCGGGATACTAGGGTATCGGATTTTATTACTTTACATATTATGATTATAATTATTATTTTCTGCATAAGGGTTTTTGCCTGAGCCCAAGCAACGCCACAGTTATAAATATATTACCTGCCTACGTTTGTCCCTTACTGTCTTAATGACGAGAGGTTATTGTTGTAACAGTAGTAGTGCTAAACCCTTAGAGTTCCGCAAGGTAAACCTTTACTTAAGAGTGTGATTTGTAGTTGGTGTTAATATCTTAGTATTGGTGTCTGCTTTAATGATTCCCATTTACGTTTTTTTTAATTCTATATTGGCAAGAAGAATCCATAATTTTACACAAATTTTGGGAATGAAATTAAATTAACCTTAAGATAAGTAAGACTTTTTGTTTTTTTTTCTTGATACGACTTTTTACTGGCCTTTTGTTAAATTGGTGGCCAGTATGACTACGGTTAGGTGCTTGGGGTCAGTTTAACTGGCGCCCATTCAAACTTCGAAATAATTTTAGCTTTATTCGAGAACGGACCACTCCCGTCTCCACTTGAGTCTAGCCGCGAGCCCTAAAATTTTAGACATCGATTTGTCGCGTTACAAGGAATATATGCTACAAGGGAAAGGAATGAAATCAAGTGATAAAGAACTAAAAGAAATGAGATTGGAGTCAGTAATAGAGGATGATACGCTACAAGGAACAGAAATATTAAAGTCTAGCAATAATGAACTAAAAAAAAACAAAACGGGAACCGGTAATAGAGGGAGATACGCTAGAACCGACATAAATAATAAAGTCAAGCAATAAAGAACCGAAAGAAATAGATATAAGGGAGAAATCAGTAATACAAACGGAAAGGTTGCAAACTAAAGAAACAATTATCCAAGTAGAAAAGGTAAGTTACCAAGACACAAATAAAGTGAAAGTTAATTCAGTAGAAGAAAGTAACAACAATGGCTCGAAAGAAGTCCGAGTAATAGTTAATTTATAGAGGGAAGTGATAACCAAAGCCCAAAAGAAGTTATTTCTAGTAAATTTATAGTACCGTCACCGTTTAAAGGTATATTATATTGACCTGAAAGAGGGAGCGATGAAAAAACCTTAGTAAACATAACTGATGTTGCTATTTCAGAACAGTGGAAGGCATTTTATAATGGTAAGAAACGGGAAAAGAGCAGATAGAACAGGAAAAAGAAAATTGGAAAGAATTGCGCCCTGAAAAAGCTAAAAGAAGAGTCAGCAAAACCAAAAGACCGCAGAAATCGGAAAATGAATAACAGATCCGAACTAAAAGAAACAAATGTCAATGAAAAAGAACCACAACAAAAGAGTGCCAACGAAAAAATGAATGCTCATGAAGACAAAATTATTGTAGTCCTAGAGAAAAATTTTAAGTAAGGAGATTATGTTATTGTTAATTACATTGACCAAAAATTTCCAGGCATAATACATGAAATAATTGACGGAGAGGAGGCTTACGTAAGTGCTATGATCCCAAGTGGAAGCAACTGGAAGTGGCCTTCTATAAAAGATGTTATTTGGTACAAATTTAACGATATTGAAGAAAAAATTAAAATAAATAAAATAAAATAAAATTCTCTATTTTTTGAATGACAAACAAAGTTTGCATAAAATTCGTAAACAGTTTTCTTAAAAACTAATCTAACTACCTAACTAACTAACTAACTAGTACAGCCTAAAAGTAAAGTGAAAATGACGCATAGTGAAAAATATAGGATAATATACACAAAGTTCTTACAAATTTCAAAACTCATCGACTGAATAAAAATATATATCTAGTAAAAACGATTTGAGTAAAATTTTGAATGATTTTATGGTTTTACTTGATTTAATATATAATGGTTATTTATTAAAAAGTCGTAGTCCCATCATAGGAGGGGATTTGAAGGTAATATTACTTTTAGGAAAAGTCAAAGACAGATTATTACAGCGTCTTGTATTGATATTATGCTTCTGGTAGTTAGTTTCGAAATCACATATGTAGTTATATATGAAAACACAAACATCTAAAATGGACAAACAGGGCAACGTTAATATTTTCAATTTTTTAAAGTGTTCTCTACAACCAGTTAGACGAGAGACACCAGCAATACAACGAATTATTCTTTTCCGTGACACAAATACGTCTTTAGAATTGGTAGACATTCCCCAGAAAGATATGCCATACCTCAGACGGGATTCCACTTGTGCATGATACAGCATAATCATTTGTTTTTGTGTAAGAACAGATTTCAGATTTTTAAATAAGTAATTACTGGAATTTAACTTTGAAATGATTGCCTCACATTGCTTACTCCAATTAAGACATTCGTCGATCAGCCAGCCCAGAAATTTGACACAAGAGACACACTTTATCGATTAGCAAACCTCTACTAATAAATAATAAAAGATTGAGTGAATGCAAACGACGAGTACTCAGTGTGTATATATTTATTAAAATGCAGCTAAGCGCTTTCGGCCATTAGGCCATGATCAAAGCCGTCGTCATAAAAAAAGATCCTATAACAGGTGTCAAAAAAAACATCCAGCTAATAAAATTGGAACAATGTATAATGTTTAGTCATTGTTACAATAATATTATTCAATAAAATACCCCTTTAAGAGGGTGTACAATTATATTTCACATCATGGAAATTCCCATTCAGAAGTGTAAACTAATTCAGTGTACACTTCTGAATGGGAATTTCCATGATGTGAAATATAATTGTATACCCTCTTAAAGGGGTAATTTTTTTGAATGATATTATTGTAAGAATGACTTAACATCATACATTGTTTCAATTTTATTAGCTAGATGTTTTTTTGACACCTCTTATAGGATCTTTTTTTATGACGACAGATTTGATAATGGCCTAATGGTCGAAAGCGTATAGTTGCATTTTTATAAATATATACACACTGAGTACTCGTCGTTTACATTCACTCAATTTATATCTAGTGTGTATACCATACCCACAGACAGTTCTAATAATAAAAGAGGTCTATTCAGGGTACCTGCAATTGAAAAGTTCATATACAATAATTTGAACTTTTCATAACAATTTTCACTTCCATGACACAATTAGGTTAAGATTGTGTCCAAAATACCGACACTATCCGTTTTTTGTACCTGGAGGTGTCATTTTTTAGCACTTTAGTCAGATATCTGTGTCCGAATAAGGATCATGGTTTATTCTTTTATATTTAATTTTTTAAGAAGAAAATTATTTTCCTGTATTGTTTTCAGTTCTCAACATAAATAAATCAAATATTCAAGAAACCAGATTAATTTTTTTCATTCGGGTGTCACAAATACGAACAAAGTTATCAAGAAAGTGTGTAAAGCTATTCCTTAAGATGTCCGAATTTGGTACATTTACCTTATCGTCTTTGCTGTCAGCTATTATGGTGCATTTTTAAGTTTCTTGTTGAATCTGTATAAAATAGAGCTTCATATTTATATTGAGAGAAAATACATGTATTTCTGGAAATCAGTTCTCATTTATGAAATCACATACCATGCGACACGTTAATAATTGAATAATTTCGACAAAACAGTACGTGAATTGCAAATTAGATTAAATGTTCAAACATATTTGCGCTTGCTAACAGTATAATTGAGCCTCAAGCAGCTTCAATATCTCTGGAGGGTCCTCTCGTTTACCTATATTCAATTTCGTAGCATATCTCTGTTGAATACAACGTGGTGAATCTACATTTTCACAAATTCGTGATTTTCGTTGATATTCGCAATTTTCTTGTTCAGCTTATTTTTTTTCTTGAAATTATACGATAAACTTAAACTAGTAGAATAGAACAAATACTAAATTCAGGATACTTTTTCTTCTAAAAGTAACATTATTTATGTTACGACCGTTTTACCATAACACAGTTTGGAGGGAGAAATCTGCCTTCGATTAGCGAACTGCGTCTTCGTAGTAGCCGGTTCTGGGCAAAAATAAATACACTGTAATGTCGTCAACAATCCAGTAATATTTAATAAACTTCAACTGACGTCAGAAATATATGAAACAATTAATGGGGACAATCCTTTCAGTATGATCTAATAATAAAAGAACAATCTTACTTTTTTCTCCTTACTTCCCAAAACACTATGAAAAATAACTTATCTTGAATTTTACCTTTATACAAATAAATGCACTTCTGCCGGAAAGACGGAATGTATCAATTTCTATAAAAACATAAAAACATTTAGGTCTTAACTGGGAGACCGTTCTGGTTGGAAAAATTGGTTAACACTGACACTGGCATTTATTTATTTATGAAACTAAAACAAGTTGCGTATAGACAAGCCCGACCAATTAAATTTTAAATTTATTAACTCTTAGGACGTGTTCTGAACACTATACATGAAAATACAAATTGTTGAATGTGTGGTTTCAACATACTCCCGCCCGTTAAAATCTCTGATTTCAATAAGAAGGAAAAGCAAGGAAAAGTGGAACAACGCGCGAATGAAATGGCGCGACGATACTACATCGAAAGACAACCCGAGAACACAATCAGCGAAGCAACTGTGTGCAGGTTGATCCGTTTAATTACGGACTGGAGTCTGCACTGGGCAGAGGACAAACCTTGGTAATCGGTCTGACGAATGTGCCTTCTTTGGTACGGAGTTTCATAGCACGGACTCTTTGGTCCACGCCAGGAATAACCTCGACAATTCTTGCCAAAGGCCAGTGGAGGGGAGGAGTATCATCTTCCTTCAACAGGTCCAATTTATTGACCTGGAGATTCTTCGAAGGGGCTAGCCATTTGGGCCGATTTTGTAAACGGTTTAAGTACTCGGTAGTCCATCTTTTCCAGAAGTACTGTTGCATTTGAGAACATCTCTGCCAGTATGCAAGTCTGTTTTCAGGCAGATGTGTGACACTGTGGTCAGGATAGGAGGTTGAAGGATAGCCAATCAGAAAATGGCCGGGAGTTAGGACTTGGAAGTCATTTGGATCACTAGATATAGGAAACAATAGTCTAGAGTTAAGAATTGCCTTAATTTGGGTGAGAACGGTACTCAACTCCTCAAATGTGAGTTGAGCGTTTCCAGCGATACGTTGCAGGTGTCTTTTGGCACCACGGACAACGGATTCCCACAGACCTCCCCAATGGGGACTGCGAGGAGGAATGAGCTTCCCCTCGAAGCTGTTTTCAAAAGCGATTGTTTTGATGTGATCGGATAAATCGGAATTAGAGACGAATTCGCGCAATTCCTTCAAATGATATCTGGCGCCTACATAATTTGTGGCGTCGTCATTGTAGATGCCGGTAGGAACTCCCCTACGTGGAATGAAACGCTTCAGGGTGAGTAGGAAGGCTTTAGTGGGTAAGGGGGACACTAGCTCCAAGTGGATGGCCTTTGTGGTCTAGCATATGAAAACCGCCATGTGACACTTTGTGATAGGAGCCTTTCGGAGGCGGAGAGATTTTGTGAAGAAAAGGCCATCATAGTCGATGCCTACCCAGCAAACACTTTCGGTCGGCTTACTGCTGAGCCAGTAAACGTTCACCAGTAATTGCCGGTACGGCAGAATACCTGTATACGGCAATGGGCCAGTAGCAATAGGAGAATCTGGCCGGCATTAGGGCCATTACATATATGCCAGTATATTCAATACAGTTATAATGCTGGGCCACTACTGTAACTTCTGAATTCAGAAAACCTATGCCGGGCCGATACATGTACACCAGCATATCCATCACAGTTTTTATGCTGGACCACTGCTGTACTCTCTGAATTCGGACACACAAAAAACATATATATCCTGGGCCAGCTCACATATGTCAATATATCGTATACCATTTTTATGCTGGACCATTAATGCACTCTTAGGACTAGGGGGTTTTGCAGTATACTTTTTTAAAACTATGATGGTAGGAATATTTAAAAGAGCTTATTGTTATAAAAGTAGAAATGTATTTTGGTATGAATACAAATATGGATTTAAAACAAAACAATATTCTTTTCATCTATTATATATAGGTTTTTAAACTTTTATTTTACATCGGCGCCGGTATTCTTCTCGCCCCTTCTTTTGCGTCCGCCCATGCGGTCAGGTGCTGTTCTCAGCCACACTTTTATAACACTACTGACATCACTTTCGGTGGCATTTCGAGTTACCGGATTCTAGCGAACACAAGCTAGAAAATAAATAGGGTTCAAACAAAATACAAAAATTTCATAATTTTTCAAATCAATCACTACTAGTACTAGGTGTACCTCTGTAAAATGATGCGACATGTTCTATGAAATGGTTATGATGATCTGTAAAAAGAACGAAGTAAATATCTATCTATATCATACTAACCCAAAATAAGTTTTGTAATATTGGCGAGACTGCTGAAATCCTCCTTGCCTCTCCCAGTCCAATCAAATTTCAGGCTTAATTCATGAGACATTATTTTCCCAATCAGCCTTCTTGTCCCATCGTTAACATCTTTACCACCAATATTTAATAATGAAGCACACTAGAAAGAAACCATGTAATAAAATATTCCATTTTTGTTAATAACATATGACTTACAATATTTTTAAAAAACTCTTCATCACTGAGACGGTTATTAAACATTTTTATGTCTTCCACTATTGTAATGGGTAAACTTATACCATCAGGAATGGCTGCAATCCCTCCAGCTTCCAGTGTGTATCTTTTTGTTATTTGAATGAGAAATGTAATGTCTTGGGACATCACTTCTAATTTTCGGTATAAAGTCTCCAACAATGCTAGAAATATAATTCCATGTATAATAATGACATATATTAGTTGTAAGAAGCTTAACTCATATTTTTAAACTGTTTATTTTGGAGTGTTAGAAAGCAAGAATTGTAATTACCAAAAATTGATAAATAAAACAGTTTTACAGTTAAAACAATTACTTTTATTTTTTTGGCAGGTTTTTGCAATAGAATTAAAGCTAGTGATGGGTTCGCCTTGTCCAGCTCCATCACTAGTGGATGCTGACTTATTTTCAATGGCCTTGTGTGTCACTGGAGTAAGGCCATCGCCTGCTCTGGGTCTCGAAGAGGTCTTCACTTGGGTATCTAAAAGTTATATACTTATTCAGTTTTACACTACTTAGGTACCATGCCATATGATAAAAATAAATATCCGCATTGATACATTCATTTAGACTTACATATACAAAAGAGTTAAGTGATACAAACTATTAACATAAATCTACAGGAGATTATTAGAAACATTAGTGATCTCTAATAAAAAATATTGTGCATATAGCTGGTCAGTTTTAGTTAATATTCATAGGATGATTTATTTTTCCAAAATATTTGCTCACTTACTTGTATCCCTTTTAGATCCTTTGGAAGCGCCAAAATTGGTTGGAGTCAATTCCACAAATGTTGGAGGAGTTGGTGGTAAATCCTCGGAAGAATCGCTATCACTGCTATACTTATTACCATTTTTTGATGAATCAAGAAACTTCCTTACAGGAGAGATACATTTTACTTTTCTTTTTCCTAAAGCATGTTCATTGGAACAGCTATCACTTGAACAGGCACTGCTTATTCCTCCCTCTTCAAAAAATTTGAGCTTTAAAACAGCTTTATCATAACTATCTGAAATGATTGTTATCTATAGGTAATTAACATAAATTAGCCAAGAAGAGAAACATTAAAAACACTTCTTCATTCATATGGATTTAAAAGTACCCCTGTATAAAATAAATAAGTGTACCACTTGCCTGATTTGTACTTAATATTAATATTGCACCGGTCACAGTCATCTCTATCATACTCTACTTTGTTTATGACTGCCTCCCTTCTTTCTTCATCTGTTTCAAATTTTGGCCAGTAGCAAATTGTATTCTTCAGCCATTTTGATGGCACTATAGACATGGGTAGAGACCCATCTATTGCCTCATCGGGAAACTCTACCAGACAATATTCTCTGGAATATTTTTATAGTAAATAAAAAATAGCAATCTTACAAAAAAAGTAGAGTAATGAACTGGTTCCTCAAAAATTTTAAATAAAAAAACTATAAGCACAAAAGTATTCTTTACATTTCAAAAGTAACCATAGTGCTGCAAACAAATATTAAGGTTCAAAATTATTGTCACAATAAAATAAACTATAAACACAAATGTCGTTCCTCATAACTAACACAAATCTACAGTTTTCAAAGAGAGTTTATATTTGATGTATTAAAGGGGAAAATATAAATTTATCATTGTGTGGTATCACCAGTCCCTTATACGCAATTTCTGTACTTGAAAACGTTTCTAAATTATTGTTATCAAACTTTATTTCATACAGTGAAACAAGTTTGGAATTCATTGGATACATGGTAAATGGCCCCTTTATCATGCATTTGTAGCCAAGTATACGTACTGTGCCTTTCTTTTGTTTAGAGTTACTAACAGCTATAAACTCAATAATCATTATATGACCATTTTTTAAAATTACCACATTTTCACCAGATTCATTAGATAAGGTATAGTCATTAAACACAATTTTTCTATAAAAATTATGTTTCTTAAACCTTTCTAATATTGGATCTACATTGGAATCTATTTTAATTTGTTGTCCAATAGGTTTGAATACATCCTTTCTTTTGTTTGGCATTTGCACTTGACAGTCTATTTCATGCATTCTGTTTACAATCTGCTGCAAAGGACAATTTGATTTACGCAACATACGTTTCAAAGTCTGAAGATAATTTTCAAAATCAAAACAACTGATGTCATTAAGATTATGAAATTTAAGTGCATCATCTGGCAGATGAATTAGATAATGAGTATTATATATGCAGAAATATTGACCATATAATTTAACAAAACGTTTAACAAATAAAATAAGTAATTGTTTGGAATACTCATTATAATTTCTATTTAAATCTGTATTCAATAAAATTGTTATTCCAAATTTAAGCAGCATAAAATGTGCATACAGTCGATTGGGCAAAATATTTTTTAATATAATTGGGCCAACATATAACAAAAATTGTCTCAGTTCTGTCGCCTTCCATCTTTCTAGGTCTGTAAGTGATCTTGGTTTTCGGTTAAATTCAGTTGGCCAATATGTATTTAAATTATTGATGTTCTGGTTTAACTGAAGAATATTCAAAGGGGAACATTTGTAAGCTCTTGCACCATCCCTCCATATAAATAATAGTTTTCTCATAACACCCAAACATACTGAGTGCATATAATCTATTGGAAAATTAGAAGCTAGCCCAACTCCAACATTTGTTAATTTCTCTAATGGTGTATTGCCTCTGTGGTGTCCTACATCACTTTTTGTTATTAAATCTTCATCAGTGCGAATTACCGCATCTGTTTTCAAGTACAGCATCCTTCTATGACAGTATATTCCATTGTCAGTACATTTGTCACAACCCTTATAACCAATGTGATGTTTTATATTTTATATAAAAGCTCTGGCTGGGGAATCACAACAAAATGCTTCAACATATACTTTGGCTATGCAAGAGTCTATTTCTATACCATATTTCAGTAACAGACTGAGCTCATCAACAAAACTTATCAAAAATTCATCTAAAGGTGGTTTTTCTGAACCACAAAACAAAGCTACACAAAAAATGTTTGCAGAATTATTCAAATTCAGAACTTTACACAAAATTGGCCAAAATGATACTGCATTACTTTTTTGAATTGGTAAACCATCAATACCAAAGTTTAAAGAAAATTCTTTCAGGTTATGGTCTACTCCAATTTTCAGTAACTTCTTAGTTAACCCAAAGTAATAAAATTGACCATCTCCTTGTAACTCATAAGATAGTTTGGATGGTGTACTGAGTAAAGTTCTAGCATCTTTAGGTGATTCTGATAAATCAGGTTTTGTTGAGCACCAAGCTATAACTCTGAGAGAGCCACATGCGATATGTTATTACGCAGGGACCAGCTAACTAGAAAGTTTTTTGCATTTAAACTTTTATCTTTAACAATATTAACACTCGATGTATTTAAATTGTCAGTATCTGTGTTGCTACCGCTGCTGATGTTTTTAGATTCAATTTGAATATTTTCACTCTCACCAAAATTATAGTCACAATCACTCTCGGTACTGGGGTTATCTGAATAGTGTTTATTATTTAATTCATCCTCTTGTGGTGCAGAATTATTTTTAGATTTATCAATATTTCACGGTACTGGCCCAAAATGATACTACTAACGGTCATACGACAATTGTTTAACTTATACCAAACCATTACTGGCATAATACCGTACTCCAAATTTCTGTATTACCAGCATCAAATATGCAGTTAGCCAGCACCATCATCCTGGTACAGTAGTCTACCAGTAGTTCGCCGACCGTTGCTGTACTGGCCCGGGAGGTGGCCAGAGATCTATTGTTTGCTGGGTACCCTTTCAAAGGGTCACGAAGGTTTGACTGTCTGCTGGCAAGTCGGACATAATTTGTTGAGCAGAAACAGCTTGGAAACGGAAACAAGTCATACATTCATGAATCACTCTTTTATATTGCAAGCGGGCGTTAGCAAGAACGGATTGGGCAGCAGCGTGTCCCAATCTGACATGCTCTCTCTTGAGCAGGAGGCAAACTACGTGGTTTTTAGCAGAAAGGAGCACGGGATGCTTATGAGGCTCAGGAACGTCTGCATGTCGCAAACGGCCTCCGACGCAGAGGAGTCCTTTATCATTGATAAGAGGATTGAGGATAATATGCTTTGTCTTTGAGAGATTTCAATTCTGAAATCTCCTTGTAAAAGTATTTGAACTGTAAGTTTCGAAGGTCCAGAACTAAGGCAGAATTTATTTCTGATATGAACAAGGGGCCGTGGAGCCTTAGTTCCTTGCCCTTGGAATTGGACACCAATCGGAGTACATAAGCTATGATATGCAACAACTTATTGAACGAAGAAAACATTTCAAATATGCGGTTCCCAAATTTAAAGTCGCAGTTCGTGGTTGCCACCAACGCTTGAAGCTTGGTGCCCTTTTGTTCGGGTACGACATTCGGAGGTTTAAACGTGAATTTAGAAAAGTCGACATTTTATTCGGACAGGAAATCAGGACCATTCCACCATAGCTTGGAATTTGAGAGATCGGGAGCGAGTACTCCTCTGGAAAACAAATTGGCATGATTTTTAGAAGAACGAACATGCCTCCAATTAGCTTGCGGTATGGAAATTTGAATTTGGGAAACTCTGTTGGCTACAAATGTATGCCAGCGGGAAGGATGTGATTGAATCCAGCAGAGGGCTATCTGGGAGTCAGTCCACAGATTGATGGATTCGAATTCTACAGAATTCTCGAATATCTTGAGAATTTTTTGGGTCAACTTAGAAAGCAGTACCATTGCACAGTTCAAAGCGCGGAAGTGAAACCGTCTTGAGATGCGTAACTCTCGACTTGGAACTTACTAAAGTATTGGAGACGGTGTTGTCGGAATAAATAGTTCTGAAATATAAACAGGAACCATAAGCTCGCTCGCTGCTATCAGCAAAACCATGAATTTGAACCTTTATTATTGCTTTATCGGAAAACAGATATCTAGGAATTTTCCAACGGAATTAATGGAGTATACAAATGTTTCCATTCTTGGGCTAGTTCAGGAATTAGAGGTTCGTCCCAGGAAATCTTTGATAGCCACAATCTTTGCATGAAAATCTTTCATACGACTATGAATAGGCTCAAGTATCCGATTGGATCAAACATCTGAGCTAGGAGGGATAACGCTTTGCGCTTAGAAAAAGTTTCTGAAGAAATGAGTTTAGATAAGAAGAAGATTTTAACTTTATAATTAGGAATTACTCAGTACATTTTAATTCATCTTATGTTTTATGTGCTTTTCTGTTTGTTTATTTATTTATATACTCTTGCTCTACATACAGGTATATATGTGTATTCTAATATACATACTATACCTCGTAGATTAACCTCTATTTATTCACACATTACCTGTATATAAATTGTCATTTTTTATATTTACCTTGTGAATAAATTATTATTATTATTATTATTATTGTTATAAATACAAGTTGATGAACGTTTGGTTTCAACAATTTATAAACTTACAACCATATCAGTGCAACTAACCAAATACGTTCATCGATATGTCAACTATTGTCTACATTCTATCAAACCTAAACCACAACTTTATAATTTCTGGAAGTGGAAAGATATCGACGTCGCCTCGACAAAAAGTTGTAAACGACAAAATATTCAAAAAATAGATTTTCATAGACTCGGATTCTGCTTGAAATTTCGCATCGAATCACCATAATGATATAAACGACAAAAATTTGTGTTCGCTTGAAATGGAGTTCAAAGAGTTGTAAGCGCCAATTCGCACCCCAACGGTCGTCGTCAAACTTCCTTAGTGTTAGATGCGCTTACGCCCAGCCGTAATTGTTTTTCACAAGGTAAGGATTAATCATGTTAATTATTTCTTTAAGTTATTTTTTATGACGTCAAGAATCAATTTGTAGCATTTTTATAAATTTAAATTCGATTTTAATGAGAAAAAATTCTAATATTCTGTTTTTGTCGGTTAAGCCTTTTAGAACTGAAATCTTTGGAAGGATTAACCACCATTATCACATAAGCCACCCATGCATTATGTAAAGATGTTTAGTTACGATAACAAAATAATATTGGATTAGTAATTTTCCTGCATTGATAATATATTGAAAATGTATCCGAATGAATAACAAAATTGACTGTTTACTTTATTAATAAAGGCATAATATCACAACAAAATCTTGTCCAGATATGTCGCTTAAGCCTTAAATAATTGTGTTTCAATATGTCGCTTAATTCCTGTTTTCTTTCAGATGTCTTGAGGCCAAAAAATGGTCGAGATGGCTCAAAAACTATCACCAAATAATGATACATGATGATACTTTTGAGAATAAAGAACTTGAGAGAATATGAGAGACTATTTGTCGACAGTACTTTAAATGATCTAAGTTCCGATATTAATCAGGTTCTTCAACATGGTCATAATAAAAATATTATAGTTTTTGATGAACATCATTTTTTGGACTCAGAAAGTGATCAAGTTGTGGATTATTCAAGTTCCGATATCAATAACATTTTGAATGGAACGTTGGAGCATGATATACTTCTCAATAAGCAATTACAAGACCCTTTTAATGATCTCAACTAAGACGCATTAGATGATAATTTTACCAAGAAGACTGATTTATGTGAGACTAAAGTATCAAGCAAGGCTGTGCCGAAATTAGTAGAGTATTGTAGAGTTTTCAGACTCATCAGAGAGTGACGTTGTCGAAAAAGAGCCCTGTGTCGAGAATATTCCGGTTCCCTTAGTTTGCCAGGAGACGTCAAATGCAGACACGTCAACAAGAAATTGGAGTTCTTCTGGCTCTAGTTATTTGAGTGACGCAAGTGATGAAAGCATAGTCACCTCCACCAGCGGTTCCGGAGCTACAAGAGAAAGAAAGAAGCGCGAAAGGAAGAGACTTAGATTATTGTTTTTAAATGAAACTAACGGTCTCTAGTTAATTCCACAATATAATACAAGTTATTGAAAATTCTAAAAAGTTGACAATTGTTTCGATAAATCAATATCATCGTCAGCATGACAGAAGTAACATTTCATTTTATGCCTACCTGATGTTTAGTAGTTATTTTTGGCTAGACCAAGAAGTAACCTAACTTGTGATTGGCTTAATATATGTTTATAGATAAAAGAAGAAGATGTGATATTACAAATATTGAAGCTTAGATATTATTAGCCCTATGGTGATATCCTGGATATCATTTTCCCAATTAAGATCAGTATAACTGTGCAATGATATAGAAAACCAGGAAAACTATATCTGCTGATCTTTACAATTATCACTCAAGAAGATAGTTTATTAGTGGAGAATTCCCTAGATTTAACTGTTCATTGACAACTTCATATTGTGGGTTCCTTAAATGTCTTCTAATTTTCAGTTCTTCAAGGAAATCCAGTTCTTGTTTGTTTTCACAAATATGCAGCACTTCTAGTTCTGTGTTAGGTGTCAATGAATTATTGGTGTCAAGTAGATGTTTTGCGTAGTGGAATTCATCTGGTTGTTTTAATCTGTATGCTCGTAAGTGCTCACTGTATCGTATTTCAAAATTCCTAAGGGTCTGACCCAAATAGACACCATTACATTCTGGACATTTGAGTTTATATATACCTGACTTCTTTGATAGTGGTATTTTTGTTTTTACATTCAACAATTTTGTACTAACGTTACTTTCTGTTTTAAAAGAAATTGTTGTATTCGTTGCTGAAGATATTATCTTTGAAATATTATTAGAAATATTTCATTAAGAGACTTAGAAATAAGAAACGCAAAAGTATGGGCTTATCATATTTTAATGACAGGAATAAAATCGTTGAAGTTAAGTCGGTCCTACATAATCCATGTGTGAATAAAAAATGTGTAAATAATTGCAACACATTTACAGAAGAAGAAAGACTTCAGCTCTTCAAAATATTTTGGAGTATGAGGAACTCAATAGAGAAGAGAAGTTTTTTGAATGGATATGTCAATGTGGTTCTAGTAAAACGTAAAAGGACTGAAAACAAGTTATCAAGAAGAGGCTTTATTTACCAATAATATTCTATGAAGGAAGGTGTTCAAGTTTGTCTACAATTTGTTATTAAAACACTAAACATCACTCAAATAATGGTTATTTTCTCCATTGATGGAAACATAAAAGAAAATAGCGATAATAGAGGGCAACCTCATCCCAGATATGAAATAAGACATGATTAATTTATTGACTTCAAGAATTTTATGAAGAATTTACCAGCGGTACTATTGCATTACTGCCGATCGTCAAGCAAGAGGTTATCTCTACCAGCAGAAATTAGGACTGTGCAAAATATATTTAGAATGTTTGAGTCGGTGGTAAGAAGCAATGTGAACACACCGTTTAAAATATCTAAATTCAAAAAATATTTGAACAAAACTATAATATTGGAATACAGAGGCCTAAAAAAGATAAATGTGTGAGATGTGAAAGGTAAAAAAATACACCTGACTTGGAAAAAACTGGAGGCTGATCATTCAATACACACTGAGAAGAGAGATAATGCTAAACGAATTTTCCCTTATTAACGGGAAAAATCTTTATCAGACGGATTTCTTGTTATGTCAATTGATCTGCAAAAGTTTCTGTCTACACCGTATGGACCAAGTATAATGTTTGGCTCCTCAAGGAAATACGCAGTTTATAATTTCAAGTTATATCAGAGCAAGTCACAAGAAGGTGTTTGTTACATATGGGGAGAAAAGAATGAAAGGCGTGGTGTGAATGGGATCTGCAATAATTTATACAATTATTTGCATCAAATAGATAAACGTGGTGAATTTAAGTCTCTGTCTCTGTTATGTGATAACTGCCCGGGACAAAACAAGGACGAGGACTATTGCAAACTTCAAAGTCGTAGCTCCAATAAGTCCTAAGATATTAACGAAAAATAATGCTATGTATCAATTTGATAAACGAGCTTCTAACGGAGGGTTGATAATATTACTATACCTTATTTTGAAGTATTAACATTATTAACTCTACTGAAATTATTGTTAAATTGAATATATAATTGAATACAATGGATTAATCCAATAATAAGGCTTTATTCTACAGAATATATCTGACATAAAATCATTGACAACTTTGTAACATGACTGACAATGTCATGGATATAATCAAGAGGGTAATATTATGACATTTTCTCGCCTTCTTCTTGCTCGATGAAGTCTTCTAAATATTGTGGAGGCCTCCGTGTCCTAGCTGGTCTATCGATATTCAGTACTGCGTCTTGATTATTCTGTTCTTGAATGGAGTGGTCTTGAATCAAATAGTCTTGATTTTCTTGAATGCTCTGGTCTCGACTTTCGTGAATGCTTTTGTATTGATTTTGATGCAATTGATTTGAATGGACTTGATCTTGATTGATAGAATTTTCATCGCAGAAAATTTATGATATGTGTCCTCGAGGAGCTAAATGTCGAGTTGAAACTGTCTTTTGTTCTCCATTTTACAGTTGGATATGGGCGTATTCCGAGCTTGCTTCTAGGAGTTGAACTTCGTCAACCAAGGGTTCGTATTTATTCGAACGCACAAATCTCTTTAATAGTGTTGGTCCTGGTGCAGCCAGCCATGTAGAAACTGACGATCCATAAGTTGAGCGTCTCACATATTTAAACATACGTTCATGTGGGGTCGAGTTGATAGCAGTACATAAAAGAGATCTGATAGAGTGAATAGAATCCACTAGAACCTGCTCCCACTGGTTTATTTCCAAATTTTTAAATTTTAAAGCCAACTGGATGGTTTGTCATATAATTCCATGAAATGGTTCGCACTGATCATTGCCCTGAGGATTATAGGGAGTCGTGCGACTTGAAGCAATACCATGAGACTCTAAAAACGACTAAAGTTCACGGGACATGAAAGAAGTACCTTGGTCTGAATGAACATATGTCGGAGTGCAAAATGTAGAAAATATTTGACGCAAACATTGGATAACTGTAGAGGATGATATGGGAATCGGGAAAATTCATCAACAACGGTTAGTAAGTACTTATTTCTTGAAAATTAAGGCAAAGGACCTTTAAAATCCAAACTAAGACGTTCAAATGGTGAGGTGGCTTTGATTAATGTTCCTTAATTTTTATGAAATTTTGGATTAATTTCAGCACAATCTGGACATGAGGAGGTAATTTGACGGACGTCTTCCACAGAATAAGGAAGATTTTTGCAGCGTATCCAATGGAAAAACCTGGTAATACCAGGGTGACAAAAAGAAGAATGTAAATCAAATAATCTCTTTTGATCAGCCGATGACATGATTGCAGAAGTAATACGGGAAAATGCATCAGCTACCGTGTTTTGACTTCCTGGCCTGTAAACGATATCATACTTGTAGCATGACAACTCCAAACGACAACGTTGAATTTTTCCATTCTTGATTTTGGAAGAGGATTTGTTATTGAACATAAATGTCACTGACTTCTGATCCGTGATGAGCTGAAATTGTCTACCAATTAAAAAATGTCGCCAGTTTTTCAGTACTTCTACTATTGCGTACGCTTCTTTCTCAACTGACGAATGCTTTTGTTCCTGAGAGGACAAGGTTCCTGAGAAAAATGAGTCTGGTCTTCCTGATTGGGATATTTGAGCAGCTATCGCACTTTCTGAGGCATCGGTTTCAACAGTTAACATAGCGCCGTCTACAATTGAAGGAATCGAAGAGGTGGCTATGTCTTGTTTGAGCTGTCAAAATGCCAGAATTTCTTTTTCAGACTATGGAAAACTTGTCTTGTATGCTAGGGCTGAATTTTCTCGAAAAATTTAGGAACTTATTTAGAGTAGTGTGCAAATCTTCCTAGAATTCTTCGATGAGAAGTTGTAGTATCAGGTAGTGGTGAATTCTAGAGAGGCTTGAGTCGTTCTGGGTCCGGCATCATAGTTTTGTCGCATATTATATAACCGCAAACAGTGACGTCATCCAGATAAGCATGGGCGCTTTTAAGTTTTTCTTTCTTGATGATACTGTCGACGGTTCGTTGGAAACAAGCGACTCCATTGGTAACAACGAACGGAATTCGAGTGAATTGGTACAAAATTTCCACAAGCTTCAAATGCTGTGTAGATCTTGTCTTCTTCCTTAATTGGAATTTGATAATAGGCACTACGGAGGTCAAATGTATTGAAAATGGAATATTTCGAAATTTGGTTTACAATGTCTTCTATCCGTGGCAATGGATATGCATCCAATAATGTATATTTATTTACGGTTTGAGAGTAGTTAATACACATACGTATCTTCTGGTTTTCACTTGTAGTTACCAGAGGCTGAGCTCGCCAAGGGGAGATACTGGGTTCTATGATCTATTATTTTAAAAAATGTTTGATTCCTTGCTCAATAAAGTTGAGGTTTGAAGTTGTAAATCGACGGGATTTTATTGCGATTGGTTTGCAATTAAACGTCAAATTTGAAAATAGACTGAGTGGTTCAACATTTGCTACTGCTAAATTGCATATTGATAGGATAGATTTGTCACCTCCAAAAAGAATTTCGAGTCGGGAATGTTGCTCACTTCAGAGCAGAGTTCATCAAGGACTAAAAGTTTTACATTTGAATAAACGTTATCCATAATTTGTAGGCGTACAATCCAATATCCAAGAGCTTGCGACGTGAGAGATGTTGAAGCCATTTTAACATTTATTTTTGATGGAATGACACAGATATTTCTACTGGCAACAATTTCACTTGAAATATAACTAACAGAACCCCCTGTATCGACTAGTGCATGTGTGATTATGTTGTTTATTTTAATTTGAATAATATATTTGTATAAACAGCTAGGAGAAACAGCAGAAATTGTAGACAAAATAGCAGCACATGTTTCCTGAGTTCTTCTGGTGTTACTTGATCTACACACAATTGAAAATGACCTCTTTCATTGCAGGAATTGCAAATTACATTTTTAGCAGGACAGTGTTCGCGCAGGTGTCTATCTATGCCACAAAAGAAACATTTTTAAAAAGATGCAGCAGCCGCTAACTGCCTGGTTGATGAATTTTCAGAATTTTGTTTTGTAAAACGGCAACACTTGAATCAAAAGTTGGTGAATATGATTCAGCATGTTGCTTGGATATTTTGAACGCTCTTGCAGTATCAATCGCTTGAATTAAGTACAAAGAAGAGTGCTCTAGAAGGCGCTGTCTAATCTGTGGTGAACTTAAACCACTGATAAATAAGTCTCGGATACAATCAACTCTATTCTGTTCGGCCGTGACAACTTTAAATTTGCAGTCTTTGCTCATCTGCCTCAAATTCTGTGAATATTGGTCAATTGACTCATCTACTAGCTGTCTTCTTGATGAGAGAGAATATGGAGAAAATATTTCATTTTTGGGTTTTAGGTAGAGGCTTTCAAGGGTTTTTATGGCATCTTCATACGTTGTACTTTCACTAATAGACTCAAAAACGACTGGACTCACGTAGTTTATTGGTAGATTCAGCTTCTTCGTGTTGTCCTTCGCATCTGCCGCTTCCAGAAAATTCACGAACGATCTGTACCAATGATTCCAAAGTTGACCTGCGTTTCCAAGTGTAACATCTATATCTAAACGATCGGGGTGATGAAGCTTATCCATTTAATATTTCCTGTAGAATAAATTGTAGTGAATACAATGGATTACCTTAAGAATAAAGCGTTATTCTACAGAAAATATCTGACATAAAATTAGTAAAAACTTTCTAACATAACTGACAATGTCATCGATATAATTAAGAGGGTAATATTATGACACAGAGGGTTAATAATACTGTATCTTATTTTGAAGTATCAACATTATTATCTTCACTGAAATTATTGTTAAATTGAATGTTCACCAGCGCGACATTGGCATTGGGTGAAAAATTCTTGTCCCAACTGGATCACGAAATAATTAATATTAAAATAGGCCGTTGACCAGTAAAAACTGACGGTCCGATGGCTGATTTACTTTACTATGCACTGAGGAACGTCATTGTCGTGTACTCATCATCACCACTAGCGGTTGTGCAATGAAACTATCGTAGAATTACCCTATTAAGGCCGATTCTCATTAGAACAGCGCGGCGCGAGCGGCGCGCGCATCGCGTTGCGGCACGTGCATCAAATTTCAGCAAGTCTATTCCTATTTGAGCGTCACCGAGTAGTTTGGCGGCACAGCGTATAGAAGATGTCGTCCTCATCGTCCTCTGATGATTTATTTTTCCTAGCTGCTATTTGACAAGAATAAATGAATACTTACCACTTTCATTTAGTTTTCTTCCAATTTCATCCCAAATATGTTCTCTTCTTATTTGGTTACTGTAATTTTTGTCTTTCATATCGTATAATTCACTATATTCACTAATGAGAAATATTAATTTCTCGATTTTGTGGCCGTCCATTTTAAGGGCCTACTGTAAAATTTTCGGGCGAAACTGCAAGTCACTGCGTGTATTTGACGCATCCTTATCCACACTTGTCCGTCAACTGGCTATGCGACGCGTTTCTAGGTGGCAGTGCCGCGTACCAACGCTCTTGAAAATATTAAAATTCTGCTGCTTTGAAACGCGACGCATAACGTGCAGGTCGTGCAGGTGGTGACGGTTTCATTATTTAACACATAAACAGTTTGAAGCGGAATTTTGCCTAAAGAATCGCGCGCCCCGCCCGCGCCGCGCCGCTCTAGTGAGGATCGGCCTTTATAATAAAGTACCGAAATAACGTGGAGTGACTAATGTTTGTTCACAATTAAACTAAAGCAGAGCAAAATAATTCTTAAGAATAAAAAGAATTAACTATTAAAATAATACCTTTTTTGAGGCCGCCTACATGTTATTGTGAACCGAACGATAAGTAAATGATAATTTATTCAAAATTGGCCTTTATTCTAAAGCACTGTAGCGTTTATTACCGGATAAAAAAGTCTAGATCTCTATACAATTCCAATCCTCAATACCAACTAATAAGACGTCCATAAACGTAGATATCGATTCGGTGAAGAGGTGAAACATAATTTTTTCGAAAATAATTCACTTAAAAACAATGAAACAAATGATTTTATTGTATTATATTTAGTTGTTGATAACGTAACAATCAGTATTGCTACTTTATGAATTTTGAGCTGAGTTTTGTGAGTTTTGAATTTTGAGTTTTGAATTTTTAGTTTGATATTAGCAACATATTGATAATGAATCCAAGTACTAGCGGTGTGTCAGAAGCCAAAAAATGGTCTCATCATTTAACGCCCGAAGAAAAAACGATGATGAATACCGTGTTTGAAGGACTTCGCGCAAGAGAAAAAAATATGACAGTAAGTGAAGTAGTTACATTATGTAGTATTTTGACAAAAAAGGGAGAAAGCACTGTATATAGGTAATTAAATGAACTAGTCAGTCAAATACGTCGACGTCTACGCCTGAAACTAGAGGAAGAAAAAAATTGAACTAGACGATCAACAAAAGCAGATGATATGTCGCGCAATACATGGATTTTATTTTAAAAATGAGGTACCAACTTCGAAGAAAATTGCATTGTCTCTTCAGTCTAATGAAGAATGAAGAAATTTTTTATTACGCACATTACGTAACTTGAACTTTAGATATTTGAAGCGAAGCCGGAATAGTGCCTTAATTGAAAAACAGGAGATAATTTTATGGCGCTGGAAATATTTAAAAGCCATAGAAGAGCATCGAAGAGATAACAAAAAAATATATGACACCGATGAAACGTGGTTAAATGAATGCCTTACAGTTCCAAAAATTGGCAAAATTTCAATATAAAAAACAAAAGACAAGCATTCATAGAAGGACTATCGACTGGATTCAAAGCTCCATCTGGAAAAGGTAAACGCCTCATTATAACACATATCGGCAGTGATTCAGGATTCGTCGGAGGAGGTATAAACGCATTCGTTTCTAATAAATCTGGCGATAAGTATGAAGAAATTAATGCGGAACATTATGAAAAATTGTTTCCTGAGATTCTTTTAAGAATTAAACCAGGTTCTGTTGTCGTTATAGACAACGCACCGTATGAAAGCCGACATATCGAGCAGTAACCAACAACCAAATAGAGAAAAGCTCACATTGCAGAGTGGCTTAATGAAAAAAATATTCCATTTGATAACAATTTGTTAAAAGTGGAATTATTAAATTTGACGCGGCTGCACAAACACAAATATATTCGATACGCAGTAGATGAATTGGCACAAAGGCGAGGGGTAATTCTTCTCAGATTGCCGCACTATCATTGCGAGCTGAACCCAATAGAGCTTGTTTGGGCTCCAATAAAAAATGGAGTAGCAAAGCAAAATGTCACTTTTGAACTAAACGACGTTAAAGAGCTTCTTCATGATGCTGAAAGTAATGTGACATCAGAATTATGGACAAATTGTATAAAGCATGTCATAAAAGAAGATAAGTAGATGTGGGATCTTGATAACCACATTGAAATCACTATAGAACCAGTGGTTGTGAATCTTAACGAAGATACTACTACAGGGAATTAATATGAAGATATGTTTTAATGAATCTGAAGATATTTTAGAAGAATTATAATAATTAGCGACTGGAATTCAAACGTTAGGCTTATTGCTCAATTTTTTAAATAATCATGAGAGATTTACTTTAGCTTTTTCTATGTTTTTCTTGAAGTTTAATGCTTTCTTTTTCCCCGAAGGCCTTGCATTCTGCCATGCCTTTTAATGTTTAGTTAGTTACGAGAAGATCGGAACCGATCCAACACTTACTTTTCTCCATTGAAGACAAAAACGGACCGTGCGATTTGTAAATTGGATTTTTATTTCACCTCTCGATCTTCACATACAATTTAATGCCTGGCGGATCACTAGACCGAGGAGTGGTTATTTTTTAAAAGAACTTGATGATCGCACTAATCTATTTTTCGTAACTTACTTTGAGTTTTAATTTGCTCTTATTACTTATTTTATTTAATTTTTTAATTGGTTTCTAAATTCATTTTTGGCTTAATATACTGACTTATTGCTTTTTCCGCAAATTTTGAACTGTTCAAGTTTTTTTTGTTCAATATTTTCATGCTATTAGCACTATTTTTGCAATTTTTTGCTCCAATAATTACCTTATAAATATTTTTTTTATCCTTAAAATAATCTATTATAGAATTGATTCCATATTAGAAGGTGAAACCGTTTGTAATATGAAGTTTTCATTTTTTTTAGTAGTCAAGATTTGTTATTGGCCATAATTGCTATAATTGCCCTCCACCAGTCTTTTGGTAGGAATATTTATATCTACATTGCTAAAAGATAAATTATTTATTAATAATCAAATACTTGTGCCTGTAAATAATAAATGCCATCATACGCTTATGAGTTGGTGATAAAGATGCGAGTCTAAACCTCTTCAAACAATAAGAATGGTATGAGTCACGTTATTTCGGTACTTTATTATACAAGTTGAAAATTTGTTGAGAATTAGCGAACAACAAATACGGAAAGTGATAACATACAAAAGATAAAACAACCAGGAATAGAAAGACGTAAGTGCACTTGCATAAATCATAATTATGAAAACAAAATACAAGTAAATTGAGAAACAAATGAGCAATACCGAAATTTATCAATTTTAACAAGAAATAAATTATACATACAAAAACTGGTAGCACGGAATACGATAAGAAATTTTATACAGTCAGAAAATCAATAGTACAGGAGCGTAATAAACAGAAATTATTCAAAAGAATAAAAGGAATCGGTCACGGTAATAAGTTAGCTCGCCTACGGGTTAGGGGTGAACTTAGTAGATCTGTAACAAAAACTGTTTGCGAGATATTTGAAATCCGGTGCTGAAAAAGAAAGAATGGGGGAGATGGATGAAATAAGAAAAAAGTTTAAATGCCTGACTGATAAAATGACAACCATCAAAAACAAACTAGAGAATAACATGGAAGAAATAACAGAGCTGAAAGAGGAAAATAATTGCCTGAAACAAATGATAAAAACACAAGAAAGAAGAATCGAAATGATGGAACGAGAGACTGAAAGAAACAAAATAGAAGATAGTGAAGAAGAACGATCTGGAGACACAAAAATAAAAATCGGAAGAATTTCAAAAGAAGCAGGAATAGAAGTGAATTTAAAAAACGAAGTAAACGATCTACGAAGATTAGGAGAATTCAATAGTAGAACTAAGAGACCAATTATTATAAAGCTCAACCAATGGTAAAAGAAGCAGGAAATAATGAAAAAAAAAGAAAAACCTAAAAGGTACAAACATTTGGCTAAATGATGATTTGCCAAAAAGAGTACAGGAAAACCGGAAATACATGATGCAGTTTATGAAAAGAGCAAGGGAAAATGGAAGTAGAGCATACTTTAAATATGATAAATAGATAATAGATGGAAATATTCATGACAAGTATAGTTTCCAGAAAGGCCAAGAATAGATAGAAAAGGCGGAGACAAATAAGCCTAAAAGGAAAATAAACGTTAGATCACCGGAGGCAGGAGAAAGCGACGAGAAAATAACCAAGATACTTAGAAGAGAAGAAAAATACTAGAAAAAGAGGAACAACTAGAAGAAGAATATGGAGACGAAAGAGGCATTGAAGAGGAACGGAAAAATGGAGAGCAGAAGAAAGATAGGATCAGTTTTAGAATTGGAAGTAACTTTATGATTAGTAATAGTAAATTAATGATAACAAATTGTAGTAAAGGGATAAATGTGGATAATAGGATTAGGATAGATAAAGGCAATAACAAGAAAGAATATAATGTAAGTACAAATGAAAAAGGTAGGGGGATATATAATAATAATTGTAATTATATGTTTGAAAAAAGGGTACAAGACAAAAGTAGAGAAAACACTAATGATAAACCAGGCGATAAAAAAAGTAAATATCGATCAAAAAGGGGAAAGAAAAAAAAGTACGTAGGACTAGAGAAATTAAAATAAGTACTTGGAACGTAAGGACAATGTTATAACCAGGAAATATGGAGGAAATTGCATGGGAATTGGAAAAAGATGATAATGATGTAGCAGCACTGCAGAAAATAAGATGGAGGGGGAAAGGAAGTATTGAAAAAAAGAAATATAAATTATTTTACTCGAGAAGAGAACAGCAAGGACAATATGGAGTACCATTTATAGTGAGACAAAAAATAAAAGGAAATATATTTGAGTTTAGACCAATCGATGAGAGAATGGCCTATATAAGAATTGAGGCGAGACCCTTCAATCTGTCAATAATAAATGTTTATGCACCCACAGAGGTGGCAGAAGATGACGAAAGGGAGATCTTCTATGAAAAGGTAGAAGAAATATTGAAAATACCAAAACAAGATACGATAATATTATTGGGTAACCTGAACGCGCAAATTGGAAAAGAGGAATATTACAGACAAATAAGTGGTATACACACATTACATGAAAAAACAAACAACAATGGACACAGAATTTGTAATCTGGCAGTAAAAATGAACATGATCATTTGCAGTACGATGTTACAACACACCAAATGGAATAAAGTTACGTGGAGATCACCTGATTGCAAAACATATACACAAATTGATCACATATTGATCACAAAAAGAAAACGGTCGACAATGAAAGATGTCTGAACATATAGAGGGGCGTGTGCTGATACGGATCATTACATATGGTTGCAGGCACTATGCTAAAAAAGATAAAGATTCAAAATAAAATAAAGTATGCAACAAAAAATGGGACATAAGAAAACTAGAACACACAGAAACACAAAACGAGTACAGAGATAGTATAGAAGAACAATTCATCAATGAGGCAGAAGAAATTAGTGGAATTCAAGCAGGATGGAAAATGATAGGAAAATGTGTAAATACAGCTGCAAACAAAAAAATAGGAACGGTGGTAAACAGAGAACAGAAGGAATGGCTCGATGAAAAATGCAAAGAAATTATTGAAATGAAAAAAGAAGCACGGTAAAATGGATAAGGACGAACAGAAATGAAGAAAGAGAAACTTATGAAAAACTAAGAGAAGAAACAATAAAACAATAAAACAAGCTAAGAGAAAAACAGAAAACAGAATTAGTGAAATAGAAAGGGCAAGTTATGCGAGGAACACAAAAGCTTTTTATCAGAAAATAAATGCACAGACCCAAAACAAAGCAACAGGAATAAAGAAACAAAGCGGGAAGAATAGTTAATGAAGATACGAAATATAAAGAGACATGGATGGAATACTTGAGGAAATTACTATCGGAAACAGAAGTAAGAGAGGATGTTGAAATAGAAGCAAAGAACAAACAAGATGGAATCGAGAGCCCAACGACGGAAGAAATTAGAGAGATCATTAACAGGAGTAAGAATGGAAAAGCGCCAGAAAGCGACGGAATCAACATGGAACTTATCAAATACGGAGGGACTAAACTGTTATACCAATTGATATATAAAATATGGGAAGAAGAAGAGATTCCAGAGGAATGGAAGGTGGGAAAAATAGTAGTAATACACAAGAAGGGAGACCAACAAGCTTGTGAAAACTTCAGAGGAATTACGCTACTGAATACAGCATATAAGATAACAACAACAATCATAAAAAGAAGACTGCATGACGCAAGTTACAGAGGTGGAGAATATCAGTACGGATTTACAAAGAGAAGGTCAACTACAAATGCGATGAATATACTAAAACAAATTTTGGAAAAGTCCAACGAATATAACATAGACATTGAGATACTATTCATTGACTTCCAAAGAGCATTTGACTCAATAAAAAGGAATCAATTATTGAAAGCGCTGAATGAAATGAGAGTGTATAATAAACTGATAAGAATAATAAGAATGACACTAGACCAAAGCGTAGCAGAAGTAATAACACAAAGAGGGGAAACAGAGAAGTTTACATATAATAAAGGAGTCAAGCAAGGAGACTCTCTGTCGGCAACACTATTTAATTTGGTACTAGAATATACGTTGAAAAAGATATGTAAAGGAAATTTAAGGACCAGAGGAGGACAAATAATAGGGTATGCCGACGATGAAGCGCTAGTGACTAAAAACAGAATGGTAATGGAAGAATTGTTGCAGGAGATATCAAGGGAGGGAAAGAAAATTGGACTGGTGATAAATACACATGAAACCAAATTATCAAGAATTGTGAATAAAAAAAGTGGAAATTGGAAGATATGAATTTGAAGAAGTGGATAGAGTTAAATATCTGGGAATAACAATTAGTAGCGATGGAGACAGAGAAACTGAGATAAGGGAAAGAATCGTAGCAACAAACAATGCATTTCAGGCTAACAAAAAATTATTACAAAATAAAATAATTAGCAAGCGCACGTAAAAAAGAATATATAACACAATAATTAGACCGGTGATGATGTATGGGGCAGAAACATTATCTATGACTAAAAAACAACAAGAGAATATAAGAATACAGAAACGAAAAATACTAAAAACAATATTAGGACCAAAAAAATAGGTGAAAAATATAGAAGAAGAACAAATATGGAACTATATCAAGACATACAAAAAGACATAGTAAGACAAATTAAGGAACAAAGATTAAAATTGTTGGGACACATATGGAAAGCAGGTAAGAGAGCAATAATATACTCAATGGTAGAGTGGAAGCCCTTAAGTGAGACAAGAAGGGGAAGACCAAGAATAACTTGGTCGGCGGAGGTAGTAGGTGATCTCAAGACTATGAGAATTAGGTACTGGGAGGAGAAAACGCAGGATAAGAAGCAATGGCTACAAATAGTAGAAAAAATATGAAAAAGTAAATGTGGTCCGATCCACCCTTATGAAAGGATCTAGAAAGCTCGTAAGAGCGGCGCTGCCCCCACTATACATATATATATATATATATATATATATATATATATATATATATATATATATATATATATCATCATCATCATCATCATCATCATCATCATCATCATCATCATCATCATCATCATCATCATCATATGCAGCTTATTCAACCAATTTGTTATGGTGTAGCCTCCCTTTACATATTTATATATTCCATTTCCATGTGGGCCCATTGTTGTCTATTGCTAACTATGCGGCCCCAAGTTGATCCTGCGAGTTTCTTTATGTCGTAGTCCCATCTTAAGTTGGGGCGTCTTCTTGGTCTTTTCACGCCTCGGGGATACCATTGCGTTATCTTTGTGGTCCATCTATCGTCTGTCCTTCTAGCGAGATGCCCCGCCCATTGCCACTTTAGGGATCTGATTCTATTTATGACATCTATCACTTGGGTCTTCTGTCTGATCCAATCAAGCCTTTTTCTATCTCTCCTTGTTATCCCAAGCATGCATCGTTCCATAGACCTCTGCGTTACCTGGAGTTTTCTAATGATATCAGTTTTCAGGGTCCAGGTTTCACAGCCGTATGTTAATACTGGTAGTACGAACTGATCAAACGCTTTCTTTTTCAAACGGAGTGACATTCTAGACTTGAAGATGATAGAGTTCTGTCCAAATGTTCTCCATGCTAATTTGATTCTTCTGTTTATTTCTGGAAGTAGAGAGCCTGATATGTGTATTAGTTGACCCAGGTATATGTATTCCTCTACTATTTCCAGGGCAGTGTCATTAATTGTTATTTCTTGTGCGTTTATCAGTTCGTTATACATTATCTTGGTCTTACTCAGATTTATTTCAAGACCTACTTCGTTGCTTGCTGCATTCAATTCATTTATTTGTTGTTTCATTTCGCCAGGGTTACTCGCTATCAGGATGATGTCATCAGCGAATCTTAGATGGTTCAAGTATTCTCCATCTATATTCAGACCTGTGTTGTTCCAGCCCAGTTTTCTGAAGATGCTTTCTAGTGTAGCTGTAAATAACTTTGGTGATATTGCGTCTCCTTGTCTAACTCCTCTGCTGGTGGGGAATTCTGGTGTGCCCTCATATATCCTAACTCTCGCTTTGGCTTCCCTATATATATTTGCTAGGGTCTCAATATATGGCTTGTCGACCCCTTGTTCTGTTAGGGCATTTATTACTGCTCTGGGATATATAGAGTCGAATGCTTTCTCAAAGTCGATGAAGGCTAGTGCTAGTGGTTGGTCGTATTCTTTGGTTCGACTGATAACCTCTTTGAGGGTATGGATGTGATCTATGGTACTAAAGCCTTTGCGGAATCCAGCCAGATGGCGGAGTGCGTTAGAGCACCGGATATTGGGTTTTCTTGACCTGAAGGACGGAGGTTCGAATCTCACTCTAGTAAGGGCTTTTTCATAAATAAAAAGTTCCACAAAAAATCTGGGGGTACAGGGTCCGTCAGTAAATGGCGAAAACTGGCGGACGACATCCCTCGCCCCTTGCCAACCCGCATTGAGGCAGCGTGGTAAGGTACGCCTCACAACCCCAGCATGACAGACAAGGACAAGTTACGGCCCTCATTCTCCGTAAGCATGAAGGGCCCTAGGAGCGGTAGATCCTGGGAACCAGCCACGAGGGCAGAGGGTGCTAAGAATCTGCGGAGTCTAAACCACTACCCATGAACTAAATTACACCTAGCAACTTATAACTGCCGTACACTCTCTAATCAAGCTAGGATTATAGAACCAGAAACAGAGGCAGCAAAAATAAAGTGGGATATCATGGGCATTAGCGAAGTAAGACGAAAAAATGAAGAACTCATAGAACTTGAATCAGGGAATCTTCTATACCACCAAGGATCACCAACAGGAAGAACAAGCGGAGTACGATTCCTAATTAAGAAAACCTGGAAAAATAGAATCATAAGGATAACAAGCACCTCAGACAGAGTAGCCAGCATAACACTAAGACTCTCCAAAAGATATACTATCCAGATTATTCAGGTATACGCCCCAACAATCAGCCATAGTGACGACGAAATAGAAGAATTCTATAATGAAATAACCCAAGCGGTCAGCAACGACAATAGTCACTTCAAATACATAATGGGAGACTTTAATGCCAAAGTAGGACACAGGAAAGACCAAGAAAAAGGAATGGGGAAATATGGATTTGGAGAAAGGAATGAAAGAGGAGAGAGGTTAATACAGTTCGCACACTTTCAGAACATGTATGTGGCAAACTCCTTCTTCAAGAAGAACCCTAACAGGAAATGGACCTGAGAAGGCCCCGGTGCAACTATCAGAAACGAAATAGACTTTATCCTCACCAATAAAATTAACACAGTAAAAGATCTAAGCACGCTCAACAAGTTTACTACTGGAAGCGACCATCGACTAATTAGAGCTCGACTGGTCTTAGATATAAAACTAGAAAGGTCAAGACTAATCAAAACCAACACAACGAAAAACATAAACAACGGAAGGCTGAAAGAGAACTCTCACCAATATGAAGCACTACTAGAAGAAAGACTACAAAAAGTGGAATATAACAACCCTGAACTGATAGACACAATTCGAAACTGCGCCGTAGAAGTGGTAGGTTTGTTTGTTTGTTTGTTTTAAAACGTCTTTATTAACAATAATTTTACATTGATTATATACAATTATATACAAGATAGTGAGGCCGATGTTCTGGCAATCTTGGTACAATCGATCGTCATGATGTTTGTGTATATGGCGCCTTGCGTTTCTGCATAATCCATTTACTATGATTTTATAACTTCCTTTGTCCCGTATTCACAAATATGATTCCATGGCTATTTCGACTAGTAAATCCCTGAAAAGCAGCTGAAAAACAGGGTTTCAAAACGGAATGAGAGATTAAGTTATGAGTAGAGGCAACATGACAGATGTTATTATTGTGTATTATAGAATATGTGTGCTTGAAAATTTTTAAGGGTGATCAGAGGTAACTAGTACCTTTGATTCGTTGTCTTTGGTTGTTGAAATAAAACAACTAGTTATGTGAACAAGTTACCATGCAGAAGCCTACACCCACTATCACGGGTGTCTTCTGCGCGACTGGCGGCTTTGAGAGTTTCTCGAAGATTTTTGGGTAAGCAATGTTTATAAAAAATTTTGGATATTTTTGTTATAAAGTCCTTAATAGTGGGTAAGTCTGCTTGATCATGTAACCATGTATTTTTTGGAAGTTTAGGGTAAACTGTTTTGTGTGGTATTGCCATACGTAAGCACTTGTTTTGCACCACCTGCAGTGTATGAAAATTGTGTTTAGTGGCTGTGTAGTAGGCCGGAGCGGCGTATGTTAGTATTGGTCTAATAACTTGCCTGTATATGATCAATTTGTTATGTGGTGAGAGACAGCTTTTCTTACAGATCAGTGGGTACAATTTGCTCATTGCCATCTTCGCTTTTTGTACTTGTTTCATAATGTGTGCATTGGCATTAGTGTTGCCCTGCACTGTATATCCCAAGTATTTTAGTGTGTTACTGGGTGATATAATTTGCCCATCTACACATAGCTGAGATTGCAATGAGCACTTGTTCCTCCCCATCCTCCTGAGTAACAAGTACTCTGTTTTGGAGGGGTTGATAGTAAGTTTGTTGTCCCTCATGTATGTCAGTATTTGTGTATTTATGTGTGTTTGAATGTTTTGTAGTGCAAAGTCTGGAGTCGTTGCAGATGATACAAAACATGTGTCGTCTGCGTACATGGCGGTTAAAATTTGCGGTGAGGAGGGTAAATCGTGGGTAAATAGGGAATACAGCAAGGGTGAAAGTACCGACCCTTGTGGAACTCCGGCGAGTATGGAGTATGGCCCTGCTACACCTTCGTTCACACAAGAATAAAATTTTCTATCAGTAATATAAGATTTAATAATTTTAATTAGGTATTCTGGAAATTTGAGTTTAATAAGTTTATATATTAGCCCCTCGTGCCATACGGTGTCAAAGGCTTTTTGAATGTCAATAGTGGTCATTATTGATTTATTTTTTTTGTGGAACTCTTCTCTAATGTGATTAAATACTCTTATAATTTGCGCGACTGTACTATGACCGCCTCTGAAACCGTATTGCTCTTGGGGTATAATATTATGTTTATCAACATATTTTTGAATTCTAGTGAGAATAACTTTGTCTATCACCTTTGCTATATTGTTAAGTAAGGAGATAGGTCTATAACTGTCCACATAACAGGGTTATTTGTTGGCTTTGATAATCGGTATAACATTGGCAATCTTGAGCATATCGGGATAGATACCATTTTTAATTATATAGTTTACAATATGTGTAATTTGCACTATTGCTTTTTTAGGAAGACTTTTTAGTAATACATTTGTAATCCCATCCACCCCCGGTGCAGTCTTGTTTTTGAGTGTGCCAATGGTGCTTGTTATTTCTGATGTGGTTACTAAATTTGTGTTGTGTGTTGTTCGTACATTTTTCAAGTAATCTGTGACTATTTGATTTATATTTAGGTGATATTGTGTGTTTGGTGTATTATTGATAAAATTGTCCTGAAAGTACTCTCCAAAGGCTTGTGCAATATTGGATTTTTGGATTATAATGTTGCCATTTACTACTATTTTTGTTAATTCTTCTCGTTTACTTTTTAATTGTTTAGTTATTTTCCATAGTGAATTATCTTTTGTGGTAAGTTTTTCTAGAAACACTTTCCAGTTGTAGTTTCTATATTCATTTATTAATGTGTTTATTAAGTTTTGATAATATTTTAATGATTGTCAGTCGTTATTATTTCTGTTTATTTGCCATCTTTTGCGGATTTTATTTTTGCCTTTAATTATGTTTAAAATGTAATCGGGAAGAGAATTTTGGAGGTTTAATTTATGTTTTAAGGATGTTGATGTGTTTCGAGCAGTGATTATGATATTTTGAAGATTTTGAATAGTGTTAGTGAATTGATTTATATTTTCTATTTTGTCTACGATGATAAGTTTTTCATTAATATATTTTTTAAATAATTTCCAATTTGTTGTTGTATAATCGTATTTTTTAATCGGGGGAGAGTGTATAGTGTGGGACATTTTTAATTCTAGAAGGATGGGGTCGTGGTCAGAGTTCAAATCCGGAATGGTTTTCATTTTTGTTACTGTATTTATGTTTCTCCCTATAGCAGTGTCTATGGTGCTAGGGGAGAAACCAGAGTATGGGAAATGTGTAGGATCGTCGGTACTGTATATGTTACAGTCCGATTTGTCACAAAACCTTAAGAGAGTACTTCCATTTGGATTGGCATGTGAGGCATAGGAGTCCCATAGCGGGTGCTTACAATTTAAGTCACCAACCATGAGAACCCTACTATGAGTATTTATGATATTGAAAAAGTCTGATTCATATAATTTTTTATTTGGTGAATTGTATGCCCCCACTATTTTTAATTTATTATCTATTAGTAATGAGATATGCTCAATCGATGAATTATTTGGTTGCAGAATTTGGAATTTTATGTCTTTTTTAATTAATACTGCGATACCGCCTCCGCCGACATTTGCGGGGCGGTCTTGTCTATATAGACTATATTCGGGATTTCTAAAGCTCACGGTTTTGTTTGGTTTGAGAAGTGTCTCGAACAGAAAGAAGATATCTGGTTTATGGAAGGCGAGAAAATGTCTGAGAATTTGGAGTTTATTTATAACTCCATTGGTATTATAGAAAATTATTTTAAGATGATTACGTTTTTGAATTCCTGTTTTACCACCTACCTGCCTAGATGTCATATTTGTCAATCCCGGCTACAAAGTTGTTATATATTGTAAACTTGTCTAATTTGGTTGAGGCATTCTTCATCTCTTGGAGTAGATCAGATACAGCTCTTGTAAGTTCGTCAAGATTTACTATGCTTTGGAGTTCTTGAAACATTTGGTTTAATTGCGTGAATTTATTTAAGTCAGTCGTTGGGACAGTTGTTGTTTGTGGGTTATTTGCAATTTTAGGAGTGTTTTGTTGAGGGGCAGGATTTGAGTGCTTTGTTGGTAAAATGGGAAATTCTTGTTGGGAAAGTATGGTTCTGTTGTTCCAGGGATTCGTCGTTGGGATAGGGGCAGGAATAAATATGGGTGTTGCCTTCTTTGTTGTTTGCGTTCTTCTGGATTCCAGCCATTCCCGTCTTTTCATGTACTCTGGACATATTTCTGCGTTCGCAGGGTGGTCGCCTTTGCAGTTAGCACATTTAGCCGGTTTAGAGCGATCTTTGGGGCACTCTGGGGTCAGATGGGGTGCAGCACATTTCAAACATCTAGGAGCACGTCCACAATTTGATGTTGCATGACCCCAGAGCTGACATATGTGGCACTGGATGATGGGTTTTACTTGTCGTCTATGTTCCCATAGTATTCGGGTGTGTTCAATTACCCTAACATTTTTGTTAAGGTAATCTAAAGTAATTTTCGGTTCAGTGATAACAAGATATAATGGCCTTGCTTTCGTAGTCATTCGGAATATGTCTTTAATATTGATTTTATAGATGTTGACAAGTTAATCTTTGATTTCATCTATTTGCATCCCTTCCGCAAGTCCTCTCAGTACAAAAGCATGAGTTTTATCGTCTTTCCTAGTATACGTGTGGAATGGGACTTTTTCCACTCTAAGAATTTGTTTTAGCTTGTTAAAATCTTCGACTTCTTTAGTGAATATTATTGTTGAATTCGTGGTGTACTTCATTTCGAATGATTTTGTGACGTATTCTTTTAGTTTCAGCACCATTTCTTTGTGTGCTGAAACGTTCCCGTCAATTATGATGGGCGGGCATGAGATTGCGGTTTTTTTAACGTTTTTTGATACAATAGTTTCTTTTGGTTTAGAACGTTTTATATTTCTATTTTTATTTGTATCATCTGAGCTTTCGTCTGAAATATTTAATTTTCGGAATTTGGTTTTTTTCCTTTTTTTTGTGGCATCGTGGACGCGTCATCCTCGGATTCTTCAGATAACGTTTCGTATCTATTACTTGTTTTCGTTTCTGTTTCTTTTTTCTTTTTTCTTATGAGAGTGTTGAATGAGGTAACCTTTTTTGCGACAATGAATTTATCTTGTTGCGATGTAACTTCCATTTGTTGCGATGTAACTTCCATTTGCTCTTCAGTGGGGATAGTAATTATGGCATTCATGTCCTCGTTTTGATTTATGTTTTTTGTCATGTCCATCGTCCTAGGTACTATCTTTTTTTTATTTAGGTTTTCATATTGGGAAACAAATTGGTCGGTAGTAGGTGTGTTTTCCTCGTTTTCTACTTGTTGTGCCCATGATTGGCTAGCTAAATTATGTATAAGGGCTTGTGTCGTCTTGGTTTTGGTTTCGGATATTGTTGAGTTTTTCTCATCCTCCGATGCGCTAGTGCTGTACCCTATTGTGTCTTCTTCCATTGGAATTTTATTTTTTGAATTTTGTAATTTTTTAGTTTTGTCCGGGGTGGATGTGCTATTTATAGTTTTACCTCTACACGTAGGGATTGATAGGTCTAATGTATGATCTGTTGTCAGTTCTGAGTTTTCTATACACTTTTTAATTTGATCGTTTTCTATACACTTTTTGTCTTGGCAGTTTTCTAGACACTTTTTATTTTGAGTGTTTCCTAGACACTTTTCTAAGTTTGGACTTTCTATACTCTTTTCTTTGTTAGTTTGTCCTATACACTTTTCTACGGTGTTAGAAAGTTCTATACACTTGTTTAATTCGGATACGTTAATAGAGTCAAAGCAAGTTTTTGGAATTATTATTATGTCTAAATTTGGTATTGTTTTATCTGTGTTATTTTCTATCTCATTTATAAAAGCGATTTGATGATAATTTTGATTTTTGATTTTTAGTTCTTGTGTTCTAATTTTGATTCTCTCTAGTTCTTTTAAGTAATTTGAGCTATGAGAGTCAGCGCTGGTACATGGTTCGTCGTCCTCGTTTTGTGATTTGGACTCCCCAGTATTTTTCCATTCACTTTTTTTTGTGTCGGTTTTTTTATTCGAGTTTTTATGAGTGTATGTTAGTTTGGGTCTATTTGTGATCTTATTTTTAAACGTACCTTTAGATATCTTTTTCCTGGGGGATGTTTTCACTTTTATTAAATGTTTTGTTTTTGGTTTATTTTTAATTGTCACTGTTTTATCACTGTTTAAGTTTTCATTGATAAAGATATCAGGTTTAACACTGGCAAGTCTTTGAATTTTTTCCCTTAGCCGTCGGGTGTACTCCGTAGGGTACGGTGTACCCGTTATTGGGGGTGAGGGTAACGTTTGGAAGTCTATGAGGATAACTCGATAGAATTCCTGTGAACAAACTCTTTCACTATTATAGATAAATTAAAATATTTAATAACAATTTTCCAATAAATTACAATTCAACCGTCGCACTTGAAATATGCTTTGGAAGTGGGAGGTCTGCAACAACGAGGTGAACACAAAAAACTAACTCCGGAAACAAAAGCACTATTACAAAAACGAAGAGAAATGGAAAAGAGAACAAACATTCAAAGAATTGAATACACCGAACTGTGCAAGACGATACGAAAGAAAATCGCAGAAGATATCAGGAATTACAACGAGAAACTGGTACAAACAACAATAGAAAACCGTAAAAGCTACAAAAATGCAAAAAGGGCACTAATAATAGGGAAAAGACAGATAGTTGCATTAACTGATGGAAACACAAGAACCACAGACAGGAATGAAATAATAGACCTAGTAGCCAAATTCTATGGAGACCTATACAAGGCCCCTGAAAATTTGGAAGAAATAATAGAACACTCAGAAGATGCCATACCAGAAGTATTGGTGGAGGAAGTAGAAATGGCACTGAATAGCATGAAAAATGGCAAAGCAGCGGGAAATGACGGCATCACGACCGAAATACTCAAATATGCAGGAGCTAAAACATGGAAGTACCTTGCCAAACTATACACGAACTGTCTGATGTCCAGGAGCATACCTAAAGAGTGGAACAGCGCCCTTATAGTGTTGATCCACAAGAAAGGCAGCAAAGAAGACATTAAGAACTACAGACCAATAATTCTACTACCAGTGACGTACAAGGTATTCACAAAGATCATTCACAACAGAATACAAAATACACTAGACTCGGCCCAACCACGAGAACAGGCTGGATATATATATATATATATATATATATATATATATATATATATATATATACATATATATATATATATATATATATATATATATATATATATATTTTAGTCATCTGATTGTGATTGTGCTATTTTAAACCTTTTTTAGTGAACTGTTTCATACTTGAATGTCCGTAGTTTATTTTTATATAACATAATGGATCCTAACCTCAATTCGGAGGTAAGTTCGCACCTGTTGCGATTTCTTCTATATTATATATTACTTATCAACTACAGTATCTTAATGCTGTTTTTCCATTTCAGTATTCCTGATGATGAGGACAATCATCCTCGAAAGCTTGAAAATTTTCCGTTTCCTTCTTGCTGCTTTCCCCAATATTCACCAGTTTTATATATATATATATATATATATATATATATATAAAAAGATATATACATATATATATATATATATATATATATATATATATATAAATATATATATATATATATATATATACATATATTTATATGAAACTTTCTTGGATTTCTGTCAAATAAAAACATTATTAAATGATTAAAATGTCATTTACTAAAACTGTCGAACAATGGTGACGTTTCAGTCTTAAATTTAGACCTTTATCAAACCCAAAGTGTAGTCAGTGAATTTTTATTAAAATCAAACTCAAAAATACGTTCACATCATTATAACTATAATTCTGCACAATGGCGGCTATTACTAGTTAAATCAAATATGGAGACTTGTTGCGGTTATTTACAATATCATCCTGTAGATATCATTGGCGACACGTTATGTTTCTGCTAAAATATCCGCTATGTTTGTCTTCATAACAAAAAATAAGTTCTCATATCAATATGAAATTGAGCCTTAGATGTCCGCCACTAATAAGATGAATTGTTATTTCAAATAAAGGGTTAGTGATGACGTAGATGCGAAGAACGGTGATATTGTTATCTTATAAGGATTTTGCAAATAAAATCAAGATTTGATACTCCCTCATTTCCAAATAAATCATATAAAAAAATTTCTGACGAACGTGTTCCTCGCTTTGTATGTGACGAATCATTTCTACCGGTTATACAATGAAGGAGATATTTCGAGAAATACTTGGAACATGAAAACATCTAATTGCAGATCTTATAAATTGAACCATAGTTATTCTAGCGACATAAGTCGGAGCTATTTTAGAATAACGGTAATCCTCCTTCACGGAAATCAATAATAACTTACGACGGTTCACGTTACGTTCCCTTATATCATTTTATTTGGAATACAAACAGAACAAATCACTAAGATATTACAAAACGCATAACAAAATAGAGGGAGGGGCGTTTACCGTTTTACCTTATAGTTTATTCATAATATATCCAAAAATGATGATATTGAAAAAAACATTTATTACGTGTTCAAATAAGTTTCACCAATACAACAATTAATCTCTCAGTTGTAATATTGGATATTTGTGTACCGGCTTTTAACGTCTTCAATCAAACCTAACATCCCTAATGTCAGGAAAAAGGTGAAAGACAATCTATATTTTCCTGATAAATCCTTAATGAACTAAAGCTTAACGTCCAGCCATTTTCAATCGAAAGAGAACATAGAAGAGAATACCTTAGTCAGTTTCTCAATATGTTTTCTGAAAATGTTCCCAGTAACTTTCTGACATGATAGCATATCCAGAAAATTTCACGACAGTAAAAAAGAAGTCAGTTCCAATAAAACATGGCAATATCTTATTATGTCTGAGTAGTTTCATACGATTTCATTTATCGTCTACTGTATATTCCATGCTGAAATTTCTTCAGGCATTATATTTCCACCAAAAACGTGACTGCAACAAATTCGACGAACAAAATCCCTTGGGGAGTCTTAGTATATGATGAAACAAAGTAATCAATATCTGATTATATTCTGGCTCCAAGTTATTTACATAAATTTCACCTGTATTCAATAAACAGTATCTGTAAAGGAGAAATAATATGAGTTTTACTCCATATATGTGAAACTCGTTCGTATCCCGTTGATAAAATATTGAATATGTAAACAAACATAATTCGTAGCAATTATATCTACTGCTCTAGTTAATTTCATTATAATGCTGTTGATAGAAATATGCCAAAAGTCAAAGTAACATGAGGTACCACCAGCTTACTTTTTGTTACCTGTTGTTCGGTTTAATTTTTTTGTAGCGGTTACTCAGTTATAGAGCATCTCAGGCGTGGGACACAGATACATCTAGGGAGTTCTCCACTTTTAAACTATCTTCTTAACTGATTATTGTAAAGATCAGCAGATATAGTTTTCCTGGATTCATATATCATTAAAAAAGATATTCCGGATATTTGTAATACCATATCTCCTCCTATTCATATATATTAAGTCAGACACAAGGTAGGTCACCTCTTGGTCGAGCCAAAAAAAATTATGATAAATAATAAATACTACCAAAACTGCCATCTACGGTTGTTAGTAAAACTTTGCGCCATTTACACGTCTCAAGTTACTCTAGAAAGAATAAAATGTCTATTTAATAAACAATTAAATTACCTTATCAAATTTAAATCACAAAAATTTTTTAAATCACGTAAAATACCATGTCGTATATTAAATTTATCCACCTTTTTCTATTTTCAATTGATACTTACTAAAAAACATTCTTCCAAATGATTCTCAATTAATTGACTGAAATATATTCAGATAAAATTTTTATATATACATAGTTATTTTCCAACTTATTTTAAGCTAATCTAAAAAATCATTTGGCAATAAAAAACATTCATAAGACTTGGCCCAATTTTTGATATTTATTTGGGCGGATGTAATTTCGGCCGGAAAAAGGGCAGGTACTAAAAGCCGGTAGGTAAATTCGGCCGGAGGTTTTAAGTTGCTTCCTTATCTCATAGGTATTTTCGGCCGCAAATCAAATAAAATAACAGAATGCTTTATATTAAAATATTTCTTTATTTCAATAAAATTATTACATCAACTTATTTCTATAACTTAGGTAAACTATAAATTTTTAAAAAACGTTTTGATGTGATACAGATTTAACGAAATTAATTCTAGAAATATTGTCAGATCGAAGCATATTTACCATGTTTTCGATAAATTTTAGTTTGTTTTTTACTTGTTTGTCTTTAATTTTTGCTGGAATATTTAAATTTTTTATTTTTAAATATGCATCGATCTGACAATCTTTTAATTTTTCTATAAAAATAAATATAGAAGGGTGACTTGAATAAAAACTAGAATTAAAGTGCGAATGGAATGATTCGCAGGCATTTGTGGTTCTTTTAATTGATGGATTTTCATATGCCCATATATTTGGTGGAAAATGAGATTCTGGCGCTATGTAGTTTTCTAATAAATAGTCTGCGTATTTATCTATAAGTTTATGGTCCGGTTTGTATGACATGAGATCAAATATGAAACAATCTTCAACTTCAGAGGGGTCTAAATAAGTTAGCCCAAAAGTATGAGTAAGCCATTTGCTCTCCTCGCAGTTTTTATCTTTATACATTTGGGTTAACCCTAATGATTGTATTTTCCTATACCACGCCTGGTGCAAGTGGAATCTACAACCATTTAGTTTGGTTTTGGGAAAGACAACTTTCAATGCGTTATGAATTGCGATTTCAAAATCCACAAATACCTCCTTCGGTTCAAAAACAATATTATAAAGTTCAAAAATTTCAGATTTTACCAACAGAAAAAGTCTCATATATGTGTCACTGGTCTTATTGGACAACAGACAATACAAAAGAGGAACATAATGCCCATTTTCCAGTCCATGGATGGTAAATAACTGATAAAAATATTTTGTACAATAAGAAAATGTGCCATCCATGTAAAAATCTTTCATTTTACATAAACTTATTATATTTGTATGGCAAGAAAAAACAATGATATTATCAGCTGTGCTGTTAATAAACAAAAAATTTTCACCTGTTGTGGTTTTCGGTCCATAACTATCGAGTACAGAATGTACATCGTGAATATCCTTAGGCAGGGCTGGTAAGAGCTTACGGCGGCTGTTGTACAAATTTCTTCTTATTAGACTGACATCTATCGATGACAAATTCTCTGGCAAATGATTCGAAAGAACGCTTTTAATAATTTTAAGGTTTCTCCGATATGTCTTCCTCAGCTTTGCGCTTGCATGAAGTCGTCACTATTTTTCTCTCCAACGTAGTTTCATCGGACTCGTGGTTGTGGATTAATTCACTTCTAGTAACTGTGTATTCCGCACCAACAGTGTACAGTTTGGCTAAACATCTTAAATTTTTCTTTATACACCTCCAACGTACTTCACCACTTTTTAATACGTCCTGTTTACAAAACTGAAACTTTTCTACAACTAGTAAGTCACAACCGCGTGAACTCTTAATTACTGAAACTGATGCCATCGTATACAAATAATATATTTTATGCTTTCTATCGACTAGTAGCTTAAAGATAAGTTATAATACTGACTAGCTATAATAATTTTATACCTGTTATTTGTGAATTTTATACATTTAAAGGAAACTATTAAGCGTAATTACCAATATTTTAATCTCATCGTAAACATCAACCCCTCGGCCGAAATTACCCCTGTCATAAATGGTACCCTTTGATTTATGCAGGTAGGCCAAGGGATTACCGGCCGAAATTACGCCCGCCGATTTATTTAACAAAATTGCCCATTTGCTGAAAAGCAACAACACATTCAAGGAAAACTTTGATCCTAGTTTAGAGCTACTATCAACTCTTAGGATTTTGAGCACTCCAGATAGCTATAGGTAAAGTAGGAAAAATTAATAAACTATGAAATATTTACATTGATTTTATTTTGCAAAAGCATTGCAAGCAGGTTTGATATGGCAAAATCCTCTTTGTTTGTGTCAATAGAGAGAGTAATCAATGCAATTACTTCGATTACCGACAAAGTTTTGAAATGGCTAACTCTAAAAGAAAGAACTCAAAGTGAGGAACACTTCTATTCTATGTGTCAATTCCATGGTTGTATTGGAGCAATCGATGGAACATACATTCCCATAGAAGCACGTCATGAAATCCAGAGACATACATACATAGAAAATGTTTTTATGGCGTACCTTTACAAGCCATTTGTGATAGCAAAAGAAAGTTTTTAGACATTTTCTGTGGTTATCCTAGCAGTGTTAGTGATATTCGAATTTTTAGAAATTCAACCATATTTAAAAACTTCATTAGACAAAAGATGTTTATTTCCAACCAAGCTTTTTCATAATCGGATATAAAGCATGTCCAATATATGATTGGTGTATAGCACCTTATGAAGGGGATATCTCCATCTTTATCAAGTTAGATTCAAAACCCAACTTGCTAAAGCCAGACAAGTTATTGAAATGGCATTTTGTCTGTTATTTGGAAGATTCAGAAGAAGAAAATATTTAGACTTAAATCGTACAAATGTAATTTCCCACGTTGTTCAAACTGCATGGGTTCTACGCAACATATGTTTAATGTTTAACGATGATGAGGCAAATTATGAAGAAGAGGACAATTAGTTCTGCATGAAGTGAATGCAATAGTAAATAACATCCTAAATATTGAAGGAATGGAGAATGAAGAAACTAGACTTAGAGAAGAAATAGCAAATAATTTTAATTAATCTAGTTCTGTAATTTTTGGTTAAGTTAGTTATACCTATTTGTTTTATTTATTTTGAAGCCAGTTAAAACATTTGTTTCTTTTTTTTCTGCAATTTATTTCCTGATCTGAGTGTATGGTTGTGTTTCTATTGAATGCATAGGTATTCCATAATAAGCTACATCTAGATGACAAATAAATACCTGAAATATTTTCACTTATAATATCTTTAGATCTTTAATTATTCCGAAAAAAATTTCAAAGTGCGAGTTTTCTTGAAAAAATTTGCAAATGAGTGCATACTCAAATTCATCATGTAAATATGAAATATTTTTTCTACGACCATAAAGAAAAATGTACATTTCAAATGCGTCTTCGATTAAAGAACCTACCACATTGTAATACAGATTTTCATTTCCCATGGGCTAGCTGTATGGAAATACCTATTCCATTTCCCACGACTATCATGCGCTACTAGACTGTCATTATATTAACGAATTTTTTGGTCTTATATATTATATGATCGAGTCATGTTTGTTAATGTGTATCTAATAATTTGACATTCCACATCGGTGATTATAAAATTCGTTTGTGAAGAAAATTTATAATCGAAAATGGGTCGCGATAGTGAGGATGATTTGACATTGACTTGCTGATCCAGATATGTAAACTAGCCATTGCTTCAGAAGGACATCGGTCACTATCCTGGTACATGCAGGAGGTGATATTACTCCTTTAAAGAGACACGATAATTGATAACTTTTTCCGCGGGTGAATTATAACGATTTTTCTGCATAAAGTATTTTTATTTCCGAGTTGTCAAAATTTTCAAATTTTGAACATTATTTGTTTCAGGACGTAGGTAGATACATGTACAAGAAGAATAAAATATATGGGTCATTCGAAGGGCTAAGAGCCAGACTTAATAATATCAGAGAACAAATTCTCTAAACCATGAACAATGACGGCAGGAAAGTTTATAATAAAAATTGTTATGTAAAATATTACAGTTTTGATTATGATTCATGATGGTCGTAGAAAGAGTATAGTGTACAATTGGCATGAAATGACCCATTTCCAACTCGTAGGTATATGAAATTTTGTATTACTCGCTCAGCTCGTACTACAAAATTTCATATACCTATTTGTCGGAAATGTATAGTCATTTCGTGGTCATTGTACAATATACTATAACGCATTTGGTGAACAATTTTGGTTTAAATCCCGAACAAGATTTACTCAAATATATGATCAATATTTTTTATCAAATTTTTCACTATTTAAGGCGTAAACAATGTCCCGTATATAAATTCGCATCTGGTAATTTTAAAAATTTAGCAATTATTTTTGTCTGATTACCAATTTTGTTAATTCCGACTACTTTCTTCGAACATTTTCCTTTTTGGTAATTAACAAAAAATTGTTCCAAATCTGGTGGTTAAAGCAGAATATATTTTTTGGAGACCTCGGTAAACATACAAGAAATTACAAAGGATCTGGGTTTGTTTATCAATTTAATTAATTTGAAATTCATTTTCTAAATCTTTACATGATTTATCTTTAAAATTTTGAATTTTCACGAAGACGTACTCCATAAATTCCAAAAATGAACACTAACTAAAATTTTATGGGGGATTGAACCAACTATATTCTCTTCTGTATACATTTAGAGACGTGCGTTAACAGACTGATCCATCACAAACTTATATGAAATGAACGCAATTCACGGTAACTTGAAATATCAATGTTACTTTTAATATTTATCATTGTTTTTTACATAGAATATGTTGTCCAAAGGGTTGAGAGCTTGTTTTTATTCGATATTTCATTCATATAAGCAGTGATAACATGTTCTGATAATATTTTTAACTCCGTTTACCAGATATTCATATTTACTTTTTGATTTTTGGGGTAATGATGTGTGTTATACATCTCCTTTGCGGCTAAACGAATATCTCATGGAGTAATATTTATTGATTTTTGATTCATCATTTTACTAAAATATTTTTCTTGATAACCAATGGAATATTTTGACAAGTTATCTTGACGTTACATTGAAATTTAAAAAAAGAAGAGTTGACGGGTACTAAATACAAATGCTTCTAGGATGTAAATGAAATCATATGCGTTCAGTTAAACGAAATGGCCACATTTCCATTCTGTAAATTGTGCAGAAAATGGATTATATACATGTGGGTGTAGAAAAAATTTATAAAGTCTCGTTGAATATTAATTTATTATTTGTAATTTTGTAAACATAACCTAAACTTCTCAATCATGCATTATAAAATGTAAAGCGCATGCGGGTCAATTTCTACCGATGTGTCGACTGGGTTAAATGGTTGGACGATTGGTAAAATTTACCATTGTAAGCATCTGATCGCATAAAACGCGCCCGACGTAGCATCTGAATGCACCCTTACATTTGACATATCCAAATGACATTTGTGTTGTAACGTCAACTAAAGCTGTTGTGAGGGACGATACAATTCGATGATTTTAGTAACGGTGCTCGAGAACATCATTTTAGAAACTATTCGCAAATAGAGCATTCTCAGGCTTGCGTATGCATGACGTTGGGAACGACGTCAATAATAACGCCCCGATTCGAGATTCAGGGCATCAGTGCGGATGAAACTCAATCATCGACCACCACACCTGCAAGAAATGGATTACCGGAGGCGACATTGATTCTCTTTCCGAAATATCGAAACCACACATGACCAACGTTCAACTTTAGAAATATTTTAAAAAAAGTAACAACTTTTATTTTTTAGAACTGAATATCTTTCTAATAAATACATGGAAAATTATCATTGATGCTGCAACTGGAAGATCATATATGAATTATATGGCAAATGTATGCATACTTTGCCCGTAGATAATAAACTTTTCAATTAATTGAAAAATATAGAATTGCGGGGAGAGGGAAAAGACGAAATTTTCGGTATAAGAGTGTCTGTCGTCTAGCGCAAAAATATATAAAAGATGGTGGAGTCGAGACGTGACATGGCGCGAGTGACGAGCAGTCACTCTGGACATCATGTAGGCATCACATGGAACATAAAACTTCTGTCATTCTGATGATAGTAACATCGAAACAACTGTCAATTTTCTTTTGAATTTTTATTATTTTTCATTATGTTGTCGAATTATTTAGTATCAATTTGTTTCATTTGAAAATTTAATGTATACTTACAATCTATATTGATATGTATGTTACAAACTAAAGACTTGGAAGAGTACATATTACATTTCATAAAACTATAATAAGTTGAAAATACTAACAATACGATGATCAAACTACTACTAACATATGCTGTCATGATAAAAGAATATGAAAACGTCTTAGGAAGCTATAGAAACGAAATTCATGCGAAAAGTTGTTGAGAATAACAAATAGGAATCAATGAAATAAACCAGAAATAGGACATCAAGTAGCAAATAGCAATAATAAAATTGATATGGCTTAGACATATAGAAATAATGAAACAGGAGAGGTCCGTTAAAACTGGAAGTAAGGACCAAAAGTAAGAAGAGAAGATTTGGACTAACAAAGAATTGAAGAGAAATAATTAAATGTATGAATAAAAGGGAAAAAGCGTGGATGAAATAAGTTGGCAACGGAGCAAGTGGATATAAAAAGATCATAGATCTATATCTAATCTTAAACCGTGTTATTATCCGAAGAACATTAGAGGATACTAAATAATAGATTAGAGCTTCCTTTACATGATATAATTAGATTTTTAAGTTTAAAATGTGGTTTAGGAGGAAGCCGGTAATGATAAGGGAACAATAATGCCCGCATTTCTGTGAAATCGTTTGTGGTTAAAATATTAATGAGCGGATAGAGACAATATATTTCAAACTATTGAAAATTACTAACCCTGCTGCATCTAACTTATATCACCGATCTACCATTTTTACTGCGGTTTTGTTATGTTTGCATGGATAAACAATAGTGAATAATATATTGTCATTAGAAGTAGGTAGCCATGAATGAATAAATGAGATTTCGAAGAAAGCGGAATGGGTGGTCGTTGCAGGTATAAGGTGAAAAGGAAGTGCAGGTAAAGACTCCTAAATTGGTCACCCTCGGCTTTTCGAACTCTTTGTTACCTCGGAATAAAAAATATGTTCTATAATCAAATAATTAATTTCAATATCCTCAGTGATAATATATCTTGTGAACTTTATTTTCAATAACACGATTTTCGCGTATTTCGATGAAAACAAAATGTATTCAAATGCATGTGAACTTGATTGTCGCTTCTGAAACTCAAAACTGAAGGACGTTCTCCAATGCAATATAGTCTTCAAAATAAATGACGTTTGAAACGAATCAAGAACATTAAAATAGTTATTTGTGAAACAAGTGTCACAATGACTCGTTTTGTAGTACGAGTGAAGTTTGCACAACGAACCGCGAAGCGGTGAGTTGTGCAAATCACGATTACTACAGAAAGTCATTGTGGCACAAGTTTAACACAATATTTTTCATAATTCGCATTTATTCAATTATTTAAATAAAATAGAATTTCATATAATCCCTGTTTTTAAACTCGGAGGAGTGGTTTGAATTTAAGTTAGCAATTCTGTAGATTCTTAATTGTTCAGATCACAGATGGTTTTATTTAGCACTTCTGACTTTTGACATATTATAACAGAATAATTGTGTAAATTGTAAACACACTTTCATTTAGGCAAAAAGAGGATGATTATTTGTTTAAAAAAGAGCTTTTTCGTGTATGCTCTTGCGATCTATTTATATTATATCATGAACAGAATTATTTCTGTAATACATCTTCACATAGATATCTGGTAATTTGACTCAATGAATCTTTTGTTACGCTTTATTAATTTTGACAACCTAAGTATCATTTGAAAGGGCAAATAAAATATTATATCATCGTTTCATTCGCGTGGTTTTAACAGTCGTCAGGTGGCGGTGATATAACAATTGTTTGTTTTCAAATTTTTTGGGAATTTTCCAATGCGATACTATATTTTTTAATCATATGCTTGAAAGAGGATGGAATTTGAGAAAATTGATGACAACCGCACCTGAATATCTATATTATAAGCGAAGATACGATATAAAATATGTATACTAGGAGATCGAGCTTTATACTTGTGCAAAAAGCCAATGTTACTTAATGTAGTAGGCGTCCAGATGTCAAAAATTGTTGATAACTTAAAGATAAAATTAATGTAGAGTGAATTCATGAACTTGTAACGGTTCGTAATTTAAAAATAGGTGATGCCTCAAGCAAACAGTGAAGCTTATGATATGTTAAAAGTGTATTTTGAATATTTTGAGAGTGCTACGATTATAATAAGAGAATATTCATTAATATATCCCTTCCCACTATGCAAATAAATATTACAGTTATGTTAATTCAACATCACATTGTGATAATGTTCTTCCTTTTTTTCCTCTTGTTTTTATCACATGCACATCTATACAACCGCTTATGCCCAGCTTGTGGCTGTTAACTTTTGTGATGTTTCAACTTAACTTCTCAGCGATGTTGAAGCGCTGCCTTTTTACATTACTGTGATGTTACTAGAACTTCCTCAAAAGGACATAGCTGTTACATTCTGGAATGCCTTTTAATATCTTGTCGATGTTATTGCAATGTTTAAAAAATAACATCTTATCAATGAGCTAAATGCGACATTTCAAAAACAAAACAGTGTATTCTCGTAGATGTTGTATGGGCATTACATAAGCCTCTAAATAATATACCTCAAACATTCTAGATGACATCGTATAGATGTTTTTGTGCCTTATCAGCAAATACAGGGTGAACAACTAAGAACGCTGGCTGTCGGCCATATTTCAAAAAATAATCATGGTACATCTTTAAAAAAATACCTTCAGGAAAATGACCCTGAAAAATCGCTGGAAAATATTTTTCAGTTCCTAAAATATCTGCTATGGGGTGGAATGAACACTTAAAAACATAATACTGTGATTAGCTCCAAAAAAGACATACTAAAGGTATCCTAGAAATACATCAATTTTTGATGTATTGTTGAGATTATGAAAAAATGTAGTTAGAGACTTTGTATCCTTATTCTTCAAGTAAGGGGTGGATGAAGGTTCAACCCAAAAAACAAATGTCATAACACTTTTTTGTTTTTTTTATCTATATCCATGTTTTTGGCGACATTTGAAAAAGTTTTCCTCTTTAATAAGATATGCTTAACAAAAATAACCAAATTGAACAATGTTGTCAACGCTTTGTGAAAAAGTCGATAATTTTCCACTTTTTCTCGGAAATTTCAAATGTAATGAGGCATTTTTTGAATTCTGATGAAAAGAAGTTAAAAAATAGGAATCTATTCCAAGATATAGGATTCACAATATCAGATATAAAAATTAAAAAAAATGTTTCAATTTACATTTGGAATTTCCGAATGGATACAAAACTATCTAATTTTGTTACCAATCTTATTAAACAGAAAAACTCTTTCAAATGCAGCTAAAATCATTATTATCGGTTGAAAAACGAAAAAGTTATACATTTGTTATAAGTTTGAACCTTCCCCACCCATTATTCGAAGAATATTGGCAAACAATCTCCTTAATTAAATTTTTTCATAATGTCATCAAGATTTCAAAAATTGTATTTTTAGGACACTTTTAGTATGTTTATTGGAGTATTATGTTTTCGAGTGTTCATTCCACCCCTAGCGGATATTTTAGAGACTGCAAAATATTTTCAAGCAATTGTTCAGGATCACTTACTAAGGTAATTTTTTTGAAATTTGTACCATGATTCTTTTCTGAGATGTGGCCTACAGTCGTTCTTAGTTGTTCATCCTGTACATTTAAAATGAGATACCAAAAAAAGCAATAAAGGATTTAAAACGTTTATTAACTAATAATGGACAGTACAGTAAATTTGCAATAACAGGTACAAAATTAGAAAAAAAAAATATCTTGTCCGGGAATCCAACCTAAAAAAAATTAAATTTGGTAAGCATATTACATAACAAGTGTGGAAAGTGGAAACTATTGAACACATTCGGTGAAAGCAAGAAGTAAAAAAGGGTATATTAATCTGTAGTTACCATAACGTAACATACTTTGAAACAGAATTATTAAAGTTTAACGGATACACATACATAACAGCTAGTTTACAGAAAATTTAATAGAATAGTTTTTTGATTATATTAAAACTAATGAAAATTTTACACCATAAAGATTTAATGAAACATTACCTTACATCAACTGAAATCCAATCTGATTAAGGAAAATTCTATTGTTTCCTTACGGTTACTTTTTCTCACGCAAGAGTGGCTATTTCAAGTGCCTCAACCATTCCATAACGTACACTTCAAAATCCTTATCTGTTAAATATTTAAAGGCATCTAATGAAACAATTACTTTAGATCAAATTGTGCCCATGGAGACCTTTGATCGATCATCATAAACTACATCAAACTTGATTTTCAGCCAATTGACTGGGACCCATTTTCCATAAGATACATGCGGGGTTCTTCGAAGGAATAATAACATATTTTATTTCGAGAAGTGACTTTTCATGATTTACCTTCTTTTACATGCCTCACTTCCTTTGGCAGGTAAATTCGGGTGTGCTATGAAAATGTATACTTCTTTTCTGTATGAAATAATATACTATTCTCATCTTGTTATTTTTATCCTGGAACATATTGTAAATAAACATCATGGAATTGTAATTTACTGAAATATAAGCATTATTTATACACTGTATCAAAAAAAACTACTTATGAACAAGAGATATGAACACAGTATCAAGTTAAATGAGTTTATAATTAATTGTATACAATTGAGTATCCAATAGCTGTGTTTCTACAATAATAAATAATTGAATTCTGTTTGTTGACTGGAGCATTCAGTATCATAAGTTACATATTCTTCAACTAGATTAATATATGCACCATTGTAAGGGACATCTAATGAGCTTTTTAACAGAAATTTCTGTTTTTAAAGTCTTAAACAGTCTCTAATTGTTCACAAGAATTGTTAGTAATAATATTAAAATTTTCCAAACCTGCAACAATAAAAAGTAGAAGTAGAGATACTTGATTCAATATTTTTGTACTGTTCAATACAATGTCTGTAGCAACCTATCTGAAATAGTTACTCCCCTTTCATTACATAATTACCAACTATTTGTTTTTTATTTTATTTGTGTAAGTAGCTTCTGAAACATCTTGAACATTGAAAATATTTTCCTCTAGATTCAAATATCTGCCAACATATGAGCATGTTTTATTATTAATAATAATATCTACCCTATTGCAATATTAAGATTTTTGTAGGGTATAATGCATATCTAGGATTTGAAATATTGTGAATCGTTTTTAAAATATACTTACTAACTAAAATATTTTAAGAGTTCGGAAAACCCTTATTTTGTAAACTATAGTATATAATGTTAGTGTACAATTCCGCCACCTTGAATTTCAATGTACAATAGCCGATTAAAGTATTGAACGAGTATTAAGTTTTTATAATTATGATTTTAAAATAGGTACTTTCCGGATAACAACTGTTGTTCATCCATTATAACAAGAATTATAACTAAATATAGAAACTGTAGCTAAGTAGGAACTAACGAAAACGAAGACCACTTTATTCGGGTCCTACTTGCAAAATATGTGCTTCCTGCGAATAAAATATAACACAAAACTGAAAACCATCCGCCATTTCATGCTTGTCATTTGTTTACTTTCCACAGATAACTACTGTTTGTATCGTTTGTCAGTTCCCCTTTTGTTTTCTTCTTTTTTTATGTTACTGTGATGTTTAATATGAGATATTACTGAGAGTTTTGTGAAATATCATCGTACAGACGTAATAGTAGGATGTTACTAAAAATTATTTCGAAAGATGTAAAAGTAACTGCAACATGTGATCATCTCAGAAACATGTTAATTTGTAATATTACAGTAACGTTCTGTATGTGAAATTAGTGAGAAGTATACAAATTAACATCGTATGAATGTTTCCTATAGGAAGTTACTAAAAAGAAGTGGATGTGTATGTAACTGCGAATTTAAGTATTAATGTGTACATCAAAAATATGATTTATTTACATGACATGGATGTTAATAGAGTTGGTAATAAAATTAAGACATCTAAGAGATATCTTATTAACGTTTTAAATAAACATCACAAAAAGTCTCTAAAAAGAACATCACAAAAAACTTTTTATGTTTCTTGTTTAGTGGGTTGCAATTACATTTTTGCAGAAGAGCATTTAAAAATTTAGCTATACTTTTATAACAAACCGGATCTGTTTAACCTAGAAGAAATTCTGCACGACGGCGAAAGAAGAATAAAGAAATAGATGAAATAAATGTTTCGCGATACATTGCTCCAGATGCACAAGTTAGTGTGAGAAAACTAACTTGCGAATTTCTACGTATTGTGATCACTCTGTTTGAAAAAGGAATCGTTCTCATCCGTATCGCGTATGACTTCATTAAGGATTGAAAGCTACATATTACGATGAAAGAGCGGATCGTTGTAATTGGATTAAGGATATGCTGCATGAAAATCCAAATTTTTCATCTAAAATGTGGTCCGATGAAGCTTAATTTCCCAGTAATGGGTACGGATCCGTGAATAGACATCACATACAATATTGGTCTGATCAAAATCCACACAGATTCAAAAAAAATTTAACCAGGGTCGCTGGTAAGTTAACGTACCTATGGTATGGGATTCTAGATGGTAAAATTATAGGCCCTTTGGTTTTTGATGAACATTTAAATGGTGAGCGTTACTAACGATTCTTAAGAGATGAATTGCGTATATTATTATAAGATGTTACTTTAGCAGTACGTCAAAATATGCGGATACAACAGTATTGCTAGCTTGTCCACCTCACAAATGAAGTTATGAATTTTTTAAACCAAGAATATGAGTGAAGGTGGATAGGGAGAGATAGCATATTCCCTTGGCCGCCAAGATTTCCCAACTTTACCGTGTTAGATTTTTATCTATGGGGTCGAATTAAAGTACAAGTATTTTAGACAAGCTCTGCAAATATAGCAGATCTTACTCAACAAATACAAAACGCAATTGACAGTATTCCCTGGGATGTTATGGAAGCTGCTGTATTTTTTACCACACAGAGATTAAATATATGCATCGAAAAATATGGAAAGCATTTCGAGCAGTATCTTTAGGTTACTTTACTAGGTCATTTTCACTGTTTCTGTTACCTAATTGATTGTTGGTTTTGGTAACAATGATGCTAAATTTGTCACAAACGCATTTTCACGTATACATATTTTTTCTCGTATCTTCGCTAAGAAAATAGTTATTCAGATGCGCTTTCCACCATTTTATTTCAAATTTCATCCTTTTTTGAGTGAATGGATAAAAAATATAGCATCACATTTCCAGATTCCCAAAAAGGTTGAAAACAAAACAATTGTTCAATCAATGCCACCCATGGACCGTTAAAACCACCGGAATTAATCGATTATATAATATTTCATAAGGCATTGAATTCCCTTCCATATAATACTTAGTTTGTCAAAATCCATAAAACTAAACAAAAGTTATAACAGTTTTATTGATTCAGATTCCCCACTCACCCCTACCCTTTATTAAAGAAGATAGAGGAAAAAGTATAAGAGAGTTATGTCTGCAGCACTATCACGTGGACACCTGCAAAATCGCATAATAGACATTTTTGTACGATACTATATATTCTGTCTGAAAATCATTTTGAATCATTCTTTGTATAATTCTCAGTACAGTCTTCATACATTTTTTGTATCACTTTCGCTCTTTGTTGAGATATATTTCTGGGGATCTGGGGAAAAACTTTCTTCCGGAATAATATCTCGATTAAAAGGGAATACCCCTCCCTTCCTAAATCCATTTACGATGACATCAGGGGAAATGAGTTTCCATGTTTCACACAAGAACAGTGAAAACACCTTTTTGGGTATTTTTTGTCCTACATGAATGCGTTACCAGGTGACAAGTTTTTCATCCCACTTGAATATAAACGATTCAAATACGGGTAGATCTAATGGTTGGAGCAAGTGGCTACTTTGTGGAGGAAGCTTCAAAATTGTTATTTGTTCCCTTTCAGCAGCCTCTAAAATTTCAATGGGTTGAGTGACCATGATATATGATAAAGACAGGTCGCTCTAAACCAACGGTAGGTACCACAGTCTTAAGAAAATAATTTTTGAATATATACCCTTCCATCCAGCCTTTTTGACTAGCTGCGTACACAGTTCCTCTAAATTCGTGTTCTGGGGGGCAAGCCATTGGTCCTTTGAGTTCTTTCCTCTGTACACAATTAGTGGTGGGCTTTGTCCCCTGCTGCACTGCACATTAGCAAAATTGTGGTATTTTATATGCCAGGAGAGCTGATTGTTCGAGACGAAGCTTCATTAACAGCATTTACTACTTTAACTTTCCTTGGGCCGATGCTGATTCTGCATTCATATAGATTCCAAATTCTTTCCGTTGTATCACGCAGTCCAAGTTCATTAAGGGTAAGTTTTAACAAATCTAAGTAATGATAGATTATGAACGGATCCAATGCTTTTTCCTGGCGTACTCCATATTTTGAGCAGTTTTAAGACTCAGATCGTGCCGCTTTTTGAACTTCAAGAACCAGTCTTCACCTGGAACGCCATTTTTAAAATTATTTTTCATGTAGTTGCTTTCGATGAACCGAGCAACTAGTTCAATCACTTCTTTTCGGGAAAATCCATACCCCCATTTTTCAGCTATTTTCAAACAATTTGCTAGCCTTGTTTCATCCTCGATTGGAATTGTAATTGGTCGGCCTTTTTCTTCTTTTATTGCTCCACGTACACCTATGATTCGGGAATGCAATAAAACGTATGGAATTCCATACATCTTAGCAGCTCTGTAAATTGTTGTTCTCTTGGCTTCCTTAATAGCCAGTTCTAGATCTGCCTTCGTGTATTTCTTATCATCCGAGTCCTTTTTCTTGTAATTGCGTACCATAGCCACACTGAAACAATAGAGGGGCAAATGTGATATAATATAACACAATTTTCCCACCACTGTATAACACATTTGCCTCGTGAGGCTTATTTCGTGGGGCAAATGTGATATAGTCTCAAAAGACGGTGAAATGTTAGAATTCTGACAAAATAAACATACTACATTGTGAACTACAGTAAATGAATCCACTCCTGGTAATAAAACCTAACTTACCAGTTGAGATCACAATTTTACCTAAATAATAATAAATAATATTCTACTCGTCACACTAATAAATCTGGAAGCTTTGCAACTACTGGCGATAGATTAGCCGCGCAGACAATTCGAAGTGGTGGGAAGGTAAACAGTGGTGGTGTATTACTCATAACACGGATGGAGATTACTAATTGATACTTTCAAATTTTGGGAGGATACTAACACATTTGCCCCATTAACACATTTACCCCACTTCACCTTACTTGAATTTTATTTAATAAAGGCTTATTCTTATTTAAATTAAACTTTTAAGTTAATTAATTCAATGTTTTTGGATTATCATGATTCGTAAGTGCCAAATTTGTCAGAAAAGCAGTGGAAATTACCAATGCCATGAATCCACAATACCATCCCCACTTTTTGAAATTCATTCATTATTCCACCACTGGTGTTTTGGATTGTTACCCGCAAAAATAAACGTGTTTATGAATGACTGGCCCACTCTATTGTATATTATTACTATAAGGTTACTTCTATGATCGATAAATGGCACTAAAACAGACGTTTAATGTCAATCGAAGAAATATTTATTTAGAATAATAGTCCAGAAAATGATAGTTTGCGAGTTTGAGTTGTATTGCGTAGACGAGGTTCTTAGCCGAGGCGGAGCACTCGCGAAAACATTTTCTGGATATGTCATCCACAAACAAATTTCAATAATTTTTAGAAAGTACAAAATTATAGAAAAACTCCTCTTCTATGTCAAATTTGTTCACATTTAGACAATTAATCAATGTTGTCGCCCAACTTCTAGTGAATTTTTAACAAATTCAACTTTTGTAAGTACTAGGCCAGGAATTTGATGTTCTCGGTCAATTTTTAATCCTGCAAAACTGTCGATAATGGCCAACGGCATGAAAAAAATATTTATTTATCGAATTCCTAATCAGATTATAGTGTAAGTTTCTCTTATGAGAAATATTTCTTGGAACAAGTAAGTGATGCATTTAGATCACTAAAAATCTATTGAAATTTTACTATAACTTACTCACGATTCAACTAATACGCAGTTGATGAGATTACAAAAGCAAATTAAATTGATGTGTTTCGCTATGATTTCCCTCACAGTGAACCCAACTCGATACATCTAATGTTAACGATATTTGGAACTACAGGGAAACTCCATTAACCAAGTTATAGCTAAATATAGCAGAGAATTTATTGATCACTTATACAAAATCTTATTTGCAAAATTCAGTGACCATATCCACTGATTTACAATATTTCCATTGTTCGTACTATGACAATAAAATAGCTGCTACTTTCTGGTGCCGTATACATTAGGAAAACAATCGAACTGTTATTAGTTGATTGTATTGAATTACTTTCTGTCCACTTCAATGAGTTACGTAATAATTAGTTTATCAATGACTGGATGAAATTTTGTATTGTGAGCCTCAAAATATCTGGTAAGGTTCATTGACGTTTTATAAGATTGTGAGTTTTTTTTATTTCTTCTTTAAGACTTATTCTAATAAGTTTTATTTGAATTTTTGTTTCATGAGTATTTGTTATTGAATATTGTGACAGCTGATACTAGAAAAATAAATAAACGAGCTTTGAGGACAAGGATTTTTAAAATAATCGTGACTCATAGGCGTCTCATAAATAAGTTATCATATTTTTTTATCAACTGAGCTATGAAAGATTTATATAAATAATTAAATGTAAGTTTGTTATATTCTGTTTTAGACAGTTAACCATTTTTTTAAATAAGATAAATTTCAGTAAAATAATAGCAATGTGGATTTCTTAATTATTTGCCCATAAACCCTACTGATATTAGGACTCATCCTATTCTAAAACAAACAAGAGCAGCCGTGAGAAAATTGAATAAAGAGCAAGTTTAAAAATAGCCAGGTAAGATTAAGGTAAAATCTGTAAATTAATAAAAATAATATAATATAATATTCATGATATAATAAAATCAATTAAATTAAATTATTTAATAAAATACATAATAATATTTATATTCAATATATATATATATATATATATATATATATATATATATATATTGAAATATTTTAATAGACCTTAAAGGATATAGGATCCATAATCCTAACAATTTTGAGAAAGTTAGATAACTTTCAATTAAATTTTATTTTATTCTAGAACCACTCTACCCTGTATAAAAAGATGAATTTGGAAAAGGTTTTGAATATTCAGATAATTTCAAAAGACGAATAGAATCTGAATCTGTATTTATGAAATCTAAAGGAAAATCATATTTATTTTAATGAAACATGTATTTAACAATAGTAACAATCCAGCTTATATTGTAAATAAAATACGATTTGTAAGAATAAATGCAATAACTCTATTGTTGTAATATAATATGTTGTACGATCAATTGTAGTGAATGTGTTTGTTTTAGTACTAAATGTTTTTTAATAAAAATAGTTGTCTTCTTATAAATTGACATGCGCTTGCAGGATCTTGTTTTGTGTTGTAGAAAACAAAGTTCTGATGAAGGACACTAACAGTACGAAACATTAACAAAAAATGAAAATAAAATGTTAATTAAAACTCAAAAAACCATCCATTTCTGACTAGAACCTTACAATCCCAAGAAAAATATTTCCGAAATATTATATATATATATATATATATATATATATATATATATATATATATATATATATATTTATTGAGTATAATAAAAATTTCAATTAATTTAATTTAATGCACCAGCGTTAGGATGCCATTTATTGTATTTTTTTTATAATTACGTTAATTTATTTTATTTAATTAATGTTAATTTATTTGATTTAGTTGTTTATGGGCGCCAGAATTGGTTCGCTTACCACGAACTACAATTCGAAAATAATATACAAAATAAAAATATACTAAATTTGTTTTATCTTTTTGTCACTGTATCTCAGGGATGGGATTCGGCACTTGACGATTGTCAGCAACAGGAAACTATAGGTAAGATATCAAAGAAACGCAAGACGAACATAGACAAACGATTTTTAATTAAATATAAATGGTGAAATAAAGAAATATTTTATCAATCAATGAATTGGCGATACATCTTTGAATTCAAAGGAATGCTATTAGCGCAATTCTTCTGATATACGATTTTCTGAGTTATAATATTATTTACCTCAAACGCAAGTAAATTTCGCTCAATTATTTTAATCCTATGTGTTCTGAATGTACATCCATAACGTTCAATCCCAACTGTCGCTATTGCTAATACGATCGTCGTGTGGTGTGTTACTCTGTGGTTGACATAATTTAGTTTACAAAATGAAGAAAAATGTGTGGCGTGTTTGGAATATATTGTTTATTTATTTGATGAATTTATTAAGTATTTATTTTTTAATATGAGTTTAGTGTTTCATGTCCGATATATAAGGGGAGATTGAATGTTTAAAGCTAATGTTTAACTAATAAATTGATACCAAAATAATATAACCTAACATATAAATATATCGGAATGTTTTTTTATAGGAGAAATTCAATATATACACGAGTAATAAAGTTCGTAATTGGTTCTTCTTGACCCAAAATGTGATGCATTTGTAGAAAACGATCGCCTATGATCGAATAAGCGAAACTCAGGATGTGGAAATGATGAGATGTGAAATTATTTCACCAATAGAAATATCTGATCAATATTAAGATATATGGATAGTCGTAGAAATTATATTTAATGAGGTAATGTTCAATCTTACCAATATCTAGACGATATCACAATTTTATCACTTATTTATTAACGTACGAATGATATTTTTAGTTAGTTCACTTTTCAATATTGTACTAAACACTTTAGTTAACTTAATTTTAGGTTTTTGTTTAAATTATATCAAATTTTAAAATTTTGGAGAAGAGAAAATTAAACACGTCCTCCATCTAATTAATTCACACGGCGTCTCCCAAGCTCCGAATCAACAACATTCAAATATTTTTATTTTTGTTTTTCATTTTTCATTTGTCCATAAACAAACATTGTTTTTCTCGAATCATAATACCTTTTCTTGCGTTATTGTAGATAAATTCACTGTGTTTCTATGCACTTATATAGTCACTCCGAATTACTCTACCCGAACTATTAACACAACGTTGGTTTCCGCGTTAATATTATCACCTTGACGTTTCATACAAATAATTGAAAAGTTTATGCAATATACGAGGTTTCTGAAAGTGTTCAATAAAATATAAAATTATAATAAATGAATAATTTTGGTTTCAAATTCATGTGATCCTACATACAGTGATCATCATAATTATGTACAAAATTATATTTGACGTAATTTACTTGTCGTTATTGTATCTTCTGTACTTTGAAATATACTTTAAAGAAAAATAGTTACTAAATTAAATAGTAATCTCTTGAATCAATTTATCAATTGTATTCTATTCATAAATGTTTCTCGACTTGTTTAAATTATGTCCTTATGGATTATTTCTTTTTATTGAATTTTTTTTACTACTGCTACTAAGATTCACATTATCTGAGTGATGCTAATGATTTAATTTAACTTGATAGATATTTTTCACTTTAACATTCCCTAAAATTCTATGGAATTATTCTTGATTTGACAAGAATATTCTATAGAAGCTTACCTTGATTTTCTTCTTATAATTTCATAATCATATATTACTTGTTTAAATAATTTCCCGTTTAAATCTATCTTAATTTCATGAAGAAGTCTTTTAATTCTCATAATTAGTTTATACTTAGTTTATCAATAAATTTTTAATCCCACTATTTCTAATTCTTTGTTAAGATTGACTAGATTAAATTAATTTATACTTGATTACTTAAATAATAATTCTAATTATATTGTTTCTTAAATTTTAGTTACGACTGATTGGTGTTAAATTGATGCAGCTGGTTTATGTGAAAAATTCCACGTTCTCGATGAGTGTCAGGATGTATCAATTTGTAACTATTTATTCCATGACTGGTTTCTACCAAGTAAGAACCTTCATAAGGTAACTGTAACTTAGAACATATTCCTTTCTCATGGTTAGGTACTCTTAATGCTTTTATTATTACCAAGTCACCTTTTTTAAATGTTTTCCTATTTCTAAGTCTAGCTAGTTTCCGTTTAATGTATTTGTCAGCTTGTCTTGCTAGTCTTTCTCTGGCTATTTTAATGAGTTTGCTATAGTTAATTTCACTGGACCATGGTCTATCTGGTTCTGTTCCTGTGAATGAAGTAATGGGTGCTATTTCCGTGACGATATTTGGTATATTGTTTATAAAATCTGTGGTCTCCTTTAGACGTTCTTCCCACATGCGGTTTTCGTAGTATGTAAGTATCCTAAGATGCTTTATCACTTCCTTAATTCCTCGTTCTGCAGGGTTACTACTAGGATGTCTGATACTTGTGAAGACTTGTTGGATATCCATATCTGTCAACCATTTTACTATCTTTTTGTTCCTGAAGTATGTTGCATTGTCCATTATGCATTTCTTTGGTTTCCCATATTTCTCGAAGTAGTTTCCTAGTGATTCTTTATAAGAGTTTTTATTTGTTTCATTACATGGATATGTGCTAATAAATTTAGGAAAAATGTCTACGATTACTAAAATGTGTTTGTTACCATTATAACTTGGTATAAGGTTTGATATGAAGTCTATTGCTACTATATCTAATGGATTTTCGGCTATGATGGATTTCGGTACGTTTTCATAGTGTATGTTCTTCTCCTTAGATAGTTGACATAGTTCACACTGTTTAATGATATCCTTTATGATAGTAATATCACTTTTTGATATATAATTCTCCCGAAATATCATGTGAGTCTTCCTAATTCCTAAATGATTAAAATCCAAATGTATTCTTCGTACAATCAATTTTGTTAAATTTTCGGATATTACATACAATTCCTTGTCATTCATCAATTTATATAGTACTCCATCCTTTTCAGAACATCTTCTTTTGTATTTCTCATCTAACGATAGTTGTTCCTGTTTTATCTGTTCTAGCGAAAACATACCACTGCTTCGTTTCATGATATTAATTCCCACTCCAGCTTCGTTCGCATCTCTTCTTTTCTCTCCGTCCATCCTACTGATCGAGTCTGGTACTACATTTTGAATTCCTGGAATATGTTTTATCACGGAGTCATATTCCTGTAGAAGTAATGCCCATCGATGGATTCTGGCATTGTTCATCTTGTTGGTTAGTATCGTCAGCATAGCCTGATTATAAGTTTCAATTATGAATTTTCCTCCCAGTGAAACGTATCTGAGTTTATTCACACAGAATATGATGCCAGCAAGTTCTAATTCACTTACTCCATAATTTTCCTCTGCTATTTTTGTTATTCTAGAGACAAATGATATGGGTACATACATGTCATCAAATTCTTGCATCAAAACTCCAGCTAGTCTGTTTTTAGATGCATCCGTCCTTAAAATGAAAGTTTTCTCATAGTTCGGATGATATAATTTAATGTTTCTGATGGACTGATCCTTGATTTTATTGAAAGCATCTTCTTGTTTACTGGTCCAATTCCATTTTACTCCCTTTCTCAGTAGTTCCATTGAAGGTAATTCTAAATCAGTTAAATTTCCCAGCATTCTTTTGAAATAGTTTAGCATACCAAGGAAACCTCGAAGAGTTTTCAAATCTTTCGGTCTTATGTACTCTCTAATGGTTCTTACTCACTCTGGATCCATCTCGATTCCTGTCTCTGTGATTTTGTAACCTAAATATATTACTTCTCTCTTCAAAAATTGGCATTTCTGTATGTTCAGTTTTAGTCCGTTTCCGTCAAGTTCTGTTATAATTGTTCTGAGGTGTTGTAAATGTTCTTCTACACTATTCAAAAATATAAGTATATCATCCACATAGTGTATCGTAAATTGGTCATATTTGTTTAAAATTTTATTTAGCGCTTTTAATAGTGCTGATGTAGCGCTTTGTATAACAAATGGCGTTACTCGGAATTGATATACTTCCCCATTAATCTTAAATCCTACATACTTCCTGCTTTCCGGATGTAGTGGTATCAACCAGAAGCTGTGCTTCAAATCTAGCTTAGAAAAAACTTTGACTTTACTTATCTTTCCTAGTATCAATCCGATAGTTAAAGGCGATTCATACTCAGGCATCGTACATTTATTCAAATTTCGTGCATCAAGGCATATCCTTATATATCCGTCCTTCTTCTTGACTATTACGACTGGATAAATAAACGAGGTGGTACTATGTTATATTATTCTATCTTCTAATAATTTATTTACGGTTTTCTTCACATCTTCTTGATGCTTGTAGGGTATCGGATAACTTCTCTGTTAGAATTGTTGATCTTTTTTCATCTCGATTTTATGTACATAATTCTTTGCAATTCGTGATTCCTCATTAATTAAGTTCCCATGTCCTCCCAATATCTCCATTACTTCATTTTTCCATTCTATTTTCCCATCTATATCCAAATTTCATTCCGGCATATTATTATTATTATTTAAATTTATTTCTCCATTGCCATCCACCATCATATCTCCACTCATTTTTCCTTCTTGCCTATAATCATATCTTTGCTCCATATCATCTTCAATTTTCTTATTATAATTAATACATTTATCTACTTCTCCTACTAACTCTTCATTCTTCCTCGAATTATCATTTTTTTTCTTCATAATTAAAATCAACTTTTTCTTCATCAAAGATTATGTACATTTTTTCATAATTAATAATTGCTTTGTTTCCATATAAAATATCCGATCCTAGCAATAGTTTGCATTCAATATCTTCCACTACTAACAGTTGTACCATAGTTTCTCTTCCCTTAAGTTTTAATGCTACTGTTATCGTAGTACTTGAAATAGTCAGTTTCCTTTGATTTATACCTATCAAACTTATTTTTGGTACCTTGACGAAATTTTCTTTTAATATAGTTAATTTATTTACAAATTTATTATTTATTAATGATATTTCTGACCCGGTATCGATTAATATTTTTATGCTAATGCCTTCTATCGTTCCGTATATATTAATTAATGTTTCATTATTTTGTTCTAGCTGGTCCTGTACCTTGAGAAATTCGCGTTGGTGAACATAGCTGCACCAACTTAACTTACCATATTCACCCTCTAGTGGAAAAACTGTTGTTCCGCACCAGAAGTTGACACGGGAACCACAACATTATCATTATTATAATTGTTATTACTTGTATCAGTTCGATTAAAATTTGTATTACGAGTAGTTGTGTTTTTGTCTAGGCTATTTCTCCTGTTAGTTCTAGTGTCACGTCTTATATTATTTGTCCTTCTTATGTCTCCGTCAGAGTTTCTTCTTTCTCTTCTATTGTAATTGTTATTTTGTTGCTGTCTCCTTTCCGGATAATTTGTGTACCTATTGTTGTTAGTAGTCCTATCGTTATTTCTGTCATATCGTCTGTTGTTGTTATTATTATTTGTGTTGTTATAATGATTGTTATTATTATTTTGTCTGTAATTATTATTTCTATTAAAATAATCTCGTCTATCGTTGACGTTTCTATAGTAGTCATCGTTGTCACGTCTATTATTGTTGTGAACCGTTCTCTGTACTCGATTCAAGTAGTCTAATATTGATTAAAAATTCGTTATGTTCTGTATTGCTATGCTCTGTGTTATATTGTTATTGAAATGTCGACACAAGAAAATTATTATTCCCTGCTCCGAAATTACTGGCTCTAAATATTGTGCCTGGGAAAATAAAGATGAAGCATAGCTACTCATGTTATTGCTTCGTCTACTGTCAAATTTACCAAAATACAACTTTTCCCCTCACATAGCCTTGTTCTGTTCCCCCCCAGTAGTGTTTCAAAAAATTATTTCCAAAATCACTAAAATTATTAATATTCACATCATAACATGTGAACTAAAGTAATGTTTGACCATGCAAATGTGATCTTATTGACTCCTTCAAATCCTCGATTTCTCTGATATCTCTTAATTTATTTTTGAGATATCTCAAGAAGATTTTTGGATGCATTTTTCGTGTATCGCCATCAAATTTAAGATTGCTTTCCCCATGGTGATAGATGTAATTTACCCCTTGAGTATTGTTGTTTTGGTTAGTTTTGATTTTCATGGTTTCGAATTCCTTTTCCAATTCCATCATTTTCTTCTTGAAGTCTTCTTTTATTTCTCTCTCCAATTTTGCTAAATCTTGTACATTCCTATCTTCCTTGATTTGTTTTAACTTCTTATCCAGTTCCCCGCCAGGCGCCAGGGGAAGTTGACAACTTCAAAATCTTAAATAGGAAGGGGTATCGAGTTATACCTCATTTTAAAGGTCTTTTTAATCTCTACACTCTATTTCAGTAGCCCTTTATTTTGCGTGAATTACCCATGAATCTCTTTGTTGTTGTTGTTAACATATCACGCGATATTCCTACATCTTCTTTGTTATTTACTATGGGTCGGAAGGTTCATGGCGGAGGGGCTATATGCGCCTCCGTGTCGATGTTGGTTGTTGTCCTGAAAACACGGGATCTTCCAATTGAAGACACAAATGAGCGTTAGGTTTCCCTGCTGAAATCCGTTATTTTGTGTTTTCCCATGTTTCGATTAACATCTTTGCTCCCAAATTTCACATCCTTATTTGGTTATGCCGTGCTGAAGAGGCAAAATGAGCCAGAAACATGCATGTCCACGGTTACCACTCTATTTCAGTAGCCCTTTATTTTGCGTGAATTACCCATGAATCTCTTTGTTGTTGTTGTTAACATATCACGCGATATTCCTACATCTTCTATGTTATTTACTATGGGTCGGAAGGTTCATGGCGGGGGGCTATATGCGCCTCCGTGTCGATGCTGGTTGTTGTCCTGAAAACTCGGGATCTTCCAATTGAAGACACAAATGAGCGTTTGGTTTCCCTGCTGAAATCCGTTATTTTGTGTTTTCCCATGTTTCGATTAACAGCTTTGCTCCCAAATTTCATATCCTTATTTTTTAGCCGTGCTGAAGAGGCAAAATGAGCCAGAAACATGCATGTCCACGGTTACCACTCAGTAGCCCTTTATTTTGCGTGAATTACCCATGAATCTCTTTGTTATATATATATATATATATATATATATATCTTCGATAACCGTGCGTCCGTACATTGTGGTTTTCGCACTAATACCTGCGTCCTGCGACTTTCTGCGTCCGTATATGGACGCCGAAAAGTTTTTTGCGCCATCAAATGCAGAATGGTCGACAGTTTACGTATAGCGTAGTTCAGCCAAACTCCCACCAGGTGAGCTCTTCGCGCTCTGCGTATATCGGGATGGCGTATATTTTTGTCACGATTTCGATATTTCTGCGTCCACGAGATTTGGCAATGTTGTTGTGCTTGATATTCCGTACTTTTATTTATAATTGATATTGTGGTGGGACAAGAGGACGTTGAAAAGTGGATATGCCATTCAATGGCTCTTTTACAATACATCACGTATTTATCATGTTGGATTTCGCTTTCTTTCGACGGGTTCGGATTGGCTTATTTATAGTGCAGTTTCTCAGTAATAGATTTCCTCCAACTATTTAGTTGATAAGTTGACAATAAATTTGACGGACGAGTTTTGTAGTTACTGACTCCATTCTATGGAAAATTGGTACAGATGTAAAAGCTTCTTGTTTGGCATTACATTGAATTTGTTATTATGTATGAAAATAACCTATTTCACACATGCGAAGGAGTTATTTTCCCGTTTCAGGGCATCCGAAAAAAATTTGTTTCGAAAAGGTTTAATTAAATGTTAATGATCCGACTCTCTCGGAAATTTGAATTCGGGAGTTCTTAGGGTCGGGGCCCATGAATAACATGATGAAATGAATTAATAATGAAAAAATAAATACATATAATTCTACATTACAATACAATATTAATAATCTATTGATGTAGATCTGATATAATTATCCTGTTCAGAGAATAACAGATTTGAAAGCTTGTCAAGAAAGACTTTCTGATATAACACTACTACATATGGGTACTACTCAAAATTATTGGTATCTGAGGATTATTGTAAACAGATTTTTTTGGCGAAGTTCAATGATTCGAGAAGACGTCCTCAAGATGGCCTACAAGTTTTGTGATTTAAAGTACTATTCTATTCAATATTTGTACCCAGAGCTTTTAGGTGGGGGAATGGGATTAATTAAGTGAATGAATATAAATAATTCATTCAAGTGTGTGACATTTTGTTTAGTTCACAAGTTTACATCAGTGTCAGTTCTTGATAAAGCTCCTAAAAATGCGAGCGATATCTCATTTCATTGGAAATTATGTCTAGAAACGTGCAATAATATTACTTTACAGCACATACAAAATTTAGTTTTATGCTAATAATTTATTAAGATACTATCAATTGTTAAAATAATTACAAAAAATATTCTTGAAGATGGGGAAATTTTCAGTTGATTAGTCCCATCTCCCGGAACTCCCTCTCCCTTATTTATAATATTAATTTAGCTGAAAATACAGCTCCCCGCTACGGCGAATAATTAGATTTTTTCAAAAAAGTTTACAAAAAATTTAGAAATTGTTGATTTTGTTTGTTATCATTATTTAAAGTTAGCAAAAAGTGAAATTTTCAATTTTTAGTATATTTTATTGTTGTTTTTGTATCTAACAATGGCATTAAATAACGTTGTGAACTTTTTCACGACATCTGTTCATGTAGGCATATGAACATTTTTTTTCATTCAACATATTATTGTCCTATGAATATAATGATTTGAAGAAACGATTCTTCTTTTTTCATTGTTTCTTATGAATTGAAACGATTAGGTAAGAATGTTTTCTACTCAAAAATCATAATTGGCATTTCCCAATAGAGTTACAAAAAAATATCAATAATTTCATTCTTTATCAAGTTATAAACAAAATCTGACTATTATTACATTATTTTCTGAAACAAAAAAATTACAAATACAGCCATATGTTACCAATGCTTTTTTTATTTTTTTATAACACATTTTCAAACTTGATCAACTTGAAAAAATATTGGTATAGAGTGGACACAGAATTGGATGCTCTTCACGAGTTTTTTTCTCAGAGTATTCATTTCCAAGCTGCAGACTCATATATTATAGTACAACAAATCAAAAAAGAAGGTGCTGAAATTTCGGTCACGGGATTTGGCAATGTTGTAGTATATTAATTTCCGTATTATTATATAGGATTATTATTGCATTGTGACAGGAGAACGTTCAAACGTGGGTATGCAGTTCACATAATGGAAACGATGAAAGTCGATAAAATTCCAAATCACGAATAATTTTCAGTTATATGGCGTTTGGTTAGATAATTCTTCCAGTCAGACACATTGAAAAATGATCAGTAACAACGGCAAAAACTTTCATTAGTTCAACATATTTTGCCAAACTAAGATCCCATTTCGATGCGAATCACACAACTTATCCCACCCTTCAATTGCAATTACTAGGTGATAGTGTCTGACGAGTAAAATTATTCTGAATTCAAAATGGTGGGTTACTCTGTAAATGAGTTACTGAGAATCTGTTGAAAACGGCTCATGATTACATGATTTGGTGAGATGGGCGTCGTTAGCATTAACAATTACCAGATTAACGGGCAATAATCAAAAAGCATAAAATAAATGATAAAAAGCCTTTTAAAAGACAAGCTTATATTTGAGCTGTACTAAAACGAATAAAATAAGTTTAAGTCCGCTGACAATGATATACTTATTTTTTGTTTAATTATTTGGATTCATATAGCTTATTGTGCGAATTGGTAAAAAATAAATACCTTATCTACTTCTTACTAATGAACCAATCACTGTCCCATGAAATCAATAATTGGTGCCTACTTTTATGAACATTTCGCGCGACAAGCTTTTTCAAACCAAATAATTCAACCAAAAAAGAAATATTATATCATTGGGAGCTATAACATGAACTTATTTTATCCGTTTTAGTACAGCTCTAATAAAAGCTTGTCTATAAAATGGTTTTTTATTATTTGTTTTTCCAAAACTTTTTATTCATAAACAGTATGTAACTGAAGTAAAAGACTTGTTTCCTCATTCCTATGGGAGAACATCCCAAAAATCTGAAGTTTTTTTAACCTAGATTAATGAGAATTCATTGCTTGATTAGACGAAAATCAATTCCAAAAATATATATTCACAGAAATTGATGATTTATCAAAGAAGTGAACACTCATATTGGAATCGGTTATTTCTTTTATGTTATTTTCCTGGGATAGTCATTTGGTATGTGATCCGTGGGAAAATAATATTTACTTCCTTTTCACATCGGAATTTTTAAAATATGTACCACTAACTTTGGATACCAAACCTACGGTTTTCACAATGCAATGTTTCTCTAGTGTCGTGTATTCAATAGTTTGAATGGATATAATTGAAAACTATTTTCAGACAAATGCACTAACAAAGAAAATAGGTACTTATAAAAACAAGTGTTTCAACAAGTTCCCTAGAAAATAAAAATTATTTTCTTTATAAATCTTGATTATTGGTTAACATATTCAACAAAACCTATTTTGTATTCGCGGCAAGCTTTTGAATTTTAGCCCACCTAGGTGAAAAAATCTAATAAATTATTATTTTTAAGCGTACTTTCAAATACTGTCTCTTTAAAAATATTTTTCATTTATTTATTTCCATTTCTAGTGTATTTGTAAACAAAATTTCTCATGAGTTTTTCTACTTTCAATTTTGAATAGAGTAGAGCCATAATAAAAAAACTTGTCGTCATCCGGGAGTCGCCATTTCGAATTTATGAATTTTGACCGTGTAATAATGGTCTCCTACACAATAATAGTATATTGTATAATTAGTGGGAAAAGCATAATATTTCCAAACGACTGTCATAATTACCAGACGAGGAACGTAGCGACGAGTCTGGTCACACAGGAGTTTGGGAATATGCTTTTCCCATGAATTATACATACTATTTTTTCTTCGATCGTTGATTTACATTTAAAAAATTAATTAAAAAATATTTAATTCAAGATGTAATCAAGTAAGTTGAGATAGGTTTCTCTATGTTCATATTGCAATATAGAAGTGGTTGCCATGGAAATTACTTTATAACAAAAGTAAAATAATTTTCAAGCCGGTTTTGTTTGACTTGTATTTTATAAGAAATTAAAAAAGAATTTAATTTGTGTTCAAGAATATCGTTATAAATTAGATGTTTCTTTTAATTCTTTTATAACAACTTTATCGATACCAATAAAAATTAAAACCATACTTTGTTTCATTTTATTGTAATAATCCATTTGTAACATTACCTACCGCACGCTACAGCAGTGCGGTAAGAATTTTACCGCACTGTTATTTTCTAATTGCTTAGCAACTGCCCACTATTATGGAATGTTGAGCTTTGCGCATAGAAAACAGGTCAAAATAGTGTCACTTTTCCCACGATCGGAGAAAAAAGTTATTATATCATGAATAAATATTTCACAGTTACAGATATAGACGAAAAATATTCTTCGCAATTTTAACTTTCATGCCAATTTGGATAACTTTGGAGGTGACCCTATAGCGAAACACACTATATACTTATACTGATTCACGATTATCACCAATTTCTCTCGCAGAGTTAATGAATACGAATCAAATTCGAGGCGCTTATACATCTGGCACCACTGCTTGATGCAGAAAGGTGGATGCCATGAACATAATACCCAAAATCGGACGCAGAGTTGCATATGTGGTGAATGAGAATATTTGCGGATGCAGAAAAATCGGTAATATGTACGGATGCAGAAATATCTGCAAGATGTATCGTAAATTTTGGAAAAAAAACTTTTTTGTTTTAAGAGTATATTGAAATTTCAAAGTATCTACGTGTTTGTCTCAATAAGGACATTGGAAGTAAATCATATTGAAATATAATATACTCTTTGATTTAAGGGAGACGCCGAAACGTCGGAAGGATGAAAAGACACAGGAAATATAGTATTGTTTATATATATATATATATATATATATATATATATTATATATATATAATTTTAATGATGATGTAATTACTTGATTAATGATTTTTACAAGTTAATTAATATGCATGTATGGGTGCCATTTTATAATAACATAAATGTGAAAAATTGAATTTATTTATTTGATGAAATCTAGTTCAATAATAATTTTTAAGTTCTATTTCCTTATACGACTAGCTCAATTTATCTTATAAAGTTTTGTAATTACCTGTTAGAATATTATAGCCGAGGCATGAAAAATCCTCTCTTTCTCTTTGAGTCCAGACAGTTAATAGCTCTTTAAAAACTCTATCGATTTTGTGCTTCTATGATGTTATATTGGTGATCTAATTGCCACTACGATACGCCTATGGAGGTTAAATCATTCGCTCTGCGGGAATCGATTACGACAGTTCGTCATTCAACAGAGAGACTCGTAGAACATGGTAAAAAATACAAACGTTTTGGTTACGTACAATTTAATAAATAATAAACTTTGATGATGGAATGTGTGTGTGTGTAGATAATGATGGAATGAAATGAATAACTTTATATATAACTAGGTGAGTACCTTGCAAGCTATATATTACCTAGATAAATGTTTTAATTCTTTTTTTAACCTATAAATTATCGTAGTTATGCTTTATTTGTATTTTAGGCTTATTGTTAGACTCAATGGTACCGTAAGAAGTATGACTTTTTATAATTGATCAATTCTTTTATTATCACTGACCTTTAAGTTGCCGCACACAAACTGCTTTATTTTCGTTGACGAGAAAAAACCAGCTGATGAGGTTCCCCGTGGAATAAAATGGATTGTTGTACAAATGCTTCTTGGATGGTAGACTATCAGTTATTCTTAGGTGAGTACAAATTCACTTACTCTTATTACATTTCGTGGATGCTAAATTGGTTCCTCCTTTTGGTTATTTCATTATACACTGCATGACGAATGCTATCAATAGTTAGTTATATTGTTATTTTTACTGTTTGAGGACTTTTAAAAGCAGTTCCATATACTTTTTCCTGAATTCTTACGATGCGTCTCCTCATGCCTCCTCCTCAAACCCACGCTTCTCACCGACCTTCTTTTCTCCCATATCAACAAACTTTTTAGCATCTGTTGCTAAACAATTCCATGTATGCCTTGATCTCATATGTTATTTTGACGTTCAAAAGTATTTCACTAATTCAATAATTTTGAGCAATATCACTTGTTGAAACATATAATTTAAGTCTTTGTATTTAATTTTTGATTGTTTTCAATTGTCTTAGCCGTTAAAATCGTTCATATTCGTCAAAATGTTGAGTAATGTGTTCATATTGAAAATATTTTGAACTACAAATCTACAGTCTAAATTTACATTAAAATGTGTGTGAGTCCTTTTCAAATATTCACTCAATCTAATTTTACAATCGATTTCAATAAACTATTCCTAGATGGTATTTTTCGTTCCTCGCAAAATTAATATTATTTACACTTATCGCATCAAGAATTCTAACCAAACATATTATGTGAAGATTAAATCATAACATTGAATATTGTCCTTCGCATTGTTGAATATTATTATTGTTTGATATTTCTTTCAGATTTTGGATTCATGGTATTTCTTTGTATAAGATTTTGTAGTGGTGGATGATGATTATTTAATGGTTCAAATACATGTGTTTATAATCAAAGGTTTTGTTTCTTTTTGTTTCATTATAAGTTATAAGGTTATTTTTTAAATCACACAAAGGCTGTTTTAGTGGATTGAAATGAAAGTATTTATAATAATCTAGAGAACATAAATAAATTGAATATCTCATTCTTAACTTTGTATAAAGTATGATCTAGACCATTACTATTTCAGTATTTCATAATGACTCTATCTTATAATAATATTTATATCTCATTTATCCGTTATAATATATGTATATATATATATATATATATATATATATATATATTATTGTAGTTTATTTTATATGAATTTAATTTGCCCGGTATATTTAAAAAAATTATCTAGGTTCAATAATGCCAGACAATGCACTTACCTTTACCTCTTCTTATTATTAAATTTTTTAATGAGCACTCAGCTTCTCAGAATCTTGGGTTCTTAAGGTTAAATAATTATATTATTTTTCTTTTAGTAATAAGCGCCAAATCTCAATGTTGAATTTTGATAAAAAAATGTATGATCTATATATTTATATTGTATAAATTTTTACAAACCGGCCCTGCAAATTCTGTTCCAAACCCCCTCTCGAGTTACAATACGCTCCATCAATCCTGCCAACTGATAACTGATAAATCAAACACTAAGAAATGCAGTCTACAGACAATATAATTTGTTCTTCCAAATGGGAAGACTTGTTAATTTATATATTAAAAATACATTATTCTGTTTTATCATCAATTAAAAAAAATGAACTTATCTACAATTACCTTTCACACGATACACATTCGCACAAATGAATTTAGTCTAAATACTGGGGAGTATGCAACTTATTATACGTTATATACAAAAGAACACAACTTTATATTCATAAAAGAAAATGGAGGAAAGTCATAAAACACACGTTGTCAGTACAGTTTCAATATCTTATGTTCAATATACACACGGTAAGTTTTATTTAAAATGAAACAGTTTTTGAATACCTTTTATCATCCGCTGATTATCAATAGATTTGTCAATTTATTCTACTCTCTCTTTGTAGGCTGCTTCGAAAATGTCGGTATTGATTCAAGAATCCATTCGAATCAATTTAATTTCGAAGGCTTTCCATGCATAGATTCTCTTCAAAGATCGTGGAAATTATTGTTCCCACGATACGGGATATATATAGACTTTTCAGGATGGTTAAAGCCAATATTCTCTGCATATGGTATTACCTCTCTTCAGGAATGCTTTTTGGAGGTTAGTATCACTGTTTTCAATTTTATTTTACTTTAATTTTAACAATTCTTATATTATTTCTAAAGAACAATGTACTTCTTTTTGATTTTTCAATACTACTCATCAACACTTTTTCCTCTCTCCCTAAGCAACCACTTTTTTCTAAACAAGAAACCTTATTTTCCATTAGCCCTCTGTTTATTGAAATCATAAAAATATTTGTAACCAATCGAAATAACTCATAGTAGTTCAGTTAATAGATTTCATTTTATTATTTAAGATGTTAACTTTTTTATTTATAAAACATACTTTTTAACAATTCTAAACTAACAATTCATCTATTTATCTTTTGCATTTCATTAACTCTTAAAATTTTTTTAGCTGTCATGGATTTTGCCCTACCCAGCTGACACATAATTCCAGAAGTCAAAGATTTTATAACCCTAATGTTTTTATTTGGAATTTCACCTTTGGATAGAATACAAGAAATATTTCTAGGGCTTCTAAATAGTTTAATGGTATCTAATGAGAATTTAAGATAATGCATAAACATTTAACGATTTCAATTGAAGAGTGGACTCATTCATTTCATAACAGGTGATGTTTTTTTTCAAATTTTTCTCTTAAATAGTTTGAATCCTTATTATATTTGTGTCATGTATGTGTGTACAAGGTACATTATAAAGTTTAAAGAAATTTCATTAGTTTAATTTAGTTTAAATTTGACTCTCTAATAGTTTTTCCTTCAATAATTTTATACTCGATAATATTTCAAATTGTAAGGTGTTCATTTCAGGACTTCCCATCCTAATTTTCTCGAAATGTGTGTATTTAAAAAAACTCCTGGGACACGTCAACAAATATATCGAAGTGGTCAACTTTTTATCATAAAGGTAACGCGCCTCCTTTCACCCCCCGCCAGGCGCCAGGGGGAGTTGCCAACTTCAAAATCTTAAATAGGAAGGGGTATCGAGTTATACCTCATTTTGAAGGTCTTTTTAATCTCTACACGTCGGTTTTTGTTTTTTTTCAAATTGATCGATTCGTTGTCGAGATATTTAGGGAAATCTATTTGCTACTTAGTACCATTAAAATAACAACTGCAACTGTTTATTCTCATTCCTTTTATCAAAATTAAATTACAATATTATACGCAGACTTTCAATTTGATAATTGCTCAAAATGTTGCCCATTGTTGGCCAAACAATGGTATAACCGCTGTTCAAATTCGTGACGCACATTTTCAAACACTTCTTCTGTTCGAATTGCTCGACATTCTGCAGTAATACTTTGTCGAATGTCTTCTATATTTCGTGGCGGGGGTGTGTAAACAACTGATTCTAAAGGTCCCCATAGAAAAAAATCACATGGTGCTAGATGTGGGAACCTAGCTGGCCACTCTATAGGTCCTCTTCGCCCTATCCATTTACCGAGAAATACATTGTTTAACCAATGACGGACCGAAAACACATACTGGGGGGAGCTCCATCTTGCTGAAAATATAACTCATTTTCGTCAAGAAAGTTGTTGCCATCTCTATCCAGTTGATTTTCAATTGCTTCGGTAATTAACGGATTAATCGTATTTTCTAGCATATTCAAGTACATCTCACCATTTAGATTTCCATTTATAAACAATGAACCAATTACTTGATTTCCTAGTATACCGGCCCATACATTAATTTTTTGGGGATGCTGGGTATGCCCTTCGACAAATACATGGCCATTTTCATTGCACCAAAATCTGCAATTATGTTTGTTGACAAAACCAATTAAATAAAAAGTACACTCATCAGTGAAGCAGATATTTTTTAAAAATTCGTTATTGTTATTAATAATTGTAGTCATTTGTTCACAAAACTCAATTCTTCTGTCAAAATCGTATTCGCTTAACTCTTGACATACTTTCATTAAATAGGGATGGAATTTATTAATTTTTGTAATTTTGTGGACCGAGTCAAAGGAAATTCCAGTTGCAGCAGAAATGGTACGTAACGAAGTATCAGGATTCATACTTAAATAACCTATCACTTCAATTTGAGTGGCTTCATTCAAAACTCTGGGCTGATCATGTTTTAAATTTCCAACAGATCCTGTTTGAGTAAAATTGTCAATTAGATTCAGGACATACCTATGAGACGTGTTCTTATCTGGGTGCCTTTCGTTGTATATTGCAGCAGTTCGTCGAGCACATTGGTTTTCGGCGCCGTAAATTGACACTATTTCACCTTTTTCAGCTAAAGTGTAAACCATTTTTAATAAATTGCTTTTTCACACAACTGGTAAGTATGGTAAACAATTCAATAGGTATCATGTCTTTTATTTTCTCTATCAAAAACAGTTTTTTGCATTTTTTTATACAAAAAAGTTGAAAGGAATAACAAAACAAACAATTGCTGTTTTTATTTTAATGGTACGAAGCAGCAAACAGATTTTCCTAAATATTTCAACAACGAATCAATCAATTAAAAAAAAAAACAAAAGCCGACGTGTAGAGATTGAAAAGACCTTTAAAATGAGGTATAAATCGATACCCCTTCCCATAAATGATTTTAAAGTTGGCAATTCCCCTGGCGGGGGGTGAAAAAGGGCGCGTTGCCTTCATGATTAAAAGTTGTCCCTTTCGATATATTTGTTGACGTGTCCCAGGATTTTTTCAAATACACACATTTCGAGAAAATTAGGGTGGGAAGTCCTGAAATGAACACCCTGTATATGTATATATACAATGTGTCCAATTAAGTCGGAACCATATGGGAAACTTTTTTATTTTTAGTTTTACGAAAAAAAGTCAACCTTCATAAAAAGTTTTGCATGGTCTAAAACGTAACATTCAACCATCAGATAACAAGTTTTATCAGTCATATACGAGGTTCGTCAAGAAACATAATTTTCACCCAAGAGTAGAGTGCTTTTATTTTTCACAAAATCGAAAATTGGTATTGAAAAAAATTGATCACGATTGAAAACTATTGTCAGATATCCAATATTGCCCTTCTGCCATGAAAAAATATTTTTTGGTATGAATAAAATACATGCATATGTAAATCTTGTAATCAGTTATTTTATTGAAAGACATGATAACCTTTCGGTTCATTATTAAGTTATGCAACAATGTACATTGCAATTGAATAGTTAATGTATACATATCATAATATTTCATTTTGCGAATGAAAAGATAAACAAGTTAACTAATAAGTAGTAAATAACGTTCATAACAATATAATGAATCCTTCAAATAGTTATTCTTCAATATTTGAACGAAAGATAATGAAAAAATGGAAGTAAAATAATTTATTTTTTGCTTCAATTGACTAAAGCCTCAACATATCCACCATCTCTTTCTGAACATTTAGTGGTTCGTCTAATAAATTCCCTTAATACATGCTTGATTATGTCTGCAGTAATTTCCTGACATGCCTCTGTAATCGTCCTTTCCAAATAATCAATATTTTGAAAAGGCCTTTGCTGGTAAACCCTATGTTTTAAGTAGCCCCATAATTAATAATTCAGAGGGTGTTTAGTCTGGAGATCTAGTCGGCAAAAAAATGTGCGAATGTCTGTGTATTACTTTATTATTGAAAGTCGATTAAAGGTATTCCCTCACAGCTACTGTGCTATGGCATGTAGCACCGTCTTGTTGGAACCATGCACGTTGACGGTTTATTAGGGATAGTTCGCTAATAAAATCATTGTATAATTCATTTTGTAAAAAACTTAGATACCGTTCAGCATTCATTGATTGTCAAAAAAAATATGGTCCTATGATTTCATTTTTGTAAATACCACACCATCAGTTGGTCTTGAATGAATATTGGTCTCGTGTTTTGATGGTAAAGTGAGGATTACTATCACACCACCAGCGACACTTTTGTGAACTGATAGTTCGATTTGATGTGAATGTTGACTCATCGGTAAAAATTATATTTCTGAATAAAAAGGGATACTCTTCTTACTCTCCTTGTATCAACGAGCAGAATTCAAAACGTCTGTCATAATCTCTATCTTTCAATTTATGCACAAACTGGGGTTTGTATGGATGATAATTGTTATTTCCTATAATATTTGCCATTATACCTCTACTCACTTTATTTCGGATCAAAGACATTCTTTTTCTCAATGACATTTTAGGGTGTTCTACTACAGATACCATCACTTCTAATTGCGTGGCCTCACTGGCAACCCTCTTCTGGCGTTTTTTATTAAAATTATTCCAGACGTCTTAAATTTATTTATAATTTTTGAAACTGTCGAATGCTGAATATTTCTATTCTGATGTCTGTTGTTAAATATAGCTGCTGCTTCTCGAGGAGTCTCCCATAATCAACACTATTTCAATTTTTTCCTCATTACTTAACCGAACCGCCATTTCTTGTATTTTATAAGATCTAACTAGCGATTTGACGTTTGCTGTCAGTGCATCCTAGATAACAAATCGTTCTATACGCAAAATTGCTAATCTCCTGAAATTGTCAGGGCAATGCTGATACAGAGAAGTTAATAAACACAAAAAAAATAATTTTTTTATGGCAGATGAATAAATATTGGATATCTGACAATAATTTTCAATAATGATGAACTTTTCTTGATAACAATTGTCAATATTCACAAAAATGAAGGTACTTTACTCTTGAACAAAAATTCATATTTTTTACATACCTCGTATACGACTAACAAATTTTGATATCTGATAAGTGCATTCCAGGTTTTGAACCATGCACAACTTTTTATGAAGAATAACTTTTCTTCATAAAACTAAGAATAAAAACGTTTTCCATATGGTTCCGACTTAATTGGACACACTGTATATATATATATATATATATATTTATATATATATATATATATATATATATATATATACATTTCTGGAAAAGTGGGTAAGAATTTTTTTTTCAAATATTATGTTTTGTAATATTATTACTAAAGTTTTTTTCTCCCATTATAAGAATTTGATTTTCATCAATTTCTAAAATAATTTCTTAGCTTCTATATAATTCCACAATTTTAGTAGATACTGTCACATTTGAATATTATGGAGCTCCAAAAACCTTCTAAGGTTTATAATTTTTTTTGTAACGGGACTACTTTTCTTAGATCGAATATTTCCCTCATGTTTTAAAAATCCCATATGAAGCTGGACTTTTTCGCGAAAATTACCCGGTAGAATCCGAAAATTGTGCGTTTGTTATTTTGACATATACATATGCCAAATTTCAATATTCGATGAAATGTTGCGATCTGGGAAGATTCTTAAAGCTCTATTCAAGAAAAAATGACCGTACGTAAACCCAAAAATACAATACTGAACCATAAATATACATGGAGACATGGATTTCATTAAAGAGAGAAATTTTAGTTCACACGAAAACACTTCAATACCGACGTTCGCAAATATTCTTACTGACTGGGCCTACAACATGCAAAAGAAAAATGGTGAGGATAACAAAGACTGTAAAAACTATTTGGAATATAACGTCAAATATATATATATATATATATATATATATATATATATATATATATATATATATAAATATTTAGTTATAGGCAGTTGTGGCCTCCGACCATGTTAAAATTGCGTCTGCCGTAACCTCCGCGGCCTCGTGACTTCCGATATACGGAGGCCACAAGGATTTTGGCTGGAACTTATCGCAAATGAAAGGTATGGACCACTGCTATCATTTAGCAAAATATCAGCCGGAGGCCCTCCCGGCCGATTTTTGTACTTTTTTATACACCATAGTTTGAGCAGTTACCGCACGGTTCTCCACAGTCGCATGCAGTATACCTTGTGATCACTTACGCGCTGCTCGTGGCCTCCGGCATTGTTTTTACCCATTAATAGTACCTGATGGCTGCCATATACACCATTTTCGGTGTTGCCGGCTGTGTGGCTTGCATTTGTTTCAAATACTTCTCATTTCATTAATCTAATTTGCTACTAGAGACTTAAGTTTAAATTTTTGCTCAAATTCAAGGCACTGAAAAAATAATCACATCTTTAGTTCTAATTTATTATATATAATAGTGAACATTTCCCAAATAGCACCAGATATCCATGGGATGTTCTGACAGTCTTCGATTTGGAAGATATATATCCAAATATTATAGGGTTATTCTGGGGATATCTAGAATATCTGTGGGTACACCTAAATCGAATATTCAATGTAAGTCCAGTTGGAATATCCTCAGATTATTCTTTTTAGAATATTCGAATCAAATAGTTCTAAGAATATTCTATGATTATTGACTTGGTTCAAACGCTCTTTCTGTTCCATGAGCATGCGTCAGTAGTTGCAGTTGACAGTTGACGGTAACGACCAGTGAAAAATGGCGGTTCGACCATCTTATATAGGTTATTGTTATTGGTGAAACAGTAGTGTATGATTAATTATTTTTGATCGTTAATTCATTAGTAAATTTTTTGCCACTGTGGAGTGGTTTAAATATGTTTCTACATTGTATTCTATGCTACGGGTGGAACTAATACACACGACCTCACGCATCAAAACAGGTACGTTTTATTGTATTTTTTTAATGCCTGTTGATTTATAAATACATATTTTAGAAAATTATCGATTTGCTGCTAAAACTTCCAATAAATGATGAGGCAAAGTTTGAAGAAATTGAGTCAGCTTTGCTGAAGAATCCTATGGATATTTTGTAAGTTGAACATTCAATATTATATACAAATCAAAATATGAAACTGCCTCGACATATTGGAGTATTTATGTGTTACTTTTTATATTTGAGTGCATGAAAATATTAAAATAATTGTTGATATCATACATTTTTGCAACAAAATTAATGGAAAAATGTTCTCAATTGTAAGTAGAGTAGAAATTCACCTCGTTGCTAAAGGTACAACAAAATTTTATTTTCTCAGGTAGTTTCACGTAATTATGTTACCGAGATGTATGCTATGAGTTCCTTAATTAAATAGCCTATAGTTACCTCTATTCCTTTTATTAATTGGGATTGGCTAGAAAGCTCTACACAACTAAGCTCTACACAACTGGTAATCTGATAATTCAAGGTTAAATTAGTTCTGACATTTGGTAAATAATAGTTATTGCTGGTCAATTGTAGAAGTGGCTAGTTTCAGGCATATGTATACTGTTCACACAGATGAAAGCGGTCTTATATTTTTGTTCGTTTGTTATAACTTTTCTTATAAACTGTAATTGTTCAATTTTTAAAACTTATGAGATTAACTTCCAAATTAATATAATTTCAGGTTGTACCGCTGGCAAGATTGGAAGGTTCTTATTTGCAACAATATATTAAAAGATTCTTGCAAAAAATCCTGATAGAGTATTAAATGGAGGGATACAGTATGCATGGATACAAATGGAAACATGCTTTGGAAAAACAAAGCTCTTTGAAGCAGTAGTAGGTATAATAATGTTATTTTTTTTTGGAATCTACATGTAAATTAATTTAATATATCATATCATGTACAAGAAACAAGAACTTCTAATCACTGTTTTGTTTGGAATATTTTGCTTTTTACTTGTCTCCTACAAGACTTATTTTTTAAATTACATATTCGATGTTTAACTTCATCTTTTAAGTTTCAGTTTTTGGGATTATATTTTGATTGTTATACATACATACACAAAAATCACAGTAGAATAGAAATTGCTTATTAACAAAAAATATAATTATTTTATTGTTTCAGATGCCGTCCAACAGTGGGACAAGAACATAACAAACAAATAAGTTGAATTGAAAACAGGAATTTTCTTATCCAAATGTAAGGAACGGCAGAAATCTGTTTCAAAAAGTTCGTTGAGTATGGAGGAAGTCAGTGAATTTTGGATTTGAAAATTATGTTAGTTCCAGTTATGTTATGAGGTACATCTTATATTTATGTATAAATAAATTAAATTGAACTCAATGTTTCCCGTGCTTTAATTTTTTCAATTAAAAATATTTTTTCCTATATACACAATTCGAAATTTTGAAAGATTTCTTAGATATTTGTAAGATATATACCAGGGAACACTGGATCATTGTACTCTCCCTTTTCTCCTTTAGTTTCAGAGAATTTTTATTTAAATTTGGGACATACTGTTTGCATACTGAATAAGTGCGAGAGAGAAGCTTTCCCTTGCAGATAATTCTATTCCGTCTCACACGAATGGAGCTTATGGATAAAATAATTGGCGATATTGAACGAAAGTTGCTATCATTCCTGGTGGAACAATAAGTTCATTAAGTATACAGGATCTTCCAAATTTCAATCAATTATCTTTGAAACTAAATATGAAAAGGGCGGAGTACTATGATTCAATGTTACCCGCTCAACAGGTATCATCCATATTGGGATATTCTACAAATATTTGAAATTTTGCTATATACGTTCCACAGATATCCTTATAATATTCCTAATATTACTTGGATATTTGTAGAATATGCCTATTGGAATGTTCTATGAATATTCTGGATTATCTTGCTATATACATTCAGCAGATATCCTCAGAATATTCCTTGGAAATATTTATAGAATATTCATGGAATATTCAAAAAATTTCCCATTTCATGGTCCATAGAATATTCGAGAAAGGATATATATATTTAAAGTGGGTCTATAGAATAATACAATATCCGAAAACGAATATTTTTAGTACGTCCATTGAATATCTAGTGCTATCTGGGTTTTTATTTTACTGTTTTCATTGACAAATAACCTTATTAAACAACAGAATTGATAAATCATAAAAGAGATTTAAGAAATGAATTTCAAGTTGAATTAATTGACATAATAACAGACAGATCCTTTGTAATTCCTGGCATGTTTTACGAGGTGTCCAAAAATATATAGGGTGATTCATAAGTAGTGGGCCAAATTGTAACTACAGATTCAGAAGACAAAAAGAGTAATATTTTCATTTACAACAATGGGTCTAAGTCTGCTCCTTACTGAGATACAGAATGTTAAATAGAAAAAAAGTAAATAGATATTTATTAATAGAACAGTTATTTTTCGAGATAATTACTTGAAAATTGGATATGAACATGTTTTAGCAAGGACAAACAGGAATATGAGAGAGAATTTACAGGAATATGAGAGAGAATTTGAGTAAACTCATAGATTTCGCCACGTCAGCTACAAATTTTTTGTCACTCATTAAATTTATAACTCACTTATTTAATTTCAATAACCTCATCATTTCGGTAGATAAAATGTGTACTTCTTTGATATTCAAAATTTTAACCGTTTTCGAGATATTTGAATTTCACTGTTTCACAACACTTCAACTTTTAGGTTTTAGAAAAAAGTTCTCATAAGTAGCTCTAACTCAAGTCTGTTCTAATGTAGTCCGTCTATTTTTTATCAGGCGTATAGTATTTTATAAACATAAATATGATTTATTACTTAATTTTTGTATCATATACCCAAAATTATTAGTTTTTGAGATAATTTGATTTTTCTATACATAACAATGATTATGTACCTGTATCCAATCATTTAACAATTAATTGAGTTGGCTATGATTTATTTGTCACAAACTGATACTTGACTATAACATGACATGGCAATAAGTACAGAGTTTTATGATTTAGCGGTTTGGTAAATTTTTTGGTGTTTCGAAGAAATTGAACTAGGGCAAAAATGAATTTCACTAGTGATTAACTGATTGAAACGATCTGGATATTGGGCGAATGCAATAAAAGCGGCTTACTATCATTAAGAGTATACCGTGAACATTTTCCTGAAAGGCCGCAACCTAAGAAAACAAACTGGACAGATTTATGGAGCGATTCAATGTCCCGGGATCAGTTATTTATGAAAATCATGAACGAAGAAAAACTTCTGTGGCAGAAAAAAAGAAAATATTGTTACTGAAAACCCACACACAAATGTAAGGAGTATTTCCAGCCAACAAGAACCGAGCTACTACGGTGTACAAAGAATCCTTGCCAAAAAGAAAATGCACCCTTACCACGTTTAGTTGCAACAGGAATTAACTGAAGATGATTTTGAAAAAATATTAGCATTTTGTAGGTGGGCTGTTCGAAAAGTTAATCAACAGAGAGATTTTTTCGACTATGTCCTATTTGGAGGTAAAGCTACGTTTTATAAAAATGGTTGTGTAAACAGGCATAGCCTCCACTATTATTTATCAACTAATCCATATCACATAGTGACACACAGTCAAACTAGAAGGTTGTTACATGTGTTGGGAGGTATTGTTGGTGAATATGAAGAAGGACCTAATTATTTTGAGGAACATTCAAATATTGAGATTTATTTAGATTTTCTAGTAAACCAATCAACTTTTTTATTGGAAGAAGTCCCACTTCGTACACTTCAATTTTTCATTTATATCTAGAGATTTGTATCCGTCAAATGACAAACTATCAAGAATATTTATTGCCTTTCTAAATTTTTGAAAACAAGAAATTTGCTTAAAATTCTATTATACTTTTGAAATTATTATAATTTTTTATTACAATACTGGAAACGGCTGTCGTTAAATCCGTATATTTATCGTAGCTCGCTGCATACCGAGATGTGATTTTTGATTATTTTCAATATGGCTTTCTTCAGAATTAATAGGTTTTCAAAACATTTTTGATTTCGAAGATTCCAATTTATTTCAAATAAAAAAATACTCTTAATTTTGTAAAATAAAAATGTTCAATTGTGTATAGGTAGGTAAATAACCTAAAGCAGAGACTAAAATAAGTTGGCATTTCCTTATAGGTATGTATAGGTAAAGAATCATTCTGTACATCGAATAGTTTAGCCAATTTTTTGTTCTTAAAAAAAAATTTCAAATTCAATTTTTCTTCAAACATCAGCACAACATAATAATTTTAAACCCATTTTTCAAGTTTTTTGTCTACAACTGTCTTAAAATAAACAATACTATAGGCAGTTCCAATATTCATCTCCCACTATCAACGTATAAGTAACATGTAACGATTGTAATATTCTTTGTTGGTCGCACGCTGACATCTAAAATTCGAATCATACCGTCAAATTTCAAGTGCAAAATAATTTAAGAACGCCTTCACTGAAATCTTTATTTGCCAAATTGCACTGAGTATAATCTATTATATTCGCATATAATGGCTATTATTCATGCAAGTTCCTAGGGCTAGCAGGATTAAAAGAAAACACACTTCCAATTGATCAACCTCTCACAATTTCCTAATTATTTCTTCATTTTTTCAATTGTATTGTATTGTATATGTTTATTCACAAATAATTACAATTAAAAATCACCAAAAAGTTAATATATTAGAATTACAAAACTGTTAAAACCAATGTATAAACAGCGAGAGAAAATACATTACAATAAACAGATAGAAAATGTAGAAGTATTTCTTTACAAAAATATGAATAAACAAATAAACAGGGGAGGCTAATTACCTATTGTGGCTTATTTTGGATCACTGTAACCTATTGAGACCTATGAGGTTGAACATAGGCACAATGATCCTATATGTCGCCACTTAATTGCCAGTTTTGTGCTCCTTAACATAATGTTAATTCAACTTTCTGAAACAAAAACCTCTTACTCTCAGGGTAAAAATTATTTAAATAATTGAAATTATTAAAAGAGAGTAGGTTCTTTCCAAACTGACAAAGAGATTGGAGATAACGGAGCCAGTTCTCAGGGATCTGTTATCTGAAAGAAGTTTAATTAAAGAAAAAAAATGTGAAAAAGAAAGAGAAAGAGAGAGAGAGAGAAAAACTAAAAAAAACAGTAAAGTTACATCAATAGTAAGGGCGCCACTAACTTTGTTCCTAAACGAAATTAGAAAAAATCAACCTCCTTAATCAGTCAACTCTTACCTGCTGTGCTCTGCTAGTTTTTTGACAATACTTATGAAAAAAAATGTGCTGAAGGCTATTTCTCAGGTCTTCCTGTATAATAAATAAAACACTAATATGTATGAATATAATGAATGAAAAAATATTTAAACGTGTTACATAGTTTGACAATAATGGGTTAGTAAAAGTGTGTATGTGTGAAGAAAAAGAAAGTATAAATTAAAACTAAAACGAGCTGTACAAATATGAATGGTGAAGCCATACAATATAATTTTACTTATCTTGAAGTAGAAAGTCGAAGTCACTTCTCCATAAAATCTTCTTAGGCTAAATAATTCTCAGTATAATACAAAGTAGAGTATCTAGATCATGAATTGGCTCTTATGGAAACACCATTTCTTGTGAGTCAATACAAATTGCCTACAAATCTTCATCTAAGTTCTTCAGTCGGGTGATTTTAGTTAAATTTACCGAAATAATTAAATTATTCCTGGCGGTATCGCTTCAAGAACACCAAGTGTGTTACAGATAGACCTTTTTTTAATTAACACGATATTTAGATATCTGTCCAGCGACATATATAAAACTGTACTTATCATTTTTTTACAGGAATACAATCTAGTTTAATGATTTGTCCTGAACAAAAACCTTTATCAATTTAAGAAAATCTTTCAGAGAAAAAAAATAAAACATACCAGTAATCCCTGCGAATTTGTTCTTAGAACAAGTTTTTTTAATAAATATACGGAATATTTAAAACTTTAATCAGGATTTCTGCGACTACCATTCTCTATTACAAACTCTCGTATAGTGCCGCATTCCGAATTTCTATTCAGGATTTTTTTCTGTGAGATATCTATACAGTTAATTTCACCAACATTTAAATAGTTGTTTAAAACATTGGCAAGGAAGGACGTGTGGTCTATTCCACCAATAAATTTAACATTCATCGCTGAATTATTTATTTAAAACTCTATTAGAAATGTTAACTGCTAAGTGAACGTTTCATACCCCTAACAGCCAAGAAAAAAAATTTTCAAAAAAAATTTTTTGTTATATAATTAAACTATTGAGACCAAAAAAAAACGAGGGAAGAAAATTTAAAATATGAGAATCACGTATGAGTAAAAAGGAAAATCCTTACTATTTTAAAAAAAAACATTGATGAAGTCAATATTAATATATATATATATATATATATATATATATATATATATATATATGTATATATATATATATATATATATATATATATTCATACATATTTTGTACATATTTATACACCCCCAATAAAGTTCATCCCCATATTGAGACTAACATAAACTTTAAGCTTCTGTTTTATTAGGTACTTATTCAAAGGAACAGTCTACCCAATTAGTAACTGCTCTTACTTATCAACATAGAACCCTAAATCGAATACGAAAAAATTTACATTAGGAAAAACAAAAACCCAGATATGCATTTTCAGGGACTTAAGTACTGATACAAAGGAACAGTCTACCCGTTTAGTAACTGAACTTACTCAAACCCTTAAAATACAGCATAACAAAAGAAAATTTTAGACAAAAAGAAATGAAAGATAAAAAAAACACACCCTCATACATGTTCTGCACTGTCTGCATCCGACATCCACCGTCAGGTCAGATGCTGAGAATCCTCATGGCTCAATCTAGAAACAGAAGGTGTGTCAAGTTGTAAGTGATCACACAAGACCGAAATTGCGCAAACTTAGCAGCAAAGAGAGCCTCGTATTCCGATTCAACTGCTTCCACATTGCCCCATAACAACTTCAAACACCCCACACCGCAATGTAGCTCGAACGAAGACACTACACAACGTCCAGTTCAGAGTACTGCACACTCAATGATATTCTAGCATATCATTAACGCTAAAATAATAACCTGAAGGGTTATTAAATGATACCAAAAAGACAAAGTCGAGAAGAAACATAAAAAAATATAGAAAAAGATTAAAATTTGGAAATTTATTAAGATGGTCCAACATTAACCACCCATTATATGAAAGACAAGTTAGGTATTTGTCACGAACCTTATTCACTGAGTGCATATTTGTTCTGAAGGTAAGGAATATAGGAAAAGACATTTGCCCAGGAGTGATATTTCAGGGTTGCCCCTCGGTATCCGTAGACCGAACTGCAAGCAGCACTGGTGAGAATAAACTCACAAGAATACTACCCCAGATAAATTCTTTAAATCAAAAATAAAAGTTAAAATAAAATGATAATAGGAAGAGAAAAGAATAACATAATATGGCTCAGATAAATAGGTCGATAAAACTCATAACTAATCGCCGTATACTATAACTAATGAAAGGAAAGGAAAAAAAATAAAAAAACTTACTATTCTCATTGAGAATATAGACGTCACTATCAGGTAAAGGAACATCAAAAACACTTCGCAATATTCAGAAGAGGGAAGAAGTAAACTTTAAAGAAAATACAAATACTGTCACAAGGGAATGGACGATGATTCCTGCACTAACATATTTAACAACAACATGTCATTATCTAATGGTGAGGTAACCAACTCCAAACTCATTCGTATTTATTTTTCGATATTGTGAATCATTAAAGTGAAGATATTGTGTTTTTAATGCCTAGATTAATATTATAATCTAGTGTATATGAGACATAGTCAGGTGAATAAATATCAAAAAGATATTTTGATGTTACTATGTAGATAATAATAAGAATTCATAAGAATCCTAAATAGCAAACAGGGAGAAAGTAATTTAGAGGAAATACAAATACTGTCACAAAGGAATGGACGATTATTCCAGCACTAACATATTTAACAACAATATGTTTTCTTGACAGATAGAAATTTTAATTCCTACGGTAGGATATATCAAGATAATTATAGATATTTTTGAATAGTGAAAATAACTATTTGTTAGATAGAGATAAGCGTTTAAGAACACTGAAAATTAAATTCCTCACAATGAACTGGATTCATTTGGAATCTAACTAGAAAAGATAAAGATACAAATTTTAAGATAAAATTAAACCAACTATTAAGCAACATAGATAGATCATTTCTGTGTTGCTGTGCCAAAAGAGGTAAGAGTCAAATTTGCTAAAACTATTATAGCAAGCTAGGATACTATACAATAGATGTCTGGTGGGACAATATTTAAATGTACAGAAGACGCACGATTTATGTCTGCTGCGACACAAGATAAGATAAGGTAAAGATAAATTTTCGACACGAGATAAAATAAGGATAAATCTCTGTGTGTCATTTTCTCTAACACACAAAAACCCAAGGTAAGATAAATTATTTCAGTTTGTGACGTTTGACACAATTCAACTGAAAATAGTAAGATGAGATAATATTTTTCAGTATGTGTAACTACACATTTCGACTGAAAAGATAAGTCTACAAATTAGAAATATAATATGGAACATTCAAATTTTAGTGATACTAATTACCGTTCCAACATCACATAACTCTAATTCTGTAAACACGAATAATATTAAACTCTTAATACTTTCTAATTTAAGAAATATAATCTACAAGATAAACCTAGGTTACCAACAAATTAATTTAGCCAAGAGATTATTTTTAACTCTCAGCACAACACAGAAAAATCTACGGTAAAATTACTTTCCCTTTTTTTTTTGAAGATAAGGTAAAAATGTGTTCATCTAACAAATGTTCATTCACTATCCGAAGATACTGAATCAGGATTATTTTCATCATCGGTAAAGTCACTTGATTCATCAGTAGATAAGTTATAATCTTTTAGATCTTTAATATGCCATCGTCCTATATTTTTGCCATTACTATCTTTAAGTTCATAAATCAAGGGAGATATGACACGGTTAACAGTACAATGTATATATTTAGGCATACATTTTGCAGAAATAAATTGAGCTTTATCAGATTTCTGATAATTCTTTTTCCAAACATGATCACCTACATGAAATTTAATATCGCGTTTACGAAGATTATAACGGTTACTCGATTTTATGTAAGCCTTGTGTAATTTTTTCCAAACATCTTCGAAAAATTTTGGCATTTCTTGAGTATCCTGTAAACGGTGTATTTTATTAGCAATTGCAGGCTGATTATTTGCATTTTCTGCAATATTCCCAAAGAATGACCCTGATACAGGTACGTTTCTAGCAAACACAAGAAAAGATGGTGTAAATTCTGTGACTTCATAATTAGACAAACGAATTGCCTGAGCTATTTTCTGTAACTCTACATCCCAAGTTCTATGATCAGAAAAACAATATGAACGTATTGCAGTAACAATAGATTTATTCACACGCTCAGTATGATTGGCTTGAGGAGTGTAATTTGCAGTGTACCAAATACTTTGGACATGATACTTGGACATTAAATTTTTAAACAACTGACTAGTGAACTGTTTACCATTGTCTACAGCTACTATTTGAGGAACTCCAAAAATTACAAAAACATAATTTTCAATGCATTTCACAATCGCAGAAGAGGTAGCTTGTTTTAAAGGTTGAATTAAAACAAATTTAGAGAAGAAATCAACAATGACCAATGCACACGTATTTTCCTGGCGAGATCTAGGATATGGACCTATAAAATCCCAGGAAATTAACTGGAAAGGAAACCCTATGTTACGATATTTACCCATGAGACCAGTTTGTGGCAAATTTGTGGGCTTACAGGCAGCACAAACTTTACAACGCCTCACATATTTTTTTACACTCTGTCTCATTCTGGGCCAATAATATAACTCTGAGATTCTCTCTAATGTTTTAAAAACACCGAAATGAGCTGCAGTAGGATCATCATGAAATTTAGATAACAATTCAAGTCTGTTTTCCGTTGGAACTACAATTTTCCAGTCAGTTAAATTGCAAATACTGGCATACTTGTTAAAGACATGCTTATATAGGATATTATTTTCTACCTTGAAATTAGGATAACTATCCGGATCGGATTGAACCTTATTAATCATAATTTTATACCAATTATCAGGTTTTAGTAAAGATAAATCTAATACATTTATTTCCGGCACCCTGGATAGAAAATCTGCAGGTACGGTACCCGTTGCTCTACGATGGACTATCGAAAAATTGTATTGTGAAAGTTGTAGAATCCACCTAGCTAATCGTGGTGATGGTTTCTTCATGTTATTCAACCAAACAAGAGAAGAGTGATCGGTGATGACAGTAAAATGTCGTCCCAGAAGATAATAACGAAAATGATCAATAGATAGTAGGACTGCAAGAGCCTCTTTCTCAGTAGTTGTGTATTTCTTTTGACATTTATTCAATTTTCTACTATGATAAGCTACTGGATGTTCCAACCCATCTTCTAACTGAAAAAGCACACTTCCAATACCTACATCACTTGCATCACACATTAGATAAAATGATTTTTTAAAATCAGGACTACAAAGTACAGGAGCGGTAGTTAAGACAGTTTTTATATCATCGAAAGCTTTTTGAGCTTCCGGTGTCCAACTTATTGGTTGATTTTTTTCTCTATTAGATAAAAGATCAGAAATGGGAGCAGATAAAGTAGAAACATTATTTAAAAAACGACGATAATATGAAACAACACCTAAAAATCTACGCACCTCTGTAGTTGTCCTCGGTACAGGATAGTTAGTAATAGCTTTAGTTTTTTCACCGTCAATACTTAACCCGTTTTCATCCAAGGTATAACCTAAATAGCGAAGAGAAGGACGACAAAAATGACATTTATCAATATTTACCGTTAAATTAGCCTCTTTTAACTTCTCATGAACTTTAGACAAAATTTCAACATGTTTATCAAACTGTGATGTACAAACAATCATATCATCAAGATAATAAAAACAATATGGTTCTAAAGATGGACCTATTACCATATCCATTAATCGTGACATGGTAGCTGGACTTGAAATTGAACCAAATGGTGTACTTGTAAATTGAAATAGTCCTCTAGAACGTATTGCGAAAGCTGTTTTTGAACGAGACGACTTTTCTAAAGGTATTTGATAGAAAGCATGTTTTAAATCGATACTAGAAATATATCGCGTATCCCTTAGTTGACTAAGAATTACCTCGATATTTGGAATCATATACGAATCTGCTTTAGTTTGCTTGTTTAAAAATCTAGCATCAAGAAGTAACCTTATACTACCATCAGGTTTATGAGTTAAACAGATAGGAGAACAATAAGGAGATGTACTTTGTTCAATAACCCCTAATTTTAATAATGTATCTATCTCATTATTCACATGAACTTCCATAGCTTGAGGTAATGGATACTGTTTTATTTTAAATGGAGGAGAATTTCCTGTGTCGATAAAATGCTCTAAGATATGTGTCCTACCAATTTTATCCTTGGGGCTAATGCTTTTAAATTTTTCGATAACAACATCAAGTTTAATTTTTTCATCATTTGTTAAAGTTGTGACGTCCTTAACAGTATTGATGACATTTAAAGATAAGGCATTTAAATTCATAGTAAATTTAGAAAAATCTATTTTAATATTGAATGTCTTTAAAAAATCCATTGCTAAGATAACTGTTTGAGTAACTGAAGGTAAAAGATTTAATTTTAAAATCCGAGATTACTTATCCACTGTGACATAAGTTTCTGCAAAACCACCAACATCATGGTATGTACCATCAGCAGTCGAAACTTGAAACTGTTCGGTAATAGAAATATGTATAGATAAATTCTTAAGAAACTCAAGACCTAGAGAACCCAAAACACTCAGATTACTTCCTGTATCAATCAAACAAGAAAATGTCTTCCCAAAAATAATAATATCCACATAAGGCCTGTTATCATTATCTTTTCGATATAACAAGTCTAAAAAGTAATTACTAGATAATTGAGTATTTATAGAATTCTGAAATTTGTTTACTACCTTGCGTGGCTTGTAAAACGATCTTACTATATTTAACCAAGCTAACCAATCATTTTTATTGAAATAAGATAAGTTATTTTTATTAGAATTTTTAGATAGATTAGATCAGGAATAAATTTCACTTATTGGTTGCTGGTTGAAGGTGTTATTTCGGAAACTGTTCTTGACATCGTTTGTTTTTTTTGAATTTTTTTGCTTTGGATGTGTGGATCCTGAAGGATTTTGAGGAGCGGTAGGTGTCACCAAAGCATTGACCTGACCGCTTGGTTCGTTTTTTGAACAATTTGGACTTTTAGATTTTATAAATCCAGGATTTCCACATCCATAACAGAATACTTTTAAAGCGTATTTACATTGCGGATAAAAATGATTCTGTTCACCACAATTCCAGCAAACTTTATGTGAATTTACAGTAGATACTGTAGATAGATGTCTAGAATTAATATGATTCCTAGACCGATAAGATGAGGTAAAAGTATTATTTAACTGTGGTTCTAGATATATTTTAGGTTTTCTCGAACTAATACTTGAATTCTGAGAATTCTGTGAGTAGGTAAAAGATTCTTCCAACTTTTTACATTTATCGGTTAACTCTTCGATACTGTTAATATCTAATAAAGCTAGCGGTTGTATATAATTAGAAAGCAAATTTCTCTTAATGATTCTAATTTTTGATGATTCATCCTGTTTTATTTCTAAGCGATTAAACAGACTACACATAGAATTTATGTATAACGTAACTTTTTCATTAGGATTTTGTTTTCTATTTTTAATTTCATCCAATAAATCTTCCTGATAATTATATGGGAGAAAATCTGACTTTAATTTAGAAACTAACTCTGACCAATTTTGAAATTGACTTCTATTATTTAAATACCAATAAAATGCCTGATCAGTGAAGAGATCTGCAGCGCTAGAAAATAATTCGTTATCTGTTACACCTCGAGAAATCTTCAAACAATCTACACGTTCTAAAAATCCTGCCAAAGATTCATTTTCTGCAATTCCTGAGAAATGTATTCCCCATTTATAGATAGATACTGGCTTAGAGAAAGTAAAGCTTTGGTTCTGACCTACAGGAGTTGATTGAGCCTGAATAGTGCCCGGTAATCTACCATCAAGTTCACCCTCTAACAACAAAATCTGAGTAGCAAACTGTTTTTTCTTCAATTCTTCCTCATCATTGTTACATGACAAACGAGACACCCGATTATTTGCATGAGCTAATCTACATGTTAATCTGAGATATTCATTGTCCCTATCTGATCCTACAAATTCTGAAATTTTTCTGCTCAAATCAGATAAATTTAACTCGATACCGTTTACTTCACTATCAAAATTCAATTGACTGTTCTCATATAAAATAGAACTGCGACCGGACGCTTCTTGAGCTAAAATACCCCTCAACAATTTTCTACGTTCCGCCACTGTCGGTAATACTTCAACATTTCTATATGCCAATTCGTGTTCCAGCTCATGAGATAATAAATATTCGACCTTCAATTTATAAGGCAAAGACATTTTTGTACTTAATTTCAATAAAGTTCTCTTGGTAATTAAAGTTAAGTTGAAATTTCATACTCTAATGATAGAAAAATAATTTTGAAACAAATTCTCAACAAAATTAATTTACAATTTGAAGGTCACTGAAAGGTAACAAATGAATTGATATAAGAACTGAGTAATATATGAATCGTTAAGCTTCACACCAGTTATAAATATAATATAACATATATCATAAAATATTTCAAACAACGAAAAAGATGTATATATTTATTACACAGGACCTGTTTTATAAAAGCAGAAAGCATAAAATATAATTAAAAGTTAAACAGTGAACATTATATCAAAGATATTTCCCCCCTAATAGCAGGAAAAAAAAATTTTTAATTATAAAAATTTTTTACCAAAAAGAAATAGCAGATAACAACATGTAAAAGTTAATACACGTTGGAGCGCCAATGAAACAAAAACCTCTTACTCTCAGGGTAAAAATTATTTAAATAATTGAAAGTATTAAAAGAGAGTAGGTTCTTTCCAAACTGACAAAGAGATTGGAGATAACGGAGCCAGTTCTCAGGGCTCTGTTATCTGAAAGAAGTTTAATCAAATAAAAAAAATGTGAAAAAGAAAGAGAAAGAGAGAGAGAAAAAAAACTAAAAAAAACAGTAAAGTTACATCAATAGTAAGGGCGCCACTAACTTTGTTCCTAAACAAAATTAGAAAAAATCAACCTCCTTAATCAGTCAACTCTTACCTGCTGTGCTCTGCTAGTTTTTTGACAATACTTATGAAAAAAAATGTGCTGAAGGCTATTTCTCAGGTCTTCCTGTATAATAAATAAAACAACAGACTACTAATATGTATGAATATAATGAATGAAAAAATATTTAAACATGTTACATAGTTTGACAATAATGGGTTAGTAAAAGTGTGTATGTGTGAAGAAAAAGAAAGTATAAATTAAAACTAAAACGAGCTGTACAAATATGAATGGTGAAGCCATACAATATAATTTTACTTATCTTGAAGTAGAAAGTCGAAGTCACTTCTCCATAAAGTCTTCTTAGGTTAAATAATTCTCAGTATAATACACAGTTGAGTATCTAGATCATGAATTGGCTCTTATGGAAACACCATTTCTTGTGAGTCAATACAAATTGCCGACAAATCTTCATCTAAGTTCTTCAGTCGGGTGATTTTAGTTAAATTTACCGAAATAATTAAATTATTCCTGGCGGTATCGCTACAAGAACACCAAGTGTGTTACAGATAGACCTTTTTTTAATTAACACGATATTTAGATATCTGTTCAGCGACATATATAAAACTGTACTTATCATTTTTTTACAGAAATACAATCTAGTTTAATGATTTATCCTGGACAAAAACCTTTATCAATTTAAGAAAATCTTACACAGAAAAAAAATAAAACATACCAGTAATCCCTGCGAATTTGTTCTTAGAACAAGTTTTTTTAATAAATATACGGAATATTTAAAACTTTTATCAGGATTTCTGCGACTACCATTCTCTATTACAAACTCTCGTATAGTGCCGCATTCCGAATTTCTATTCAGGATTTTCTTCTGTGAGATATCTATACAGTTAATTCCACCAACATTTAAATAGTTGTTTAAAACATTGGCAAGGAAGGACGTGTGGTCTATTCCACCAATAAACTTAACATTCATCGCTGAATTATTTATTTAAAACTCTATTAGAAATGTTAACTGCTAAGTGAACGTTTCATTTCCTTATACACATATATACCTTTTTATCTTAGCAATCAATAATTTCATTAATATCTTTAGTTTGTAGGGATTCTTCATATTTTTTAAATATTTTTTTTAGCAAACTGATAGAATTAAATCTTCTTATATGAGTCTTATACGTTTCTGGAAGAGAGTTAAACAAACGGGGTGCTATGAATTCGAAGTACCTAGTTCCTACTGTTTTTTTTGATGTGTTGGTTTGGACAAAATCTTTTGTTTTATTTCCAGTATGATAATGGTGACCAGGAGATTGCAAGTATGAGCGATTTTTGAATGTTTAAACAACTAAACTAAAAATATAGATGCCTTACGGACATTATATTAGTTTCGTTAAAAAGTTGGTTTGTACTATAGGTTAAATCTTTAAAAAGCATTATTTTTAGAATTTTTCTTTGCAGAATTTCAACCTGCTCTAGATGAGTAAGCACAGTTCCTCCCCAACCTAATATGCCATATTTAAGACGTGATTCTACAAGAGCATGATATATGATTCTCAGATGCTGTGAGTCCAGTACTCTCCTTATATATTTGAATTTATACAGTGTCTTAGCTACTTCACGTAAGTGAGATGTCCATCGTATATGTGAGTCTATTGTTAGTCCGAGATACTTTATTTCGTATTTCAGAGAAATATCAATATGTATGTTGTTAATAGTAACAGTAATTTTTTCATAAGGAGGCAGTTTGTGTTTGTAACTAGTGAAAGGTACAATAAATGTTTTCGAATAGTTGACTGTTAAAATTTTATGTCTCAAAATATCAAATAAATGTCTTAGATCGGTTTCTATTTTTTGTTTGAGGCCTTCCCACGTACTGTCTGTATATATTATAGCAGTATCATCCGCGAATTCTATTATTTTACCTGTAGAATTATAACAGAATAGATCATTGATATACATATTAAATAGAATTTGAAGAAAATCAACGTGGTATATTCAACGAAGAGGATATACATTACTTCCAAAGTTTACTCACCACCTTAAATGTAGCATAAGTGTGAAAATATGTTTCTTCTGAAGCCTTGCCTGGATTCCGATTTTCATATCATAGGTCTATTTTTAGGAATTACTGTACTAATGTTTTCAGAGAAATGTTTTATCCATATACAAATGAAGATGTGTTTTTTCATCTTAGGTTGCAACACCCCGTGGAATTTATCAAAAATGTACCCTACATTTTATAAATATTGCGAGATAGCTTCTTCTTTCCTCAACATTTTCGTAAAAAAATCATCTTGATATCTCTGTTATTAAAGAAGAAAAGTGGAAAGCATAACGTTATTTTATTGAATTGTAATACGCATTAATGGAATATAAGTATATATATAATGAAAAAGCAAAAAATTTGTCTGGTCAGTTTAACTGACAATATTGTTCAAAATTCAATACACTGTCTTGCTGCTTTGCGTATGTTACTCAATTGACATGGACAGTGTTCCAAGAAATCTGAGCCGCGATGAATGTGTGCAGGCAATTATTTTAACTAATGAAGAATTGAGTAATCGTAGAATAGACTTTGCTCCTTACATAGGAAACAACTTTCTTTTAATGAATGTTAATGCACGACTACATGCTGCACGTAGGATCCGCAATAATTTTGATGAGGTTAGTAGACAAACCATGAACCGCCCAATCCAATAGGGAATATCCACTTTTGTTCTTAATAGAACAATATAATATAAAACGATTATCAATAAATGTATTACTTAATATCCAAATTAATCATTTACTAATCAGGATCTGAATTTAAAAAAAAATATTAATGATGTTACGGATAGTCGTATATTATAACAAACATTAATTCAATGAGAAGAATATAAAAGGCTATTTATGTTTTAGTGTTTTTCATTTCAAATCTCATTTAGATAAGCTACGCGAATCTCAAAATCTAAAACAATTCTTAAAATGTACAGAATAAAACTAAGTCGGAATCCAATATATCTTTTATAAATAGGTTTTTAAAATTAGAGAGAAATATGCCTTCTGATAGGTATGTATGTATTTTTCAGCTGTGAAGGTCAACGGTCGAAATAATAATCTCATTCAATATGTATAGATAACTCATGTTTTGTAAAATAGGTGGAAGCCAACTCGAGCGCGATCTCTATAACAGTATATAGTGGCTTAAGATATCATGATTTTAATATATATATATATACATATATATATATATATATATATATATATATATATATATATTATAACAGATAAGAAGTCAATTGGAGCACGGTGTGCCATAACCTTAAAATAAATGTGATCACAACTTCCATTTAAAAAATGTGCAAGTTGAAGAGGACGTAATTTTAATTCAACACTTTTAGACAGTTTTAAGTAAGATCTTTTAAGTTTGTATGCATATATTTCTGTAAATAACAAAATGAATATTTGTACTCAGTTGAAAAATGTTTCAAAAGTATTTGATGGAAAATCAAGCTTTATTCACACCAAACAAACCAATGATAAGAAATTAAAGGAAAGGGTACAAGAGAACTTCGAGTTAGGTATAAAAGCATTCAAAATGTTTTTAATATTTTTACCGTGTCGCGCTTGTTAGAACAATGTTTAATGAACATTGTAATACGCTTCTTTTATGCGAATAACAGAAACGTTTGTTTGATTATAATAATATAGATAAACACCAACCAATAGTTACACCCACCAAAGAAGCAGAAAGCTAAAAGAATAATTTATAGAATTATGTGAGAATGGTTATAATTTTTGAAAGTCTGACAGTAAATGACAGTTATTAAAATAGAAATGTATGCAAACAACCCTTCAAAATTAAGTCGTTATGTGTAGTTTTGTTGAAAAAGAGAATCGAGAGACTTGACATATTTTTGACGTTTAAAAAAAGAAAAATTTTGAGAAGAGAAAAAAGTTATATTAAGGCAGTTGAGACTTTTGAAATATTGAAACAAAGATCTTTGTTTGGGACTACTAAGAAGCAGTTCCTGTATATATAGTTTAGAAGGTAAGAGATTTTATTATAATTGCAAATAAATTTGAAAGAAAAATGTGATAGTTCTAATTTAAAAAAAAATAGATACAGGGTGTTTGTTAAATAGAGAACAGAATTTGAAATTTGATTTTAATATTGCATCAATTGTTAAAACTTTATCTATATTTCAATATATTATTAAAATTTAAATCAACTAAAATTTACTTTCATAAAAAAAATTTATAAAAGGAGATATAGATCAATACTACAATTATTTCACGAATCGAATCCCTGAGAGGAAGACACATACTATAGAGAGCCGGAGCAAGTTAGTTGGTATATTATTTTATTTTACTCACCTTATACATGGTAAGTTGGCGCCCTTAACTTTTCACAAATATAATAACAAATTTTACTAATCTAAATTGAATCTTAAAAAATTCTATACCTTAAAACATTACAATATATATATATATATATATATATATATATATATATATATATATATATATATATATATTAACATAGAGTGAAACCTGCAAGACTCTGTATACAGAATTATGGAATAATAGACTACATACTTCAAGTAATTAAAATTTTTGGAATTTGAATTTTTTTTAAATGATCTAAAAAGGAGACAATCTGTACTATTTACTATTCAATAGAGAAAGCATATCAAGGATCTAACTGTATGATTATAGAGAAGAATTCAAATAAGCTTTATAAGAATATAGGTGACATAAAAAAAACTTCCATATTTAAAAGAGAGAATTTTAGAACGTTTGTTACATATGAATGAAAATAATAACCCATTGTTCTTTTTATCAAAGTAAATTAATATTGTGGTTTATTTTAAAGAACTGAATATTAGGGTTTGAAGGAAGTTTTCAATAAAATTATATAAGTATTTAAAATATGTGAATGTAGGAAGTAAAATGAAAACATTAACTCTATGGAATATGACATTTGTTGAACGATTCGACATTCTGAATAAATACTTTAGAAAATAAGAACTGTCATTTAGTAAATTTATTGAAATACAATTTAAGTGAGAAATATACGGGTTATAATCGTTTAAGAGGCTCAAAACAGAATGTTTTGAAATGATGGATGGACAATCCACTATTTGAAATGAAATCTTTCAAATAAGAATTTTGATAACCAATTTTGATTGGTGGAATGCATTTAAGATATTTTTATCAGCGACAAGTAGATTGCTAATAATAAAAAAAATTGAATGGGAACAGTTTGTTGATTATACAGTCTATTGACTAGGTACTTTTTCTTTTTTGGGTAGAAATTTTTAAGAAGCAAAATTAATTGAGAAAAATTTTTAAACTTTTGAAAAAACAACAATTTGGCATTAAATATTAAAAAAAGGAATACATTATACTTGAAAGCTAGTTAGCAATATATTTAAGCAAGCAGAAGTACACATTATAAGAGGAAAATTGGTAATTATATTTGAATACTAACCATAAAACTTATAGATGTAATCAAGTAAAATATTGTATGGTGGAACGGTGTCTCCACCATACCTTTTAGAAAGCTTTGGATTATGTGATTTGATTAAAATGTATTGATGTGGACGAAATGTAGCACCGTTTCTGGATATTATGCAAGCTGGACGAATTGTATGGTATTTTCCAAGAGGTAACCTAAAACAAAATAAGAACCATTTATTGATGTGAATTAATTGAACTATACAGTGAAAAAGGTATTTAAAACTATTTTAATTATATATGAAGAAGGTAGAGTAAACTTACCGATTTAGTGCAAAGAATTGAACTTTGATATTAAACAGACGCTTATAAGTTTTATCTTCCGCCATCTTTCTATCATAGACGTTTATATAACGGATTTCGTGTTATAAGATTTGTGTTAAACGTTGCCTATTTTGAATTATATATAGAAATTGTACTTCATTCGAGTGGATGACTTTATTTGAATGAATGATCATAATAGATAATAGGTTTTCACTAATTTATGTCCTGTAAAAGAATAATGTATTTGTTTCTACAGCATTAAATAACATTTTGCTATTTAAAGAACATTGTGAAATTATTTTCTTGAGATTTTTCATTTCTCTATGGTGATTGCTCCATCTGGATTAAACAGTTGGTAGTTTTAAACTGACATCTATGAATCGTGGAGAGGTTCAACATTAAACACAGGACCGTCTCTAAGATAATCTGTACTATTTACTATTCAATAGAGAAAGCATATCAAGGATCTAACTGTATGATTATAGAGAAGAATTCAAATAAGCTTTATAAGAATATAGGTGACATAAAAAAAACTTCCATATTTAAAAGAGAGAATTTTAGAACGTTTGTTACATATGAATGAAAATAATAACCCATTGTTCTTTTTATCAAAGTAAATTAATATTGTGGTTTATTTTAAAGAACTGAATATTAGGGTTTGAAGGAAGTTTTCAATAAAATTATATAAGTATTTAAAATATGTGAATGTAGGAAGTAAAATGAAAACATTAACTCTATGGAATATGACATTTGTTGAACGATTCGACATTCTGAATAAATACTTTAGAAAATAAGAATTGTCATTTAGTAAATTTATTGAAATACAATTTAAGTGAGAAATATACGGGTTATAATCGTTTAAGAGGCTCAAAACAGAATGTTTTGAAATGATGGATGGACAATCCACTATTTGAAATGAAATCTTTCAAATAAGAATTTTGATAACCAATTTTGATTGGTGGAATGCATTTAAGATATTTTTATCAGCGACAAGTAGATTGCTAATAATAAAAAAAATTGAATGGGAACAGTTTGTTGATTATACAGTCTATTGACTAGGTTCATTTTTTCTTTTTTGGGTAGAAATTTTTAAGAAGCAAAATTTATTGAGAAAAATTTTTAAACTTTTGAAAAAACAACAATTTGGCATTAAATATTAAAAAAATGAATACATTATACTTGAAAGCTAGTTAGCAATATATTTAAGCAAGCAGAAGTACACATTATAAGAGGAAAATTGGTAATTATATTTGAATACTAACCATAAAACTTATAGATGTAATCAAGTAAAATATTGTATGGTGGAACGGTGTCTCCAGTATGGTGGAACGGTGTCTCCACCATACCTTTTAGAAAGCTTTGGATTATGTGATTTGATTAAAATGTATTGATGTGGACGAAATGTAGCACCGTTTCTGGATATTATGCAAGCTGGACGAATTGTATGGTATTTTCCAAGAGGTAACCTAAAACAAAATAAGAACCATTTATTGATGTGAATTAATTGAACTATACAGTGAAAAAGGTATTTAAAACTATTTTAATTATATATGAAGAAGGTAGAGTAAACTTACCGATTTAGTGCAAAGAATTGAACTTTGATATTAAACAGACGCTTATAAGTTTTATCTCCCGCCATCTTTCTATCATAGACGTTTATATAACGGATTTCGTGTTATAAGATTTGTGTTAAAAGTTGCCTATTTTGAATTATATATAGAAATAGTACTTCATTCGAGTGGATGACTTTATTTGAATGAATGATCATAATAGATAATAGGTTTTCACTAATTTATGTCCTGTAAAAGAATAATGTATTTGTTTCTACAGCATTAAATAACATTTTGCTATTTAAAGAACATTGTGAAATTATTTTCTTGAGATTTTTCATTTCTCTATGGTGATTGCTCCATCTGGATTAAACAGTTGGTAGTTTTAAACTGACATCTATGAATCGTGGAGAGGTTCAACATTAAACACAGGACCGTCTCTAAGATAATCTGTACTATTTACTATTCAATAGAGAAAGCATATCAAGGATCTAACTGTATGATTATAGAGAAGAATTCAAATAAGCTTTATAAGAATATAGGTGACATAAAAAAACTTCCATATTTAAAAGAGAGAATTTTAGAACGTTTGTTACATATGAATGAAAATAATAACCCATTGTTCTTTTTATCAAAGTAAATTAATATTGTGGTTTATTTTAAAGAACTGAATATTAGGGTTTGAAGGAAGTTTTCAATAAAATTATATAAGTATTTAAAATATGTGAATGTAGGAAGTAAAATGAAAACATTAACTCTATGGAATATGACATTTGTTGAACGATTCGACATTCTGAATAAATACTTTAGAAAATAAGAATTGTCATTTAGTAAATTTATTGAAATACAATTTAAGTGAGAAATATACGGGTTATAATCGTTTAAGAGGCTCAAAACAGAATGTTTTGAAATGATGGATGGACAATCCACTATTTGAAATGAAATCTTTCAAATAAGAATTTTGATAACCAATTTTGATTGGTGGAATGCATTTAAGATATTTTTATCAGCGACAAGTAGATTGCTAATAATAAAAAAAATTGAATGGGAACAGTTTGTTGATTATACAGTCTATTGACTAGGTTCATTTTTTCTTTTTTGGGTAGAAATTTTTAAGAAGCAAAATTTATTGAGAAAAATTTTTAAACTTTTGAAAAAACAACAATTTGGCATTAAATATTAAAAAAATGAATACATTATACTTGAAAGCTAGTTAGCAATATATTTAAGCAAGCAGAAGTACACATTATAAGAGGAAAATTGGTAATTATATTTGAATACTAACCATAAAACTTATAGATGTAATCAAGTAAAATATTGTATGGTGGAACGGTGTCTCCACCATACCTTTTAGAAAGCTTTGGATTATGTGATTTGATTAAAATGTATTGATGTGGACGAAATGTAGCACCGTTTCTGGATATTATGCAAGCTGGACGAATTGTATGGTATTTTCCAAGAGGTAACCTAAAACAAAATAAGAACCATTTATTGATGTGAATTAATTGAACTATACAGTGAAAAAGGTATTTAAAACTATTTTAATTATATATGAAGAAGGTAGAGTAAACTTACCGATTTAGTGCAAAGAATTGAACTTTGATATTAAACAGACGCTTATAAGTTTTATCTTCCGCCATCTTTCTATCATAGACGTTTATATAACGGATTTCGTGTTATAAGATTTGTGTTAAAAGTTGCCTATTTTGAATTATATATAGAAATTGTACTTCATTCGAGTGGATGACTTTATTTGAATGAATGATCATAATAGATAATAGGTTTTCACTAATTTATGTCCTGTAAAAGAATAATGTATTTGTTTCTACAGCATTAAATAACATTTTGCTATTTAAAGAACATTGTGAAATTATTTTCTTGAGATTTTTCATTTCTCTATGGTGATTGCTCCATCTGGATTAAACAGTTGGTAGTTTTAAACTGACATCTATGAATCGTGGAGAGGTTCAACATTAAACACAGGACCGTCTTCAGAGTTTATTTGGGAATAATGATAAAGCAAGTATATTTTGATTAACAAATTTTTTTTTATTGAAAGATAGGAATATTATTTAAATTTCGGCGCTCATATTAGAAATTGAAATTGTTCTGTTTTCCTACATCTGAACCCTACTCTGAGATCAGAGAGTTTCTCATGCAAAGGAATAATTATTTTACAAATAAATTTTGAATATTACAATATACCGGGCAAACAAAAACTAAGTATCAACTCAACTAAACTAAAATTAACAATTCATAGTATTTAAACTTTTTAAATATTCTCTCACCCTATTCTATCCAGTATAAAATGGCACCGCAACGTGGGGCTAATAAAGAAATTTTGTAAATAATAATAAAAAGCATTAAAATAATGTTTTTGACTGTATTGAAAGAATTTAAATACATAAAATGGAAAGGAAAATGACATTAAGAGACGGAAAGCAGGTAGGAGTCGAAAGTAGGTCTGATGAAGAAAGAGGAGAAAGGAGTAATGGTAGAGGAGATTTCCAGGTACAATACTTGGAACAGGGGAGAGAACATTCACGGGAAGATAATACAGAACAAGGACAGGAAGAAGAAGATGTACCATTATCAGAAGAAACAGGAACGAAGGACAAGCAAGAATCAAAGGAAAAAGAGGATTATGATCAGATAATGAAATTCTTGATTAGGAATAAATAAATTAGGGAAGATATTGAATAAAATTAGGGAAGATATAAAGGAATGGGGTAATAAAATTAGTGAAGATAGGAAATCGGACATGATGGTAAGAAAGGTTCACCGAGTAGGGGGGAACATTGATGATAAGACGGATATGATGTTAGATAAAATGGATAACATGAATGTAGATATTAGTATGAAGGGAGATTTGAGTGGAAAACTGAACATAATGAGTGAAGAAGAAATAAGAGGAGGGGGGATTAAAGAAATAACGGAAATAGACAATTCACAGATTAACAGAATTAACAAAATGGAGGAGAAAGAAAAGGATTTCAAAAAAGAGATTCAAATGGATATAAAGATACAAAATGAAAATATAAATGATGATACTATGGAACAGAAATTAAGTAATAAAATGGAAATTGATGAAGTAAAAATACAAAGACAAATAAATGAGGAAATGATAGATAGCAATTTACAGAATCTAGGAAGTGCGGAAGTCATGAAAATTTATGAAAAAGAGATTTATTGGAAAATACCAGATCCAGATGTTAATATTTTGAAACGAATAGTGACATATGGTAAGACAAATAATAATAATAGCGGGATACAACTTAATTGGAAGTTAGAGGGAATGAATAAGATATTACAAGAGACCAAGAAAGAAATAGAAGAAACCATAAGACAGAAAATAGAAACAATAATTTATGCAGAAAATTTCGAAATGAGATTAAAACTCAACTAAACTAAAATTAACAATTCATAGTATTTGAACATTTTAAATATTCTCTCACCCTATTCTATCCAGTATAATATATATATATATATATATATATATATATATATATATATATAGAATCAAGTAGTCACGGCTGAACTATCAACAAATAAAATTGAAAATATCACGGGGATTGCAGCCTAAATAATGTTAAAAATTCTTGTTATACGAAACCGAGCGCTTTCGAAAGACTTTTTCTTTCTTTTTCCAGGTTGTATTGTAGAATCATCGGAAATCAAAGAAAACAGGATACATAGCAATCACTTCTATCGAAATCAAAAACCAATGCCTCGACATTGAAATTAAATAAAATCAGAAAAATGAAAAATTTAGTTTAAAATAAACATGGAAATTGATACTTAGCTTAAATCCTTCCTGAAGGAACACATTTTGGTTTCAAAATTCACCACAACTACATTTTAAAAGAGAATATTATATATTAATGTATTATATACTAATGTATATAATATTCTCTTTTAAAATGTAGTGGTGGTGAATTTTAAAACCAAAATGTGTTCCTTCAGGAAGGATTTAAGCTAAGTATCAATTTCCATGTTTATTTTAAATTCAAATTTTTAATTTTTCTGATTTTATTTGATTTCAATGTCGAGGCATTGGTTTTTGATTTTGATAGAAGTGATTGCTATGTATCCTGTTTTCTTTGATTTCCAATGATTCTACCATACAACCTTGGAAAAGAAAGAAAAAGTCTTTCGAAAGCGCTCGGTTTCGTATAACAAGAATTTTTAACATTATTTAGGCTGCAATCCCCGTGATATTTTCAATTTTATTTATATATATATATATATATATATTTATAGGGAAATTATATATATTATATATATATATATATATATATATATATATATATATATATTGTTATATTTTATTTGGTTATTTAAATTATACTTCTATTAATCCGTGTACATCAGGAGTTATATATTTTGGTGGAGTTTTTCATTAATAAACAAAGTACAGTGTTTCATTTTTTTTACAAAATTATATTCCAATTTGAGGAAATACTTACCGACGTTCGCAAATATTCTTACTGACTGGGTCTACAACATGAAAAAGAAAAACGGTGAGGATTACAAAGACTTCACTGTAAAGACTATTTGGAATGTAACGTCAAATATATATATTGAACATAATTCAAGAACACAGAAACTAAAATAATATAACTCATATCAGCATACTACACAGAATTATATAAACCAGTATCGGTTAATGAAAATATTTCCAATATACAGAAGATTTAATGCAGTATTTAAAAAACTGTATATGTCTTACATGTACAAAATATTCTGGAGCATATATACATCATCTGTTAAGTGTTAGAGAATTATTAGCACCTATTTTGATCAGGATACATAATATCTATTACCTTATAAAAGTAAAAAAATATATATAAAAGAGATAGTTCTTCACTACTTAGATGGAAGTATAATTGAAATTCTCACTCTCACAAATATATTGAAGTTTGGAACATTTGATTCAATATCTTTAATATGATACCAAAAGAATTTATTGATGAAGTAATCTATTCATAATGGAATACAATATATGAGCAATAGTAATAAGAAATTTGAGTAAAAAGGATAAAACTTACCTTTAAACACAGTAGTTCATTTAAGAAGCATATCGACAATCCATTGTAAGTAATAAATAACAAGTTATAAATCAAAATTCCTTAATTAAAAGAAACATGTAATCCATATTCTAAAAATATTCATTGAACATTATTAATAGTTACAATAAATAAACATGTAATAACTTAATTATTTAACATTTAGAGAGTTTTGGTTATATATATCAAATAATGTCAGAAATGTCAAAATAATTTTATCAATTGACTGGAATAAGGTTATAAATTGAAAAAGAAGCAGAACCATAGAAATCTATTTTTATTGAGTCAAGAAAGATGTGAATTTTATGGTTTGTAATTATATATTAGGAATTATAAAATGAATCTGAAATCAAGATATTTATGATTTCGGATAGCAACGAAAAATAAAAAAAGGCGGGTTGGTTGTTGATTTTTGAATAATGATGGAAGTCGAAGATTAGAAAACTTAAATGGTTGAAGAATTTAGAAAGAGAGAATTAAGTTATTGTATAAAGAAGTGAGTTATTCCATATATTAATTCGAAATAGCTAGTATAAGGATATTAAAATCATAATTTCTACGAAGATATATACAATATATAAAAAAATACATGTTATTGGAGGCTATGGTACAAATGAAAGAGTCATTTCAAATTGAATAATTAGTTGATGTGGTACGGAATCGTGATGTAAAGTACCTGAATAAGATATTAAGCATTGATTGGGAATTCGAAGCTGGAGAATAATAGAAATTACAAACACGTGGTACCTGTAACAAGAAATCTAGAAAAAAAACATCTCCATCTGGACGACATATATATGCATGACATGGTTTTTTAACAGACAGAATTTCAAGAAAGGAATATTAGTGGTTGAGAGGTTAGTGTTTCTTTTTGTTTTTGTTGGTACCAACATTCGGGTTAGAGATGTACATTTATAATAAAAGTAATAAGAATTAGTATCTGAAACTATTAAACATATTAAAAGCATTAAAAAAGAAAGGTAATAACATAGACTTGAGTACTTACTATTTATATTTAACAAATATTTTACTGTTTGACATTTCAATATTATATTAGTATTTAAGATAGTTCATAACTTACTTTAAATTTATAATACATAATTCTTGATCAATATAATATAGTTGTTGTATTAAAGGTATTCTTAAAACTATTGTTTATGTTCAGAAAAATATTACTTCAACTGATATTAGTGACAGTTGGAATCGATTATTCTACTGATAATTTCCATCTATTTTAATTGTGAGACGAAATCGATTGCTATATTGAAAGTTTCTATACATAGGCGCACCAATTAATATAGAAAATATAATATCAGTTATTTTAATGATTCATATATATGTAAAATATTGTAGATATAGAGTTAAAATCACTTCCAGATCCCAAAGAGTAGTAAGAGTTTCTCATGCTCTCCACATAAATATATAAATACATAAAAATTTTTCTTTACTCCATTACTGAGCTAGCTATACTAGAGTTGAATATATTAAATTGATAATATAACAATTATAGTGGTATTGTCGGCAAAGTATACAACAATAACAATCCATTATAAATTTGGCGCCCAACGTGGGGCAAATTAAGATTTTTTTCGTGATAAGAAGGTTTTAAAAACATTAGAATTAGATACAATTAAAATGGCAAAGAGAATGATGCTTAGGGACGGAAAACAAATAGGTGTGGAAGGCAGATTAGATGAGGAACAACAAGAAAGGAGACGTGGAATGGGAGATTCAGATGTAGAGGAACAAACCTTAATAGATAAAGAAAGTGAAGAATCAAGGGAACAGCAGGATAGTAGACAAGACAGGCAGGATAGTGTAAGCAGAGGAGATCAAATAATGGAATTTTTAATTAATTTGAATGGGAAGATAGATAATATGAGGGGAGATTTGAATGGGAAGATAGATAATATGAGCGGAGATTTGAATGGGAAGATAGATAATATGAGGGGAGATTTGAATGGGAAGATAGATAATATGAGCGGAGATTTGAATGGGAAGATAGATAATATGAGGGGAGATTTGAATGGAAAGATGGACAAGATGAATGGGAACATGAATGATTTAAATGGAAACATGAACAGGATGGAAAAGAAAATAGAAGAGGTGAAGATGGAAGGTTTGAAGGAAATTAAGAAACTTAGGGAGGAAAATGAAGAATTTAGAAAACAGATAGATAAAATTAAAATTGGTATAAAAGAAGAAAATACGAATTTGAGAGTAGAACTTCAGGAACATAGAATTAAAATAAGAGAAACAATTGAAAAACAGGTAGAAGAAGAAGTTCAGGAACTAGGAAGAAGTCTAGAAGAAAATTTATCAGGAGCAATTCAAGTAGAAGTGAAGAAACAAAATGAGAATATAATTGAAGAAATACAATCTATAAAAGTACAAGGACAAACAAATGAGGAAATAATGCAAATGTATGAACAGAATTTGAATAAGAAATTTAATGACTTAAATGGAAGGATAGAAGAACAAACGGGAACGTGTAAAAAAAAGAAAGAAAGTATGGAGAAATTAGTTAACAAGGAATTGGAGGAAATGAATAGAAAATTACAAGAAACTGTTGAAGAAATTGAAGATAATCTAAAACGAAATGGAGGAGGAATGGTGTATACGGGAAACATAGAAATAGGAGTTAAATTTGATGGCAACATAAATACAATACATCCCAAAGTTTTTATTAAAATAATTAGAAGCAATGTAAAGGGAATCAGGGACATTGTAGAGATGAAATTAATAATTAGGGGAATGTTATTGGGTCATGCGTTATTATGGTATTGTAATAGGGAGGAACAAATGAATAAATTCGAGGACTTTGAGAAACTATTTTTAATGTATTTTTGGGGGGAGATACAGCAAGCTAATTTTAGGGAACGTCTCTATTTTGGGAAATTTGATTACAATAAAAGTAAAAACTTAAATAATTATGCAATGCAACTTTATAACATAGCCCAATATCTTGAACCAATTATGAAAGAAGAAGAATTAGTGTTATATGTTGGAAGACATTTTAATACAGAAGTGTCTGAAACTATAGCTTTACATGACATCAAAACGATGGACAATTTGTCAAATTACTTGCAAAGAGTAGTAAGAGTTTCTCATGCTCTCCACATAAATATATAAATACATAAAAAATTTTCTTTACTTCATTACTGAGCTAGCTATACTAGAGTTGAATATATTAAATTGATAATATAACAATTATAGTGGTATTGTCGGCAAAGTATACAACAATAACAATCCATTATAATATATATATATATATATATATATATATATATATATATATATATATATATAAATTGTTATATTTTATTTGGTTATTCAAATTATACTTTTATTAATCAGTGTACATCAGGAGTTATAAATTTTGGTGGAGTTTTTCATTAATAAACAAAGTACAGTGTTCCATTTTTTTGACAAATTTATATTCCAATCTGAGAAAAAATCATGTTTAGCACACGAGAACATGTCTTATGCGCCTCCAATTACTGAACGCGTGAGAAAAAGATGTACTTTGCCCACTTGTACAAAAAATAGCTATTATTAACCACTATTAGATAACGTAATATATTTGAAATCACAATTGCATGAAAATATTAATCAAATTTCAACTGGCGAAGAAATTTCAACAGTGAAGTTGACAAAACTCTCTAAGATATAAAAAAGACATATGAGATAACTCTACATCATTTCTCGGATTCTAAACTTTTGATACCAGAAAATCTGTGTTGGGTTCGCAAATCAATTGTTTCCAGGCTGTTCACCGTAATATTTTCCAGAGTGCGTACATAGACGAGCAAAATATAAACACATGCATTAAATTAATTAATCAGATAAAATGTTTTGGTCAATGTTTGTCCTTTGTTAAACATATGGATATATTCAAAGATAAATACGTGGGCATAACTAACAAAAGGTTCAAATACAGAATGTTCTGGAACATGTTATTTTACATTATGTTTGTACGTAAAACATCAATTGTTAGAGTTTCAATGGGAGGGATTTATTTCTGAATATTTGATAAATGTCTAAGCTCAAACTGTACCTCATAAATGATGCATTACTCCTATGCCTGTTTTTTTTTCATTAGATCAATACCCAAGGGAACTTGAAAATAAACATTTCTGTATATTTTCGTACATTTAGAACTTAGGAAAACCTGCTACACTCGGTCTGTTGTTTCAAACTAAATATGATTGCAGTGTATCCGGATCCTATGGCGTTACTTGTCTGTTTTTTGTTCAACAATTTGAATAGTTGCTTTCTCTTCAATAATTTTACATATATTCAATGTTCAATAATTACAGATGCAACGTTGAAACTTTTACCTCCGGAGTCGAGTGTTTGGCTAGTGGTTTCACAAATGGAAATGTGGAAACATGCCAGTTATTCACTGATAAATACCGTTTATTGTGTTTAGTGGAGTGTTTTGTACCGATATTTGTCTGAACGATAAGTTAATTAATGAATATTATTTATTGGTGATTCAAAGACCATGTGGTACGACATATTAACAAAATGATCGTTGGAACTCAAAAATTTCATATCCACATGCACAATGTTAATAATTTTAGTATTTGATTTTCTCAAGAATTCAACATATTTGGAACAACTCGTGAATAATTAACATGATTGAGAATTACTTATTAAACAAGCTCGAATTTAACACGAATATTGTGATTGAGTTCGACCCTATTATGGTAAATAGTACAAACCGTCAAAAATTGGGAATAGGCCAGGCGGCAAGGCGATAAAATCGTTCAAAACCGTAAAAAAACGTAAACGTTGGTAAAGCTTTTATTGTTTTAAAAGGTTTATTATCGTGTGATTATCAAGAATCTAAGTTTTCCCCATACCCTTAAGGCCCTCGTCGATCTCCGTGAGGCTACAAAGGTACACATTTATGGTTTTTTGGTAATATCTCATTTTTTCTTAAAGTTTGTTCTCACACGAGTTTCAAACCATCAGAAACAGTCAGGATTCTGCGCAATCCATTTCTCCGCGTTCATACATAAGTTTCTGATTGTTTGAGAACAGCTAGACGATGTTCACACAGATTTGACTGATGATTTTCCAACTGTCCAATGTCCAGCTGTTTTCAAGCAATCAGAAACTTGTGTACGAAAACGGAGAAATGGATTGCGCAGAATCCTGACTGTTTCTGATGGCTTGGAACTTGTGTGAGAACAAACCTTTTATCGCACGGCCGAAATGATCCTATATGAAATTAAGGGTGAAAAAATTCTGTACAAAATAGTTCGCTATTGATTTTTCATGGGACTAGTAGCCGCGCGAATTTGTGCGAGTTTTGACAAATACAGTAAATATCGATTCTTGCTTCCCAATTCCACTCTTCTCTCATTTTACTGACTGTTGACAATTTGTTCCATTTCTTTGATGACTATGTATAAGTATTTCAAATTCATCATTGATAATAAGTATGTTTTGTGTCGTTTTTAAAAGAAGAGAGTAATTCCTTTAAGAGCAGTAAATTCTTCAATAAACATCCAAAATGAAGTGATTCCTGTTGACCCTTCAGTAATTTTTCAAAGAATTACAATTTCCAAGAAAACGGAACAGGATTTGCAGCAATTCACTTCGAACTAGCTCCTTATCCACTCTCGCTTTTTGATGAAATAGGAATGCGCAAGACAAATAAATCATCATTGTATAATATGTTTTCTCATGTGGTTCATTCCAGCAACGATGCATATTACATGGTATATGTTATAGACGGTGGATTCCTTCTCCATCGTGTGGTCTGGTACCAACAAGAGACGTTTTGCAATATTCTTGTGAAATATGTACAGTACGTAAAGGAGTACTACAAGGCCAACAGCGTAGTTGTTTTTGACGGCTATCCGAATGACACTAACAACAAAAGTACTAAAGCTGCTGAACGACTCGGTAATCGCAGAGGCATGTCGCTGCTAATGTGATGTTTGATGGAACGATGACAGCAACCATGTCACAGGAGGAATTCCTTGGTAACGACCAGAACAAGACTCGGCTCATTTCTATGCTGGAGAGCAAACTTCGAGCTGCAGGATTTCTCGTAAAGCTGATTCCGTAGTGTTAGTGGGTGAAGATGTCGACCTACTCGTACTACTAATAGGCCTCGCATCATTGTTGTCGAATGTTCATCTCATGAAACCAGCGAAAGGAAAAATTGAGAGCAGAATTTACTCGACGAAGTCGTTCAAACATCCAAATGGAGTTGCGGAGCACGTACTCTTCCTTCAAGCCTTCAGTGGGTGCGACACAACCTCAGCATTTTTCAGGAATGGAAAACAGAAATTCGTCAACCTATTACAAAATAAACGGTTTTAAAGATTGAAACTATCTTTTCCGCATCTGTTGCCCTGAATAATATTCTATCATAAAATTGTCACTTGTATACACATCGGGGGATGTATTCGTGCTAACAAACCAAAATATCTCAAAAAATAACCAAGAATGTAGTATATCTGGATTTATAGGACCCGCTGTACTCGCTCAAGTTAGCTGAAAATCAATAGGGTACATCTGTGAGACACCCTGAACAATATTCAATCATAAAATTGGTCACTTGTATACAGTCTGGACGCTGTATCTTGATAACAAACTGAAAATTCCCCAAATATGACAAAAATTTGGTACTTCAAGTACCATAGAACCTGGTGTACTGGCTTTAGTGAGCTGAATATCACTAGGACACATCTTTGCAACGCTATGAATAATATCCAATTATAAAATTGGTCACTTGTATATGCTCCGGGGGCTGTATCGTGCTAACAAACTTAAATTTCTCCGAAAATGACAAAAATATCGTACTCAAAGTACTATAGCACCAGTTGTACTGGCTCTGGTGAGCTGAAAATCAAAAGGGTTCATCTGTGATGTATCCTGAATGATATTCAGTTATAAAATTGGTGACTTGATGAACTCCGGAGGCTGTATCGTGCTAACAAACTAAAATTTCTCAAAAAATGACTAAAATGTCGTACTTCTAGTACCATAGCACCCGGTGTACTGGCTCTGGTGAGCTGAAAATAAATAAATTTCATCTGTGAGATGTCCTTAACAATATTCAATCATCAAATTGGTAACTTCTTGCACTCCGGAGACTATATCGTGCTAACAAGACGTAACGAAAATTGGCCGACGACAACGACGACGACGACGACATACACACAGGATTTTTTTCTAAAAACCGTCTTTTGGGTTGTTGTTGATGGAAATAACTCAAAAAAACAATTCAAATTTCCAACTTTTTCTGGGGTAAACCAATACTTTTCTCGCATATTAGATAGGTTGGGCGGAAAAGTAAAAATATGGATGTACGAAGAATCGTTGGAATATTTAAAGATCCAAATGCTTCTTCAGACCTGATTGAGGTAGCCGGAAAATATGTCATTAGAACACTCTATAAAGCGAGCGGTGACACATCGTTGAATGATTGCAGGTTCCAGTGCTTCACGAAATCAATTTCTAAGAGTGCTTGTAATCTTGCATCTTTACCACCAACCGAAGCAGCAGCACGACAGCATTTCTTCAGAACCTACCATCAGGTTCCAAAGTGGTACAGAATCAATAAGAGTCCGCAAAATTGGTGCTGGAAAAGCAGGAGGAATGGACTGACACGTATTCCTACGTTAATAGACGCTGCTCCGCAGGAGATTCTCAGCAAGAAATCCTGCAAGTGCAAGCAAGGGTGTCAAGCAGCTTGTAGCTGCAGGAAGACTGGCTGCGTTGCTCGATAATGTGTGGAAGCTGCCGGGGCTAGTCTCGCGCAAATATCGATATGGAAGAAGATAATTTCGACGTTGATGACGAGATCGACGTGCAGTTCGAGCATTCAGCTGCACAAGACATTTACATGACTGATTCTGAGAGTGAGTCATCTTTGATCGACAACGGGAGCAGGATTGAAGTGAAGGAAATCACTGCTAAACCATCGACTTCAAGTAAAATATCAGCTCAGGATGAACCTTTTACGCGAGAACGTCGTACTTTGTCGAGAACAAGACGATTAGATTGACTTCACTAACACGCTGCAGAAATGTATTTAATAAAAGCAACAATAAATCAAACCAATTGCAATTTTAACTCCTACCTTTTTATGAAAACCTATGCAATATGTGCCTATTTATATTGTCACAAGTCCGAGAGAAGAGTGAAATTCGGTAAGCAAGAGTCGATATTTACTACATTCGTCAAAACTCGCACAACTTCGCTCGGCTACTACTCCGAAGCTATAAGTCCCATGAAAAAATGATACGGAACTATTTTGTACGTAACTTTGTCCCCTTCAATTTCATTTTGGGCGTTAAATAAAGAGAAAACGAGATATTACCGAAAAACCAAAAATATGTACCTTTGTAGCCTCACTGAGATCGACGCGGGCTTTAAGGGTGTGGGGAAAACCTAGATTCTTGATAATCACACCCTAATAAACAATTTGTAACTCATTTTTGGAGTTACAAAGCTCTGGTGGCTCTTCGTCTGGTGAGCAGTGGTCGCAGGATCTTGCGAGTCACAAGAATCGACAGGAATAGGGCGCCACTTATTATTTGGTTTTTCAAAAATAAGAAATTACTTACAACACTCCCTTCTTTTCTAAATTCAATTTAACTTTGTAACCATAATGATATTAATAAAAAATAAGATTTAGAACCTCACTATATGGTTTTTTTAATCAAATAAGTTTACAGGCACATGTAATCAACTATTTGTGATGAAAGGATAAAAATATGCATTAGGTGCATTAAATGTAAATAAAAACCATAATAACACCTAAATACAGCTGTATTCAAGTTCACATTTGGTGAACAGTTTATTTAAATTGAAAACTATATACAGGGTGTTCATTTCAGGACTTCCCACCCTAATTTTCTCGAAATGTGTGTATTTTAAAAAAAATCCTGGGACACGTCAACAAATATATCGAAGGGGACAACTTTTTAACATAAAGGCAACCCGCCACCTTCCACCCCCCGCCAGGGGCAGTAGCTAACTTCAAAATCTTGAATAGGAAGGGGTATCTAGTTATACCTCATTTCAAAGGTCTTTTTAATCTCTACACGTCGGTTTTTGTTTTTTTTTAAATTGATCGATTCGTTGTCGAGATATTTAGGAAAATTTATTTGCTGCTTCGTCCTATTAAAATAAAAACTGCAACAGTTTATTCTCATTCCTTTTATCAAAACTATATTACAATATTGTACACAGATTTTCAATTTAATAATTGCTCAAAATGTTGCCCATTGTTGGCCAAACAATGGTATAACCGCAGTTCAAATTCGTGACGCACATTTTCAAACACTTCTGTTCGAATTGCTCGACATTCTGCAGTAATCCTTTATCGAAGGTCTCCTATATTTTGTGGCGGGGGTGTGTAAACAACTGATTTCAAATGTCCCCATAGAAAAAAATCACATGGTGCTAGATCTGGGGACCTAGCTGGCCACTCTATAGGTCCTCTTCGCCCTATCCATTTACCGGGAAATACATTGTTTAACCATTGACGGACCGGAAGCACATAATGGGGAGGAGCTCCATCTTGCTGAAAATATAACTCATTTTCGTCAAGAAAGTTGTTGCCATCTGTATGCAGTTGATTCTCAATTGCTTCGGTAATTAACGGATTGATCGTATTTTCTAGCATATTCAAGTACATCTCACCATTTAGATTTCCATTTATAAACAATGGACCAATTACTTGATTTCCTAGTATACCGGCCCATACATTAATTTTTTGGGGATGCTGGGTATGCCCTTCGACAAATACATGGTCATTTTCATTGCTCCAATATCTGCAATTATGTTTGTTGACAAAACCATTTAAATAAAAAGTATACTCATCAGTGAAGCAGATATTTTTTAAAAATTCGTTATTGTTGTTAATAATTGTAGTCATTTGTTCACAAAACTCAATTCTTCTGTCAAAATCGTCTTCACCTAACTCTTGACATACTTTCATTTTATAGGGATGGAATTTAGTAATTTTTGTAATTTTGTGGACAGAGCCTAAGGAAATTCCAGTTGGAGCAGAAATGGTACGTAACGAAGTATTAGGATTCATACCAAAACAACCTATCACTTCAATTTGAGTGGCTTTATTCAAAACTCTTGGCTGATCATGTTTTAAATTTGCAACAGATCCTGTTTGAGTAAATTTGGCGATTAGATTAAGGACATGCCTATGAGAGGTGTTCTTATCTGGGTGATTTCCGTTAAATATTGCAGCAGTTCGTCGAGCACATTGGTTTTCGGCGCCGTAAATTAGCACTTTTTCAAGTTTTTCAGCTAAAGTGTAAACCATTTTTAATAAATTGCTTTTTCACACAACTGGTAAGTATGGTAAACAATTCAATGGTTTCATGTCTTTTATTTTCTCTATCATTTTTTTTGCATTTTTTTATACAAAAAAGTTGAAAGGAATAACAAAACAAACAATTACAGTTTTTATTTTAATGATACGAAGCAGCAAACAGATTTTCCTAAATATTTCGACAACGAATCGATCAATTGAAAAAAAAAAACATAAGCCGACGTGCAGTGAGAGGTATAACTCTATACCCCTTCCCATTTAAGATCTTGTTGGCAACTCCCCCTGGCGGGGGGTGGAAGGGGGCGCGTTGTCTTCATGATAAAAAGTTGTCTCCTTCCATACATTTTTGACGTGCCCCAGGATTTTTTTTAAATACACACATTTCGTTAAAATTAGGGTAGGAAGTCCTGATATGAACACCCTGTATACATAGATATAGCAAATGCCTTGTACCAAAAAAAATAGATATGACAGATTACGAAAGATAAAATAACAAATTAAACTCCCGTTGGGAGATTTAATAATTAACGTATGAATTTAAATTACGAAAAGTCCAATAGAACACTGTACTATTATAAGAAGGTAGTATCACGTAAATAGACTAGTGGTAATAAGACGGCGGGCCTAATTTCGGCCGGTAATCCCTTGGCCTACCTGCATAAATCAAAGGGTACCATTTATGACAGGGGTAATTTCGGCCGAGAGGTTGATGTTTACGATGAGATTAAAATATTGGTAATTACGCTTAATAGTTTCCTTTAAATGTATAAAATTCACAAATAACAGGTATAAAATTATTATAGCTAGTCAGTATTATAACTTATCTTTAAGCTACTAGTCGATAGAAAGCATAAAATATATTATTTGTATACGATGGCATCAGTTTCAGAAATTAAGAGTTCACGCGGTTGTGACTTACTAGTTGTAGAAAAGTTTCAGTTTTGTAAACAGGACGTATTAAAAAGTGGTGAAGTACGTTGGAGGTGTATAAAGAAAAATTTAAGATGTTTAGCCAAACTGTACACTGTTGGTGCGGAATACACAGTTACTAGAAGTGAATTAATCCACAACCACGAGTCCGATGAAACTACGTTGGAGAGAAAAATAGTGACGACTTCATGCAAGCGCAAAGCTGAGGAAGACATATCGGAGAAACCTTCAAAAATTATTAAAAGCGTTCTTTCAAATCATTTGCCAGAGAATTTGTCATCGATAGATGTCAGTCTAATAAGAAGAAATTTGTACAACAGCCGCCGTAAGCTCTTACCAGCCCTGCCTAAGGATATTCACGATGTACATTCTGTACTCGATAGATATGGACCGAAAACCACAACAGGTGAAAATTTTTTGTTTATTAACAGCACAGCTGATGATATCATTGTTTTTTCTTGCTATACAAATATAATAAGTTTATGTAAAATGAAAGATTTTTACATGGATGGCACATTTTCTTATTGTACAAAATATTTTTATCAGTTATTTACCATCCATGGACTGGGAAATGGGCATTATGTTCCTCTTTTGTATTGTCTGTTGCCCAATAAGACCAGTGACACATATATGAGACTTTTTCTGTTGGTAAAATCTAAAATTTTTGAACTTTATAATATTGTTTTTGAACCGAAAGAGGTATTTGTGGATTTTGAAATCGCAATTCATAACGCATTAAAAGTTGTCTTTCCCAAAACCAAACTAAATGGTTGTAGATTCCACTTGCACCAGGCGTGGTATAGGAAAATACAATCATTAGGGTTAACCCAAATGTATAAAGATAAAAACTGCGAGGAAAGCAAATGGCTTACTCATACTTTTGGGCTAACTTATTTAGACCCCTCTGAAGTTGAAGATTGTTTCATATTTGATCTCATGTCATACAAACCGGACCATAAACTTATAGATAAATACGCAGACTATTTATTAGAAAACTACATAGCGCCAGAATCTCATTTTCCACCAAATATATGGGCATATGAAAACCCATCAATTAAAAGAACCACAAATGCCTGCGAATCATTCCATTCGCACTTTAATTCTAGTTTTTATTCAAGTCACCCTTCTATATTTATTTTTATAGAAAAATTAAAAGATTGTCAGATCGATGCATATTTGAAAATAAAAAATTTAAATATACCAGCAAAAATTAAAGACAAACAAGTAAAAAACAAACTAAAATTTATCGAAAACATGGTAAATATGCTTCGATCTGACAATATTTCTAGAATTAATTTCGTTAAATCTGTATCACATCAAAACGTTTTTTAAAAATTTATAGTTTACCTAAGTTATAGAAATAAGTTGATGTAATAATTTTATTGAAATAAAGAAATATTTTAATATAAAGCATTCTGTTATTTTATTTGATTTGCGGCCGAAAATACCTATGAGATAAGGAAGCAACTTAAAACCTCCGGCCGAATTTACCTACCGGCTTTTAGTACCTGCCCTTTTTCCGGCCGAAATTACATCCGCCCGTTGTATATGCCAGTGCACTTCCCCAGTGGATTTTGATGAGTTGGAATGAACTCATCGACTCCAGGGTGGCGTATCACTTAAAACGTCGTAGATGGCGTAGATGTATGCTACTTCGAAACCCTCAAATATGCCATGTGGTTAAGTATCCATCAGCCTTTGCTGACAATGCACTGCGTTTGCTCAGCCGAATGGTAAAACTTTAAACTGGAATGAACCACGACCCCGTATCGAAAAAGCAGTTTTTTCCTTTGATGAATCGTTTAAGGGAATTTGCCAAAAATGCTGATTTTAGATCTACCGATGAGATAAACCTAGTGTGTCTTAACATTTGCAAAATTTTATCTACATGTGGTGAAGGATAACTATACTGATACTTTTTGTAACAGAATTTAATTTTCTTCCATCGAAACACAATCTTAAATCCCCGTTTGCCTTTCTTACTAATAAAACTGGACTACACCATGCGATATTTTATCTTTCTACTACATCAAATTTAATCATTTTATCTAATTAAATATTTAAATTTTTTAACATATAAGGTGAAAGAAGATACTGTCTTTGCTTAATTGGTTTTGCGTCCCCTGTGTCTATATCATAAATCAATTTTGAAGTACGTCCAAATTTATCACTTCCAGATATTTCCTTGAATTTATTTGTAATTTCTTTTACTATTTCAATTTGTGTATCTTTTAAATTATCAAACGTCTGAACATGGTCCGAAGTAAAAATATATGTCTCTGATCCGATTGATACGATACTACTTTTAGAACTGTCTGTGGGTACTACTTTTACCCTGGATTTCCCACGTATTGTTTTTAAAATCTACCTGCAATCCAAAATGTTTGCAAAAATCGCTTCCTAAAAGAACTGAATACTCTAAGTTTGGAACTACTAGAAATGTTAATAACTTAGTTTTATCAACCACTAGTGGCAATTCTACATGACTAGTAACTTTTTGTTTTGTACCATCTGCTGTAGTAACAAAATTATTTTTAGTTCTTGACATTTTTACCCCAAAGTGATCAATAATGTTCAAACTATTTTTCCCTAAGATTGAATTATTTGCAAAAGAATCCAACAAACAAGAAATTTTTCTATTAAAAATATTTATATCAATATATGGTCGATTATCATTAAACTTTGGTTTAAATATGGGAATCACATTTTGCGTTTTTATATTTTCAAAGTAAGTTTAAATAAATTGTGTTTCCCGCTGTAGTGCTTTTTGTGATGTGATAGACAATGGTTTTTGAGATAAACGGTGGCTAGCTCTATTTATCTCCCCTGTACGTTTCCCGAACATTTTTCACAGTTTTTAACCACAACCCCGTGCTGTCCGCACTTATAACAAAATTTATTTCTTCTCATCGTACAAGACTGAAACGTATGATTAGGACCTTTGCAATTCCAGCAAATAACTCTACCATTTGAATTTAAACTGCATGCTTGTGTAACTGAGCTAAATGGTTGTGAAGTTTCCTGATATTTTCGTGGATTCGTTTTCTTCCTATTTGAATTATTGAAAGTTCTAGTGTTCGAAGTACTCCCAAAACTACTGTTAAAATTAGAAGAACTACTTCTGAATGGCAAACCTAACGCATTATCGATTTCCGAACGCACAACACTACAGTTATCACCTGATTTAGGCTTGTGCCGTTCTTTTAAAAACGACTTGCATCTTGTACTAACTCATCTACTGAATTATAATCTTTTAAAGCTAATTTACCACTAATGTCTAACGTGAGATTCTTTTTTATCCATTTAATTCTCGTTACAAGTGCAGGTTTATTTGAAAGACGGTTAAATAAAGATTCCATAACTGCCACGAAGACTACAACTGATTCCTCGCGTTGTTGTTTTCTACATTTTATTGTTTCCCAGAGGGATTCATCACAATCAATATCTAAAAAAATCTGTTCCTAATTTTGAAACCAAGGTATGCCAATCTTTAATTGTTCCTGACTCTTTTAAGTGTCTAAACCAAAGCAAAGCTTTTCCCGAGAAAAGATCAATAGCAGATTCCTACAACATTTGTTTGTCTACATGCCTAGCTTCTGAAAGTTCTTCAACTTCAACAATGCATTTACCCCTAAACCTGTTCTAGAACCATCAAATTTTAAGTCCCATTTATAAATAGGTACTGATTTATTGGAGAAACCATAAGGTGAACTAGTTGAAGGTTGATTGACTGCATAAGTTTGAGATAAATCAGCTACACATGGTGGTGAAACATCATCCGATTGAACTTTATCTTCCAAATCAGTTTCAAGGGTAATAAAAGTAGCAGCAGCTCCATTCTTGAATGTAACTTCAATGTAACTTCCTCTGCCTCACTATCATCAATTGGCAGTCTCCATATTCTAGCTTGAATGTGAATTAAACGAGACTTCGTTCTTAAATATAAAGAATCTTTAGCTGTACCCTCAAAATCTGCTGTTATTTTTTATGTTATCAAGAATTTTGTTTATTTCATTTTTTTCTAATGCAAAACTATACTCTGGATCTACTAGAACGATAGGTGCAACACCTTTTTCTTTCTGCAAAAGTTTACCCAATATTTTCGGTTTATCGTTTCTGTCCCTAGAAGTTACTATTCCCCTAATACGTACTTCATAATCTAATTAAGATATTAACAAGTGTCCTGCTTTCATTTCATACATTTTGAAAAATAATTTCATTGAATAAAAAGCTTGTAAATGAGATAATCTAATATTACTCAAAAATAATGTAACAGATGCAATCACCTGTGTTAATTAATAACAATACTTTGTGTAGATAGTTTAGTGACTGTTCAAGCTGATTATCGATTTAAAATAAAATATATTTCAAAGTAGACACACGTCCATTTCTTAATGATTAAGGTAAGTCTGAATGTTACACATTTAAAACAATAAATACGAATAAAAGCTTTGCTAACATGTTTTCACGGTTTACATTACTTGCCGCCTGGCCTAGAATAAATAATTCGTGATAAATTATCTCATGGTCCTTGCTGGACGGTTGCTGTTTCATCAAAAATGGTGTATACGGGTAAAGGAACTAATAAAACTCAACTATCATTAAATAAATTAAAAAGGTGTAATATCCTATTAGATATACACTACATTTCAACAGCTGGGAAGCCCACCAGGCCGCATTTACAGTAACAGCACGCAGGCTAGAAACTTCGTTTAAGCTCGGATCGCCGATATAATATTCAGTAATAGGTCTGTTCCAACTGACACAAGAACCGTACAATGTACGATATAAATTTAGTTTACCCGCTGAGTAGTGAATTTGATGTCAAAGACATATTATATTCACTAATCAGCAGGTCAAGTGGAATTGTATCGTGCATTGTACGGTTTTTGTGTCAGTTGGAACAGACCAAATAGCACATGTGCTAGTGTCGGAGACCAGAAGATCAATTTTAATAGTAGTCGTAGAACAGTCAGTCTTGACAGTAGGTATAGACAGAATTCGTTTTAAAATACTTTCACAGTTCAGTATATTTTAGTTAATGTATATTAGGTACTATTGTGTTAAGAAATCGGTACCTAAAGTTCTCCTTGTGATTCAATCGAGCATTCCTAAACTGGAGGAAGCGTGTAGCTTCTTTTTTTGGTATGAACAGAACAGCGAGAGAACAGAATGTGTAACAGCACGTTTCATCTTCAGCAATAACATAAATAATGAAAGTGAAAGAAACAGAGGAATATATAGACTTTCAATTGCGTAATTGAGAGAATGATTCCACTGTCACGGCTGATAGCTACAAAAGTTGGAGGATTTTTTTAGTGTCAATAAATCTTTACCTGAAGTTCTTGTGATTCATTCTAACCTTCATGAACCGGGGGAAGTGGGTCTCTTCTTTTTTGGGTACGAACAGAATATTTAGTGGCGACCATGACAGGACATATAGTTGGTCCGGTGAATATTTTCCCATGCGTCATTAATATCTGATAACATGACGGACAAATGTCAAATTATTTTGTTCTGTTCTTCACAAATAATAAGACTTATAAATTATGTCGGTTATGTTATCAGATATTAATGACGCATGGGACAAGATTCATAGGACCAACTGTAAGTATTACATTTTAAAGAAGAAATTCGCGATAATGGTTTGTGAATTTGAACGTTTTGGAGATTTGACCGAGTTTGTTGCACAACCTTTTACTGCGTTCTACAAGTATTTCGTATTGTTTCACCAAAAATTCGTTAGTTAATATGACCAACGAAAACAGTTTGAAGAAAAGCCTTACTAAGTACTTCATGAAATGAAAATTAATAAATATAACTACTATAACATACAATAATAACTGGAAATAGGTTAAGATGAGCAAGTGCCACAAAATGCCTTTCTGCATAGCACACATGTTCCTTTGGTTTTATTTTTTTTGCATTTTGCAACTTGGCATTGTCGACGCTTATTCGTTGTTGGATTCTGTGTGTTCGTGCAGACGAGCTCTGTCGGTGCTTTTTTATTTTTGATATAGCTTTTCCTCAATTCTTCTGCCAGTTTGAATATAAAATCTTGCCGACTAATGTTTTTGCCTGTAACTTCTTTGTATAGTATCCATTCGTTTATTGATGCCATGTACAGGATATTGAAAAAAACTTGAAGTGGTCATCTTCGCGATTCTGATTTTGTTGAATACTTGTAGCATTTTAAATATTACGTACCCATTTTAGACACCTAAATAAAGAACGAGCTAACTAAGGATACACTTCTATGTCTTATTATATAAAGTTGGATGTATTTACAACTACATATAACTGGTAATTAGGTCCAAAACTTTTATCTTCCATATCTTCGTGCATTTCAAAAGGATTATTAAAATAACATAATCTTTTCAGATCTGTTTTAATTTCAAGAACCTGAAATTAAAAAAAATAAGTATTATTCATAAGTAGTACGAATAAAATGTGTGCTTACCTCTTTCGATTTTCCTTTGTACATATTAAATAATTGTAATTAACTAGTTGTTATTAAAATATCAGCAAATGTCAGTGGTGGGAGACACAAGTAAATTCTTCTTCTTTTTTTGTGTATTGGCTTGTAAGCTTAATGCATCCACCAGAGCGTTTTATTGTATCGCATGAGACTTGCCCGTAGCAATGATGCAATACATACAAGTAATTAGAAGGTCAGTACTAATGACGAACGTAGCGACGGCGAGTCGAGTGAGGTTTTCTCCACCAGTTGAATTATGTCTATGGTGCGGTAGCTGGAATGCCAATTGGTTACAGGCCGAGTCATAGAATTTGAGATCGGTTGTCTATGTTCTTTCCGAGTTGACAGTTTTTCTTGAAATGACATTAAGCTGGTTGGCTTTGGTTTTTTTTTTGAAAAGGTTCTTTATAAAAATCCAACGATGGAGAAAAGACGTTTTCGTTGTTAGGCTTAGTCGCCCTAATTTTTTTTGTGGCCCCTTCGTATCGACGGGTTAAGTTAGGCTACGAATAATTTGTTTCTGTATGACAAGAGAACTTTTTAATAGGGATCACCTCCACGGCAAATATTGGCCAGTTGACCTGGTCAGTTTTTTATGAGGAGAGGCCATTTTGGACAACCGCCATTGCGGCGGTACTAATTAAGATAGCGAGTTTCGTGGATCCAGATCGTGAACGAGAGGACAAGAAAGAGAATCCTGCCCAGCCGGACATTAACCCTCCAGGAGTAGTGTAAAGGAATAACCCCAACCAAACTGATAGGCAAGCCCCACAAAGCTGTTAGGACCATGTGTGTCCGTTTACTCACACATACCACTGCCAGATGTTCATAGGATATCAGGTTTTAGTTTTTTGTGTAACATTTCTAAACATATATCACATTGCAGTCATTTTCAACTTAAATTAAAGTATAATTCCTTGCACTATTGCAAATCGATGCATAGACAGGTTTGAAAGATAACTTTCAACCATTAGGATAAGATTTCAGTTTTTGTGTAACATTTCTATACATACCTATATCACATTGCAGTTATTTTCAACTAAAATATATTTGTATTTTCTTGTGCTATTACAAAGCATTGCACCAATGTATAAGTTATAAAAAATAGTTTAATAATTTGGAAACATTGTTAAACCTGAATTTAATTTTGGAATAAAAAATTCTAGAAGTAGTAGGCAGAAGCACATTATAGCGATAATTTGTGGAAACTACATTTGAATATGTCGTATTCAACTTTACCTAATTGCGAATATTCAAGTAGAGAATTTTAGTGGGTGAGTACCCTATTTTTGTTAAACTCTCATATTATCAACATATTACATGTTGAGTGGGGTTGTCAATAGTATAACATAATTGTTAAAGTGTATCCTTTATATACTGCTTTTTGGGTACGCTACCAACTAGTATATATTTTTTTTATTTTGTTTAATAAATCTAGTAGCAAACAACCAATCAGTGTTTATTCTTATGGTCCACACGTTTAATATTTTCATAATTTTTTAGTAAATTTCTAAGTTACCTTATCTTCACGTTTCTTTATTGTGGTGAGATTTATAACTATTGGAAGAAATAAAGTGGCGCCCGCGGGTAGACTATTCTCCAAGCACATATTTTCAAGTACCGACATTCTCAGGCAAGCAACAGCTCCCACGGCTTATGCTCTCCGACCAAAAGCTGCCGTTCGCACTTATGTAACAAACATTAGAATTGCTACACAATATCAGTAAATTATATAATAAAAAAAGGTTACATACTGTCGAGCCATTTGGTCCAAAACATCAACTCAAAATTTTGTTTCATTGTAGAATTTTACTGTTTCAGGCAGATTTTTTTCTCCGTTCCCTATTTCAACAACTGGATGTACGGAGCTCAATATGAATACATTTTTCGTTACTTTACCCTGATAAACAGTGAGTTTCATTCTTTCGTGTTTATATATTTTGAAGCTGTACAAAGCCTCTCGTAAATTTCTTAGCGAATGCGGAAGTTCTTTTTTTGAACGGTTCAGAGTTCCTACTAAACTGGTCCCATTTTTTTCTAATTCTTTAGCTATTTTTACCGACGTGAAAAATTATCCGTGGTTACGTTACTTCCTTTAATCAAAAATGGTTCATTAGTTTTAGAACTTCATGTTCACCGAGTAAAATATTCTGCGGCCGTTGATCATAATTGCCAAAGTGAGGAAAACCATTTATCAAATATTTAGACTTCAGATCGGCTGCCAGCCAAAATTTTATGCCAAATTTGTCAGGCTTGTTAGCCATATATTGCGTAAACCGACATCTTGCTCTAGTGGGAAATAATTGCTCGTCGATTGCTGTTTTCTCCGGGCTTGTAACATGAAATACAATTTTCAATAAACGGATTCCAAATTTCAGATGCAAGAGCAAATTTATCAGCATTAAACTTGCAAACATCAAACACGAACATTCCTAGTATTCAATCTGATCTTCCGCCATCAGCTTCCCAGAAATCAGACATACAGCTCCCACAATCCACAAACAACACATCTATTACTTCAAACATAATCAAAGTTCCTCTGTGTACTACAGATCACCCAAATATACAGGTATCACCTACACAAAAAGACCCTTGACAAGTTCCACACACAGAATCTGTTTCTCCCAGTACTATCAACACAGGCCCCACTTTCAATATCCCATCCATAGATATTCCAAAGCCTGTCAAGGAAAAAGATAAAAAAGAATCAACATTTGAGAAAAAGATACCTGGAAGTTCTAGAACAATAATCTCTGACATGAATAAAAAATCTCCTGACTCATTGACTATAGTTTTTCTGGAACACACGTATTGATCTAAGGATACACTATCAGAAGCTCAACAATTTACCAAATATATTAAATCATTACTTGCTGACATGCATACTATATTCTCTGCCATTACCGATAGATCCCTTAAAAATCGATTTAAAAGAGCCACAAAAAAAATCAAGCAGGCTCTTGCACCAATAAACTCCATTAGACAAATATATTCCGTTCATCCTGTTTTCCAAGATATTCATGATTCTATTGGCCGTCTTGCGAGCTCTGGTGTTACCGTTACATTCATCTCATGACGAAATACCAGGGAATGAACTTGCGGAGCAAACTGCAAAAGAGGCTTCGATAGCTAACCTCCAGACCGATTCAATGCAAACTCTCAATGACCTGATAACTAGGATAATACGTTGCATACGTGACCGCTGAGCAAATCACTGAACACATTGCAATACAAGAATACACGAAATTCAGCGGGTTCATCGACTTCAAAGACCTTCCTCCTATGTCGTTGTTCGCAGGTTACGTATTGGGCTTACTCGACTGACTCATGAATATCTAATGGCCGGCTCCGACCCACCCAAATGTCAGCACTCCAAAATTCCACTTACAGTTAAACGCATACAAACAAGCTGCCTGAAATATTCATATAAACGCCGTAACCATGTGCTACGAACTTCACTTCAAGAAATTGAAAATAATCCGGGCCATTCACCTCGCCTAATCAATTTTTGAAGGACATTGATTTATATTATGACATCGAAATTTTTCATGAAATCCAAACAGTCTGTAAACGTTCAGTTCTTGTAGTTATAATTATTGTTGCGTCAATGAAATCTAGCTTGCCTCATGTAATCTAAACAGTTTTTCAATGTTAATGTACAGTTTTTGTAATTGTACCATGTTTGTAAACTCAATAGTTTATTAACGATTATTTCTTATAGTTAATAATTGCACCATGTGTCAATGATCTCCGTTGTCGAGACACGTTGGTGTATATAAAAAAATTGTAAAGATCAGCAGATATATTTTTCCTGGCTTCCTATATTATTGCGCATTTATACTGATCTCAAATGGGAAAAAGATATCCAGAATATCCCCAAAGGGCTAATAATATCTAAGCTTTAATATTAGTGAAATCCTCTTCTTTCCAGTAGAAAGAATATTCACTCAATACTTTAGATAGCCTTTAAGATATTATATAAGTCACTCAGCAACATTTAACCCATTATTGCCTATGGTATTATTCATCATACGGAGGTTAGAATCCATTTTGAATTCACGGCGTGTGCATCTCATGTGATAAAAACAGTCGTTAATTACGTCATATATACAAATAATCACTTGTCAACACAATAATAATTGTTCATACGGTTTTCATCAAAGTTTGTTACATTCGGAATTAGTTTTACATAGCAGTGTATTTTCCAGTTCGACAAAATGAGTAACAGGTGAGGTTATGTTGTTTTATCTGGTTTGTCTGTAATTTTATCAGGAGTGAAGCCATTAAAATATAACTATTATACACTAAGGAATACTTACGATCCAACAGAAAGTTTGGCTGTGGCCTGTACTTTACGCTACCCTGAAAAAAAATTGCGTATGATATATCCTGCGGTAGGCAAATGAATGTATTTTTGTTGCAGAAAGAAATGTTATGATCCATCAGATAGTCGTGATGCGGAAGAGCTTTTAAATTTACTAAAAAAGCTCAATTCGGACGACGAAGATCATGAACGAGTAAATAGTTGACAAATATTAGATTTGGTGATATTTCCACCAGCGGATGGCAACGAAAGTGACGTGGATGATGCATCAAGCGATGAGGACATGGGCCACAGTATTCGTGACATTGGAAAATGTGTGTTGAGACAACGAATAGAAGTTATCGCTGTTCGTGATACAAATTACGTGGGTATGAACGTTCCAACCCAAAAAAAGACTAATATATAAAGAAACTAGTGATAACGATACACAACTGGAATTCACTGCAGTTCATGACAATGAGGAAAATGATGTAGGTACGAACGAGCTACAAGAAGAAATAATTTTTGATGCAGATACTAGTGACGACAATATTCCCTTAGATATGTTGGCAAAAAAAAACTTGATAGACCATGTATGGAGAAACCTGAAAAAAAATTGATAATATAGAGAGTAAACAGAAAAAAGAGAAGAAAATAATTAGAAGTTGGACAGAACAGTAGTTGAAAGGAAACGGTAATAAAGAAAGGCCAAAAATAGAAAAAACTGCAGAACCTGCTACAGTACAGAAAATCGGGGATAATAATATGTCACCAGTAGATTTATTCAGAATGTTTTTCACAGAAAAGTTCATCAAGGGAATCTGCAATGAGACACAAAAGTATGCATCCTTCAAAGGAAAACACGACCTTGTTGTTTCTACTAAGGAAACGTACATATATTTTGGCATACTGGTCCTTTCTGGTTATTGTAAACAACCTTTTCGAAGAATGTACTGGGAGACTAAAGCAAACACATATAATAGTCTTGTGAGTAACAGCATATCTCGTGACAGATTTGAAACAATTCATCGCTATTTACATTTCAACGATAATAATACCATAGATCCAAATAACAAAACATATAAAATTAAACAACTACTAGATCAGATATACAAGGTATATCAAGACTTAGCCCAGCCTCTAGGAAAGTCTTTTTCACTAGACGAGGCAATGGAACCAAATTTTGAAAATCACCACATGAAACAGTTCATCAGAGGAAAACCAATTAGATATGGTTTCAAATTTTGGTGCCTTACTACGTCTGAAGGATATTTGTTGAAAATCAACCCGTATTGTGGTGAAGGAGACAGAATAGAAGGAAAAACTTTAGGTTCTAGTGTTACTGAAACTCTTTGTATTGGCTATTCACCTGATAAGTCAATAGTTTTCATCGACAACTTTTTCAATTCTCTTTTACTGTTGGAAACTCTCATAGCAAATAACATTTATTGTATTGATACTCTGCGATCAGATAGGATTGAAAAAGCTCCACTAACTGATCTGAAAAACAGAAACGAGGGTTTTTCATTATATATGGACCCTTCTATATCTCACTTATTATTTGATGCAGATAACAATGTTCCAAATTAGAGTTAAAGGGTTGTTAATGTAGCTTTTAAAATTCAACAAAAATATTATACAGGAAGTCCCAGAAACGAGGGTCAGAGCCAAAGTGTTCTTTCTTAAATGGGACACCCTATATATTTTTATATTTTTAAACTGTTCACTTCAATCCAAATTCAGCAATATATAATGGTTATAGTCTAAGCTTAACAGTTCAGAAAATATAATCATTTAAACATCGTTTTCTGTGGGATGAAAACCAACTATAAACAACGGGCAATGAAAGCATTGTCATATTTGACAGGTGGTTATTTACACCATTATAAAACATTGTATTCCATAGTTTGGAAAATGCGGTATACAGATGATGAAAAGATAGAAATATTTCCTCTATTTGTGAAAAATAATAATAACAAATTAGATGCAAGGAGAGAATTTATGGAATTATATTCAAATCGGCATGCGCCTAGCAAAAATACGTTCAACAGAATGTACCAACATGTAATGACAACTAAGAACTTTTCTAGGAAAAAACGAACGTGTGTAATTAATGAGGAGGATGATTTAGATATACTTCTGCATTTTGAAGGTAAAAAAATATATATTTCTTTGGATTTTATGGTAGTTGAATAAGAAGGAATAATTTTTGCGCTACTACTTTCTTGCAGAAAACTCTGAAGACTCGTTAGTAACCAGCTCCAATATATTACAATAACATCCTATGAAAATTTTTAGGACTCTGAAAAGGCACAATTATAGACTATATAAGATACTTCCCGTGCAGGCTCTTACTGAATTGCACAAACGGAAACGGTTAATATATTGTCAGGAAATGCTTCGTCGCTTGAATGAAACTCCAGATATCCTTCAGAAAATCTGTTGGACAGATGAATCCAGTTTTTCTACAGCAGGCGTGTTTAATAGAAAAAATAGACGTTTATGGGAAATAAAAATCATAGACAGCGGAAACTGCAACAAATGAAGAAATCTGGACGGAAATCAATTAAAGTTTGGTGTGGAATATTCCAGAATAAAGTGGTTGGGCCAATATTTTCCAATTATAAGTTAACAAGAAGAACTTACCTAAACTGCATAATACCCAAAATAAGTGAAATACTAGAAAATGAATTTACAGCTGACCAATTAAATACTTTGATCTGGCACCAAGATGGGACATCACCCCATAATGTATTAGAGGTGAGAGAACATCTCAACAATCAGTTTCCAGAGTGGATCGGAAATAATGGGACAGTTCTATGGCCTCTCAATAGCCCCGACCTAACTCCCTTAGATTCTTTTTTGTGGGGGATGGCGAAAATAACAATTTTGAGATAATTCAGGAAAAGATTCAAGGCGAAATTAATAACTTAAATAATCATGCTGATATTATTTCTAAATGTTTAGAGAATTTACGCCGAAGATACCAACTATGCATTGACAATATGGGGGGTCTTTTTGAACAATATTTATAGTTTCATTTGGGCTTACTTAGTTTGAGATTACACTATTTTGTAAATAAATTTACTGAATTCCAATCGATAGATTACTACAGCTTACTCTGTCGTATATCTTTTCTGAATTGTCCCATTTAAGAAAGAACACTTTGGCTCTGACCCTCTTTTTTGGGACATTCTGTATAATATTTTTGTTGGATTTTAAAAACTACTTTAATAACCATTCAACTCTTATTTGAGACATTCTTAATTGTAACAAATAATAAGTGAGATATGGAAGGGTCCATATATAATGAAAAGCATGTACATCGCAAGTGTTGAGGGAAACGAAAACTAATTTAGTTCTGATCAGGTGGCATGACAATAGTCAAGTTATTATTGGAAATAATTATTATGTGGAAAATGGTACATGCTTCACCAAAAGATTCTGCAAAAGATGGTCTAAAGAAGAAAAGAAACGTGTAGATGTGGATCATCCCAACATAATACACCTATATAATCATGGAATTGGAGGTGTCGATTTATTTGACACAATGCGAGGATTGTATCGTATCAGAATTCGATCAAGGAAATGATATTGGCCATTTATTAGATTTTGTTTCAACGGTGCAGTTGTGAATATGTGGATGCTATATAGATTTGCTCATCCTAAAATTAGCCTTATTCAGTTCATACGAAGGATTGTGCTTTTTCTGCTGAGTTCTCCAATGTATTTAGCTGGATCTAAGCCCAAGTGCACTAGAAGCATCCTGCAAGAGGTGAGATTTGACGGTCTCGACTATCTAGTTGATAAACAGGCTATACAAAGACGATGTGGTTGTTGTAAGAAATGTACCAAATTTTCATGTGTCAAGTGTAATATTGGATTAAATCCAGACAGCTGTTTCCGCTTATAACATACACCATCACAATAATTGACCCACTTGGAAACAATAATTAAATAATTTGAATCAGTAAAACTTTTTTTTCGGGCATTTATACATTATTTCGTATTTTACCCTCATACCTCATAATGCTAACCCCCATATACCTACCGTTGATATATCATACGTGAAAAAAATCTACTCTAAACAAAAAATTAATGTTAAACACGTTTACATAGTTAATCTACATGCCAATTGGAACTCTTCCTGGAAAAATAACCGAAATCGACAAAAAATTATTACTCAGGCACTAATGGGTTAATATGAGTTAATATGTATAGACTGCCAGGGTAAATTTATTTAAAATACGAACATATTCTTAAAGGTTGAATTTCAACGCATATTCTTAAACCTCTCGATAACGAAGAATTAGTCGAAGGAGATCTGAAATAAGGGCACTTATCTCGATAACATAAACAAACCAATATTCGTGCCGATAAAATTTTGTAAAATAGCATCTGGCAACTCATGAATATTCGGGGGCTGTTATATCATCTTACGCTGTATATGGCATAAGAAATAAAGACCAAAATTGTCTATACCATAATTTCAATACCCACTCGAACTAGTGTTCAATTTCAGTTCCTTGATGAGAAGGCATATAATATATCATTGTTAAATCTAACAGAGTAGAGCTCACCTTAAGCAGAGCAAAGTGTTGTTATTGTAAAAGTTTAATAAGAACGATCTTCAGTACAATAGGTGAGTTTTTCACAGAGTAACCTTTTCATATAGTGTAATAATTATTATTTGTGAGTTTTTCACAGAGTAACCTCTTCTTATATTGTAGTAATCATTACTTGTGAGTTTTTCACAGAGTAACCTTTTCCATAGATTCTAATAATTATTATTATTTTGATAGGTATATTGTTTCTATAAACTGTTATAACTTAAACTAATTCATATTTGAATTTTAATGTTGACAAATTCATATATTTATACATTTATTTATATACAATAAATGTTTGACAATTTATTAATTTGATATCTGAGATTACAAACATTACATTAATTTGAGGTACGTCGCGAGCTCGCCCTTCGTACTTCGCTAGATGGAAGGAGTGGATACTTTGCGAGTTTGCCCCTAGTATCTTAGTGAAGGACTAATACACTGATTGTCATGATAAATACTCCGGACTAGCAAATTTTGTTTTCTTGGAGAGGTATTTCGCGAGTTTGCCCTTAATACCTATGACCCAAGAGACGTTTGAACTGTTTTATGTATTATTTGTACATTTCTTTTAAATATAGTATTCTGATAAGGTTCTGGTTGTGAATATAGACCATAAATATTGGAGATTGATATATTAGACTTTTGTGACAGTTAAAATTGTTGTAGCCTAATTTCCCAAATCTCTTATGAACTGGTTACTCAGGATTTTGTTTCCATTTCAGATGAACCATCTCGAGAGAGCGCTTTTCCTGACTAACTCCCCACTTTTATTTTGCATTTTGATCATTTATTAAGTGGCTAGTTAATTTACTGTTTTAATGTTTTTATTTATTGTTGTTATTATATCTTGTTTACTTTAGTATATATTATTTTGATCTTACTCGGTCTAATTATTTTTACATATATATATATATATATATATATATATATATATATATATATATATATATATATATATATATTACCTCACAAGAGGGTCATCGACTATTCTCGCTACCCACCTAATGTCAATTATTAAAATTAACTAAATATGATAATAATTATTTTGAAGAAAGCTCTTATTGAAATAATAGAGTCAAATCTTCTTTTTTGTACTCCAGTAGTTAACACAGTTTGTCATGATAAAAAAAAATGTTACTTGGATTATTGTTAACCAATATTTCAGACATTATAAATAACACTGACCATGATTACTGTAATTAATTTCATTTCCTTTTATATCGTGTCTATTAATAGTCCTTTCATAAAAGACCAGGCATCCATTGATCCAAAGTGGGGTGTTCCATATATTCAAGCGTTTACAGAATAAGAAAAAAGTATATATCGTTTTCAGATTTCCAGTTGATTTCATTTATATTTTTCGCCAAATTATATATGAGGGTTCACAACTTTCCTCTCTATTCGTGGTACATTATATATATATATATATATATATATATATATATATATATATATATAACAACAACAAATATATTCATGGGTAATTCACGCAAAATAAAGGGCTACTGAAATAGAGTGGCAACCGTGGACATGCATGTTTCTGGCTCATTTTGCCTCATCAGCACGGCATAACCAAATAAGGATGTGAAATTTGGGAGCAAAGATGTTAATCGAAACATGGGAAAACACAAAATAACGGATTTCAGCAGGGGAACCAAACGCTCATTTGTGTCTTCAATTGGAAGATCCCGAGTTTTCAGGACATCAACCAACATCGACACGGAGGCGCATATAGCTCCCCCGCCATGAACCTTCCGACCCATAGTAAATAACAAAGAAGATGTAGGAATATCGCGTGATATGTTAACAACAACAACAAATATATTCATGGGTAATTCACGCAAAATAAAGGGCTACTGAAATAGAGTGGCAACCGTGGACATGCATGTTTCTGGCTCATTTTGCCTCATCAGCACGACATAACCAAATAAGGATGTGAAATTTGGGAGCAAAGATGTTAATCGAAACATGGGAAAACACAAAATAACGGATTTCAGCAGGGAAACCAAACGCTCATTTGTGTCTTCAATTGGAAGATCCCGAGTTTTCAGGACATCAACCAACATCGACACGGATGCGCATATAGCTCCCCCGCCATGAACCTTCCGACCCATAGTAAATAACAAAGAAGATGTAGGAATATCGCGTGATATGTTAACAACAACAACAAATATATTCATGGGTAATTCACGCAAAATAAAGGGCTACTGAAATAGAGTGGCAACCGTGGACATGCATGTTTCTGGCTCATTTTGCCTCATCAGCACGGCATAACCAAATAAGGATGTGAAATTTGGGAGCAAAGATGTTAATCGAAACATGGGAAAACACAAAATAACGGATTTCAGCAGGGAAACCTAACGCTCATTTGTGTCTTCAATTGGAAGATCCCGAGTTTTCAGGACATCAACCAACATCGACACGGAGGCGCATATAGCTCCCCCGCCATGAACCTTCCGACCCATAGTAAATAACAAAGAAGATGTAGGAATATCGCGTGATATGTTAACAACAACAACAAATATATTCATGGGTAATTCACGCAAAATAAAGGGCTACTGAAATAGAGTGGCAACCGTGGACATGCATGTTTCTGGCTCATTTTGCCTCATCAGCACGGCATAACCAAATGAGGATGTGAAATTTGGGAGCAAAGATGTTAATCGAAACATGGGAAAACACAAAATAACGGATTTCAGCAGGGAAACCAAACGCTCATTTGTGTCTTCAATTGGAAGATCCCGAGTTTTCAGGACATCAACCAACATCGACACGGAGGCGCATATAGCTCCCCCGCCATGAACCTTCCGACCCATAGTAAATAACAAAGAAGATGTAGGAATATCGCGTGATATGTTAACAACAACAACAAATATATTCATGGGTAATTCACGCAAAATAAAGGGCTACTGAAATAGAGTGGCAACCGTGGACATGCATGTTTCTGGCTCATTTTGCCTCATCAGCACGGCATAACCAAATAAGGATGTGAAATTTGGGAGCAAAGATGTTAATCGAAACATGGGAAAACACAAAATAACGGATTTCAGCAGGGAAACCAAACGCTCATTTGTGTCTTCAATTGGAAGATCCCGAGTTTTCAGGACATCAACCAACATCGACACGGAGGCGCATATAGCTCCCCCGCCATGAACCTTCCGACCCATAGTAAATAACAAAGAAGATGTAGGAATATCGCGTGATATGTTAACAACAACAACAAATATATTCATGGGTAATTCACGCAAAATAAAGGGCTACTGAAATAGAGTGGCAACCGTGGACATGCATGTTTCTGGCTCATTTTGCCTCATCAGCACGGCATAACCAAATAAGGATGTGAAATTTGGGAGCAAAGATGTTAATCGAAACATGGGAAAACACAAAATAACGGATTTCAGCAGGGAAACCAAACGCTCATTTGTGTCTTCAATTGGAAGATCCCGAGTTTTCAGGACATCAACCAACATCGACACGGAGGCGCATATAGCTCCCCCGCCATGAACCTTCCGACCCATAGTAAATAACAAAGAAGATGTAGGAATATCGCGTGATATGTTAACAACAACAACAAATATATTCATGGGTAATTCACGCAAAATAAAGGGCTACTGAAATAGAGTGGCAACCGTGGACATGCATGTTTCTGGCTCATTTTGCCTCATCAGCACGGCATAACCAAATAAGGATGTGAAATTTGGGAGCAAAGATGTTAATCGAAACATGGGAAAACACAAAATAACGGATTTTAGCAGGGAAACCAAACGCTCATTTGTGTCTTCAATTGGAAGATCCCGAGTTTTCAGGACATCAACCAACATCGACACGGAGGCGCATATAGCTCCCCCGCCATGAACCTTCCGACCCATAGTAAATAAAAAAGAAGATGTAGGAATATCGCGTGATATGTTAACAACAACAACAAATATATTCATGGGTAATTCACGCAAAATAAAGGGCTACTGAAATAGAGTGGCAACCGTGGACATGCATGTTTCTGGCTCATTTTGCCTCATCAGCACGGCATAACCAAATAAGGATGTGAAATTTGGGAGCAAAGATGGTAATCGAAACATGGGAAAACACAAAATAACGGATTTCAGCAGGGAAACCAAACGCTCATTTGTGTCTTCAATTGGAAGATCCCGAGTTTTCAGGACATCAACCTCCGTGTCGATGTTGGTTGATGTCCTGAAAACTCGGGATCTTCCAATTGAAGACACAAATGAGCGTTTGGTTTCCCTGCTGAAATCCGTTATTTTGTGTTTTCCCATGTTTCGATTAACATCTTTGCTCCCAAATTTCACATCCTTATTTGGTTATGCCGTGCTGATGAGGCAAAATGAGCCAGAAACATGCATGTCCACGGTTGCCACTCTATTTCAGTAGCCCTTTATTTTGCGTGAATTACCCATGAATATATTTGTTGTTGTTGTTAACATATCACGCGATATTCCTACATCTTCTTTGTTATTTACTATGGGTCGGAAGGTTCATGGCGGGGGAGCTATATGCGCCTCCGTGTCGATGTTGGTTGATGTCCTGGAAACTCGGGATCTTCCAATTGAAGACACAAATGAGCGTTTGGTTTCCCTGCTGAAATCCGTTATTTTGTGTTTTCCCATGTTTCGATTAACATCTTTGCTCCCAAATTTCACATCCTTATTTGGTTATGCCGTGCTGATGAGGCAAAATGAGCCAGAAACATGCATGTCCACGGTTGCCACTCTATTTCAGTAGCCCTTTATTTTGCGTGAATTACCCATGAATATATTTGTTGTTGTTGTTAACATATCACGCGATATTCCTACATCTTCTTTGTTATTTACTATGGGTCGGAAGGTTCATGGCGGGGGAGCTATATGCGCCTCCGTGTCGATGTTGGTTGATGTCCTGAAAACTCGGGATCTTCCAATTGAAGACACAAATGAGCGTTTGGTTTCCCTGCTGAAATCCGTTATTTTGTGTTTTCCCATGTTTCGATTAACATCTTTGCTCCCAAATTTCACATCCTTATTTGGTTATGCCGTGCTGATGAGGCAAAATGAGCCAGAAACATGCATGTCCACGGTTGCCACTCTATTTCAGTAGCCCTTTATTTTGCGTGAATTACCCATGAATATATTTGTTGTTGTTGTTAACATATCACGCGATATTCCTACATCTTCTTTGTTATTTACTATGGGTCGGAAGGTTCATGGCGGGGGAGCTATATGCGCCTCCGTGTCGATGTTGGTTGATGTCCTGAAAACTCGGGATCTTCCAATTGAAGACACAAATGAGCGTTTGGTTTCCCTGCTGAAATCCGTTATTTTGTGTTTTCCCATGTTTCGATTAACATCTTTGCTCCCAAATTTCACATCCTTATTTGGTTATGCCGTGCTGATGAGGCAAAATGAGCCAGAAACATGCATGTCCACGGTTGCCACTCTATTTCAGTAGCCCTTTATTTTGCGTGAATTACCCATGAATATATTTGTTGTTGTTGTTAACATATCACGCGATATTCCTACATCTTCTTTGTTATTTACTATGGGTCGGAAGGTTCATGGCGGGGGAGCTATATGCGCCTCCGTGTCGATGTTGGTTGATGTCCTGAAAACTCGGGATCTTCCAATTGAAGACACAAATGAGCGTTTGGTTTCCCTGCTGAAATCCGTTATTTTGTGTTTTCCCATGTTTCGATTAACATCTTTGCTCCCAAATTTCACATCCTTATTTGGTTATGCCGTGCTGATGAGGCAAAATGAGCCAGAAACATGCATGTCCACGGTTGCCACTCTATTTCAGTAGCCCTTTATTTTGCGTGAATTACCCATGAATATATTTGTTGTTGTTGTTAACATATCACGCGATATTCCTACATCTTCTTTGTTATTTACTATGGGTCGGAAGGTTCATGGCGGGGGAGCTATATGCGCCTCCGTGTCGATGTTTGTTGATGTCCTGAAAACTCGGGATCTTCCAATTGAAGACACAAATGAGCGTTTGGTTTCCCTGCTGAAATCCGTTATTTTGTGTTTTCCCATGTTTCGATTAACATCTTTGCTCCCAAATTTCACATCCTTATTTGGTTATGCCGTGCTGATGAGGCAAAATGAGCCAGAAACATGCATGTCCACGGTTGCCACTCTATTTCAGTAGCCCTTTATTTTGCGTGAATTACCCATGAATATATTTGTTGTTGTTGTTGTTGTTAACATATCACGCGATATTCCTACATCTTCTTTATATATATATATATATATATATATATATATATATATATATATATATATATATAGGAGATAGTCTTTGCTAACTAATTAGGTATAAAACCACGAATATTGGGGTAACGGCAAGTTAATTTAAAGAAAACTCTTGTTACTGTTTTTCTTCCAAGCTTTCGGAAACGTTTATTTCCATTATCAAGGATAAGTAAATTGAGATTGTAATAAATTGGTAAATATAATTATATTTGAATTTTTTAAAAAAAAATTTTTCAATCATAAATCATTTTGACAGATTCATGAATGTAAACATCCTCTTTATATGCTAAAATGTTTTTGAAAACAAAAGAAGAAAATAGGTTATATTTGTGATATAGGTTATTAATTATCCAAATATTCTTCTTTTATTATATAAAATTCAACCTCAAATTATTATAGATGTCATCATGTCATCTTCATAATTTAAAAGTATTGAAAACATTTTTAAAATCATTTACCTAAAATAAAATTATTTCTAAAAATCATCAAATAAGAATTTGAAATTCAGTTATTTTTATTATCAATTGTTAGTAGATAATAATAAATATCACTCAGATTATTATGGTCATTTTTTTTGTTGATAGTATTAGGTTCTTGAAATATATGAGCCATTTCTAAGAAAAGTCTTTTTTTGGTATTTGATTGTATGTCCAAAATATTAACAGATTCAAAATCCATAAAGTGATCATTATCAATTACATGTTCAGATAAAGCACATCTTTCAGGATGTAACTTACAATCGCTCTTATGGAGACTTATACGGTTCTTTAATTTCTGACCAGTGTGACCAACATATTTTTTATCACAATTTTTGCATGTTTTATTGGCAATTCTAATGTTGTCCATTGGTTTAAAAATCCTACTCAAATGTGGTGTTATTTCTTCAATATATGGTAAAGATACATAATAATTTATATTATCTGATTGGTCGTTTCTAATATTAATGTCTGCAATGTCTATAGTTGGAGAATAATTAAATAGTATGTTTTTAACTAATTTATTTGGATAACCATTATCCAAAAATAGATGATATAAAGATTTTAAGTTCTTTTCATGAAAAATAGGATCTGATATTTTAGTTATTCTATTTCTCATTTGTTTAATTAAGATAATTTTCATTGAATATTTATATATATATATATATATATATATATATATATATATATATATTAATACAGTACCTCTATTTAAAATGTAAAAGAAACATTAAAATAAGGAAAAGTATTTATATTTGTATGCAATACTTTTGATACACACTGTATTATATCTATAATCAATAATTTCGAAAGATTCGGTATACAAATCAAATTTGACATTCTAATTTTCGGATGACGTTTATGTAGAATATATTTAATGATAGGCAGATTATATTACAATTTGGAGAATATATTTGAAATTTTAAAATACAGATGTCTCTGCTATCAGAATTATAATGGCAATAAAAGAATTCAAATCTCTCTTTGTTATAGGGAAACATAAATTAGTATTTTTTTTAAAAAAGCAATTTTTCGTAACCACAGGAGAAGAGATTTTATTCATTTTAAAAAAAGTTTAGTTAGTTTAATTTGAAACCCCAAGAGACAACATCGAGATAAGAGTTGTCTCAAATTTTGTTGAGAATTTAATCAAAATTATAACTATACAATCAGATTATAAAGCCATACTTTGTAAAGCCAGTGCGTGCATAATTCATAGAAGAATTGCATCGTATCAAGTGTAAGTGGTTCCAGTTTCTAAATCAGATATTTAGAAAGTTTTGCAGAATTCTAAATACATTTAGAATACGTACGAGTTTTCCTGTCCTATTTGATGAGTCCACTCCAGTTTAAAATTATTTCTCGAGAATTAACAGGCCTTTTAAATACATTTCGAAAATAGATGCATCTAAAGAATAATAATATTAGCTAATCCAAATTAACGTTATACATAAAAGATCTTACATCAAGTGAAAAATTTTGAATAGACAATTTGAAGACAAATTTGCGTTATTTGACATTGACATACGTCAAGGGCATATTAAACGAGTTGAACTTTTGCATAAAAAGTTTACAATTAGTCGAGTTTTAGAATAGGTTTCAGTAATATTAAGATTGGTAGAAATTATTAACTATGTTTCGTTTACAATATTTTGGGAAATAATAAAATTTTATAATTTGTTATCTGATTATATAATTTTGATTCCAACTCACTGTGGTATTTATTCAGTATCTATTTTCAACGTATTTAACATTTTGCATGCTATAGTAATTTTGATTTAATCAGTGACATTTGCTTAATTTTCAGTGACAATTAATTTGTAAATGTCATAAAATAATTCAAGTGCCTTTTATTATATAAAAAAACCAGTTACTCGAGATTCGGAATATAGAATAATATTTGATTGGAATAATATTTGAAAATTACAAAATTTGAATTATTATTATTTAAAAAAATCTTGATCCCACACTGAGATTAGAGTGATTAAGTATATTGTGAATTAATTTATCTTTCTAAATCTAGGAATTAATATTAATCTTGGCCGGGCATTGTTTGAGAACTACTGTCAAAAGTAAATTAGGTTACGTACGCTACTAAAGGTGTGTGTACAAGAGTGTCGCTACAATCACAAATTGTGAAAACTTTGACAAGTAATAATTGTATATCGTTATATTCATATATAAACTATTAAATTACAATTAAAGGATTCGATATATTATAACACATATATAAGAACAAGATGTACGATCAGTGAGTGACATATGAACAATAAGCAACGAATAGATTAGTGGGTATTGCACGCAAATAGAAGAAGGGGCTACTAATATTACTGACACAAATGTTGTGTTTGACTATCCTGCTGAATTCTGTTATATTTTCCAATGTTTCATTCAAGACCTTTGCTCCCATGTTTCATATCTTTTCTTGGTTGTAACGTACCGATGACGGCTAATGAGCCAGAAACATGCATGTCTGCGGTTACCACTTTTTTCAGTAGCCCCTTCTTCTATTTGCGTGCAATACCCACTAATCTATTCGTTGCTTATTGTTCATATGTCACGCACTATTCGTACATCTTGTTATTATTTCATTAATCTGGGTCGGAAGTTTCAGACGGGAGTGTTATATGCACCTCCATGTCTATGTTGGTTGTTGTCTCGAATATTCGAGATCTTCTAATATTACTGACACAAATGTTGTGTTAGACTATCCTGCTGATTTCTGTTAAATTTTCTCATGTTTCATCCAATACCTTTGCTACCATGTTTCACATCTTTTCTTGGTTGTCCCGTACCGATGACGGCTGATGAGCCAGAAACATGCATGAATGCGGTTACAACTCTCTTCAGTAGTCTCTTCTTCTATTTGCGTGCAATACCCACTAATGTATTCGTTGCTTATTATATATATATATATATATATATATATATATATATATATATATATATATATATATATATATATATATATTATATTTATATATATATCGAAAACATTTATTCTTATATCTTATTTGTCCTTACTTTGGCTATAAAAGTTCTAAAAATGTCGTTTCCAAGTTATTTATGACCTAATCACCGTGACTTGACTCTAAATCCGGATCACGACAATTAGTATACGCGTTTATTGAATAAAAACGACGGCGACATTACTACAGGTAAGCTATCAAAATAAATTTATTAAAACTTATATATGAATATAATTATGAAAATAATAAGGATGATGATATCATGAGGATATCATGAAAATAGGTTAATTCAATGAATAATTATATTAATAGGAAAATCGACCACTCTCAATTGATATGATGAAATTTTTAAATTTCAGTCATAACGTTTCGCGATACCCATTCCCTAGTGCAAAAGGTTTCAAACGTCTCTCATTCCAAAAGTAGTTTTATGTTATACTAATAATCCTTATACTTGTAACCAAAATTATTTTTGGAAATGCATATCGGGGTTATAAGGAGAAAGACGACACGACGTAAGATTTTAAAGCAATTTCTTCGAAAAAATACCAGACAGATTTATTACAATATGGTAGCTTCGTTTTCAGCATTTAGATTTGTTGAACATACTCTTATTTAAAGTGAGCAAGTAGTAAGATGATATAATGTTTTTCAAATATTTATGGTGTATCATCATACTTTCTTGAGCTGGCATAACATTGACCATAACAGATCCAAGACATCATCTACTGGAAGTAAAGCGTTCATTACAGTATTTAGTCTGTCATGATTCGAATAATAGTAAGTCGCCATCAACAAAGTGATTTTTTAATAAAATTTACTGTCTCCACCCCTACTCTGTGAAATCCACTCATATTACTTTTTAAATGAAACTAACTGTTTCTAGATTATTCCTCAATGTATTGAAAAGATGGTGAACATTCTAAAAAATGTGACAATTGCTTTTGACATTATCGTCAGAAGGATACGAGTAACTTCTAGAAACAGTTAGTTTCATTTAAAAGAGTGAAGTCATTTTTAATATTTCTGCTGATGGCAATACTCTCATTTTTATTTATTAGTTTCTACTCATGTTGTTCTTGTCTCATTTGCAATCGTTTCAACTAGGTACCTGCTGTATATTTTGTATTGTAACACTTTAACTTGCTGTTAACTTTATTAACATTCCAAGAACAGTAAGAATAAGATCTACATCTACAATAAAATTTTTGCGGCAACCACCTCCCATACATAATCTTACCTTTTCGCCCTATGTTACAAACTGACATTAAGTACGTTCGTTTGTATTATATTTGTTCTTACACACAACACTACCTTTGTAACTACGAATGTAAGGTTTTATTGTTGATCAACGTTAAACAAATTGAAATAATATGATATCCTACTACTTTTCCCAGACATATTTTCGGCAACTAATTTCGAAAAACCAGCTATTTTTCCGAGGCAACCAAACATTTTCGGTACACTATGGCATAAATAATTTATCTTTCAATGAAATTTTAACTTTTTTTTAGAAAAGACGCTTCATTTGTAGACCAAATCCGACCGTATTGTTATCTTTAATCGGGCGGGCAGATTTATATCTATATTATTTAGACTCCCAACATGATTGTTGGATCCTCTGAAAAATTCTAGATGTTCAATTTATGAGGTCGTTCACCTATTTACTCATTTCCGTCACAGTTTTCTTAAGGTAACCAATCATATTAAGTTTGAATTCAACATCCTATACCTATGGAATAGAGTAGAGAGAATTTTACACTTTCACGGGTCAATAACAAATTAACATACGATAAATACGTAACTAGCATAATATTATGAACCAATCAATTTTGTTCCTAATCTATTATCATTTGTCAGAATGCAATATTCTCAAACATCATCAGATAATATTTGCGCAATTTCACTAGTTATTGATTGCTCTAAAAACAATTTCGAAGCCTTAGCCCAATTAACACGATAAAAAAGATATTGTTTGATACAATCGATTGAAGTAATTAAGTTTTTTCTACCCGATTCACATTCTACCTCATTTATCACGGTCTAAATTACCGACTAACCGTTTATTGTCAAGAAATGGTCACACAGAAAAAACACAAACATTATTACCCATTTCTCAAATTTCTGATGAGTAAACTATCCTTTCACATGCTAAGAATTTGAACGTGCTGTGGTTTGAACGTATGATGACATTCCAATAGTGGCTCTAGCAATACCATTTACATTTCACTGTGGACTGGGCAGTCGGTCAAGTCGTCGTAGTGCTTTTCAAGTAGGTATAGTTGGACGGTGTTATGCAACAACCGTCTAACCCACACTTTTATCAAAACACATTTTATTATCGAAAAACTTGTAATACCAGTCAAATGATGATAAGTAGAAATCGTTCAACCGATATTTCGTTTCTAGCGCCATCTGTGAATCAATTTACGAAGCCCCAATTTCTAAATGCTATGTTATAGAAATATGCCACACTGATCTATCTCACAAAATTCCAGTTCTGTGGGATAGGTCATTTTAGAAAATTTCTCAGTGTGAATGACTTTTTGTTTTTTATCTTGTTGCTGATGATAATAGTATATCATGCAACAAGTGGAGAAAGTTCAACTTTTCTCACGAGTGTGGAAGTTTGTGGCACGAGCCAAGGGCGAGTGCCGCAAACACAGGAGTGAAAGAAGTAGTTTTTCTACAACTACTATGCAAAACACGCTTTTCTACACAAATTTTTATGCGCAAAGCAAGCCTTTCCTTAATTAGTTCAATATCCGTTAGAAAAGTAATAATGTAGAGTGTGGGAAAAGTAGACGTTATGGTACTTTTCCCCACGGAAACGTCACTTTGCCCACGGAAATGTCAATGTCAAATTTTTTTGACAATACTTATAGTGGATTTCTGGGTGTTCAAATTTTAAATTTAAACTAAAAATTCTGTTAGTTTTAGATTATGTATTTCAGTTTATTGATTATAGATTATGAACAAATTCATTTATTACCCACTATTTTAGGAACTATGAACCGAGATCATAATTTATCTTTCGAGTTGTCGAATTCCGATATTTAGAATACTCCTCCAGATATTATCGAAAAGGCTTAAAATGCAATCGAAAATTTAATACCTGGAGTTTCAAAAAACAAATATCAAAAACAATACAGCAAATTTATGAACGGGAGGAAAATAAACAATATTAAATCATGTTTTGTTGGCTTATTTTCAAGAAATTTCTGCAAACTTTGAACCGTCTACACTGTGGTCTATATTTTCAATGATAAGGAGCCTCATAAGTATCAAACATAACATAGATATTTCAAAGTATACAAAACTTCGAGCATATTTAAAAAAGCAAAACGAAAAAAGCTGTGACAAAAAAAATCCCTTACATTGACATCTGCTGAAATCCATAAATTTTTAGAAGAAGTGCCAGACAATATCTATCTACTCGTCAAAGTAAGTCATAATTTTAAAGATTATATTTAGTTATTCAATCTATTATTATTTAGTAACCAATGTACTTCATAATATAGAAAAATTGAAATAAAAAACTTAAAATATAATAAAGCAGCGGAAAGACCTAAATACTGTATTTCATAATTGTTGCCGCGATAGCTTAGTGGAAAACACATCAGCATTGAAACGAAGAGGCAATTTATTTAATCTTTTCACTTTAATTTTGGAACTAAATTGAAATTTTAATTTCAATCACAAATTTACTTGTAGGTTGTCATGGCTTTTGGATTAGCCGGATCATGTCGAAGGGAAGAATTATGGAAATTAACTATTGATAACGTAAAAGATTTACAAGAAGCCTTATTGGTTACTGTTCCAATAACTAAGACAAAAATACCACGTACATTTACTGTAGTTGGAAAATTCCATGATTTATACAAAAAATATGCACGTCTGCGTCCACAAAATATGAATGAGAAGAGGTTATTTCTTATTTACCAACACGGAAAATGCACGCGGCAAGTAGTGGGCATAAATAAATTCGGAAATATGCCTAAACAAATTGCAGAATATTTGAAATTACCTAACTCTAAATTGTACACGGGTCATTGTTTTAGACGATCTTCAGCTACAATTTTTGCAGATTTAGGCGGAGACTTATCAACATTGAAGTGACATGGTGGATGGCGCTCGAATACAGTGGCGGAAGGATATATTGACGACTCAATATCAAACAAAATTGATATTGCCAACAAAATTGAAAAATCTATTATACCTGGGGCTTCGAATTCATATAATATTATTCCTAATGAAAAACAAGCATGAACATCTTCGTTGACAAACATTAACGATAACTTATCATCAAAAATAGATAATATACCAGGCATAACAATTCGAAATTGTTCCGATTTTACTATCAACTTTTAACTAATTTTTCTATATTCTGTGTTCATTTCTTAAATTCGTTCTGCTTAAGTTAAATAAAATACATATTTAAGTTACTTTTTTCTCTAATTAATAAACGTAGTTGTATAAAAAATATTGTGTACAACTCGTACGCAAAACACTTTTCCCACTCGATGGATTTGCGGCACTCGCCTTACAAACTTCTGCGCTCGTTTGAAAAGTAACGCTTTGCGCACTAGTACAAACAACTATTTCCCACATGTTGCACACTATACTTTTTCTACAACTGCACAAATTTAAAGAATACAAGTAACTAGTTTTATAGAAAAAATCTGAGCATCGAGGATCACCCACCGAAAACGGCTGGGCATCGAGTATAAGTTTCTGAAATTGGCTGGGCATCAAGGATCTCCCACTGGATTCTCCTCATAAATGTATGTAGTATGGGCAAAGTGCCGTGAGAAATGATATTTCTCACAGTGTGAGCAATATATGGTTTTGAAAATAAGTAAGCTATGAGAAATATGCCACTTTTCATAATAGTTGAAAAAAAATTATTTGTGTAAACAGTTAGAATTTTATTATTATTGATTGTGTTCAACGTAGTAAAGGTAAGCTTAAACATAGATACAAAAGTATAGAAATCAAAAAACTAAATAGAGAAACCTAACCTAAAATATTGTTTAAAATACGTGTATTACATAATTATTCAATTAGATGGAAAATAATATGGGGCTAAGAAAATGTGCTTTCTATTTGTAGAAAGAAGAGGTTTATAAATTTTAAGTAGTAAATTAGTGGAATTAGCACGACTAAAGGTTGTAACTAGTATTATCACGTATTATGTGCCTTAGACCATTGTTGCAAAATAGTGAGCGGCTCATTTTTGATTTTTCAAAAAAAACAAGTCGTTGGAATAATGTTTTTTTTCTTCAGAATAAACGTTTCAAGAGGAAAAAAATAGTAGACATGGTGTTCTCACAAAACAAGGTAGAGCCTGATAACTGGCCAAAGTGCGAGATTGCTGCAATTGCTGAACCATCAACCAAATCTTTCAAAAACATCAATTTTAAGTTGGAACCAATGATTCAAAATATTGAGACCGCTGAGTATCTTAATCCCAACGAGACAATACAGTGTTCCAGTGACAATAATTGTTTACAAGAACTTAGTACTCCAGAAGTAGCAACAGAAAATTTGGAGCGTTGTTTAGGCCATGAAGTGGAATTTGAAGAGCCATTCCAATCTTCGGGGAGTGAATTTATTCCGGATTCAGAAGACAGCTCAGGGGACATCAGTGATCTAGATGCCAGAGAATGTACAGAAACAATTACAGAAGTTGAAAAAAGAAAAGGACGAAAAAGTCGTGGAAGACAGAGGAAGATATCACATCAGTCCAGAAGAGATAGGAAAAAATATACGAATACCAAGAAAAATATATTTCCGCAAGAGCTAAAGAAGTTGAACCAAAAACGTTCAATGCCGCATATTCCTGTAAATATTCGAAGAAATGCACGGATATTGTTTCCTTAGAAACATGGAAAAGGTTATTTCATCAATCTTGGGGAGTTGGTACCTCCGAAGGACGATGTGTTTTAATAACCAAAGGCGTCAAAGGAATCGAGAAGAAGAGAACTTACACGAAGAATTTGGTGTCTAGAAGATCCAAGTCTAAAATTTACAATATAGAAGATCATTGCGTTTGCAAAGAAGTGTTTTTAAATACTTTGCAAATTAACAGCAATCGAGTTCAGGTAGCTCTAAAAAATAATAAAAACCAACTTGATACAGGACAGAAAGGGATGCGACAGCGGAGGACGAAATGCTATAAGTCAATGACGAATAGAAAATATTATAAAGCATATTTCGTCATTTCCCACATATATTTCCCATAATTGCCGTTTTCAGACAGATTCAAAATATCTTAATCCCAAGTTAAACTTACGAGAAATTCATTCTCTGTACTAGGAAAAAACTGATAATCCAGTAAGTCTTTCCAAATATAGAAATATTTTTTAAGCCAAGTTTAACCTAAAGTTTAAAGTACCTCACAAACACACTTGTCGAATGTGTGATATCTATACTGCTGAATTAAGTTCTGCTGATAATTCAGAAAACAGGAATTAGAAACAACACATTTAAAACATTCACAGATTGCAGAAGAGCTACGGGCTCGAATGGATTCTGATATTACCGCGTCACAGGAAGATGAAACAGTGGAAACTTTAACGTTCGATTCACGTAAAACGCATCCTATTCCTAAACTACCAACTGGGATCGTTCATTATAAGCGACAGTTGAACTTGTACAACTTGGGCATTTTTGTTGGAAGCTCCAAAAAGGGTATTTTTAATATCTGGTTGGAACATGAAGCTGGCAGAGGTACCCAGGAAGTCGGTTCTTTTTTGCATAAATTTATTAATGAGAATGTTAGAGTACCTGTTAAAAAATTGAACTTCTGGTCGGAATCTTGTGGTAGACAGAACCGAAGCGTTAAATTGGTTTTCATGCTTATCCACGTTTTACAAAACCACACATTGCTTGAACAATTTCATTGAAGCTTTTGCTTTCCGGTCATAGTTTCTTACATAACGACTCACATTTTGTTGACGTAGAATGTTCTATAAAAACTCATCAAAGAATGTACACTCTCGATGAGTACACAGATGTTGTGAAGACTTGTCGTAGAAAAAATGAGTTCATTGTTAATCGTATAAAACCACAGGACATGTTATCAGTAGTAAACCTCGAAAAAGCTATTACGAATCGCAAGACTGATGTTAATAAGGAACAAATAAATTGGATTGTTGCACGAAATCACCTTAAAAAAAGAAAATCCTACTCTGTTATTTATGAAATCCTGTTTATCAGACTCAGTATATACAGAAGGTGATATTGAAAAAGGAGGAAAAGGCCGAACACCAGTAGGCAAAGCGTTGTCTGTGGAAAAAATTGAGGATCTGAAAGAAATTCTTAAGCTAGTTCCACAAGATGCAAAACCTTTTTTTAATTTTTTAAGAACTGTGGAAGGGTCAGATTTTAGTGAAGACATTGAAGGACTTGGTGCCGATATAAATTTTTAAGTGAGTAATTTGCAAGAGACCTAGATTAAAAAAATTATATAATATGTAAACGTTGTATATTGCAGCAGAGGTGCAATCCCATTTTTTATTTTATTTTTATTGCTTATTGCAAAACTAACAACTGTTTATATTAAGTTTTTTAGAAACCGTCCAACCCTCTTTGACATTGTTTTTTTCTGTCAAAAACTACTTTTATTTTTATTGGGTTATAAATTTAGTTTTTGTGTTTGTTTCTATAGGGACAAAAATAAAAGACATTTCTCGCCATTTGTTTTTTTACATGTGTTTAATATTAAATGATATTTATCTCATACAAACAAAACTGTTTGTTGCATAACACCGTCCAGTTGACGTGAGATATATAGTGTGAAGTTTAAACTTTCGGCTTATCCTTTGATTTGAATACTGTCATAGTACAGTCAATATTATTTGCTTATTTGACCTTATATTCACTTAATATTACAATTTCCACTAACAATCGTTAAAATGTATTTGATAATTTTATAATTAATAAATACATTTATCGAGTGTATAACGATAATTTCTAACCCGCAATTATGGAGCGCCATTCTACTTTTCAAGATACTCAGCGTTACATATTAACCTATTTATGTATAAATACATCCTCAACATTAATCCAGACAATTAACGCTACCTTATATCTCGATTTATTAAGAAGAATTAGCGATTTAAATTTCAAATAACTTATAAATGTTACCATCTTTGTCTGAACCTTGAGTATATTTTGAGACAGCAATTTTTTCAAACAGAGCAGGGGTTCATCCTAGATAAAGCACACTCGCTTTTTAGTTGGTAGTCTGACATCATGATGGAGTGTAGTGGTATTGGTAAAAGTAAACAAAATATTAACACCTTTCAGAGCCTACCTCCGCAACATAACTTAAAGGAGATGTAGCATTACATTGCTGCACAATATGGTTTGCACGTACTACACATAAAACCATGACGACTAAACAATTGAGTTATGTTAAACAGATTTCGATAATTTCAGGTTTTGGCGGTGAGTACTCATTATACTTATAGGTTAGTGTAGAGAAATAAATAATAAAATGAAAGCAATATTTGTCGAATATCTCCAAAATTATTATTGATATTTGTTTGGAAAAATGTGATACTATTTATTTTTCCATTATTTGATACCTGTAAAATTGAAAATTCTATAAAATTTTAAAGCACACTTAAAATCTCAAAATAATTGTCAGAAATAAAATAGAGGTCCAGTTGTTACTTTCAAAATGTTGATTTATATTTAATTTCACTATTGGAACTTTATAAAAAGTATTGAGATGTGAGCAGACTGTAATTGATTTGAAGATTTGAGAATAAACAGAGTTATTCCGTAGTTTCGAGTTTTCACTTCTGTTGGCAGTCCTGATAACTGTCTATTTATAAAAAAAAATCGATGAATTTGCTCTCTTAAACACTACATGAAACTCCGAAAAAATATATGCCATATTCTATCTCATTATGAGGTAAAAATTCCGAGAGTGATTAAAAAACTGTGAATTATTTTGAATGGAATTAAACATGGTTTTTTTCGGTTTAGGCTCAGTTCGATAGCGCCATTCGCTTGTATACTCAAACGAGACTCACGTTTTGACAAACATTAAATTATTCCAGCACCAGTTGAGCGGCAGCATGTTTGTGTTAATTCTAATTCAAACGATGATTTTCAGTCATCATTTCCTTCACTTCAGCAATCTGAATTTTAGTTTGAGATGTTGATGGCTTGCCACAATGCTTTGTACAACTTATGCGCTCTTAATTTATTAAATGTAAGCTATATGTATACTTTGAGCGGTTCCGCACATGATATAACATTACAATGTAAAATCTGAAACAGCTTATTGATCCAATATGATATCCATTGGGGAAATCACAAAATATTAAAGGAACTATATTGATATAAGGAAGCAACAAAGTGAATGAATTTAATTATAAATTTTTGGTAATTTCTTAACTACATATACACGAAAAATGATGTTTTGAATGATTTTTACGCAATGAAGGGAACTTAAACAAATCGAGGGTAAGTGACAAAAATACATCGCCACACCTAATACACAATAAACAAATGATAAGTTGTAGGAAATCAAATTCAATTCAACCAACAAATATATAAATGAAACAATATTCTTGATTTTTGGTCTATTTTTTCATAAATACCATGGCTTTTAATAAATATTTGTGACGTTTCGGCTCAATTTTAGCCTTTATAAAAATACAAAGTGTTTCATTAATAATTGGAAATATTTTAACTGTTCAATTTTTAACTCAAAATATGAAGATATGACGTGAATCACTTAGATAAAATGTGCTATTTTCCTGTTATTAAAAATCTTTCATTTATTTAGATTATAATAAATGGGTTCTTTTGTAAACCACAATCTTATATATTAAAAAAATGTATGAAAACTGAAGTCTGGCCGTTCTATCCGGCCGATTCCATTCATTTTTTTTTAAATGGAAGGTATTAAGACACAGATATGTCATCATTGAAATTTACTCAACTCCCCCTTACTCAAACGCGATTCTTCCCTGCACATATACTCAAGCAATTCGAATTCTCATAGCTCCTCTTCTAATAAATAGATCTTGACCGTTTTACTCTCAGAACACTCGGTGCATCAAGCTCTTTCTTTTGAGCTATTGTCTGGTTAAATTCGTTGAGTTTGAGGAGAGTTATGCGAGCACAATGCACTTTACATTCAATTTTTTTAAAAAATTTCCTTCACTGAAACCTCTATAACTCTAATTAACGTAGGATGTTGAAACAAGCCTAGCAACACTCAGTAGAGCCAAGCCCTTTCTTTTGAGCTGTTATCCGTTTAAATTCGTTGAGTTTGAGGAAAGTTATGTGTGCACAATCAACTTTACTTTCAATTACAACCTCTCATACATAAGTAGTCTATCCTAATGCTGCGGAGCAGCACGGTTCCTCTAGTCAATATTTGAACCTATACCTTTCAAGAATTGTTTTTTTGTTAATACTGACTAATGTTTAATTTTCGTAATAAATGCAATCCTATTAGGTACTCAATATTAATGGAAATAATTGGGCAGCTTCATGCTTTAATTTAAATATCTCGGAAAATAATGATAATGTTACAAATGAGGTGTACGTTATTTGCATAGAAAGTGTTGAAGTGTTGCCATGATCGCACGCCCCTTGTTGTAGCCAGAAACTTTTATTTCATATATTTCAGTAGGGTGTAGGGGAGGGTGGAGATACTTTGGACAATTTTTATATTAACTAATTTATTATCTAGTTACTAGTTATTTCTGACAAAGTGATATATAAGATTGTTAGCTATGACTTTTGGTAAGGTAAAAACAATTCTACAATAATTCTAATATTTATGGTTTTTTCAGTCCAAACTCTCTCCTTCTGAAGGGAGACATGGGTCACGCCATAGAGAGACTATCGACAAGGTTAATTTTACTATTATAATGAGTAAAACCACCAGAACTGAGAATCTATGATTTATTTTAGTATTTTTATAACACAAAGGAAAACATACAATTTCAATGAACTCCCAACAATATTTGTTAGTGTAAACCAAACGGGCAAATATCAAAGTTAAAATACAACATATCTTTGAATCTCTCTCTTGTTTCAATAATAGGGCGGGGAAGTTTGAATGAAATATTTGCAAATGACACAGGCTTCATCATTCTCATTTAGAGAGAATCTATTTGAGATCGGATGCCGTTTTAGAAAATTTACTTCATAGCCGTTATATTCTACGCCACTAGTACGGAGAGCAAAAGTTTATTTTCGTATCCGTAAATATTCTTAATTTCTCAAAGAATTGAATATCTTTAATTAACACTTATTGCACTTACACTCCAAATCAAAACTGTGGGAAAACCAAGCCACTGTATCTTTCTCCATAATAGATGATAAGACACCTATCCAACAGCAGCGACTCAAGGATCTTAGAATGAATTGGAAACTAGAAAAAACAATGGTGAACATGACTTGACAATCAAATATATTCAAGGTACTCTAAGTAAATTTCGTCAATAATTCTCATTCTTCAAACTTTAACGACTGGCTACTTTTTAATACCAATCTTGATTCCCTGACCGCCAAATTTAATGAATTATTATGCACTGTGCAATTGTTTAAACCACATATTATTATGATATCGGAAAACTGGCTTAAACCAACCATACTCGACTCTGTAATCCATATAGATGGATAAACATTATTTCGTGAAAATAGATAACATCGTGTAGGTGGAGGTGTGTACTTGTACTTGGTTGATGTCATTACTTCTTTATTCTCAATCACGGTGGGTGACTTTCATATTCCAGGTATAGATGTCATCCATCTGTAAATTGCTTAAAACTTATTTTAAATTAATCTCGTTTGCTTATATCGACCACCAGACACCCACCGTGAAAATTACATCTTGTTGATCGATAAACTGTGGGACATGTCGGAACATGATAATCTTATACTAGTCGGTGACTTCAACTTTCCTGAAATTGTGTGGAAAACGACATCTCTATCTAATGGTGTTAGTTCGCATAATCTTTTCCAAAATTTTATTTTAAACTCCAACCTATCCCAACTTATAGAAGAAACCACCAGATTTAGAATCAACAACCAACCGTCTACCGTGGACCTTATTCTTACTAATGATGACAATCTACTAACAACTCCCGAAGTTAGTTCCCCAATAGGTAAATCTGATCACGCAGTCATAACAACTCACATTCAGTTTAAACTCCACTCCAAGTTTGAGTAACACACTCACTCACAATTATATTGACTTTAACAAAGTCAACGACGACTTATTCCAGCTCGATTGGCAATATTTGTTGAATTTGTGTATTGATCCTTCGACTATGTGAAATACCTTCCTTCAAACCACCAGTTAAACAAATAAATTTCTTAAAATAACCTAAAACCTGGGATAAATAACCAGGCAATACATTTAATCAGAAACAAGCGACATCTCTGGCGAAAATATAAACAAACAAGGCTTACTGTATATTTCAGTAACCAATGCAATTTTTCTAATCGGGTCAAAGTACTAGGCTGGTTGCCAGAAGTTGATGGCAAATCCAATTTCAAATTTTTGCTTGATTCATTAGTTTTTAATGTAGATGCTTCATTCGCTTCCAAATTTTCTGACACATATCACGGCAAAAAAGTGTTCTTCCTTGAAAATATGTTTGTAAAACAGCGCAATACCTGTGGATCTAGATCATGCTTTGATGTTTGTAGGTGTTACCGCCCTATCTCAAGCCTGTAGGCAAATGACAGGAAGATCGTATATTGATGCTGTTTGTCCAGGATGCGTAAGTAACCCATGAGTTAAGCCTTGATTGAAAAAGGTTTTAAACGGACCAAACACCGTTCTATCAAGTGGTTGGAGTTTATTTGAAGTATGAGGTTGTAGCGTTAACACTACAACTCAATTAGATCGGCAATATTCTATTGCAGGTACCGATAAATGAGAATCATGATTATCCATGATTAATAGGATTTTACTGTCGGGAGAAAATTTTGTATGTTTCGCAACAGGTTTTAATGCCTCTAAAAAATTCTCTGAGGGCATCCAAACAATTTTATGTACTAATCCGAGAGCCCCACAATCTGAAACAGCCCGCATCATTCTTTTTTCGTCAAATCGGGACTAGGAAAAATCCATATTGGTGGTAAAGCAGATCCTGCCGCATATACTATGGCCACTTGAATTACAAGCTCTCCTCTCTCATGAGATGTTGCCTGGCCAATTTGATGTTCCCCTTTTTTGACTACTATTTTTGGAACTTTTTGTACAGTTGGGACTCCCGTCTAAAAACAAATTATTATGTTCATTAAAATATCAAAAGAGGACATTGCAAAATATTACCTCATCCAAGTTAAAAATTTGACTGGGTTCAAATGAATATCGACCAATGACTTCAGCAAGTTTTTCCTGAAACATACCTACGTTGGTGGGATTGAAACAGGTCATTTTTGACAAACTGGTGGCTTCAGGCTTTCTTACTAAAAGTTTAGAATGCCGTTTAGGAAACGCCCAGAACCAGTCTTTGCCAGCTAACTTATTTTTCTTCCACGCATCTGGCATATTCACTGAATTCTGTAATGCATATTCATATACCAAGCGCCTTGTTGCATTTGTGGTTAACTCATAAAGCATATATGAACATTTTAGTACGTTATCTTCCAATGCATTTTTCATTTGGCTACTAACTTCTTGAGACATTCTAAAGTTGAATACTCCGTATTATTCGATCCCTTTTCAAGTGGTATTTTGACATAATTGTAGAGGCTGGATTTTTTAACACCATTTATTTCAGCACTGTCTCGATAAGACATATTATTTTCCATTGCATCTATTGCAGCTCGTTTCATATTTTCTGGGCAGAATACACGGGCCGTACTTTTTTGGTACGATCTGGGCATTGTTCAACTAAAAATTAAAGAATACCCACTTAGTCAATATTTTTAAGCAAGTATCTAATATTTTCACTTCGTGGATACATAACCTCAATTATCAATGCCTCATGACTTAATTATGTAGCAATTTGATCAAATTCATCACTATACAATTAAATTTTTCTCACCAATTATTTGGATAATGTTGAATCCAAATCGTGAAACTTCTTGTTCATTAAATAGCACAGAAATTTGTTGATTTTGTTGTTGAGAAGACATATAACACACACAAGAAATCTCTAGAGCATACTGACATCAGTTAGTAGGTTTCCTATGAAAAGTGCGCGAAGTTTCCAGTGTCTCCCACTGTCCAAAGTATTCCCACCCTCCCCTACAGTACCTACACTTCCTGACAAGTATGAGAATAGTTCTAAAGTACTGGGTACAAATAGTTTTTCGAACTTTTAAACACCCTGTAAGTAATTTAGGTTGAATCTTAATATTTTAAGCTCGGGTTTCAACAGTTACAATATTTCCATTTATTTATCAGACACCCTGTATAATATCATTTATTACAATAGACCAAAAATAAAAAACGTTTCAATGTTCCTATATCGGGTGTAAATGAGACATGGGCTACGCCTAGAATTTTTGAGTAGTGTTCGATATTATTGAAATTTGGGTGGTTTTTTATTTGAATTTTTTGACAAGAAACAAGACAAGAAATTATTATGTCCAACTTTCGATTTTACCGGAAACAGTATGAACATTAAAAATTCAAATGGAACATCCCGTGTATTTTTACATATATGGATTTTGCGTCTTTGAATACATAAATTCAAATATCAATTATGACGCTATTTTAGTTTTCTGAAATATTTTTTTCATCGTAGGTGACCGTGGTGTGGTCTAAACCATAGATAATTGCTTCTTAAACGCAACGAAATATGAAAAATAACGGACTCGTGATTTTATCAATCGGTTTGTTCTCATGTTTTTGCCAAATAAACAAGTTTTCGTGGAAAAGAAAACATTATCCATAAAATTTGAAGCACCCGTGGTTTTACCTTTGAAAAACAACTATTGATTACTGGATTGGATACAATGGATTATAAACTCATTTAACTTAATAATGTGTTCATATCTCATCTTCATAAGTAGTTTGTTTGTATAATATAGTGTAATAATAATGCTCAGTTTTCATTAACTTACAATTTCACAATGTTAAAATACAATATGTTCCAGGATGGGAATAAGAAGATGAGAATAGTATATTATTTTATACAGAAGAGAAGTATGAATTTTCATGGCACACCTGAATTTACCCGCCAATGGTAGTGAGGCAGGTAATTGAAGGTAAGGCATGAAAAGTTATTTCTCGAAATAAAATATGTTATTATTCCTTGGAAGATTTCCGCATGTTTCTTATGGAAAATGGGTCCCAGTCGATTGGCTGAAAATCTAGTTTGATGTAGTTTATGATGTTCTGATCAAAGGTCTCCATGGGCACAATTTGATATAAATCAGTCGTTCCTTTTAGCTGCTGTTCAGAATTTTATGGAATGGTAGAGGCACTTAAAACAGCGACTCATGCGTGAGCAGAAATAACCGTTAGTAAACGATAGAATTTTCTTTAAACAGATAGGATTTCTGTTGATTTACCGTAATGTTTCATAAAATGTTTATGGTGAAAATTTTTTATTAGTTTTAATATTATGTATTAAATAACTATTCTAATAAATTTTCTGTAAACTAGCTGTAATGTATGTGTATAAGTTGAACGCTATTAATTCAGTTTCAAAGTATGTTACGTTATGGTATCTACAGATTAATATACCCTTTTTTATTTCCTGCTTTCACTGAATGCGTGCAACAGTCGCACACAAATTCTATTTTTGTTAAGATGTGTGATATATCACTTTCCACACTTGATATATAATATGCTTACACAATTTTATTTATTTTTTTAGGTTGGATTCCTGGACAAGATATTTTATTCTAATTTTGTACCTGTTTTTTCAAATGTACTGTACTGTTGATTAATTGTGAATGGACTATATAAATCTTTTATTGCTTTTTCTATTTCAAATGTACAGGGTGAACAACTAAGAACGGCTGTAGGCCATATCTCAGAAAAGAATTATGGTACAACTTTAATAAAAATACCTTTAGGAAAGTGACCTTGAAAAATCGATGGAAAATATTTTTGAATCTCTAAAATCTCCGCTAGGGGTGGAGTGAATACTCGAAATCATAATACTTTGATTATATCCAAATAAACATACTGAAGGTGTCCTAAAAATACAATTTTCGAAATCTTGTAGAGATTATGAAGAAAATGTATAAGGGAATTTTGACATTATTCTTCAAATAATGGGTGGGGGAAGGTTCAAACTTATAAACAGATGTATAACTTTATCGTTTTTTAATCCATATCCATGACGTCACTTTCTTATATTTTCATGGGTTTCGGTCAGAAATAAAATCACTCGCTTATAATGGTAATGTTTCGGTTTATTTTATTTAAATCATTTTCAAATCTTTCTAAAAATTCATGGAAGCACAATACATTTATTTAAATACATATAGTTAAAATATATTTCTTTAAAACTTACTTTTTGATTATGCCTCCGTAGAGGCTTGTCTACTACTGTACAGTAGTATTTCTTAAATTAAGAAGAAGACGATTATTATACACAAAAACAAATAATATAAGCAATGAACTATGTTAAAGATGGTTAAAATGTATTCACAGAGTGTCCCAATTAAATTTGAATTAGAGACCTATCTTTTATTTTTAATAACTAGGTAAGGTGTAGATATTCGTTTATAATAGTAAGATCGTATATATATACAACTTAAGTTGTCTATGTCAGTTCTGAAATTGATTGAGTCAGGATTCTTCTCAATATTTATCATTTCTTTGATTAATTTTTTACTATTATTTTTTTCTGTAGTTATTATTTCTACGTTGTTGAAATTAAAAGAGTGATTTTTATCGAGTGAATGTTTTGATAATGTATTACATTCATTGTTATTTCGAACTGATTGCTGGTGTTGTTGAATTCTCTTATGTGAATATTGGCTCGATTGACCAATGTAAGTACCATTGCAATCAGAACAATTTATTTTATATATTGAATTTATTGTGTTCTTATTATCTGGTTTGAGTCCAGAAAATAGTTCATTTCCTGTAATGTTATTTGTTTTTTCAGCAATATTAATATTGAATGTTGTTAGGCATTTTTGTAACGGTTTATTTATATCGGGAATGTACGGAAGTGAAATATATTTTGATGGATTATTTTGGCTATTAAATTGTAATTTGTTGTAATAGTTGTTGATTCTTAGTTTAATAATGGGTTCATAAAAATGTTTAGGATAATTATTCAAATCCAAGGTAATTTTTTATTTTTCTTATATTATTAGGCCTGTGTTTTGGATGTGAGAATTGTACCGCTCTATCAGTGAGGCCAGTGACAACACTTTTCTAGTATTTTATGGGAGCGTATGAATTATAGTTTAAATATCGTTGAGACCATACCTTTTCTGTGAACCAATTTGTTGATATTCGACCGTTGTTGTCATATTCTATATTCATATCTTAAAAATTAATAGAACTATTTTTGTCCATTTCTATGGTGAATTGTAATGTTTTATTGAAGTTGTTAAAACGTTTTTAGAATATTTTCAATCTGGTCAATTGGTACACAAAGGATACAGTCGTTGACGTATCTTTTGAAAAAAAATAGTTTTTCTGTTTATAGAAACCGTCACCAAATTGAAAATAGGTGGAATTCAAACACAAATCAACCGCCTCGCAAAAAACATCTAAGTCCAATGGTGTGAAGTTCTTGATTATATTCCATTCATTTTTAATACATTTGATTGCAAGATCCGTAGGGATGTTTGTGTATAAAGATACAACGTCTAGTGAAAATTATACGGTGATTTAGAGGAATAGTATGATTTTTAATAAAACTACGAAATTCCTAGGAATTTTTTATATGATATTCTGATAGACCAATTACAGATGATAGTGTATTGGATAGAAATTTTGATAATTTATATGTAGCAGCATTAATGTTACTATCAATTGATCGCAGTGGATCACCTGGCTTATGTAATCCATATATGAAACCATATATGAAATGTGGAAGACCATTATGACAAATTATTTCCGATTTGGTTTTGAAACCTATTAAAATACTTTTGAACCATTTATTAGCCAGATTATTGATTTCAACCTGAATAGCAACTGTTAGGTCATTACCAACTTTTTTGTATGTTAGATTGTCACTTAAAAGATTAGCCATTCTCGTAATATATTCCTCTTTCCACATTAAAAATGGCTTATTACATTTATCCGTATTTAGAATCAATAAGTTTGAATTGGATTTTAGAAAATATTCAGTTTGTTTAATGTAATAATTGATTGTGTTTTTAGTAGTTTTTCTTACTTTATTATATTTGTGCTTATAATTCGTTAATATGTTACAAATTGTGTTTCAAAGTATATTTTTTTTCGTTGTTTTCTAAGAAGTTCATTCCGTTTTTTATATTTGCAATAATTTCATCCATCGAAAAGAAATTGGTACAAATACTAAACTTATGTCTCAAACTCAAAACATATTTATTGTGGGTTGGAATTTTTATTTGTGCTAAATTATGTAACCAGCTTTTATTATGATTAATATTAAGATCATCTTTGTGATGTTTTTCCATTAATATCTGTAGTTAATAATGTGCCTAATTTTTTATTTTGTTGAAAACAAAGTCATATCGTTTATTTTGATTTATAAAAAACGGTTCATATTGAAGTAGAAATTAAACAGCGTATACTTCAAGAAAATAAATGCTATTATGCAACCCAACAATGATTAAGATCAAGGACTCTGACAAGGCAAACAAAAAGAAACATATATAAAACTATTATAAGACCAGTTGTAACATACGGCAGCGAAACATGGACCATGACGGTACAAGACACGCTACTACTCAATCGTTTCGAAAGAAAGATCCTTAGGAAAATATACGGAGGAGTCTGGGATCAACAAACAGTGCGGTATAGGAGGCGCACGAACAATGAGGTATATGTACTATATAATAGCCCAAGTATAGTACAAGAAATTAAATCCAACAGATTAAGATGGCTGGGACATGTCCAGAGGAGTAATGACTCAAGGCTAATTATAATAGTCTGGGAAGAAGCCCCTAACAACAAAAGACCACTTGGGCGCCCAAAACTTCGATGGCGTGATAATATACACAAGGACCTGCAAACTTTGGGAGTCCTTAATTGGGAAGAAAGTACTCAGGATCGACATGAATGGAGGAGAATTGTTGAGGCGGCCAAGACCCACCCCGGATTGTAGAGCCATGGATGGATGGATGGATGGATGGTTCATATTGCGAAAAATTATAATTTTGCTTAATGTAATTTTTGGTGGAATGAATGTGGCCTTCTAACTTATTTATATTTGAAAAACAATCACTGACTACTAGGTTCAAACATTGTATATAAAATGTAACAATTTTTTCAGTTTTTGTTTATACATGAAATGACAAATATTAAAATTATTTTCAGTAATCCGTAAAAAGTTCAGTATGATATTTAAATTTCTACACCTCACCAGAAAATGCTTCTTATTGTTTTCTCTCGTCAGTTGTGTTTGCATCTTCTTATATTCCTTGGAAATATAGGTATTCTATTCATGTATTTGATTTTCCATTATGCCTTAACCCAGGGCTTGAGTTAAACATATATATTTTAGAAAATATAAGAAAATTGGAATTTACGTTAATTAAAAATATATATGTTTAATGACGTCATTTAAAAGAGTGTTTTCTGTTTAATAAGATTGATAACAAAATTAAATAATTTTATATCCGCTCGTAAATTTCAAATGTAAAATGAAGCATTTTTTTAATTATTAAATCTGATATTGTTAATCTTATATCTTGGAATAGTATTAAGATTTAGATTTGCTGTTTCCACTAAATTCATATTTTTTTAACCCCTTTTCATCAGAATTTGAAAAATGCCTCAATACATTTGAGATTCCCAAAGAAAATGGGAAAAATTTTGACAAAATTGTTCAACTTTCTTATTTTTGTCAAGCGTGTCTTAGTAAAGACGGAAAACTCTTTTAAAAGACGCCAAAACAATGATATCGATTTAAAAACCGAAAATAGTTATGACATTTGTTTTCAACAAGTTTGAACCTTTCCCCACGCCTTGAAAAATATGGACAAAAAGTCCCTAACTAAATTTTCTCATATCTCATCAATATTCCAAAAATTGTATTTTTAATATATCTTTGGTGTGTATGTTTTGGGGATAATCGCAGTACTATATGTTTTTGAATGTTCATTCCCCCCCCCCCCCCCTAGCAGATATTTTAGGAACTCAAAAATATTTTCCAACGATTTTTCTGGGTCGTTTTTCTGAAGGTATTTTTTGTTGTACCATGATTATTTTTTGAAATATGGCCGACATCCGGCGTTCTTAGCTGTATTTGCTGATTAGGCACAGAAACATCTATAGAATGTTCAAGGTACATTATTTATAGGTTTAAGTAATGTCCAAACAACATCTATTGTTTTTGAAATGTTGCATTTAGTTCATCGGTAAGATGTTGTTTTATGTACATTGCATTAGAATCTACAATATGTTAAATGTCGCTTTTAGTTGATTATGAAGACTTCCTTTTGAGAAAGTTCTAGTAACATCTCAGTAATGTAAAATGGTAGCGCTTTAACGTCGCTGAGAAGTTAATTTGTAACATCACAAAAGTTAACAGCCACAAGCTAGGCATGAGCGGTTATATGGAAGTGCAAGTGATGAAAACAAAAGGAAAAAAGGAAGAACATTATCACAACGTATTAACGTGATTGTAACATTTATTTGCATATTGGGTTCTTCCATTTACAGAAGAATCACTGTAACCTTCATACAGCTAAGATAAAATTCACGAACGTTTTTGACTGATTTTGTTAAAAAAAAACAAATGAACAAAGTGAGTTTTAAGAATGAACCAACGCAATTATCTCGGAATGGGATTGCAGGATCCTTATAAATTCTGGGTTACGAGAGTTTTGTTATACGGCTGATCTCATCGTAGGTACATTATTCACACTGTTGATCAACCTTCTATTATTCGGAAATATAATTAATTTTGTTATTTCAAATATTTTACATCACTGAAATCCTTGGAGACTAGTGATTATTTTCTATGTGATATCCTTCATAACGTAAATGCCACGATTGCGGCGTTAGAGCTAAATTCAGATAATATCCGTCCAAGTTTGAATAATGTATTAGGATGGTTATAACTGCATAAACTCGTTTAATTTGAATAATCGTTAATAATTTATATCATAACAGAATTTACTGTTTCAACCTTTGTGGAATCTACTCATATTATTGTTATAAATGAAACTAACTGTTCCTAAATAATTGCACTATATCACTAGTGAATAATATAATTTCTGACAATTCCTTCGATATGTTTATAAGTTTATAAGTGTCATTGTCAGAATGACAGAGTATGTGTAATAAATATTTTGGGCTAGACCAAGAAATGATCTATTTTGTGATTCACTTCATTTATACACATCCATACTTGGTTATACGGTACTGATGAAGGCTAATGAACTAGAAACATGCATGTTTAAGGTTACCACTCCTCTTCAGTAACCTCTTTATTTTTGCGTGCTTTCCCATGAAAACACTTGTTGTTTGCTCTTTGTTTTTGTTAAATTCACGCGTTATCCATTTTTGATCTTGTTTCTTCACTTTGGGTTGGTTTTTTCCAGACAGGAGGGATTTATGCGCCTCCGTGTTGATATTGGTTGTTGTTCCAAAATCGGAATCTTCCAATTGATAGCACAAATGTGCGTTTGGTTGTCCTGTTATTTCCCGTTGTTTGTGTTCTTCCATGTTTCATTCAACATCGTTGCTCCCAAGTTTCACATCCATACTTGGTTATACGGTACTGATGAAGGCTAATGAGCTAGAAACATGCATGTTTACGGTTATCCCTCCTCTTCAGTAACCTCTTTATTTTTGCGTGCTTTCCCATGAAAACACTTGTTGTTTGCTCTTTGTTTTTGTTAAATTCAAGCATTATCCATTTTTGATCTTGTTTCTTCACCTTGGGTTGGTTTTTTCCAGACAGGAGGGCTTTATGCGCCTCCGTGTTGATATTGGTTGATGTTCCAAAATCGGAATCTTCCAATTGATGGCACAAATGTGCGTTTGGTTGTCCTGTTATTTTCCGTTGTTTGTGTTCTTCCATGTTTCATTCAACATCGTTGCTCCCAAGTTCCACATCCATACTTGGTTATACCGTACTGATGAAGGCTAATGAGCTAGAAACATGCATGTTTACGGTTACCAGTAACCTCTTTATTTTTGCGTGCTCACCCATGAAAACACTTGTTGTTTGCTCTTTGTTTATATATATATATATATATATAAAAGAAGATGTAGGAATATCGCGTGATATGTTAACACAACAACAACAAAGAGATTCATGGGTAATTCACGCAAAATAAGGGCTACTGAAATAGAGTGGTAACCGTGGACATGCATGTTTCTGGCTCATTTTGCCTCATCAGCACGGCATAACCAAATAAGGATGTGAAATTTGGGAGCAAAGATGTTGATCGAAACATGGAAAACACAAAATAACGGATTTCAGCAGGGAAACCAAACGCTCATTTGTGTCTTCAATTGGAAGATCCCGAGTTTTCAGGACAACAACCAACATCGACACGGAGGCGCATATAGCCCCCCGCCATGAACCTTCCGACCCATAGTAAATAACAAAGAAGATGTAGGAATATCGCGTGATATGTTAACACAACAACAACAAAGAGATTCATGGGTAATTCACGCAAAATAAGGGCTACTGAAATAGAGTGGTAACCGTGGACATGCATGTTTCTGGCTCATTTTGCCTCATCAGCACGGCATAACCAAATAAGGATGTGAAATTTGGGAGCAAAGATGTTGATCGAAACATGGAAAACACAAAGTAACGGATTTCAGCAGGGAAACCAAACGCTCATTTGTGTCTTCAATTGGAAGATCCCGAGTTTTCAGGACAACAACCAACATCGACACGGAGGCGCATATAGCCCCCCGCCATGAACCTTCCGACCCATAGTAAATAACAAAGAAGATGTAGGAATATCGCGTGATATGTTAACACAACAACAACAAAGAGATTCATGGGTAATTCACGCAAAATAAGGGCTACTGAAATAGAGTGGTAACCGTGGACATGCATGTTTCTGGCTCATTTTGCCTCATCAGCACGGCATAACCAAATAAGGATGTGAAATTTGGGAGCAAAGATGTTGATCGAAACATGGAAAACACAAAATAACGGATTTCAGCAGGGAAACCAAACGCTCATTTGTGTCTTCAATTGGAAGATCCCGAGTTTTCAGGACAACAACCAACATCGACACGGAGGCGCATATAGCCCCCCGCCATGAACCTTCCGACCCATAGTAAATAACAAAGAAGATGTAGGAATATCGCGTGATATGTTAACACAACAACAACAAAGAGATTCATGGGTAATTCACGCAAAATAAGGGCTACTGAAATAGAGTGGTAACCGTGGACATGCATGTTTCTGGCTCATTTTGCCTCATCAGCACGGCATAACCAAATAAGGATGTGAAATTTGGGAGCAAAGATGTTGATCGAAACATGGAAAACACAAAATAACGGATTTCAGCAGGGAAACCAAACGCTCATTTGTGTCTTCAATTGGAAGATCCCGAGTTTTCAGGACAACAACCAACATCGACACGGAGGCGCATATAGCCCCCCGCCATGAACCTTCCGACCCATGTGTTTTCCATGTTTCGATCAACATCTTTGCTCCCAAATTTCACATCCTTATTTGGTTATGCCGTGCTGATGAGGCAAAATGAGCCAGAAACATGCATGTCCACGGTTACCACTCTATTTCAGTAGCCCTTATTTTGCGTGAATTACCCATGAATCTCTTTGTTGTTGTTGTGTTAACATATCACGCGATATTCCTACATCTTCTTTGTTATTTACTATGGGTCGGAAGGTTCATGGCGGGGGGCTATATGCGCCTCCGTGTCGATGTTGGTTGTTGTCCTGAAAACTCGGGATCTTCCAATTGAAGACACAAATGAGCGTTTGGTTTCCCTGCTGAAATCCGTTATTTTGTGTTTTCCATGTTTCGATCAACATCTTTGCTCCCAAATTTCACATCCTTATTTGGTTATGCCGTGCTGATGAGGCAAAATGAGCCAGAAACATGCATGTCCACGGTTACCACTCTATTTCAGTAGCCCTTATTTTGCGTGAATTACCCATGAATCTCTTTGTTGTTGTTGTGTTAACATATCACGCGATATTCCTACATCTTCTTTGTTATTTACTATGGGTCGGAAGGTTCATGGCGGGGGGCTATATGCGCCTCCGTGTCGATGTTGGTTGTTGTCCTGAAAACTCGGGATCTTCCAATTGAAGACACAAATGAGCGTTTGGTTTCCCTGCTGAAATCCGTTATTTTGTGTTTTCCATGTTTCGATCAACATCTTTGCTCCCAAATTTCACATCCTTATTTGGTTATGCCGTGCTGATGAGGCAAAATGAGCCAGAAACATGCATGTCCACGGTTACCACTCTATTTCAGTAGCCCTTATTTTGCGTGAATTACCCATGAATCTCTTTGTTGTTGTTGTGTTAACATATCACGCGATATTCCTACATCTTCTTTGTTATTTACTATGGGTCGGAAGGTTCATGGCGGGGGGCTATATGCGCCTCCGTGTCGATGTTGGTTGTTGTCCTGAAAACTCGGGATCTTCCAATTGAAGACACAAATGAGCGTTTGGTTTCCCTGCTGAAATCCGTTATTTTGTGTTTTCCATGTTTCGATCAACATCTTTGCTCCCAAATTTCACATCCTTATTTGGTTATGCCGTGCTGATGAGGCAAAATGAGCCAGAAACATGCATGTCCACGGTTACCACTCTATTTCAGTAGCCCTTATTTTGCGTGAATTACCCATGAATCTCTTTGTTGTTGTTGTGTTAACATATCACGCGATATTCCTACATCTTCTTTGTTATTTACTATGGGTCGGAAGGTTCATGGCGGGGGGCTATATGCGCCTCCGTGTCGATGTTGGTTGTTGTCCTGAAAACTCGGGATCTTCCAATTGAAGACACAAATGAGCGTTTGGTTTCCCTGCTGAAATCCGTTATTTTGTGTTTTCCATGTTTCGATCAACATCTTTGCTCCCAAATTTCACATCCTTATTTGGTTATGCCGTGCTGATGAGGCAAAATGAGCCAGAAACATGCATGTCCACGGTTACCACTCTATTTCAGTAGCCCTTATTTTGCGTGAATTACCCATGAATCTCTTTGTTGTTGTTGTATATATATATATATATATATATATATATATATATTGAACTAGTTCTTGAAACATTTTTAAATAAATAAACACAAAAAAAGTATCTATTATTAAGGAAGGTGTAACAGTAGACACAACCACCTTATGAAAGTTACTGACAATTCAGGTATAAAATCAGTAGAAAGAGTGAAATATGCATAGATATATTATCATATATTGATATGATTGATTAATAAAAGGACTATAAGTAGAAATTCTACACACAACATTATTTAAATAAGTATCAAAAGTTACCTGCACAATTAATTCCAGAATTACGTCAATGTCAATGGGTTCCACATTGATCTGAACACAGCCATATGAATTTCAGCAGAAATAAAATTTTATTTGAACTTGAAACCTGAAACAACATCAATTAATACCTATTTCAATAATTGCTTATCAATATTTGCAGGTGTTTATAATAAAAGTTGACAATTTAAAGATAGGGTTGAAAGCTTTATGAGAAATGATAAATGGAACACAGCCCAAACATATGACAAAGAAATGTATTATAAACAGGAAGTAATGAAACCTAGTAATTTTATTACCAACTTAAATTTATCGATTATTTATTTTATATAGAACAATAATAACAAAATCAAAAATAATCAACATTTTATGTAAGACAAAAACAGTAAAAATTCAAGAATTTAAAAATAATCAATTACATCTATATGAATCAGTAATCTAGGTTGTATATTTTGTAAAAATGAATATAAATAAGAAAACCGTAAAAACGTAATAATGATTAAAATTGATGATGTATTCTAGGAAAAAGACTTTATATGGAATCCTGAATACAAAATAAATATTTGTGAATAAGTGTGTTAATCCTCCAGGACTTAGAAATCAAACAATTTCATTTTATAACTAAAAGACATAGGAATTGACAATTTGTGTTATTAAAATAAAGATAAGCAAGCTTTGCATTTGCCAAGCCAAAAAGTTTGTTGATTTAAAATACAAGTGAGTGGTTTTGGTATGATGGTGAGGCGAGCGTCGATATAAATGTCCTCTAATAAAAATTATTAAAATTTTGATAAAAAGTTAACAAGTGCTCTCGAAAAGGTAATGGAAATACATTAATAAGTTTTTGTGAACCCGTAAAGAATAAAAAGGTGGTCAGAAGGTGCATCTCTCTCAGGAGAGATCTTCAAGAAATTAGAGACGCGAGTAGCAGCCAAGGACTGAAGATATGAACTAAGATCTGTGCATTTTAATTAAAATATTTGGAATTCCACATATAAATACGAACAGTGAACTAAAAATAATATTCAGAACGTTCTAATCATGATAATATAATAAAACGCCTAAAAACAATATAATATGATGCATCATATATTATCGCCACGGAGATACATCCAATTTTGTTTGTAATAATATAATTGTACTTACTTGTTTAATTTAATCCATTTTCAGTGTTCACGTGTTCCATGAATGTTCACATAATTTCCAACTTTCAATTTCCTCTAATGCATGCATAACTGGTCTATCCATTACTATCTTCTTTTCTATTCACACATATTATTTCGGAATTTATATATATATATATATATATATATATATATATATATATATATATATGTAATTGCTTATTTAAATTTATACAACGTATTGAAATTTTCACAACTATATACACGCAGACAGAGCATAAACCGTTTAATAAACAGTATTGATGGTGTAGAGCGTCTTCGTGTTATAGGAAGTTATATAAGCGCATGCGTTGGACTTATGCGCCGACGCGATACAATGATGTATTCAGAATTGCATAGGATGTAGGGGTTATAAAGTAATTTTAAATGTTAAAAATAATACAAAATATTTCATATTAACTATTTATTAAATCAATTTTCATTGAAGTGTTGGTATTTTTATTCTTTTCATGTCCTCAATAAAATTATTAGAATTAACATATTTCAATCTTTCTATATGATAGTATTCAGAAGCCCAATTTCATTGATAAATTAAATAAAAAATTTATAAATAAAATTAAATAATGAAATTGACGCTAAGAACTCAAAGGGAGGAGTCATCATGCTTCCGACTGATATTTAAACTTTAGATAAAATTGATAGAAGATAATTTTAGGAGCTTGCCGAAGGTAAGTCGTGTTTGTATATATAAAAAAGCCAAGTCATAGTTCATTATACTAAAAATATAAAATAAATTACAAATTATATATATAAATAATTATAATATATATCAGAAGAAGGCTGAATCAAGAGACTCTTTTTTGACTAGTTAACCTTTCGAAAATGTTTATATCCATCATCCGAACATCTACAATGAGTGAAAACTATTATTAATGACTCATAGAACATCATAACATACGACTTAACTTACCAAAGTGAGTTGAAAAAGAAAGACGTGATAAACTTCTAAATTTTCAATAGACATATATATGTTTATATCCTTCAAATTGAATATGAGGTAACGAGAAAAACAAGTGATCAGCGGAAGCAACATCAACCATGTTATCAATATTATTATTATTATTTATACCAACAAATTCTCAACATTATTAATATTATCAAAATTATTATTATTATTTAAGTTATTATTGGAAATATGATCCACAATATGGTTTTGGACAGGATTATTGTCCTGAGAAAGACTGACAGTTGGTGTGCCATACAAAATCTTGTTCAATAAGGGAACAGGATAAGAGTTTTGACAAAAAATGTCGTGGAGAATCCTTAGGTTCTTATTGTGGAAGGAAGGATCGGAGATTTGAAGAACTCGATGTTTCATTTGCCTAACTAAGTTAATTTTAATATATATATATATATATATATATATATATATATATATATATATATATATATATAAGGATAGATAATTGTAGTTTGTTCTAGATTTTAGTTTGACATTATTTGTACAGCTGAATGTCATATTGTAACAAATTTTTTGTTAATTAGATTTTTGAGAAAGTATTTTCGTGAGCAAAATACAGTAGAAACAGCTCTTCCATCACGTGACTTGTTTGACGATATTATTCAACACATACTATGTTGGTACTGTCTTCTTCTATTAACAGAAAAAGAGCGAAACTCAATACAAGCGTTTGTCGTATTGTTTTGATTAAGAAAGATACCTATGGTTGATATCGTATCAGTCATGTGATGGAAATGTCTACTGTACGTATTTCCCAAGTCGAATTCATCTCTCTATTGAAATCATTACAGATCCCTTAAATTTACGTCGAAAAATCATGTTGGCCTTTCTTGGTCTCTGGAAAAGAAATAAAATTATAAAATAGTGATAATGTAGTTTGAAAAATTTAAATATACTGCCTAGTATCCAGATGTTAGATATTTCTTATGTTTCGAATGCTATAATAAATAATCTCATTATTAGTAAGTAACCGATATTATATATATATATATATATATATATATATATATATATATATATATATATAAATATATATATTATTGTATTTTAATACCCCTCATTTCAAATTTCAAAGAACGAATTTCATTAATTTTTTTTGCAATACTTTTGCACACCCTGTATTGTCTATAAAATCAATATGGTTGAAAAACCCATTATATGTAAGATTTGGCCATATTCAATTTCCTATGACAATTACCTGTTACAATTGAAAAACGCATTCAAGGTTAAAGGGAACAGAAGCCATTATAAGGTATTTAGTTATAATAGTAGAATACCAAATTTTTGTTGTAAGAAAATAAAAAGATTTCTCCAAAAATTTGTATAACAGTAATTGAACAGTGTAATTAATTAGTATAAGGCGTTATTCGGCATATTCAAAGTAAATTCAGTGCGTGTGTTTTCGAAAAATCATTCGTGATTAAAAAAAAGGGTGAAGGATCATGAATCCTAAATTACTGTTTGCAGTTGTACCAGGTTGCAGTTTTTTCTTCTCTACGTCCAAACTTCTGGTGAGTTCGCTCCAGAATTGATCAAATGGATTATTATCTCATCATCTAAATATTTAAATTAAAATTTGAATTCAAATAACAACGAAATATAAGTATACTCATCGAACAATTAAACTAGTGGAAGAAATTATTAAAAAAATCAGGTACTTGACAAGTGACAATTCAAATTTTGGACATTTTTTGAAAAGCGTAGAAACTTTTGAAATTAGATATCAGGTGTTTTTCAGTTTGTAGGTTATTTTAATTTTAATCTATACGTAAAAGATACGATTCCTTTATTTGTATAAAAAAGGAAAACTAAAATTGGAATTTATTGATTTGGGTAATTGTATATAATCGATACATTTATTTTTCATTCGAAATCATTTAAATCATTTTAGAAACCTTGATAGAAATTAAACATATTTAATTGAATAGAAATATTTATTTAGACAGTGAAATTTAGTGGATCGTTGGTGACAGACAAGTCATTCATTCATAGTAAGTGTCAGAAAGCAATTAAGTGGTATTTCTCATCTTAAATATACACGTTCACAGGAGATAATACAAAACAAAATAATAATCTAAATATTGAATTCAGAAAATACTATAAAGTTATTCAAATACTTTTATATTAGAACGAACTGAACCCACCTGAGAAAAAGGTCAAATAATTCAAAGAGAAATAAACTCATCTTTCGATATTTTAAAAATTTTGATTCTGCTAGTCCACACAATCTTCGCATAGTTTCTTTGCTGGCTCCTGACTGCATCCCCAATATTTAGGATTTTTCTTCTTAACTCAGTCAGTCGAGAAGATTCTATATAATAGAACTAATCAGACAATTAAAAAAATACAGCTTGAAGATAACTCCAAACTCATTTTCATTTGATGTTACAAATAACATTTCTGATAACTCTAAACTCATTCCCATTTGATGTTACAAATAGCATCTCTGAAATTCCTTCAAAAGAATGCATAATACTTGTAAGAAGATTACTAGTAGAAAAAAGTATCAATCCAGGAATTATATCAGATATACTTGGCAAACGTAGGGAGACCCTGAGGTTTTGATGCGCGGTAGGCAAGCCAGCTCTACTACCTAGTAAATGCAGAGAGCTCATTTTCAAAATGTATTCGTGCTCTTCGTATCGTTGGTATAGTTTCGTAAAAAAGTTTTAGTTTGTATATTATTTGAAAGTGATTTTGCCAAACGAAATGCCGTTTAAAAGTAAGGTGAAAAATAAAATGCTAACAGGTTAAAGTCGTGAAATTATAAACAATGTATCAAAAATTTTTATTAATATTCTTCATGTGATTTAACCAATCCATGAGTATTTTATTATTCTGTGTGGGGATTTTATTTGACTGCCATTAGTAACACTGTTTGCTGATGTCAATTGTGAAGTGAAGGGAAGCTGTTGAACTCACTTGTCCGATACTTGTCGAATGGTTAAGTTGGGGTATCGATGAGGACAATTCGTAAGTATATATAATGGCCGGTGGCACATGGCTTAATCCATATATTTTGGGAACTATAGCGGTGAAAAACCCTTGGTAACAAAGTAGGCTTTCATCTTGTATATATTTTCACGGCTATAAGCCCCAATTTCTTTTTAGGGTATTTTTTATACTGCATAGTTTTTTTACAAGTAGTTTTTACAATATTTTTTTGCCAATTGATAGTTTGATAGTTTTTATGGGTAATGGTGATCAATGATAGGATGATCAAGAACAGATTTTAAGAAGCTTCAATTTCGGATGATTCCTGTATGGTATATATTCTCGTAGGGATAGCTGACAGACTAATGTTCTCCGTCCAGGATTGTAGAGACGTTTCGTACATCGGATTGCGATTAACGTTAAAGGGCGACAAGAGCTTCTAACAGCGTTTTCAGTTCAAGGGACGAAGCTGGACTTATGTTTGTTGGTGACAACTGCCGAATAATTTCATCGATTATTAACCGCAAGTAACATTTAAAGTTTTATTTGTTTTTATCTGAACTTTGAGCACATCATACATTTTATAACTTCATTTTTTTAACGTTGAATCACACATTAACTTTTATATTCTACTGTTTATTGATTTCACATTTTATTAAGACGTCTATCAAATTCACAATTTTAACATTACATTCTTTCAATTCTTTAGAGTTGAAATATCAACTTTGTTATTGTATATCGCACTGAAAGTATATTTCAGTTTAATCTTATTATACTAGAGATACTTTTGACATACTTGTATGTATATGGTTAATTATTACTGTTGTAAAGCTGTAACTGGTATACCATTTACGGGTTGCTAAAGATTTAGTGTATTGTATATTTTGATCTCAGTTAGTTGATAACATTAGAAATGGTTATACATTTTAAATTAACTAATCATTGATAACTGATTATCAGTTCATAAATAGAGTTGATCACCTCATATTTTTGAGACAGGTTATTACAACATATGTTCAAGGTACCATCCATTTAATTAAACTGTTTCATTGGCAACAAAGTGTTTTATTCGATTCATAAACGTAAAAGCAAAACGACAAAAATAACATATCTGAAAGTTACGATAGCTAATTGTTTTCATTATTGGTTTCTTGGTAAATCAGTAAATTTCTTGAATGTCCTACTAATCAAGTGGCGCCTTAAAAAATAATAAAAGACAAGCTTTCAAATATTCCTCACTAACTCATGACCTTATGCTCTCCAGCGAAAAGCGAACCTTTGGCAATGTAACCTCACTCCTTGGAGTAACAACAACAAGGTAAGGTTACATAAAGTGACGACCAACGTGTGAGGCCCGAATTTGCTAATTTGTGAATTGAATAGAATTGTAGTATCGTTGAAGTTGCGAAGTTGTTCTTAGAGAATAAACAACTAGTGCTTATATTGTGTCATAGTAATTGTTGAGTTTATCTGAATCAATTGCTTAAATTTTTCATATCCCACATTTGGAGAATAGTTTCATACTGTTTATATTGTCATTATGGAGGAAATACTTGAACCTAATCATCTACTCTTAGAAGAGCGAGATTATGAATTAGAAATTCGTTCGGTTATTAGTCAAAAAAATCAAAACAAGAAACGAAAGATACTTGCTAGACTCTTAGATAAAGAACGAGGTAGACCTGGTCTGAAAATTGATTTGTCCGGTTATAATTTTGATTTTGGTGATGAACGAGCTGCTATACAAGCTACTATTGATTCTATTCAAAGATTTTCAGTTGACTTCAAAGGTAACACTTCAGATAGTTTATTCTTGAGGTTAAAATCTAGGTTAATTCATGTTATGGGACGTATTAAACGTATGCCGATAGTCCAAGCAGAAAACGAGGACTTTAGCCAACAGAAGGAGTATCAAGATGAAACTTATGCAACTTGTCTTCTATTCGAATCTAAGCTTTATGAAAAAGCACTTTCAGCTGATAACGTAGTGGAGTCGAATACACAGTTCAACAGTACGGTAAATCAACCTATACCGTTACCCACTGTAATAACTACCTGTAGTTCGAGGAATAAGCTTATATCAGATTGGGGTGTAAAATTTTCTGGTGAGTCTTCAGAATTGTTTCAATTTCTTGAGAAGGTTTCGGACTTAGCTAAATCTAGGGGAGTAGATAGTCAAAAACTTTTTAATTCTGCAATAGAACTTTTCAAGGACGATGCGTTTATTTGGTTTAGAAGTATACAAGGACGAGTTAATAATTGGGATGAGTTAGTACTTAAATTGAAAACTGATTTCTTGCCTCCTGATATCGATGATCAAATCTGGGACGAGATCCGGCATAGAAAACAAAAGAATGAATAAAAAGTTACTATATTCATTGCTCATCTTACTAATCTTCTTAATCGCTTAACTAGAGCTATACCCGAAGTTACACAACTTAAGTATATAAAACAAAATTTGTTACCCGAATATCATAGTCCAATTGCTCTTATTGATTTTAATTCGATTTCTCATTCACAAGGTACAATTAAAAAATTAGAAGAGGTCAAATTTCATAGTTTAAAGAATTCTAATCAAATTTCAGAATCTCAGGAAGTAGTTTCATCCAGTAATGTACATAAGTTTAATCGTTCTAATAATGGTAGGAAATTTGATAAGAAAAATTCATCGAATCAACTTAATAAACCATCGGACTAACACTGATCAAGCTGGCTCTGTTGATCGAACTATTTTGTGTTGGAATTGTAAGGGTCCAAATCATACATTTTCTTCATGTCTGTTGGAAAGAAAAGTATTTTGCTTTAAATGTGGTAAAAATGGTGTTAAGACTGATAAATGTAATTGTTCAAAAAACTAGTACAGAGTGGAAGTGTTATAGGCCAGTGTACTTCTACTACTGTTTCGAACAATATGGCCAATTCGTTTTCTTGTGATAATGTTAATCAGGTTACACCTATTTTTATTAGTAAAGACTTTGATAATAGGCCTTACATTTCTTTTGAATTGTTTGATTTAGATGTTATCGCTTTGTTTGATTCTGGAGCAACCTCATCAATCGTAGGTAAGGATGATTTAACGTTAATTGAATCGTTTAAATTAGATATTTCTCCTACTGACTTTCTAAATGTTTCTATAGCTGATGGTAGTGAACAAAAGGTTTCTGGTGTTATTTATTTGCCTGTATGTATTGGTAACACTTGTCAGTTAGTCAGAATGTTAATTGTACCCGCTCTCCAGCATTCCTTTATTATGGGAATGGATTTTGCAAGACAATTTGAGATTATGGTTAATTTCGAGGATAATATGTGGCATATCCAGAGGAAGGGAGAAGTAAATTTGCTTGCTGTTAATAAAGTGGATCGTGGTTTAACTGGTTAAATTTCATCGCATGAGTTAACTTCATGTCAACGTTCCGCAGCCAATGTGATCATTAAATCCTTTGATGAGATCAGTAGCAAAGAAAATTTAGGACTGACACAGAAAATTGTTATGCATATTGATACCGGAAATGAGAAACCGTTTAAGAAGAAACAGTACCCTATGTCACCTTATATGTTAAAAATTTTAAATTCTGAACTTGACGAAATGCTAAAACTAGGAGTGGTACGTGAATCTAAAAGCCCATGGTGTAGTCCAGTACTCTTGGTGAAGAAGAGTTCTGGTGAATATAGATTTTGCTTCGATGGAAGATCTCGTAATGAAGTGACGAAACATGATTCATATCCTCTACCAAGGATTGATCGAATACTAGACATGTTACGTGATGCTAAGTTTATAAGTAGTATAGATCTACGCAAAGCTTTCTGGCAGATACCACTGAATGACGGTTCTAAAGAAAAAACTGCATTTTGTGTTCCTGGTCGTGGACTATTTGAATTTACAGTGATGCCGTTTGGATTGTGTAATGCTGCTCAAACACAACAGAGATTAGTAGATGCATTGTTTGGTCCAAAGTATGAACCTAAGATATTCACTTATCTTGATGATATAGTCATTACTAGCTCAACTTTTGAAGAACATTTACAACTGTTGAATGAAGTTAGAGAAATTGCGAAAGATGCAAATCTTACTATTAATTTGGATAAAAGTGAATTCTTCAAGACATCTCTTAAATTTCTAAGCTATGTTATTAGTTCGGATGGTTTACATACAGATCCAGAGAAAATCTCTAGTATGCTGAATTACCCAAGACCAACCAATTCTACTGAAGTCAAACGTTTCATTGGACTTTGCAGTTGGTATCGTAGGTTTATAAAGGATTTTAGTACTTTATTATCACCGTTGAATGGCTCACTTAAGACTAAAAAGAAGAAACAACCGATTAGTTGGACACCTGAGGCTGAAGTATCATTTAATAAAATCAAAGAAGCTTTAGTTTCCGCACCTATACTTTCTCAACCTTTTATTATAGAATGTGATGGTTCTGACACTGGTATTGGTGGAGTCCTCATACAGTCTATTGATCGAGAAGACAAAGTTATAGCTTACGCTAGCAGATCTTTATCCAGGACTGAACGTAATTATTCTGTGACAGAGAGAGAATGTTTATCGGTAATATTTTGTATTGAAAAGTTTAGACCTTATGTGGAAGGAGTCAAATTTACAGTCGTTACAGATCATTATTCACTTTTGTGGCTGAATAATTTGAAGAATCCCACAGGACGCTTAGCTAGATGGTCAGTCCGTCTACGACAACACAACTTCAATTTAATACATCGTAAAGGTTCCGGAAATGTAATTCCAGATGCTCTATCCAGAATACCACCTTTAGATGAAGAAATCTCTTCTATAGAAATAAATACTTGTGAAAACGATCACTGGTACTTGGAGTTAAAACAACAGATCAAGGAAAATCCGGAGAAATACCCTCAATGGAAATTAGAGAACGAAGTCGTATACAAATTTGTTCCAAATAAATTGCCAATGAATACCAATTTAAGTGACTGGAAATTGCTGGTTCCCAAGTCTCAACGGAGACAGGTAATTGAATCATGTCATGATCCTGTAACCTGTGCTCATTTTGGATTCTTTAAGACATTCGCTCGAGTACAAGAACAATACTATTGGCCCAAGATGAGAATAGATATTTCAGAATATGTTAAGAAAGGTCGAGTTTGTGGAGCTCAAAAGGTTTCTAACTTGCCTCGTATCGGTCATATGGGTTTAGAAAAGAATGTGCAGTACCCATGGCAGATAATTTCAGTTGATCTAATGGGACCATTTCCCCGTTCATCGAAGAACAATACCCATCTTTTAGTAGTTGCCGATTGGCTTACTAAGTATACACTTTTGTTTCCTCTTAGAAAAGCTACTGCAGAGAATATAGTTAAGCATATGGAAAATGATGTATTCCTTGTATTTGGTGTACCACAATTTATTTTGTGTGATAATGGTACTCAATTTGCTGGTTCAGTTTTTAGGAAGTTAACAGATAAATACGAAGTTCGAAAAATATGGTTTACACCGCGTTATTCACCACAATGTAATTTTGTGGAGCGTATTAATAATACAAAAGGTACAGCCATCCGATGTTATGTTGATGAATATAAGACATGGGATAAAGAATTATCAAAAATTAAACAAGCAATTAATACAGCGCGTCATGAAGTAACAGGTTGAACACCTGCATTTTTAAATTTTGGGAGATACGTACCTGTATCTGGAAATTACTATGGTAAAGTTGCTACGACCTTGGATATAGAAATCGCTATAGGTGATCGAGAGTCATATGCAACCGAACTGAATGGTCTTTCCAAAATTTTTGATAGTGTAACAACAACAAGGTAAGGTTACAAGGTTAGGTTGCCTAACTTATTTTGAACATATTATTTATAATGAACTCTAATCTGTAACAACTTCAAAATAACACAATTTCTTCATTCTTCTGGAAATACACAATTCAAATGTTTTTAAGGTTCAAGAACGTGTAGGTGCAGCCACTGGTGAAAGTCCTAAAACGATTAAGCGGATTAAAATTAAAGGCAATAAGTTTGATAGTGCTGAAATACCAATGTTTTAAATACTCAATAAAAAGAGGAACTCGAGGAAATTGCTTATTGCACTGGATAAACATGATTGTGCTCTTTTACGCAGAACATTCGTAAATTTTCTTGTCACAGAAATTGCATACCAACTTTAAAGTCAATCCATAAAAATTATTACGAAGAAATGGACTATCGGGGAAGTAAAGAGTCGTTAAGGAAAGATATCCATAAGACAGGGTTTCGTTGGCGTGAAAAGGAAAATTATCGTCAAATTTTAATGGAACAGCAATTTATTCGACATTTAACCCTCAACTGGTATGGTGATTTTGTTAACCTCTTAAGATATGTTGGATCAATAATGACCCGCGAAAAAAAATTCTGTAAGATTTAATAAATTAACAAAACATGTTTCTTCTATTAGTTTACTCTATTACTTAGACCTTTAGTACAATATATAAAATAAGAAAAATCACTAAAAAAATATTATCCTATTATTATGGTGTAAAAGCAAACATCGTGTGTTTTTTTAAGGTTTTTGTAAGAATTAAGAAAAGAATGATAAAAATTAAAAAAAAAACTCCGTAAAAACTGGTTGATCTTTATTTAAACTCATTGTTCTACATCTAATAAGAAAAAAAAATAAAGAAAAAGAATTTTAGTAAAAAAGTCTGGGGTATTTGTATGTTCAAATTATTTCATTGCTTAATCTCTCGCACACTGCAAACATTTCACGACATCAATGCTATGGGCCTTCCAAATGCCCTTGAAACACATTGAACATTTTTTTGAGTGTTTGTTGTCGTTAGAACACATGTAACATCGCCGTCTTCTGTTGTCATGGGGATTATCTGGTCTGGGTTCTTCTGGGGGTGATCAAATAAAACGCCTTATCATACCTCGAAGTTCAATTGGAATATTTCTTATTTCAGCTCTCATTTGGAGATGATCCTTGATAAGCTCTATTCCAAAAGAAATAATATATTGTCGTCTGTCCATTACCTTATTAGTATCTACAGTACTGTTATATATAATGTGAGAATTGACGCCCATAATATTTACCATTGCATAAAATATTGTCAACGGCCAACGTCTACTTCGACGACCTACATCATAACAGGCGCACTTTTGGTCTAAGCTGTCAACACCTCCCTTAGTTGAGTTATACAAACAAATAATTTCTGTAAGTTTTTTTTCATTATCTTCTATTGTCGCTGTATGGTGTAGTGAAGAGAGCATTATGACAGCTTTCCGCTTTTTCGGCACATATGATAGGAGTGTTAGATCCCTTGTAAATCCAAAAATTGTTGACAAAGCAGGGCAGTATTTATTAGGCAAAAATTCATGGGGAATCTCTTTTTTATTTTTTTTCGAAGTTCCTGTATATGTTAGACCACTTTTTTTTAATTCATTCGTCAGTTCAATTGATGAAAACCAATTGTCAGCAGTGATGTTTCGATTGCTCTATACAATAGGCTGAAGAAGTTGTAAAACGTTGAGTGTGGGAACTGATAGTTTTCTCGGATCAAGGGATTCATCTTTACCAGCATATATAAACGCATTCAATGAATAATGTTTTTTAGCATCACACAAACACATTATTTTTATACCATATTTGTTAGGCTTATTAGGCATATACGTTTTATATCGAAATCTTCCCTTAAGCCTACCAGCATTTCATCAATAGTCATCAATTGACCACAAGCGTAATTTGATTGAGAGTTGACAATCATAAGGTTAAATATTTCGGAAATGGCGGCAAGTTTATCTCCATTCTGAATTCGTTCGTTTCTTGTGGCACTATTATCAAAGCGCAATGCAGCGCATAAGAAGCAAAAACGTTTCAGTGTCATAGTGGCACAAAAAATGTCACGACCCGTTAGATCTGTAACCCATAATGAATTGGCATCTTCATTATTTGATTTGAAAGCACCAGACAGCAAAAGCAAACCAATAAATGCTTTCATTTCAGGTTTTTCTACGTGGTTTGTGAATTGACAGTCTAAAGCACTATCACCATAAGAAACTGTCAAATCAGTAATTCTTTCATTTGTATGTTCTATAATAATGTCTAACATATTATCGTCAGAAATGAAATTCCATGATTCTACTGGTTTCGTTGGCTTATTCCTGTATGCCTATGACAGCAGGTATGCGTGTTCTGATTGTATTTTCTGCTCGAGTTTTACTTGCTGCTGGAGGTGTTTTTGACCACTTGTATTTATTCTTTTTAAAAAAATACTGTTTTCTTTCTACCTATAATTCTTCATATCCACCAGTTTCATCAGAATCTGGTTGTTCTTGAACATTTTCATTATCATCTAGCTCATGTTCTGATTCCTCTAATTCTGACTCGCTATCATGTTCGCTAAACTCACTCTCTCTAGATGAATAGTCACTAATATCTGCGTTTAAAGCCTCTTGTTCAAGTTCAAACTGCGTAAGGGGTCTATTACGGTTCATTTTCTAACTCAAAAATAGTATTACCAAAGGTATGCTGGGTCAGATTTGATCCGGTTGCTTGATTTACTGCCAAACGACCACCTGCACTCACAAAGGTCAGATGCCAACTGACAGTACGCCAGAAACTAGGAGAATTCGTAGCGGGCCAGTGTTGTCCGCCAATTGTAACATTTCTTAAATTATCACACAAAATTTCGTTGGTTCAAAATTGACCCACCATACCAGTTGAGGGTTAAGAATACAATCAAGACGAATGCAGTTATATGGAGAAGAAAAACGCCCTATTGTTTACATGGATGAAACTTACATTCGTTGTTCTCGTACACTTTTGAAAGAATGGAATGTTTCAACCAATGAAAGACAAAATAAACCTTATTTTAAAAGGCGCTCGTCTTATAATAGTTAACGCTGGAGGTGAAGCAGGTTTCGCATCCAATTCAGATGTTAGGTGGAAGCCAAGCTGTAGCTATTTTCACAATGATATAAATTTTAATAATTATTACAAAAAATGGGAAACTGAATGATTAATACCTATTTCACCAACCGGAAGTGTAGTTGTTATTGATAATGCGCCATATGAAAACAATAAAAACCGTTATGCAGGAATGGTTAAGGTCCCGAAACATTCCATTTGACGAAGAAATGTGAAAACTAGAATTTTCACAAAAGTATATGAACCTAGGTACAAGATTTATGAAATTAATGATCTTTTTACTTCTGAGGGCCCCAGGGTATTAAGATTGCCCCCTTACCATCCCGATTGTAATTAAATTGAAATAGTATGGGCAGCAATGAAAGAATATGTTATTTAGAAAATATTACGTTTTCTTTCCAAAATGTCACAACTTACTGTGATGAATTTTTTAAGCAATTCGTTGTTGAAACCTGGAAGAAACGGTGTGATCGCGCGAAAGGTTTTGAACAAAAAATTATGGAAAGCGAACCAATAATTGACATTGTTGAAGAGTTGATTATAAATTTGAATAGTGATTCTGATACAAATTGTGACACCAATAGCAGCTAACATGATGACTATTCTGATTTATCGGGTATTGAAGAACTTTCCGATGAAAATTTGTAGGAAACTGCACTTTAATTTGTATCAAAAAAATATTCAAATTTACATATCGTCAGGAAAAAAGAATGTTCAATGATAACTTTCCGTTCAAATAAACGATTAACTTGTTTAAAAGAAATGAGAATAACTCTACTTTTTACAAAATGCTCAGGAGAGGATTAAAATTAAATGTCAGATAAAAATTGAACTTTGAAATCAGTTATTATTTTCACGATTATTACTTGTCCGCCCAACCTATCTAATATGCGAGAAAAGTATTGGTTTACCCCAAAAAAAGTTGGAAATTTGAAAAAAATTTTATTTATTTTTACGTTTTCCATCAACAACAACCCAAAAAAACGGTTTTTAGAAAAAAAAATCCTGTGTGTATGTCGTTGTTGTCGTCGGCCACTTTCTGTTAGCACGAGACAGCCTCCGGAGTGCAACAAGTCCCCAATTTTATGATTGAATATTGTTAAGGACATGTCACATATGAACCCTATTGATTTTCAGCTCTCCGGAGCCAGCACAACGGCTGCTATGTTACTAGAAGTACGACATTTTAGTCATTTTTTGAGACATTTCAGATTGTTAGCACGATACAACCTACGGAGTCCATCAAGTCACCAATTTTAGGATTGAATATTATTCAGGTCACCTCACAGATGAACCCCATTGATTTTCAGCTCACCATATCCAGTACAACAGGTGCTATGGTACTTTAAGTACGATATTTTTGCCATTTTTAGAGAATTTTAAGTTTGTTAGCACGATACAGCCTCCGGAGTATATACAAGTCACCAATTTTACGATTGGATATTATTCACAGCGTCTCGAAGGTGAATCCTATTGATATTCACACGCTCACTGAAGCCAGTACACCGGGTTGTATGGTACTTGAAGTACCAAATATTTTATCATTTTTGGAGAATGTTCAGTTTGTTAGCAAGATACAGCCTCCAGAGTGTATAAAAGTGACCAATTTTATGAATATTGTTCAGTGTCTCACAGATGTACCCTATTGATTTTCACTTGACTAGAGCGAGTCCTGTAAATCCAGATATATTATATTTTTGGTTATTTTCGGACAAATTTCGGTTTGTTAGTACGATACATCCCCCAAAGTGTATACAAGTGACAATTTTATGATAGAATATTATTCAGCGCCACAGATGCGGAAAAGTTTTAGTTTTAATCTTTAAAACCGTTTATTTCAGTTTTGGTTCTGTGCCCTACTGATAATTTTTTGTTAATTTTACAGAACAATAGTTCACCTTACCATAATACCAACAAAAAAAATTATAAACATATTTCAAAAATGATTAAAATTGGGCTGTCAGCGATTTAATATCTGAAATTGCACCCACTTAACATTATAGAATATTCTATCGCTTTTGTCGGAAACTGATGTTTTCGGTAGAAGTAAAACGTGACGAAAGCTGTTGATTTTTAAATGGTTATAAAAAATTAATTACTACATTAAATATTCATTTTCCTTCGAGCATTTTATAGATACCAGGAATATACCAGATAATTATTATAAAATTATATCACAAGATGTTATCTCCTAAAAACCAATATTTTGAAAGCAAAATGGAACTTAGTTAAAAAGCACAAAACTCTGTCATTCAATTAATTCATTGGAGTATTACTAATAAAAAATTATTATTTTTATCAATACCAACACAATTTTTATCAACAATTTGATGGTTGTACAATGGGTTCTCCTATATCCTCAACTTTAACACAATTATTAATGGAATATCTTGAAGAAAACGTACTAGGAAGTTTAGATTTCCCAGTGCTCAAAAAACAGTCAAATTATTGGATAAACAGACAGAGCTATAAAACTCACATCTCAATAATACCGTTCAGAAGTCCTAAAACATGTCAAAAACACCCTAAGAAACAATCACTACCCAAAAAAAAACATGAAATTGATTTTTAAAGAACGCACTTACACATTTTACAATAATAACAAAAATAACCAAAAACAAACTCAAACGCATCAAAACAGATACTATTCCAATTGTGTTTGGCTCCTTTTAAAACCAAAAAGAAATGCAGAGTCTCCTTCATCATATCGACCTACTTCTCTATTGTCTTGTATAACAAAAACGTTTGAAAGATTAATCAAGCTTCGACTTGAACATTTTCTTGAAAGTAGTTTTATTCTTCCTAGGACACAGTTCGGGCTCCGAAGGGGACTGGGTACAGTGGGTGAGGTGCATTAGTTACAGATATTCAAATATGTTTTTCCAACAATCAGTACACATTATGTTCATTTATCGATTTGACAGGTGCATATGATGTAGTGGATTTAAATATTTTATTTGAAAAAATGGTAGATGCTGGTATTAGGAAAAAGGTTGGTGCTAATGTAGTTAATTTATTCACGAATAGAAAAAATTTTATCCGCGACCATAATAACGTGTTACATGATCCACGCACAGTCTTCAACGGTTTACCACAGGGATCCATATTAAGTCCCTTGCTTTCCAATATCAATATAAACAATTGATCGAATTCAATACGCTCATGATTTATGTTTCTATGTCACTCGTAATTCATATGCTTAAGAGCATTCATTCAAGTACTCAAACCATAGCTCGTAAATATGGACTTTAGTGTTTCTTCGGAGAAGTCTGCTGTGGTATGTTTTAGTCGTCATCGACTGGAAACGTCCAGAGTTCTTTCTCTGGATGAGTTCACATTCCCATTTGTCGACGAATACAAATATTTAGGTATTATCCTGGAAAAAAAATTATTATGGTCTAGTCATATCAAGTACACTAAACAAGAATATGAAAAAGGTATGAACCTTCTCCGAGTAGTTTCCAAACAAAAATGAGGAGCTGATGCAAATAATTCCTTTATTTTGTATAAGTCTTATATCCCTTCAACATTGGATTACGGGTGTACGTTTCTCATCAAAAACCAATTCAATATCTATTGAAATTAACTGTTTCGACCCAAAAATAACTAATAAACATCAGGTAGGCATCAAATGAAATGTAACTTCTGTCTTTGTGACGATGATATTTAGTATCGAAACAATTGTCAATTTTTTAGAATTTTCGACATTTTTTCAATATATTGTGGAATTAGCTAGGAACAGTAAGCTTCATTTAAAACATTAATATATATTGAACGAAATCAATACAAATCATTAAAAATACGCCTAGGAATTATGATGTCATCACCTAATCAAGCTGTCTCAGTAGAAATGCAAGTGTCTTCGTAGCATATTAGAAGGCAATACCTAGCCGAAAAGCTTCTTATCAAATACCGAACACTTAACACGTACATGGTTCAAAACATTTCAGCAATTAAAACTAACGATCTCACTATGCCATACTGGAGAATAAAAACCAGTCCCACATCAGCTTTTCTTAATACCAACAGTAAAGAAAACCTTATCGTAAATCAAGATAAGTAGTTCCCTATTTTTCAATGCAATTATGAATATTTAGTGACTGTACCTAACATCATATACCACTCCTTTTACGAAGTTACTAGTATTAACCAAGTAATTTTGAAAATTGAACTTAACAATATAGACGACAATGTTACCACAATATACACTGATGAATCGAAATGTAATGAAGAAACTGGGGCAGCATTTCATGTTTCAAATACTAATTATGTGGAAATATTTAGAACTCCCAACTATAGTTCTTTTTTTGCCTGCAGAAGCTTTCACCTTATCAAAAGCATTAACTTGGTGTACTTTAAATCCTATTCAAAGAGCTGTTATTATGTGTGATTTCAAGTCAGTATTACAGGCTATAGAAGGTTCTCCATACAAGTTTCACTGACAAAATAGAATTTTGGAAATAAGAAAATTAATAAGCGAATTAAAAACCTCGAAAAAAAGTATTGTATTTATTTGGGTGAAAGGGCACTGCGGTTTAGAAGGTAATGAGTACGTGGACATGAAAGCCAAGAGAGCCTGCAAAATGACTACTTATACCAAACTTTATGTTTTCTCAGACCTTTCAAATTATGATAAGAAACATAATAGATCTAATTGGGTGCCGTCTTTTGTCGACTTCGCTAAAACATCTAATAGTCAATATTTTCTTTTGCATCCTACTCTACCACCTAAGTTTCCTCATATTTCTAATTTTGATTATAGAAAACAATATACCTCCATCATATCACGTTTAAGAATGAATTATGGTCGTTTCCCAACTCATCTTTTTAAAATAGGAATTGACAATTCTCCAGCATTAGTAGGAGATCTGAATCATATTTTCTTTGAATGCATTGAGAACAAAATAGCCACTACTGAACTTTACAATCTTCTGATTAATCTCAACTTTCCTCTTCCTACAAATATATCCACTCTTTTGGCAAACATTGAGAAGTATGTACTTGATGCTATAGTGGATTTCACGAATAAGTCTAAATTATCTATTTAGAAATACGTTACACCAGTTATCAGCAATTTTATATCGCTATTCTGTTACAGTCATTTAATATTTCAACTTTTTACTCACTTTTAATTTTCTGTGGCTAATAAATAGACTATGACTGAGGCCATTCTGCCGCACATACATACAGATACAAATCAATACCATATACAAACCAACTCTTAGAAAAACTAAAATACGTTTCATCCAAACACAACAATAACGTTTATCACAAAACTCGAAATAGTTTATCACCATTGTTCACAATACTTAAAAACCAAAAAAAAATTAACGTTGTATATTCTGTACCATATTTAAACTACCTAAGAAAATATGTAGGTATGACAACACATCTAGAAAATCTTTTAAATAGTCACAAATACTCAAAAAATGCGTCCACCGCCTTAAATAAACACGAAACAGCTGAAAAACATGAGTTTCACTTCAATAATACAAAAATACAAGCACATGACTCTAATTATCGCAAATTAACAATCAAAGAAATGATCCATAGAAAAAAGGAAAAAATGTACTGAACGATGAGCAAGATAGAAAAAATTGTAGTTATTTCTGCCATAATTTAATTGTGTAATGGATTTATTAACCAAAATACATACATCCAAAAATGAAATAAAAACACTAGAAACTTTTGATTCTACTCGTATATCGTGACTTTAATTCAAAAGTAAATAATTCTATCATTTTATCAGCTTACTTGTTTTTATATATGTTAAGTATTGTTCTTATTTCATATTAATTATCGTAAATATTTTATTCAATCTATACACGAAATAAAATCTTTTTCAAAAATGTTAAAACAAGGAGCGAAACGTGAAGTAAATTTAGACGTTAGATAGGTTATTTTATTTATAAAGTTAACCCAAGAACATAAAATTAAAAATTATTATGAATGGTTGATGAGAATGAAACAATAGTATAAATTGCAAGAGTTAAAACTGCAATCATATTACCAACATGCCGTTTTTCGAAGATATTTACAAGGTTTATTGGAACACCACTGACAAGTCAATGAAAACCATGGCGACAACATACACGGAATTAGCCAACCAGAAAAATCGATGACTATTTTTACTACGATGCAAAGATACCAATATCTAACCCAAGTTTTCAAATTTTAATACATCTCATGTAACTTTTACAGGTACGTACCTTAGAAGTGAATTTAACCATATTTCAAACAACATAAAATAAAAATTATAAATTTGCTTATAACTGAAACAATAGAAAACATCACAAAGCTAAGGAATTAAGAAAATAAATACCATTCTACCTAAAAACCTATTTGACGCGTTTATAAATTTAAAAAAAAATAAATATGAAGAACAATTCATCACAATTATAGAAAAGAATGCAAAAAAATTACCACAAAGTGAAATAAATATTAATACATCGATATGGCTAAAGAATATATCTAACAATGACATACCTAATGATATAGCTGAGGTTCTAGCGTTAGGCAAAAATTTTGCTCTTCCTATTAACAACGTACATAAATTACCTTATAAAGAATACATAGCCTGTATAGAGACAGCAACTTTAGAAAACCCCGAATACATAAAAAACGAAATTAGAGCATATTCAGTCGATATTATAACTAATCATAGAATCAAACTCCACCATAAGAAAACTAAGAAAAATAAATTACAAAGAAAATAGAAAAAAACGATTAAATAAAATTAAACATTTTATTAAACACAACCCACAAATAACAATATTACAACCTGATTGAAGCAATTAAACTGTCGTAATGGATGCATATGACTACGATAAAAGAATGAAAGGAATGATAAATGGCAAAACAGTTTAAAAACTGATAAGATCGGATCAAACCTAATCTTTTCAAGATAAAAACAATAAATTCATTAAAAAATTACTAAATAATAATTCGAAACTACTATACTAATAACCTACAAATTAACAACGCATTAACACCAAAGATTTATGGTCTACCAAAACATCACAAATCAAATATACCCTTATGACCAATAGTTTCAATATCCTATCCCTCTTTTACAATCCATCTAAATTTAACTCCCAGATTGCCTATCAAATATAACCGGAAAAAATTTATCAATTTTCCTTTAAACATTTTATAGATATCATAAATATACCACAAAATTATACAATTATATCACTAGATGTTATTTCAATGTACACTAACATCCCAAATGATTTAATAACAAATATTTTGAAAGCAAAATGGAGCTTACTAAAAGAACACACAACTCTGCCATGCAATGAACTCATAGAAGGACTATTACCAATATAAAATAATAATTATCATCAAAACCAACACAATTTTTATCAAGAATTGGATGGTTGTACAATGGGTTCTCTTATCTTCTCAACCTTAGCACAGTAAATAATGGACATCTTGAAGAAAACGAACTATGAAGTTTAAATTTCACTGTATTGTTGTTTTAATGATTTGTCGACGATGCATAGCTGCTATCCCATCAAATCAAATTGGTAAAATTTTAATTTCTTTTAATGGTTTTCATCCAAAGTTCACTAACTTTAAAAGCCAAATTAAGACCATAATACATAGTGTATTCTGTACCATGTTCAAAATATCGAAAAAAATATGTAGGTTTGACAACAAAACATCTAGAAAATGGCCACAAAAACACCGCCCTACATAAACACAAAACAGCTGAAAAACATGTGTTTCACTTTCATAATACAAAAGTACAAGCACAAGACAGTAATTACTGCAAATTAACAATGAAATAACCGATACGTATAAAAAGAGAATAATGTAGTGAACGATAAGCAAGATATAAAAAATTTGAGTGGATTCTACCATAATTTGATTGTGTAATGGATTTATTATCCAAAATACATACTCGTACATCTATAAATAAAATAAAAACACTAGAAACTTTTGATTTCACTAGTATGTCGTGACTTTAATTCAAAGGTAAATACTTCTATCATTTTATCAGTAAACTTGTTTTTATATATGTTAAGTATCATTTTTATTCTATAATAATTATTGTAAATATTTTATTCAATATAGACATGAAATCATATCTTTTTGAAAAAGCTCCAAACAAGGAGGGAAACGTCAAGTAGATTTAGACGATAGTTAGTTCATTTTATTTATAAACTTAACCCAAGAACATAAAATTGAAAATTATTATAATGTTTAATGGAAATTAAGCATATAAACGTGAATGTAATGCTGTCTATACAGGTCAGACAATTAGAATTTTGAAAGTAGACACAATGAACACATACGAGCATACAGATTAAATCAACCAGAGCAATACTATTGCGCAAAATATTCATTTGACAACAAACATTCATTAATACAGAACTAGGAGTACTACATATTTGTGACTAGAAAAAAACTTGATTTTCTTGAAGAATTGAAAACTAGAAGACACTTAAGAGACCAACAATATGAAGTCGTTAATGAACAGATACATCTAGGAAGTTCTCCATTATTAAACTGTCTTATTAAGTGATAATGTATTGTAAAGATTATCAGATAATAGTTTTTTTTGGTTCCCAATATCATTTCGCAGGTTATACCATTCTTAAATGGGAAAAAAGTTATCCAGAATATCCCCATAGGGCTAATAATATGTAAGCTTTAATATTCGTATAATCATCCCTTCTTCTTTTGTCTATTAATATATTTATATTAGTAAATCACAAGATAGGTCATTTCTTGGTCTAGCCAAAAGTAATTATTAAACATCTGGTGGGCATCAAATGAAATCTAGCTTCTCTCTTCCGACGATGATATTTCATGGTATCGAATTAATTGTCAATTTTTTAGAATATTTATAACGTTTTCATTATATTGTGGAACTATTTAGAAACAGTTAGTTTAATGTATGACGGTAACATTTATTATTTTAACTTGGGCGGATATAATGTAAATTCAGATATAACTCCGAAATTATTGCAATTATCTATAAAATATTCAACAGTTTTAATGATTTAAAAAATATATACTGGCTAATCCATTTTAAAAGACAAAGTTTATTATATTCACGGAAAAACGTAAGATCTGACAACAATGTAAGTGCTCGGACGTATCTAACTAAAATTTATGAAAATGGCGGAAGCCGTTTCGGAGTTAATTTAGGCGTTCCATATTAAAATTCCCTCTGTATAGTATATACGATTTCCGCTGTACTGCCGGCCCTACATTTTAATAATCACCCTGTCTAGTTTAGAGTGATTTAGTGATACAACACTAATTCTTATCAATTCAAATTGAGGAGTTCCATGATTATCAGGGTGAAGCAATAATTTTTATCGGCAAATACAGGGTGTTTCCTAAGTAATCTAAAATATTATAGTTTTGTCGTTAATGAGGTACAGGGCGTTGAATTGTTTTATTATTTCAACTTTGATGTTTTATAACTCGGTTTGTAATGCCGGTGGAAAAGTGCCAGTTATGTCGACAGCCTTATATTAGGAACACCTGCCAAACTGCAGCATAAACACTTTTATATGAGATAAATATACCGTATGTAAATACTTTTTATCACTCTTTGTTATTCTCGATACTCTGTTATACGCTTTGTACAGTTCGAAATAAAACTTAAAATAATTTTTGTCTTCTTAAAAAATATATTTTCGGAAAAGAAAATGTCTTTTTAAAAAAGATATTTTCGGAATAGAAAATATAAGTGGCGCAGTCGTAGTAGGATCCGGTACGAGTTGTGATTAAAAGTAACTGCCCAGTTCGAGTGAGACTTTTTCGTGAATTTTCACAACTTTTAATGTGTTAACGTTTTAAGTGTGGGTCGAACCTTAGTTATTCAGAACATTACAGTTAATTAAGAGTAGAGTATTACAAAGGGTTAGTAATGATATAAATATGAACCAATTAGAAAGAGAATGTTGAATAAATATCTTTAATAAAGTCGCTTTAAGAACATTTGTAGCGGGATTTATTATTATTATTGCAATTACAAATCACCAAAAATATAATATATTAGAATTACAAAACTATTAAAAACAATGTATCAACAGCAAGAAAAAATACATTACAATAAATTAACACAGATAGAAAATGTAGAACGTATTTCTTTACAAAAATGTAAATAAACAAATAAACAGGGGGATGTAGTGGTATATCAAAAAATAATATGCATTTGTAAACACCAGAGAGCTTAGAATACGCAATGGGTTATGTTACAGAATTCGAAAACTTTGAAAAAATGTACGGAAATCTCAACGACGGATTTCACAAACCAAACAGAACAAATAATAATACGCAACTTTACAATCCTAGTAATAATTCCCACGACAATTCTGAAAATGCTCAGTTTTCAAATAACAATTCCCAGAATCGAAATTTCAAAGATAGGTCATATTTCAATAATAATTATCGTCCACCTCAATTCTTTCAACAAAATAACAAAAATGGCACGCAATTCCCCAGCCAACTAATCGATATACGACCCATTCCACAAAACAGAAAATTCTTAACAAATCGTCGCGTATTTGGTCCACCTAAAAATGTCTTCAGACCAAATCAAATTCCAGAAAACAAATTGGCAAACCCACAACCAATGTCTACAATGTCACGAAATCCATCATTGCAAACGAGAAATCGTTTCCAAAATAATAATTATTTTAGAAATAATACTAAGAAAAGACCGAATTTCATATCCGAAGAGTTAAATTCTAATCAATATAATGATCCCAATTTGCAAAATGAATATAACGAGCCCGAGCCAATAGAACCCGATAATAATCACGAAATAGAAAAACATAATGAAATTTTTTGTATACCAGGCCCATCCAACGAGAGCAAGTAACAGAAATCAACATTGTTTCCAACAATGCCTTGCCATACATAGCAATTAAAAATCCAAAATTAAAATTACTAATAGATACAAGTAGTACTAGATCTATAATAAAACTATCGATAATTGAACAATTTGATCCAGAAACGATTTATCGAAGTGATATTACTTTATTAACCACTTTAGGAAGTAAAAATATAAGATACCAAGCAATGGTACCAGCATTTAATGAACTGAAATGTAATAATTATTATATAGATTTTATCCTATATGAGTTTTACGATATAATCATCGGATTACAAGATCTAATTAATATGAATTTGAATGTAGATCTTATTAATAACAAATTAATAAATCAATACGTAGAGATACCTTTCAAATATAGAAAATTTGACAACGTCCAATTCTCTTTTTCCGTAAAGGCAAATGGAAGATCTATTAGAAGACTCCCAGTTACTGTTGATAACGGTGAAATTTTAATAGAGGCCCAGATTATAGATAAAGTTGAAATCCCTCAAACACTATTAGTATTTCTATTACTTTGACAAAACTAATCTATTCAACATAAATCAATATGAAATGGTTAAGTTCGAAAATTTTAATAACAATTTTTAAGAAAATAAACTAATTAACTATGAAAACGACATTTCCAAATTAAATTATTCACATAATTCTATAATCTCTAGTTCCGATATATTTGAAATGATTAAATGTTTACATAATATATACGATTCTAACCATATTCCTAAATTTAAGAAACGTTTAACTTAATACCAATTTCTATGAACTCAAGTATCGATATCAAACTCTAAACTAAATTTTTCATTTCATGTTCCTATTCTTAAAGAAAAGACTTATTAATTTTATCATATTTTTCCCGTTATCCAAAACCACAAAATGTATACAATGGCCCACAAAGACGATGACAACCAATTTGAGAAAGGAGAATGTCCTCTTCTAAAAGAAACATACTGCTGCAGACAAAATCCGATATCCCAAGACAACTGTACTATACAATAACTCCGATGAGAAGATCCGACACGCAGTCATATTATGGAAGTAAACGTTCAAGAAATAATCAAAGAACCAGTTACAGAAAACGAAATTCTGATAATTCCAGAAAAACCCCATCAAATATTTTTCAAATGCCGAAGTAACCAATATATTCCGGTGACGTCTCCAGTACTGATCAAAATCCCAGATTCATGCGAAATATGGACCAATAATCAAAAGTATGTTAACAAAATTCCGATCAGCAAAGGCAAACCATTTATATTACCTAAAATTGAAACGGCAACATTGATCGCCTCCAGAAACTAACAGATACCAAATATAACAGAAATTGACTTCGAAGAACTCAAGGAAATCATCCGAATTTCAAAACACAGAAAGCGAAGACAACCCGTATAAATCGAGCACGATAGGAACAACCATAGGAATCACAATCGCATCTGTTCTAATCTGCATTTTAGTTAAATATAGAACACAAATTTTCAAAATCTTCAAGAAGATGCCAAAACAAAATTCCTTGGAAGAAAACGAAATTTCGAGATAAAAATAACTGTCTCGACCCTTACTTTGTGGAATCTACTCATAATAGTGTTTTGAATGAAAATCACTGTTTCTAGCTAATTCCTTAATATAATAAAACTTGTTGAAAATTCTAAAAAATTGACAATCAATATCATCGTCAGAATGACAGAAGTTACATTTCATTCAATGCCTACCTGATGTTTAGTAGTTATTTTTGCCTAGACCAAGAAGTGACATACCGTGTGATTGACTTAATATATGTTAATAGAAAAAAGAAGAAGATGTGATATTACAAACATTGAAGCTTAGATATATTATTAGCCCTATGGTGATATCCTGGATATCATTCTTCCAATTAAGATCAGTATAACTGTGCAATGATATAGAAAACCAGGAAAACTATATCTGCTGATCTTTACAATTATCACTTAAGAAGACAGTTTATTAGTGGAGAACTCCATAGATTTATGTGTTCATTGACAACTTCATATTTTGGATTTCTTAAATGTCTTCTTATTTCCAATTCTTCAAGAAAATCCAGTTCTTGTTTCTTTTCACAAATATGCAGCACTTCAAGTTCTGTGTTAGGTGTCAATGAATGATTGGAGTCAAGTAGATGTTTTGCGTAGTGGGATTTATCTGGCTGTTTTAATCTGTATGCTCGTAAATGTTCACAGTTTAGAAAGAAAGATCTTTGAGAGTAATATTTTGAAAAATGTTTTATTCTGGTATAGATATGTAGATGACATATTAGCTTGTTTTATGGGTAGTGAACGACAATCAGATGTATTTTTCAACCATATTAATAATTTTTACCCAAAAATTAAATTTACATCAGGAATTGAAGAAAATAGATCAATCAATTTTCTTGATTTAAAAATTCAAAGGGTTGATAATGTACTTGATTATTCAATTTACTGAAAACCAACACACACTGATGTGACAATTCCATATAGTTCCAATCACCCTATGTCACATAAACTAGCGGCATATAATTGAATGATACATAGAGCTTTTCCAGTTCCTATGAACAAATGATAGGAATTTTGATAGAGAGATTGATACATATAGCAACGTCCAACGGTTATCCATTACATATGATAAATAAACTAATTAATAAAAAAGAGGAAAAAGTGGCATTATAACTAATATTTTCTAAACAAACTGATGAAATAAAAACTTATAAAACCATCACATATGCAGGAAATATTCCTAATAATATTTCAAAGATAATATCTTTAGCAACGAATACAACAATTTCTTTTTAAAGAGAAAGTAACGTTAGTACAAAATTGTTAAATGTAAAAATAAGAATACCAAAATTAAAGAAATCAGGTATATATAAACTCAAATGTCCAGAATGTAATGCTGTCTATTTGGTTCAGACCCTTAGAAATTTTGAAATCCGATACAGTGAACACTTACGAGCCTACAGCTTGGAACAACCAGATAAATTCCACACGCAAAACATCTACTTGACATCAATCATTCATTGACACCTAACACAGAACTAGAAGTGCTGCATATTTATGGAAAGAAACAAGAACTCTGGATTTCCTTGAAGAATTGGAAATAAGAAGACATTTCAGAAACCCACAATATGGAGTTGTCGATGAGCAGATAAATCTAGGGAGTTCCCCACCAATAAACTGTCTTTTTAAGTGATAATTGTAAAGATCAGCAGATATAGTTTTCCTGGTTTTCTATATCATTGCACAGTTATACTGATCTTAATTGGAAAAATGATATCCAGGATATCACCATAGGGCCAATAATATCTAAGGTTCAATATTTGTAATATCACATCTTCTTTTTTTCTCTATTCCCATATATTAAGTCAATCACGAGTTAGGTCACTTCTTGGTCTAGCCAAAAATAACTACTAAACATCAGGTAGGCATCAAATGAAATGTAACTTCTGTCATTCTGAAGATGATATTGATTTATCGAAACAATTGTCAAATTTTTAGAATTTTGATTATATTGTGGAATTAGCTAGAAACAGTGAGTTTCATTCAAAACACTGAAATTTCGAACATCCACTCCGTGTTTCTCGAAACCTAAAGACGGGAGGAGTTATGTCTACAGCCTAATCTGAGGAACACCTGCAAAACTTTTATATAAGATATATATACCGTATGTAAATACTTTCAATCACTCTTTGTTACTCTTTGTTATTCTTGATACTCTGTTATACGCTTTGTATAGTTCGAAATAAAACTTTAACGTATTTTTGTCTTTTTAAGAAAGATATTTTTTGAAAAGAAAATAAAAGTTGCCGTATTTTCTATGGTTGTAGTTAGTCCCCTCTTTCGATTTCTACTAATTTCATTCTTTCCAATTCATAAACATATCCGCTACGAAATTTTTTAGGGTGGTTTTCAATAAAAAAAATTTGTCAAATTGGACGGCTACGTTTATGTATTGGAAAGAATGAAATTAGTAAAATTCGAAAGAGGGAAGTAAGTACAATTATGAAAAAAATACGGCAGTTTTCCACCGGCATTACAAACCGAGTTATAAAACATCAAAGTTGAAATAATAAAACAATTCAACACCCTCTATCTCATTAAAGACAAGACTTATCACACATGTTTATTCGAAGTTGTCGTCTTAAAATGGAGTGACGCAGCGCCCACTACAATATTTTAGATTACTTAGGAAACACCCTGTATATATAAACAATAGGCATTAAAAACACATTATGTTTGTTATTACTAGATATTTTCAGAAAACTGTACTCAATACTCCCTATTATTTTATCTGCTCACAAACTTCAAATTTTATCAATGAGTTGCTTTTAATTTATATACAGGTAAGTGAGTTTTTTATAAGGACAACAATAAAAGTGATAATAATCTATATCAAAACAAATTTATTTCCAAACAATGTTGAGATATAAACGATAAACGATGAGTATTTTTTTCAAACATGTGTAGTCATTTATCATCATAATAAGTACATTCAATTTGAATCATATTAACCGAAATTGAAAGAAACATGTCAATAAACATATAATTTGAAAAGGTATGAAACTAATAAATAAATCAATATACCGGTTATCAATCCATTAAGTAGATGATAAATTAGGATCGCAAGCGTAGCTTTTCCCAACCAATAAAACTTTTTAAAGATACAATAATTATATCCCTCCATCGTCTAGTAATTGAGAAAATTAGTGTTTTCTGAAAGTATTTCCTAGTATCTACTTTTCAACCATGCAATTTTGATAAAAAATATTACTTGTTGATTTTAATTTTTTGAGGAAATAAATGAAAGTAATTGGATAAAATAACAATAAAAACCTATATTATCTATGACCAGATATAACATTTAAACAATCTTTGACAGATAGATTAAATTGAAGTAACGCTTATCTTTTATTTTAATATTTAGAAATACGTACCCCAAATTAATAATACAGAGAAACATTTTCATTTACAAACTCTATCTAAATCAGTCTTTTGACCATGTATACTCCAATATTATTCAACATTAACTACAATTATTATTCACAATATTCACATTTATATATAAATATTTTGACTATGAGCCAAATATCACACAGGGAAATTAATATATACAAGGTTTTCTTTTCGTTCACAGCACTAGAAAAGTTGCTAATTTGAGCAACCCAATTAATACAGTCCGTAATTTTTTAGGAACGTTTTATAAAACCAATTTAAACGTCGGTGCCACAGCCTTCTTGATATCCTTCATCGGGTGAATTCCTATTATTAGTCAATACTCTTTTTAAAGCAGTTACCGGGGGTAATACTGGTACCGCCCCTTTCTGCCACACTCTTAACGTTTTTGCGTTCGCTGGTAAATTAACTTGAGATGCCGGTATAGATACGTTTTCTGTTTTACTTTCAACTATAGGAAGACCGTAATCTGAGGGATAGGAAACTAAACGATTAGTTCCTTGAGCTAAGCGGAAATTGAGTTCTTCAACGGAACCTCCTGTACTTGTTCCGTCGTGCATAATGGGCGTTTTGTCGTTATATTGGTAACTAAGGATAGCAGGAACAGTTTCACTGCTCCATAGTCCAGACGGATACAACGAATCCGGATTTCTGCTGTATTCTCCGCTCATTGGTCTATCGAGCAATTCTATCGAAGCAGGTATTTCTCCGCTTTTGGTATCATTTATCAAATCTGGATTGTTAACTGATCCTGAAGATGGAGAAACTATACTGGTTATTATACTTCCGTTCCCATTGTAATGGACGGTGGAATAAGGAACGTCATTTAATCGAGGAGGTTTTTGAATTGGATTGCAGAAAGTTAATTCTCCTGGTGGTTTTCTTTCAGTGAAAGAGGACGTTTCTTCGGGAGTATTGATAGGGGAAACGGATTTTCCATTGGGAATGTTACCACTGTTAACGACAGTGACTACTTCTATGTGACCCGGTGTTTTACTCTCAGTGAAAGGTATTCTTCTGAGTTTAATTAATAGAATCGATATGATAACCAATATGAATAAAATGAGAAATACCAAAGCTGCGCTCAGTCCTGCGATTTGTCCATTTCCCAAAGAAGTTATTCCTAGAGGTCTCAAAGATACCCTTAAAGTGAAGTTTGCTTCGGAACTACCTGCTCTATTTTCTGCTACGCAGTAGAATTCGGTGGCGTCTCCTTCTTGAACATTCGTAAGTACCAAATTGCTAATTTTCTCTTGTTTACCATCTTCAAAAATATTAATGATTTGATGAGGAGAGAAAACTGTATTATTGAGAAGTTGTTTTCCATTCCAATACCATTTAACTTGAGCGGCAGGTACAGCATTGATTCTACAAGTGATAGTAGCATTTTCACCAACAACAGCTTCTATGAATCTACTAACGGGTAATATTTCCGGTTTGCAAGCGAAATCATCGATATGTAATTCGGCGAAAGTTTTATGTATAACTCGTTCAGGTCCTCCACTACACACTGGATTTTCTGGATATGGAATATTGTTTCTTAGTAACCATTCTTTTACAGAACGTAATCTGCAATCGCAGTGCCAAGGGTTCTCGTGTAGTTCTACTCCATGGAGTCGCGTTAAAGTTTCTACCGTCCGTAACCGTAACTCGGAAAGCCGATTTCCGTTTATTTTGAGAGACTCGAGCATTTCGATGCCTTCAAACGCTTTCGGAGCAACGTTCTGAATTTCACAGTTAGACAAATCTAATTTCACTAGACCGTGTATAGATTGGAAAGCTTGAGATTCGATTTTTTGAATCGGATTGTTAGAAATAATTAAATCACGTAAAAATGGGATATCTTTAAACGTTCCCGATGGAACGCTAGTGAGAAGATTATGAGATATATCTAATTCGATTAAATTGGTAAGTCCTCTAAATGCTAGATTGTCTATTTGACCGATACGACAGCTTCTTAAAAATACTCTTTGAAGATTTATTAAACCAGTTCTATTGAACGCTTCCCTATGAAGAATTTGAAGATTATTTCCCGATAAATCCAAAACTTGTGTTTCGGTATCGATGCTGTCCGGTATTGCTATAAGTCCTCGTTCCATACATTCCACGGTTTGTTTACCACCTTTCCACTTACACGTGCACGCAGTTGGGCAAATACCTCCCATAGCACTAAACTCCGGCACGACACTCGAAAGGAAAAAGTGTAGCCACAGCCACTGCACTATACGTAGCGACGACATTATTATTACATCGACGGAGACGACGCGCTTTGTTAGATACGTACACGAATTATGTTTGATGTAGACTGAGGGCTTCTTCTCTTCGGTTTGCCCTCGTTGGTCTCTCTTCTTACTGGTTTTGCGCAGTGGGGAACGCTAAGAGCCGCATGAACGTACTGATTTTTACTTCGACCCTCTTTTATTATTGCATTCTTAGTGTAAATGAATTATTTTCGGGTGCACGGTTGAGTTTTGTTTGGGTGTTTGCAGTTCTTTTTGCATTCTATTCCAAACTTCAACGAAATATATTCAAATCTCACATTTTCATAATTCTATTGAATGAAATGGATTGGTAGAAATATTTTTTTTGCTATTATAGAGGAATATTAATTAATGTTTAAATATTCTAATAAGAAATAGGTGAATAATGCCAATATAAATTGTGCAACAGATTTTTTTTTGCATTCGTGGGTTATTAGCTTTATTTACATTGAATACAGAGCAGCATGTCTATCTATTATAAATATCCCAAATCGGAGATAATAGAAATTAATATAGCGTCAAATAATCCACTGCCATATATCGAAATGAAAAAACCTAAATTAGAACTATTAGTTGATACTGGCAGTACAAAATGTTTACTTCGCCCTTCAATTGCCGAGAAATATTATGGGAATTGTATTTATAATTCAAATTTATAAGCAATAAGATAAATTTTCAAGCAAATATTCCGGCTTTCTCAGAATGAAATTATAATGGTAAAATTGATTCTATATTGTACGATTTTCATGAATTTTATGATGGAATCATAGGTTTACAAAATTTAATGAGAATGAAATTAAATATAAGTTTTTCCAATAAACAAATAATTGGTAATAATGTTTTTATTCCTTTAATATTCATATTACCTGCGGCCAGTAAATTATAATTTTCTGTAGGACGAACTAAAAAATTATTAGAATCTATACCTGAGAAAAAACTAAATACAAAAATTTTAGTTAATTGAACACATTTAGACAAATCTTATCTTGTGATTAATTCTTTACCAAGTATAAAACCAAATTTCGATTTTAATGTAAATGAAATAGATTCAATACCTGCTATATCATATCTATCTAATATTGAAAATGTTATAGAAAATAATGATATTGAGAATAATGAAAATAATAACAAATATATATAAATATATCTGAGATTCAAATGAAATCGCGAAATAAAAGTGACACTAATTTAAAAATAATAGAAAATAGAAGAGAATAGTCAAAACAAATAAAAATATACAGGTTCTTAAAGAAAAAGTAAGTCGAGTGGATGAAAATGATATGGAAAATGAAAACTTTCATATGGAGATAGAATAGAATAATCTAATTATAAACCCACTAAACAAGAAACATAACAAGTCTTTTTTGTTATGTTCTTTTTAGAGACTTTTCGTGATGTTTATTTAAAACTTTAATAAGATGTCTTAATTTTATTACCAACTCTATTAAAATCCATGTCATGTAAATAAAACATATTTTTCATGTACATAGTAATACTTGAATTCGCAGTTACATACACATCCTCTGAACTTCTTTCTAGTAACTTCCTATAGGAAACATTCATACGATGTTAATTTGTATATTTCTCACTAATGTCACATACAGAACGTTACTGTAATATTACAAATTAATATGTTTTTAAGATGATCACATGTTGCAGTTACTTTTACATCTTTCGAAATAATTTTTAGTAACATCCTACTATTACGTCTGTACGATGTTAGTTCATAAAACTCTCAGTAATATCTCATATTAAACATCCCAGTAACATAAAAGAGAAGAAAACAGAAGAGGCACTGATGAACGAAACATACAGTAGTTATATGTCGAAACAAAGATGACAAGCATGAAATGGCGGATGGTTTTCAGTTTAGTGTTATATTTTATTCGCAGGAAGCACATATTTTGCAAGTAGTACTTGAATAAAGTGGTCTTCGTTTTCGTTAGTTTCTACTTAGCTACAGTTTCTATACTAAGTTATGATTGACGAGCAACAATTGTTATCGGTAAGTACCTATTCCAAAATCATAATTATTTAAACAATACTCATTCAATACTTTAATCGGCTATTATACATTGACATTCCAGGTGGCGGAATTGTACAGTAACATTATATAATAGAGTTTACAAAATAAGGTTTTTTTCAATTTTTCAAATATTTCAGTTAGTAAGTATATTTTAAAAACGATTCACAATATTTCAAATCCTAGATATGCATTATACTCTACTAAAAACTTAATATTGCAATAGGGTAGATATTATTATTAATAATAAAACATGCTCATATGTTGGCAGGGATTTGAATCCAGAAGAAAATATTTTCAATGTAAAGATGTTTCAGAAGCTACTTACATAAATAAAATAAAAAACAAATAGTTGGTAATTATGTAATGACAGGGGAGTAACTATATCAGATAGTCTGATACAAACATTGTATTAAACAGTACAAAAAATATTGAATCAAGTATCTCTAGTTCTAGTTTTTGTGGTAGTAGTCTTAGCCATCAATATAGTTTTGCAGGTTTAGAAAATTTTAACATTATTACTAACATTTCTTGTGAACAATTAGAGACTGTTTAAGACTTGAAAAACAGAAATTTCTGTTAAAAAGCTCATTATAAACTCATTTAACTTAATAATGTGTTCATATATCTTCTTCATAAATAGTTTTTTTTTGTATACAGTGTGTTAATAATGCTTAGTTTTCATTAAGTTACAATTCCACAATGTTAATATACAATTTGTTCCAGGATAAAAATAACAAGATGAGAATAGTATATTATTTTATACAGAAAAGGAGTATGAATTTTCATAGCACACCTGAATTTACCTGCCAAATGGAGAGAGGCATGTAATAGGAGGTAAATCATGAAAAGTCACTTCTCGAAATAAAATATGCTATTATTCCTTTGAAAAACCCCGCATGTATCTTATGGAAAATGGATCCCAGTCAATTGGTTGAAAATCAAATTTGATGTAGTTTATGATGATCGATTAAAGGTCTTCATGGGCACAATTTGATCTGAAGTAATTGTTTTATTAGCTGCTGTTTAGAACACCTGTGAACGTTTCACAGATAAGGATTTTGAAGTGTACGTTATGGAATGGTCGATGCACTCGAAACAGCCACTCTTGCGTGAGAAAAAGTAGCCGTAAGTAAACGATAGAATTTTATTTAATCAGATTGAATTTCTGTTGATGTAACATAATGTGTCATTGAATCTTTATGGTGTAAAATTTTTATTAGTTTTAATATAATTAGAAAACTATTCTAATAAATTTTCTGTAAACTAGCTGTAATGTATGTGTATCCGTTAAACTTTATTAATTCAGTTTCAAAGTATGGTAACTACAGATTAACATACCCTTTTTCATTTCTTGCTTTCACTGAATGCGTTCAATAGTTTCCACTTTCCAGACTTGTTATGTGATATGCTTACACAATTTCATTTTTTTTTAGGTTGGATTCCTGGACAACACATTTTTTTTCTAATTTTGAACCTGTTTTTTACAAATTTACTGTACTGTTCGTTGCTATTTTATTTTAAATGTACAGGATGAGCAACTAAGAACGACTGTAGGCCACAACTCAGAAAAGAATCATGGTACAACTTTCAAAAAAATTAGCTTTAGGTAAGTGATCCTGAAAAATTGCTGGAAAATATCTTGCAGTCTCTAAAATATCCGCTAGGGGTGGAACGAACACTCGAAAACATAATACTCCAAAAAAACATACTAAAGGTGTCCTAAAAATACAATTTTTGAAATCTTGATGAGATTATGAAAAAATTTAATCAAGGAGAATGTATAACTCTTTCGTTTTTTAACTGATATTAATGATTTTAGCTGCATTTAAAAGAGTTTTTCTGTTTAATAAGATTGATAACATTTTGTATCCACTCAGAAATTAAAAATGTTAATTGAAGCATTCTTTCTAACTTTTATATCTGATATTGTAAATCTTATATCTTTGAATAGATTCCTATTTTTTATCCCCTTTTCATTAGAATTTAAAAAATGCCTCATTACCTTCGAAATTTCCGAGAAAAATGGGAAAATTGTCAACTTTTTCACATAGCGTTGACAAAATTGCATAATTTTGTTATTTTTGTTAAGCATATCTTATTAAAGAGGAAAAACTCTTTTGAATGACGCCAAAAACATGAATATCGATTAAAAAAAGCGTTACGACATTTGTTTTTTGGGTTGAACCTAACTACATTTTTCATAATCTCAACAATATATCAAAAATTGTATTTCTAGGATACCTTTAGTATGTCTTTTTTGGAGATAATCACAGTTTTATTATTTGAACTGTTTATTCCACCCCATAGCAGATATTTTAGGAAGTGAAAAATATTTTCCAGCGATTTTTCAGGGTCATTTTTCTGAAAGTATTTTTTTAAAGTTGTACCATGACTATTTTTTGAAAAATGGCCGACAGCCGGCGTTCTTAGTTGTTCACCTTGTATTTCCTGATTAGGCACAGAAACATCTATAAGATGTCATCTAGAAGGTTTGAGGTATATTATTTAGAGGTTTAAGCAATATCCATACAACATCTACGAGAATACACTATTGTATTTGAAATGTCGCATTTAGATCATTGATAAGATGTTATTTTTTAGACATTGCATTAACATCGACAAGATGTTAAAAGGCGTTCCAGAATGTAACAGAAATGTTGTTTTTAGTTCGTCATAAAGACTTCCTTTTGAGGAAGTTCTAGTAACATCACAGTTATGTAAAATGGCAGCGCTTTAACATCGCTGAGAAGTTAAGTTGAAACATCGCAAAAGTTAACAGCCACAAGCTGGGCATAAGCGATTGTATAGATGTGCGTGTGATGAAAACAAGAGGAAAAAAAGGAAGAACATTATCACAATGTGATGTTGGATTAACATAACTGTAATATTTATTTGCATAGTGAGAATAATGAAATGGATGAATGGAAGAAGAATATAAATGAAACTATGAATAAGAAAATTGGAGAAAGGTACGAGAGAATGAATGAAAATTTGAAGAAGAATGGAAATAAGGAAATAGAAGAAATTAACGAGAAAACGGATGAAAATATAAGGAAGAGTAGAAATAAGGAAATTGTTTATACAAATAGGAAGAAAGTATCAAGAGCGTAAACAAGAGAGATGAAGAAAGCAATATAAGAGTTAACAGAAAAATGCAGAGTCGTAAAGGAGAAATAATGGGACAATCCAACATTCAGGGATTGCCAGATTTCGTAAGAAAAAATTGGGAACATTTTGCAATAAGAAGTACAAGAAGTAATTGAATGATTTAAAATATATGGAAAATTTATGTACATATTGTAGTTAGAAAAGATAATAGAAACTAGTATTATAATTACAATAATGAAAGTTTAAGTAATTATTATTAAATTATAACAGATATAACTAGACATAAATAACAATAAGATACTTTAGCATAGAAATAGATGTAATAATAATTTTCAAAGGAAAATAGTGATAATGCCAGCCATGCATTCCTATGATACCCGCCAGAAAACACACCACCCAGTACCCCATATGACAGAAACAATCACCAAACTGTCTTATACTTACCTGACTCCAAAATTATACATCACTATAACGGAATCATGAAAAGTATTACCAAGCGTACATTCATTCAAAAATGAATTATATATATAATTGTATATTTTGGAGAAATCTAGACACAATTGTTTAGAAATAAAAATGTAGTATAGACCAACTCAGCAAATAATCCTAAACTCTTTTTTACTCGTATGTATATTGTAAAATATCAAAAGTTAGATGTTACATGTAAGACGTTAGATGTAACTAATGTGTATATAATTTTTATAATATAATTTTTAGTATTCTAATATTTCTACTCGAAACAAGTGTTCACTCACTTATCGAGTATACTATTCTTATCAATCGTTCTTTTTATTTCATGCTAACCTGCATTTTTTTATTGTTATTTGAATTTTGATTAAGATAGTATTATTGATAGTAAGTGTTTGGATTATTTAAATAAAAGTCACTATTAGAGGAGTAAAAATATATTTTTTCTACTTCCGCTACTAAAACCGCACTTTGAACACGGGTTTGACATGCACAAAACGACTTTTTAAACACTAGTGTTTAAAATGCGAAAAGTCACATCTCGTTTATCCTTTGTTTTTTAAACGTCAAATCAAGTGTATCTTTTGTATGTTAAATGTCATGTTCCGTGATAATTTTGTTATTTTGCGTGATTGGATTTGTCAGTCAGCAGTCCGCCATCGTCCGTCATGTAATGAATATAATTCAAATATAATATGATTTTTTCCTTCCCGCGGGCGAAGAAAAAGTATAGTAAGCACCTCATGTTAAAAACGTCTTTAGTCACTCGTTTCACAAGGAACTCGTTCCGCTTCGCTCCACTGGTGCCTAGTAAAACTCGTAACTAAAGTAACCTTATTGACACTTGATACTTAATATACTATTATAATTTTAAGGGTTTAAAGAATGAGAACCCAGTAATTTTTCCAATGTGTTGGGATTTGGGCCTAAAGGGTCCAACTCCCAACAGGGTTGTCTCAAAGGAAACGTCAAATGAAATAATGAAAATTAAATTATAAGTAATCTACTTTAGATCTATAGATAATAAGTTCGATGACAGAAGTGAGAAATGTCGTCGGTGCGTAAAATAAGAGAAACGAAGTGTCTCCGTATGCCGGTTGTTGCAATGGCATTTACATGTATTTTAAGTTACATGTATTAGGTATTTGTTTCTTAGTACATTTTTTATTGTCCCTGATGAGCATATTTTACTATGGTAATAAAGTCCATGAAGAGCCAGCGACTTTCATTGGCCCCAGCTATTGAAGGTCTCTTTGTTGTCCAACACAGTGGTTTTGGCACCCGATCATGGGGGATGCCTAGTGATTAAATGGTTTCTACCCATAATTTGGCCCTTCCAGCCGGATTTTGGAGGAACAGAATAATAATAGACATTGTAAATATCTCACAAAAACTTTACATATTCCAAACCATTACTGAAAGAACATGTGCTTGGTGTGAGTAAAAAAGTATTCCAGGACTGTACGAACAGGTCAGTGCATTCATTCTATTTACAAAAAACGAGAAACTTCTTTCACAAATCATGTACCTAGAAGTAATACGTAAATATTGATAAGTTATTCATAATATTTTGTCGATTAAATGGAGATGTATTTATTATAGGCAACATCTCTGTAAATACTGTTGTCTACAACTTACTCTTAGTGTCACTTAAAGAATAATTACATTCCCTCGTCTATCTTGATCAAATTTGATGATATATTATCAGGAGAGTTTGTATTTTGTGGAATAATATCTCAGACTGAATTAAAATGGCAGACTTAATTAAAACTCGAACCATCAGTAAAGCACAGATTACAAGGATTGCCAACTGGTATACAAACAACCAAGATAATATTGTAGATAAAGCTAAGTTAGAATTTAAAATAAACTCATTGACTGCTTATTTTGAAAAATATAGTGAAGTTCAGGATGAATTAGATGCTTTGACTCTGAACCCTCCAGATACAGATGATCGAGATGTTGTAGAGGACAATTATTTTGCTGTGCTTTCCGAACTTCAAAACCATTTAACTAGCCTCAATAAATCATTAAATACTCAACCAGTAACTCAAAACAAAATACAACTGCCTCACATAAACATTAAAATTTTTACAGAAATTCCTACTGAATATCAGTCATTTATTGATCGTTTCACAGCTCTTATCATAAATAAAACTAACTTACAGTCTAATACTGAGAAATTCTTCTACCTCTAAGCTCATCTTAGAGGTGAGCCTCTCACATTGATAAATAATATTGCCGTTACTGAGCAAAATTTCTCTATTCCACTAGATGTGTTACATAAGCGTTATAGTAATAACAAGCAGTTGGTCAACTCTTATTTTAAACAAATTTTGGATATAGCTGCCATTCAAAAATGTAATGTCGACATACTGAGACAGTTCTCCGCTAATAGTAAAGCAGCTTTAGACTTACTATTGACTTTGAATTTTTCCAAAGAACAATTATTTGATCATTTGATTGCATACATTTTGGAAAGTAAACTGGATTTCGCCACTAAAAAGACTTTTGAAGAGCAAATAAATTCAAATAACTTAATGGATACTAACACATTTTTTGAATTTTTAAATAGTAAATGTATAATTTTAGAAAATCTCTCTAGTGCGGGAAGTCTAGTGGAGAATAGGACACATTTTAAAAATAATTTCAATTCAAATAAATCACAAGTCACATTACTCTCCAATTCAAATGCAGCAATTCACGAAACTCATAGAACTAATGAATCTTCTTCCAGTAGTAGTAATCACAATGTTGTAAATAAAGGCTCATCATATATAGCTATGCACTGTGCTTGTTGCAATGATACGAATCATCGCATTTATTCATGTCAAAAATTTGTTCATATGTCTGCCTCAGACAGATTGAATTTTGTTAAGGTTAACAAAATTTGTTATAATTGTTTAGGTACAAGACACTCCTTGAATGGGTGTGGGTCATCCAGAGTGTGTGATATTTGTAATGGAAAACATCATTCTCTATTACATTCATCTACGCCGCGCAATGTAGCAGTAAACTCATTGCCCAGCCCAACACATGGAACGTTCTCAACCCCCTCGCACTCACAAAGTGGTAATTCTCTAAGGTCACAATCTTTCTCTCATCAAAGTGATTCTCTAAGGTCACAACCACAAAATAGATTTTCTAGTTCCTCTCGTGCTCAAGGTTCAGTGGTAAACGCAACCTCTCTCTCAGCAACTCAGGCTTGCGCTTCTCATGTGTTATTGGTAACTGCAAAATTGTTAATTTTCCCCTCTCAGGGTCCCCCTATGGTGGTCAAAGGTCTTCTGGACAACGGAAGCCAATGCTCTTTTGTCACTCTAAGGACAGCGGAAGCTTTAAACTGTAAATTTGTTCATCGTTCACTTCAAATTTCAGGCATTTTTAATGGTCAAACCGTCATAAATAAAATGACAGATAGAGTTTCACTCCATTCATGACCCTTCAATAAAATTTACATTTTTTTGCGCTGTGGTTGATCAGATTACTCAGAACCTATCTTAAATCTCTATTAATAAAAACATATTGAACATTCCCCACCATATTAGCCAAGAGCTGGCCGACGACACCTTTGACACCCCATCAGAAATTGGGATCCTTTTAGGAGCCGACATTTATTACCTTCTATTAAAATCTGACATAAAACATCTAGGAAATGGGCTTCCTACATTGATTCATACTCATCTGGGGTGGATAATTTCAGGTACTTTACCTCATCATTACATGACTCTCCATGCTGATGTTAATTTAGCACTTCACTCCTTTCACATCTCCATGAATCCAGATGTAACTGAAACTAAGCTAGATGTGATTCTAGAAAAATTCTTCAAACAAGAATATGTCTCTTCTCGTCCTGTCGTAACAGATGAAGATGCAAGAGCCGAAAAAATATTTGTTTCCTCCACTGAAATCCTTCCTAATGGAAGGTTTCAAGTCCATTTACCATTGATTTCTCCTCAAGCTCACTGTCTGCTAGGTGACTCGTTTATTTCTGCTAGAAATAGATTTTCGTCCCTTGAAAGGAAATTTGAAAGGAATCCTGAGTTGAAAACTGAATATAAAAACATTTTAGAAGAATACGTTATATTAGGACATGCTAAGGTGATACCCTTATCTCTTCTCTCCCCTTTGTCGGAACATAAATACTTTGTCCCTCATCTCAGTATAGTAAAGACCCATAGCGCCAGTACAAAGGTTCGGATTGTATTTGACTTTTCTTCGAAAACTTCGAGTTCCCTTTCTTTAAATGATATAACTTTGACAGCGCCTAGAGTTCAACCCGAACTGTTCGATATATTAACAAGATTTCGGACTTATCCTTATGCTCTGACCGCTGACATCGAAAAGATGTATAGACAAGTATGCATGCACCCGAAATTTCGTTTTTTGCAGAATGTCCTTTGGAGGGACTCTCCTCATGAGCCTTTCACTTGTTCAGACCTTACCACTGTCTCCTTTGGCCAACGTAGTGCACCTTATTTAGCATGCAGAGTTTTAAAAGAAATAGCCCTACGGAATTCTCATTTACCCCATGTACAAGATTGGAACAATTGTTTTTTGACTGAAGGCAAACTCTTGGGTCCTCTGGATTTAATTTACATAAATTCCGTACTAATTCCAATACAATTTCTAAAACATTATTCTCTGATTATTCCTCGTGCAAAAAGCTATACTCAAAAGACAACCCATGTACAGTTTTAGGTATTACGTGGGATCCTAATTCTGATACATTCGAAATTCACACTCCCTCCTCTTTGGACAATAGTGTCCTAACAAAACGAGTGATTTTGTCAATCATTTCCCAATGCTATGACCCCTTGGGTCTGGTAAACCCGATACTCGTGCAAGGCAAGCTAATCATGCAAAACCTATGGCAGGTAGGATTACAGTGGGAAACCCCTATTGACAGTCCTCAGATTAAGAGCGATTGGATAAACTTCCATAATAACATTAGAGGTGCATTAGAGTAAATAAAGAAGTTTTATTCATTGAACTTCATGGCTCCGGTGATGCTAGTGGTAAGGCTTTTGGTGGTTGTGTCTATCTGCGAACTATCTACACTAATAATACTGCTACTTCTCATTTAGTGGCTGCTAAGTCCAAAGTCTCCCCATTAAGCAAACCCCTCACTATCCCAAAACTAGAACTAAATGGCATGATTCTTTTAGCAAAACTGTTTTCAAGAATTTTAATAATTTTTAAAAATCATCTTCAAATCTCTGCATATGTATTATAGTCAGATTCTCAAGTATCATTGTCATGGATAAGTTATTCTTCTGAGAAATGGACAATCTACGTTAGTAACAGAGTTACACAAATTCAAGACCTTACCTCAGAAGCTACTTGGAGGCATATCAAATCTAAATTGAACCCTGCAGATTTGCTTTCTCGTGGCATGTCCCTCCCTTGTGGTTTAAAGGCCCTCCTTTCTTAAGTACCACTTCCTCAGATACCGTCATATACGATTCGTTTAAACAAGTATCGCAATTACCAGAAGAAAAAAAAACACTTCTGATTTCTATACACCCACCCACTAATACTTGGCTAAACTATATGTCAAAATTTTCATCGTATAATAAAATGCTACATTCGATGGCTTATATACTTAGATTTGTTCGTAACGTTAGAAGCCTTGATAAACGAATTGGTCCCTGACTCCAGCTGAACTATTCGATTCTCGTAAATTTCGTATTATTCAGGTTCAATGTTCAGCATTCCCACATGTTATCCGATTGCTCAAAGGTAACAAACCACCGCAAGACAAACATCTTTTGTCTTTAAATGATTTCCTAGACTCAGACTCCATTATTAGAGTAGGTGGTCGTTTCTTCAATGCAGATATACCCATTGACCAACAACACCCTATTTTATTGCCACCCAAGTCTCAGTTTGTGACTTTGTTACTGAGACACGAACATATTCGTCTTGGCCATAGTGGTCCTTAAAATGTGCTCAACAATGTACGCACTAAATTCTGGCCAATTAATGGACTACGAGAGGTGAAGCGAATTATTCACAAGTGCGTTATTTGTACCCGACTTAAAGCAATTACATCCCAGCAAATGATGGCTGATTTGCCCACAGAACGAGTCACTCCCTCAAGACCATTTTTGCACGTCGGAGTGTAATTCGGAGGTCCATTCCTCATTAAATCGTCAACTCTTAAAAAAGCCCCAGTAACAAAATGTTATATGGCTCTTTTTGTCTGCCTTGGATCTAAGGCAGTTCACCTCCAATTGGTATCGGATTTATCAGCGGAGGCATTTATTGCAAGCTTCAAACGTTTCGGGAGCCGCAGAGGAGATCCAATTACAATTTTTAGTGATAATGCCACCAACTTCGTTGGGGCACACAACCAGCTCAGAGAACTCTACCACCTCCTTAATACTCCTAATTCACCAATTTTTGACTATTCAACTTCAACAGCCATCACCTGGAAATACATACCCCCCAGATCACCACACTGGGGTGGAATATGGGAGGCTGCCATAGAGAGTGCGAAGTTTCATATCACCCGTATGTTACAAGGGTCCCATTACGTTTTTGAGCAGTTTGCTACTATACTAGTCCAAATAGAAGCAATAATGAATTCAAAACCACTTTTCCCATTATCATCAGATCCTCATGACCTTCAGCCATTGACTCCCGGTCATTTTTTAATGGGAGCTCCTTTAGTAGCTCTTCCTGACGGAGACTGTGTTCGCATCCCTAAAAATAGGTTGAAATTTTGGCAACAATGTATCAGAATCCAACAGTGTTTTTGGAAACGATGGTCCAAAGACTATTTAAAGCGTCTCTGAAATCGGCCTAAGTGGCTTGTCTCTCATCCAAACTTAACTGTTGGAGATATCGTATTTCTCAAAGATGAGGAAACTTCTCCCTTAAAATGGCCATTGGCCCGTATTATAAAGTTGTTGCCTGGTCCTGATGGAAAAGTAAGGGCTGTCCAAGTAAGAACCTCGACAAGAATCTATTCTAGGTCCATTGTTAAACTGATTCCTCTCCCCGCTCATGATGACAATGTATATCCCTCACAACTTTGACAGCCACTTTCTCAATGTTCCTTTCACGTTATACTTGTACATAGTTTAGTTCTATTATGTTTTTTCTTTATTATCTCTCCAATATGAATTGCATTCATTTCTAAGTTGAACCATTGCTTTATCACTCTGGACGATCCTCTCCTTATTGCGCTCCTCAAACTTGGTACTTCAATCTTATGATTTCCGGCGGGGGAGTATGTTGGGATTTGGGCCTAAAGGGTCCAACTCCCAACAGGGTTGTTTCAAAGGAAACGTCAAATGAAATAATGAAAATTAAATTATAAGTAATCTACATTAGATCTATAGATAATAAGTTCGATGACAGAAGTGAGAAATGTCATTGGTGCGTAAAATAAGAAAAACGAAGTGTCTCCGTATGCCGGTTGTTGCAATGGCATTTACAAGTATTTTAAGTTCCATGTATCAAGTATTTGTTTCTTAGTACATTTTTCATTGCCCCTGATCAGCATACTTTACTATGGTAATAAAGTCCTTAAAGAGCCAGCGATTGGCCCCAGCTATTGAAGGTCTCTTTGTTGTCCAACACAGTGGTGTTGGCACCCGATCACGGGGGATGCCTAGTAATTAAATGGTTTCTACCCACAATGAATTGCGTCTCTAGATTAAAAAACAGTAGCGGATACGGAGAGCATGCGAAAATTATTCCCAACCACGAGCGATTTGCGAATTCAACCGAAGTCTGTCAAAAGTATGGGCGGGAAAGTAATGCTTTTGTTTCCAATTTGTAGATTGCATCCTTAATGTTAATTGCCACAGCATCTGTATATTTTTAAAGGTTAGGTATGTTGTTGTGGCGTATTGCATGTTATAGTTTATAGTGTTTTGGGTGATAACGATATTTAAAAATTGGATATAGTCACTGTTTTCAATGTCAATAAAGCTTTAGTTCTATTTTTCAATTAAGAAAACGTGCAAAAAAGTTTCATTCTGGTATGATTATTAATACAAAATGATAAGAGCTTATATAGGTAATTATCTCAAAATTCATAGGTTGCGATATCTATTTATTTTTATAAAAAACAGACTAGAAGTATTTTAATAATAGTTTTTGAAGTTCATGGCTTCTAGCAAAGCCGATTTGATTTAATATAAACAATTCCTCACGTGTGTAAAACAAATGTAGACCAAAATTTTAGAGATATATTTGCGTCATGATTGCAATTGATTACAATAATCCACTGACATATGAAAGCAGTATGAAATGGGAGTCGCTAGCATGGCGTCTTTAGCTGCAATCATCGAATGAAAATGAAATTATCTTCGCTTCTAGAATAAAAATATCAGAATCTAAAAAAACATGCTAGTTATTGATTTTGATATATACCCACTATGCAAATAAATGTTACAATCACGTTAATTCAACATCACGTTGTGATAGTGTTCTTCCTTCTTTTCTTCTTTTTTTCATCACATGCACATCTATACAACCGCTTATGCCCAGCTTGTTGATGTTAACTTTTGTGATGTTACAAGTTAACTTCTAAGCGATGTTAGAGCGCTGCCTTTTCACATTACTGAGATGTTACTAGAACTTCCTGGAAAGGAAGTCTTTATAATGAACTCAGAGCAACATATCTGTTACATTCAGAAATGCCTTTTAACATATTTTAGATGATAATGCAATGTCTATAAAACAACATCTTACCAATGAACTACATGCATTATTTCAAAAACAATAGTAATATTCTCTTAGATGTTATATCACTTAAACCTCTTAATAATATTCCTCAAACATTCTAGATGACGTCCTATACATGTTTCTCTGGCAAATCAGCAAATACAGAGTGAACAACTAAGAACGCCGGCTGTCGGCTGTCGGCCATATTTCAAAAAATAGTCACAGTACAAGAAAAAATACGTTCAGGAAAATGACCTAGAAAAATCGCTGGAAAATATTTTTGAGTTCTTAACATATCTGCTAGGGTGTGGAATTAACATTTGAAAACATATAATACTGCGATTATCTCCAAAAAGACATACTGAAGGTATCCTAAAAATACAATTTGTGAAATATTGATGAGATTATGAAAACATTTGTTAGGGACTTTTTGTACTTATTCTTCAAGTAATAGGTGGGGGAAGGTTCAAACTTATTAAAAACAAATGTCATAACCCTTTTTTTCTTTTTCAACCGATATCAATGTTTTTGGCGTCAATTGAGAGAGTTTTTCCTCTTTAATAAGAGATGCTTAACAAAAACAACAAAATTGGCCAATTTTGTCAACACTATGTCAAAAAGTCGAATGGGAATGGTAAAATGGGAAAATTTCCCATTTTACTTGAAAATTTCAAATATAATGAGGCATTTTCAAACTTCTGATGAAAAGGGTTTAAAAAAATAGGAATTTAGTGAGAACAGCAAGTCTAAATCTTAATACTATTCCAAGATATAAGATATCAGACTTAAATTGAAGAAATGCTCCATTTCACATTTGAAATTTACTAGCGGATACAAAATTATCCAATTTTGTTATCAATCTTATTTAACAGAAAAAACTCTTAAATTACGCCCAAATCAATATCGGTTAAAAAAACGGAAAGTGATACATTTGTTCATAAGTTTGAACCGTTCCTCACCCAGAGAATAATGATAAGAAGAAGAATAATGACAAAAAGTCCCAAGTACAATTTTTTCATAATATCTTCAAGATTTCAAAATTTGTATTTTTAGGACACCTTTAGTATGCTTTTTTGGAGATAATCACAGTTTCATGTTTTCGAGTGTTCATTCTACCCCTAGCGCATATTTTAGAGACTCAAAAATATTTTCCAGCAATTTTTCAGGGTCACTTTTCTAAAGGTATTTTTTTAAAAGTTTTACCATGATTCTTTTCTGAGATATGGCCTAGAGCCGATCTTAGTTGTTCACCCTGTACATTTAAAATAAAAAAAGCAATAAAGGATTCAAATAGTTTATTCACTATTAATAAACAGTACAGTAAATTTGGAAAAACAGGTACAAAATTAGAAAAAAATATCTTGTCCAAGAATCCACCCTAAAAAAATGTGTAAGGATATTACATAACTAGTGTGGAAAGTGATATATTAGATTAGATTTTGTCGGGGTTACAATGCACTAAAACCTAAGGTTTATTGTGTCCCCCTATCACAGCTGTTCTCGCTACTACTATAGCTCGCCTTCCAGTTCCAGGGTTCCTATGAACTCTAGTATGTAATAAATACCAAAGTAAAAAACATAGGGAGGATCACCCTGTATAGCAAATTACTTTTCATATTGTAACCTTTAAACTAAAGAAAGCGTTCGTTAACATCCATACAATGTAAAAACACTTAGCGAAGCAAGCTGAATTTGTTGCAAAAAAAATAAAAAAATAAAATTTTAACAGGAAATAATAGTTGCGTCAAAATAACGGAATTTTGGGGAATCAAACAAAAATTCATTCCTAATAGAGGTAAAAAAACCTATTACATAATGACGTCGAACGATAAGTTTCCACCAATCAGGAATTATCAGGTATAAAAAAATAAACGATGCTGACATAGGGAGAAATGCCGAAACTACGAAAATGTAACAAATGAAGTGGCAGTTGGTAAAAACTCGCGGTCGGAAGAGGTCTAGTTTTTTTGGGGTTCGCGGATAGCGGTTTTTGAGGAGTCCTGAGTTTAAGTAACATATAATTAAGACGTAGTGATTTAATTATGACGCGTAACTTTTTTCGAAAGGGGAAAAGAATATTACAAGGGAGCGTCTACTGTACGCGCCCTGAAGGGGTTTCTTTTTTTTTGTTCGAAACGCGAGTCGTGGCCGTCGGCGTTTTTGTGAACACCCAATCTGAGAATTGGTAAGTCTAATTTAAAAATTATACTAACTGTGTATTATGACTTTTTTTCTAGTTTGGTCAAATTATTAACATTGCCAGCCCGCATCTATGATACTATCTATATAATTTCATTTATGTTATTTCATATCGCATACGAGTATTTAATGGTGATACCTCTCCGTATGAATCAGGGATAGGGAGCACATTTGAGGTTGTATACCAAATTGTTAATTTCAAAGTTTCATATATAGGGTGCGCGAATATGTTTAGGTTGCGGCAATTATTTTCAAACTAACAAATTTAATTTTATTTGGCATTCCATTTCTCTTAATGGAACATGGTATCTCAAGTTTTCTCTCGATCCTATCATTGGTTTTAATTATTTACAGTCACAAGACTTTACGTACAGTTACTCCTGACGCTTTGTTAATTGGTGTAATCTTTTTTTTTTATTTTGTATATTAAACTCGTTAACGAAATCATTATTGGTTAGTTCATTTTCTCAACCAGGAGAGCATGATTATATGAATACATAACATATACCCATAAGAGCTACACCTAAAATTTTTCCTCAACCCACCCATTTGACTGATGTAACCCTATAACACAGACCTCTCATTACCAACGACAACTGGTAGCAGCGGAGGCCGAAGCCAACCCTTTAGGATATTTCTTCCAGAAGTCGTCGACTCCTGCTTCCCACGAAATCGTTGGTGGTGACAGCCAGCCACGCTGCCTTCTCGTTCCATTAGGAACATTTTGGCGCAGGTTTATTCACACGTAAGCGATCTGTTACATTTGGGTGACAGCAGAGTTTTTTCTTGGTTATTAGAGAATTTTATTAGGTTATTACAACTGGTGACAGCGGTGGGATTAATTGTACGTAAACTCTAGTGACTGTAAATAATAAAAACCAATGATAGGATCAAGAGAAAACTTGAGATACCATGTTACATTAAGAGAAATTAAATGCAAAATAAAATGAAATTTGTTAGTTTAAGAATAATCGCCGCAACCTAAACATATTCGCGCACCCTATATATGAAACTTTGAAATTAACAATTTGGTATTCAACCTCAAATGTGCTCCCTATCCCTGATTCACACGGAGAGGTATCACCATTGAATGCTCGAAGGCGATATGAAATAACATGAATTAAATTATATAGATAGTATCATAGATGCGGGCTAGCAATGGTAATAATTTGACCAAACTCCAAAAAAAGTCATAATACACAGTTAATATAATTTTCAAATTAGACTTACCAATTTTTGGATTGGGTGTTCACAAAAACGCCGACGGCCACGACTCGCGTTTCAAACAAAAAAAACCCTTTAGGGCGCATACAGTAGACGCTCCCTTGTAATCTTCTTTTCCCCTTTCGACAAAAATTAAACTTGATAATTAAATCACTACGTCTTACTTATATGTTACTTAAACTCAAGACTCCTCAAAAACCGCTATCCGCGAACCCCAAAAAAAACTAGACCGCTCCCGACCGCGAGTTTTTACCAACTGCCACTTCAACTGTAACATTTTCGTAGTTTCGGCATTTCTCCCTATGTCAGCATCGTTTATTTTTTTATACCTGATAATTCCTGATTGGTGGAAACTTATCGTTCGACGTAATTGTGTAACATGTTTTTTTACCTCGATTAGGAATGAGTTTTTATTTGATTCCGCAAAATTTCGTTATTTTGACGCAATCATAATTTTCTGTTAGAATATTATTTTTTTCTTTTTTTGTAACCATTGTTTTGATGTTAACGAGCGCTTTCTATAGTTTCAACGTTGCAATATAAAAAGTAATTTGTTATACAGGGTGATCCTCCCTATGTTTCTTACTTTGGTATTTATTACAAGTATTTGGTACGGCTTCAACGAGGTTAGATCCCTACTCTTACAAAATAATATTGTGTAAGAATCGGTTATGTTTTAGTTTTTCACCAATCATTGCACAAAAGTCTAACCTGTGTAACCTTGTCTCATAATCATGTAAGGTATGAAAAAATTTGGGTTTGAATGGATGAATTTTGTTTTGCCTAAATATTTTCTGTGATTCTTGCCGGAATCAACCTGCACTGTTCTTTTTCGTATACTCAACTTGGGATTTTCCCTTAACGAATGCATAGCTAGTACACTAGCTGCATCATCCTCCTCAACGTACGCCTGTTACAATTTCTTTTTGTCTTGAACAGATCCTGTCTCACCAAACTTCTTTATTAATTTTTTCAATCCACACCGCGTAATTGGTACCATCTGGATATTTTTCGTGAAATTGCATACTGGTACGAAACATCCCCAAGACCATAACACTTAATAAGATATACTCTTTGTTGAATAGTTAACATTGTTCTCAAATAATGACAAATTATTTAAAAAGGTGACAGTTACTTGGTACATCGTAAACGTCATTCACTAGATTAATACATTATTTTCGAACTTCATGCGGTTTTCATAAAACTGGCTATAAACTGACAGGTTTTGAAAAACTTGAATTTGATTTCATATTATGGGGTTTGAGAACAAGCAAAACATTTTATGATGAATGGCATTTTTCACTAAAACTGGTATTTAAACATTTTTCACCTATAAAATACCCCATCCGTGGACACGCTTTATATTTTGTTTTTCAATAAAAACCCTGATCAATCTAGTTTCAACTAACATTATTCTGAAATAACACTTTTTAACAAAAAATGCCTATAAATTTGTTTTCAAATAGACACCACGTATGTTTGTTTCAATTCACTCTCGTCAGTTTTGTCTATGAAGTTGTATTGTTCATAGCAATAAAGCATATTAACTTTCCCTTTTTCTTTTAATTGATCTACAAGTTTCTCCAGTTACAATCCATTTCCATTGTAAAAAGGTTACAATATAACGATTCAACGAAACTAAGGAATGAAACGGAATAATTTAACCTGTGTGGGTGAGTTTTATATCATTTATTATGTACAGAAAGAATGGTCATTATTGACATTTCTGGGGTAATAGCTAGATACTCATAAATAAAGTCAATGTTTCAAAGGAATTAATGGAATTTGATTAATATAATATGAATGTAAAGTTTATCAAAACCTCACAATTTCGAAATTATACATTTATATTCTGATCTAAATTACAAATCAAACTAAAACACAACTTTTAGTAGCTTGTGAATAGCAATCGATTGTGTTCACGATATTTCTAATGGAAAAGGTTTGTCATATAAGTCCAGCTAATTTTTGGTATTATTACAATATATAATTTCAACCCTAACATTAATTATGGATTCCTGCTCAGGATATGACACTATAGGTTAAAAAAAAAATTGTTATTCTAGTAGTAATCGACAACGACTGAAAAATTTCAGATTTGAAAGAGCTTGAAAAAACAGAATAACTTGAAAATTTGATAAACAATATCTCGAATTTGGATTGGACAGGAAAATACGCCTATTCCACTTTGTGTCATTTGTTTTGAAAGTCTTACAAATTGGAACAAACATAAAATTATCTTGAGCCAAACCACAATGGTTTTGGAATTATCCATAGTTTCGTTTACATAAGACATAAAATCAGATGTAAGAGGTTAGGCATCTCACATCATGGGATCAGATTAAAAACTAGTCCCAAGCAAACTCTCAATGGGGATTTTAGTGTACAAGAAAGAAATGCGTCCCTTCACTTTAGCGAAATTAGCGTAGATGGAGAAATGGGGTGTCCATCGACAGCTTTTGACAAGCTGAATCGAATGGTGCTAGTTTCAACTTTAGGAAACCATAAGTTCAAAAGCTACGATTTAAAGAAAATTTAAAAAAAATACAAATCAGGTATAAAATCACATCTAATACTGATGCTTTTTTTGTATTGTTACGATCACAACACTCTAACCGAATCTAACCTAACCTTATCTAACCTAATCTAACCTAACCTAACTAAACCAAACCAAACCAAACCAAACCAAAAGTTAGAAAACCGTGAATTAATTCAAAGTTATTGACGAAAATCGCCGAACTGCATCAAGAAGCGCATCCATTGTGTCAACTCCATTTTTGCGACAATCACGACGGCAAAGATATTCCACCAAGTAATCGGCAAACTCGTCCAAGGTTGGTTGTCGGATGCGGAACCAATCTTTCGCCAGACGCCAAGTCGCTTCAATGCGCTGAGTGTGAGTGCCATCTGGTGCTAACGATTAACAAATAATAAATATTAGAAAAATATGGGAACTGAATAGATTAATGAACTTACCAACAAATCGTTTCACAATATCACTGTGGTTAACTTTCTTGTGGATATAACTATGTTCAGAAAGCTAATCGTCCCCCTTCCAGAAATCAGTATGAATGGTTGTTCCTGGAAATACGACTTTCTTAATCTCGCCAATGAGAGTCGCACTGTCTCGAGAATCCACTACCTCGAAAACCACATCCTCACGTCCATTTTCAATCAAGCCCAACACCCAATGGCTTTCAACACGTCGACCACAGTTGTATTTCCGCTTACCTCGCCGATTTGAACTATTTATTCTGGTCCACCGAGTTTCAAAACGGACTGTCGAGAAGAAAAGTCGTCGACAATCATCTCACGACAGTAACGATACCTATACAACAACGAAAAAAAATTAGAAGACTTAACAAAATGAACTAAAAACACTTACCAATAGCTGATTGTCCCTTAGCTTAACTTTGTACGTTCGTCAACTGGAAGGTCCAAATCGACGCTCTCGTTCCGCAACATTCCATGAAACCAGCTGTGAGCGAATCCGTACATGACCCAAGCCACGAATCCGAGCTTCTTCAAATTTGATTTCATACGATAGGCCGTTGTGTGGATCAGTAGAACCTAGTTTAGTTGAATCTAGTGAAATCGCTGAGGAATTCCGGTGGCTATTGAGATTAAACCGGCAGCTGAGACTAGTTAATTGATTATTTTCTTCCGCTTTATTTAAAAAAAAAGTACACAAATACTAGGAACCGATTTAGTACGCTCTGTTAGTGCAATCATAACGCTTTCTCTGTGCATTTTGACATATTATCACTAGGAACTTTGTACTGTTTTCACCTGCTACGTACTAGTAGAATTCTGCACGTTATTTTTCGCCTCCGTTGTAAAATAGCTAGAATATTTATTGCTTGGTGTCAGTCCGCTTTTGGTTTTATTAATAACGTAGATCTTTAGTAGTAGATTTTGATATTTTTGTAAAACACTGAAATTGGTTAAATTTCTCATTTATGTAAAATTCAATTTTATTTGTGGAATTAGAATTTATAATTTCTCCAGTAGCGAGTAGTTCCATTTGTTTGATAGTGGTAAGCAATTAAAGCCTGTTTTCACTCTACGTATCCGGAAAGGTCAATAACAACAGACCCCTGGAATTACTGAACCTCCATCTGTGGCTACCTTGGTAACTCTCGACGTCGTATTTTCGAGAGTTCGGTGGAGTAAACCACCCCAAAAATCTGGCGCCCGAGGAAATCTAGGAAGTACCGAAGCCGTGGGTGTCATAGTGACGTCCGTGATTATTTTAAGGAAAGAAAGCACGTCACACATGGCGCCCGAGCAGGGACCCTTGTTGTAAAGGAATAATCGTTTTTTTAAGCAATAGAGGAAAGCGTGCAAAAGGGCACAGCAGAAACCATTGTTTTGTTTTATCTACAAGCGTTGGTTGGAAAAGAAAGGAAAGCCGTGCAACTGCCGCTGCAATAAGAATAATGTTCTGTATACCGGGATAACCCTGTATTTGAAATTGAGTAAATTTTGAATATAAAAGTACAAATCCGAAGTAATTGAACCTGAAAATACTACAATTGTTTAAACCGACTTGAATCTGGAATTACATTTTTGGTCAACAGTCCGAAAACCACCTGTGATTGATTTATTTTAAAAATTAAGTATCTATTAACAATTCTTTCATTTATATAAGCGAATAACGACGTGGAAGTTTATATTTTGAAGTTACAATAAATATAGCCAGCTGAATATTTTTTTATCAGATAAGAAGACCAGTTTTGTTTTGTGGGCCAGTTGTAGATAACAATCAATAACAATTGCTTTTTATTATTTGTGCGAACTTTGATTTTTAGAAAATAATTAGTGTTATTGAAATAAATTTGATAGATTTCACATGCCAATATTTTAATAATTATGGTACCAGTGTTTTTAAATGAAACTCAAGGTCTCTAGTTAATTCTAATTAACTAGAGACCTTGAGTTTCATTTAAAAACACTAATATGAGCATATTCCACGAAGTAAGGGTCGAGACAGTCAATTTAATTATGGTACCGATTGTCCCACGATAATTATCATCTTTTATTATTGGCAATAATATTTTGAAGTGAAAACTATCATTTCGTTTTTATTGTAATTTTTAGTATAGATTAAGAGGAAAAGAAGCTGGTTTTAGACTTTGCTTTTTTTTTAGAAAATATCGTAGAGAATACCTTTTCCAAATTTATATTTGCATTCTTATTTATATATTTTTTTTTCTTACGGGAAAGTATTTTCTAGGTTGCATATGCTTGGTCTTCATTGGTTTTAATTGTTTTTATTTAATTCGAGATCATAGATTGAATTGTTGTTGATTAAAATTCCCTATTGTTGATCAACCGAACTGGACTTGTTTTATTTTGATTACTGTACAGAGTGGACTAATACCACAACTTTGTCTGGGTTTTGGTTTAGTTCGGATATACCGTCCGTACCGGTTTAAGGATTTTCAATTGATGACAGCTAGTGAGGATAGTGATTTCTCTGTTAATAACGAACACCGTACATACGATCAGGTAGCTAAAGACACACCGCTTGTAGGCTGGGTGTATAACCTTCAGGAAGGAGAACTCTCTGCCAAATTAAATAAGCGACAACTATCTTCGTCTGGATCTGTAAGAGAACAACGAAGACGACTAGTGAGTTTTCTCAAGGAATCTGTTGCTATAGACCCGAGTTCTGAAGTAACCATGACTACTACGCCTCCAGTTACACCTCCGCTGAACGTCCACGATTGGAAAGTATCTTTTGGAAATCGCGATGATCCGGCAAGTTTCTTAGAACGACTTGAAGAAATCTGCACTGCTAAGAAGGTGAAACAGGATAATTTGCTTCCGGTCTTACTCGAGTCCCTGTCTGGAGAACCAGCACTGTGGTTCCGCAACAACCGGCACCGATGGACAAACTGGGATGATTTTGAAAAGGCTTTCCGCATTTTCTTCTACCCTGTTGATTACGAGGTGGACCTAGAAGCGGAAATTAGCAAGCGTCTGCAAAGGAGAAGCGAGGCAGTGTCGGCATACATCACTGATCTGCAAACCTTGATGCGTAGACATGGGAAGTTATCTGATGAACAACAGTTGGCTTGGTTATATCGTAACCTGCTACCAGAATACCGACAGCAGATTCGTAAAGCTGACTTTGAAGATTTTACTTCTTTTTGCCAAGAGGTAAAGGAATACGAGTTGCTGCGGAAGAAACTCCAAAATATTCCTAGCACCAGTGGATGGCAAAGAGGGACAAATGGACGTTTTCAACCAGCAAATACATCACGGAATACGAATGCAGCCCCCAGTCCGCCCCGAGGACTCATTGCTAGTACCAGTAGCTCTCGCCCAGTTGATCCAGTTAGTCGAACACCTATACCGAGAAATTCTACTACACTGTGTTGGCGCTGTGGTGAGACAGGCCACGTCCGAACAAACTGTAGAAACCAGCCTAAAATATTCGGTTCCCGCTGCCGTAAGGAAGGAGTCCTTACCAGAGACTGTTCATGGTCGAAGCAGGAAAACTAAACCGAAACTGTTCCGAAGGGAGGCCGTCACAGTTTCCTAATCTTTTAGCCTCTCAAGAACATCCGACTTCCGGAACGTCAGATCCGCGATCCCAAATTGACATCCAAATGGAACACTGCAAATTTAAAGCCCTCATGGACACTGGAGCTATCAGATCGTACGTGGGTGATTCGGTAGCGAAGCAATTTTCCCAACGAAAGCGAACAGTCAGTCATTCGACAAGAGCACGTTTAGCTAATGGAAATTTGGTTTCTATCACAGACATCTATGATCTGCAGCTTATGGTAAATTGTAACCACCCAAATTGGTCACTAGCTTCGCTAGTATGGATCCTATGGGCGACAGGTAAGTCCAGCTGTCCCCGGTGACAACCTTTCGGGCCTTCAGCTCACTAAGTCGGTGAGTGGGAGTGAGTTTCTTCTTTTATCCGGGATGTTCCAAAAATATAATGGGCGCCAGCTAGGTTTCTGCTCGGCCAAAAGTTCGTCCTATCCTAAACCTAGCAAACTGATAGGAAGAGTAAGGAAACAGGTGTCTAAGCTTACCAACTTGTTTATTCACTAACAAAGGTTTTTTTTTTAAAGACAGGTGATTAAATTTTCTTGTCAAAATTTTTAAACATTAAAGAAAAGATCAAAAATGACTGGACTATATCAAGCACCAGTTATCAGTTATGAATGTGAAATGTTAAGAAAAACGCAAAGTTAAATATAACTGGGCTATGCAAAACTCCAGTTATCAGTTATACATGTGAAATGTTAAAAAAAAAACGCAAAGTTAAATATAACTGGGCTATACAAAACTCCAGTTATCAGTTATACATGTGAAATGATACAGAAAACGCAAAGTTAAATATAACTGGGCTATACAAAACTCCAGTTATCAGTTATACATGTGAAATGATACAGAAAACGCAAAGTTAAATATAACTGGGCTATGCAAAACACCAGTTATCAGTTATACATGTGAAATGTTAAAAAAAACGCAAAGTTAAATATAACTGGGCTATGCAAAACTCCAGTTATCAGTTATACATGTGAAATGTTAAAAAAAAACGCAAAGTTAAATATAACTGGGCTATACAAAACTCCAGTTATCAGTTATACATGTGAAATGATACAGAAAACGCAAAGTTAAATATAACTGGGCTATACAAAACTCCAGTTATCAGTTATACATGTGAAATGATACAGAAAACGCAAAGTTAAATATAACTGGGCTATACAAAACACCAGTTATCAGTTATGAATGTGAAATGTTGAAAAACCGCAAAGTTAAATATAACTGGGCTATGCAAAACACCAGTTTTCAGTTATGAATGTGCTTACACTTAGCTAAGATATAACATAAAAGGAAAATACATATATATAAACAATTAAATGTATCCCTCCAGGAAAACTTGGTATCCCTCCAGGAAAACTTTATAATCCCCAAAAAAAAGGTATCCCTCCAGGGAAAACTTGGTATCCCTCCAGGAAAACTTGGTATCCCTCCAGGAAAACTTGGTATCCCAAAAAAAGGTATCCCTCCAGGAGAACTAGAGTATCCCTCCAGAAGAACTAGAGTATCCCTCCAGAAAACTTGATTATCCCAAAAAAAAGGTATCCCTCCAGGAAAACTTGATACCCCTCCAGGAAAACTTGGTATCCCAAAAAAGGTACCCCTCCAGGAAAACTCGATAAACTCAAAGAAGGTATCCCTCCAGGAAAACTTGGTATCCCTCCGGGAAAACCCTTAAATATACAGATAACATTGAATTACTAAAATGTTATCATCAACGATGAAACTATTAATTGACTGAACCAGCTTAAGGCTATGTGTCTAGACTATATTATCATCAACACCAGATGTGTTGTTAAAATAAGATGAAAATAATAGCTAAAGTGAAATTGAATATTTCCCCCAAAGTTATTCTCTAATATTCTAAAATATTGCCTCCACGGCATAGACAAACTTTATTTACATATGAACCAGAAAATGCTTCTTCCCTAGTATTCTACTAATTGAGATTAAGTTGGAAAACTATGTGAATAAAATATATACAAAATCTAAGCGATAGCTAAGAAATTAATCTTATGTATAGCACTGATTGACAAACTGAAAAATTATATTAATATGCCAAGAATTATCTAATGTGTGATCACACCCTACTTCAGTCTGTAGAGATATGAAACAATGATACATTTCAACTATTCAACTAAGAATATTGCAAGTACATGTGCCGATATCCTATAAGTAATATGCTAATCATTCTATGAAACAATTTACTAAAAACTACTTGACATCTATACCTATACTTTGAGAATTAAACTCATGTGAAGAATATCAAGTATACAATCATAAGTAGAACAGTTAGAAAAAGTAGCTATAAAAAATACAGATATTTTTTTTGTGGTTCAAAACGACAAACTACCCCTGACCTGTACAGAAATATATACTACTTTACAACGGATTGAAATATATTAATAGTTACAACTTTAAATGCTTCTCCTTAACAGTAAATGAGCGAAAAATGTCTAAAGATACTTTGCAAAAAAAATATATACATAAGATCTCTTTTACATACCTCCAATTGAGGGCCTAAACTTCCTCAAGACTCCTACAATAGTCACGTCCAAAAACGAGGGTGGAAATATCTATCCAAATCTCGACCACGTTATGGTTTCAGTCATAAATCCTTTCACAAAAAGGTCAGGCAGCGTGGTCTCCAAAACGGCCAAAATCCAACGAAACTTTAAAAAAATACAGCCACCACCAGCTTCCCGAATCAATTTACCATATCTTGATTATTATCCCCAACTGGGATGGTTTAAAATACCATTGATTAATCAAGATATTCCAGAGGACTGAAACTCAAGCAGCCATTTTCAAACTTGATTAGAAGAGAAAGAGAAAGTCTTCCGTGCTCGATGCGCCACTAACACAAGTAACTCAACTAACTTCTCCCTGCCACGCAACTGGAGTAAGTTTTCCAACCAATAGCAATCCAGCTGACAGAATCTCGTCTTAACCATAGACAATAGAACCACAATCCGCTTAAGACATCGAACAAAAAGTCGAGTAAACCCAAAAGTATTAATAATAACAGTTCGCATGCCTTCTACGAGCACATCGGAGAGGAAATCTGTAAGCATAATGAGTTGTCTATAACTCGTAAAGTCAATCCACAAATGCTAGACAGAGATCTCGACTACCCCCAGTGCGAAAAGTCAAACGAACGCAGCTATCTACGACGTATCTGTCATCGAACAAACTGACAATTCAACATAACCAGACTTTCAACACAACAATACGACGATTCTTATAAGTATTAGAAATTATTTAAATTATTTTAAACAATAATAGTACCACAGTACCCCCGCATATGTTGATGTACAAAGCCAAAATAACCAGAATTATCATACAAATCGGATGTAATCAAACAGTCAACGTCGTATGGGTAAATGTTTACAATGAAAACCAAGTCTTAAACAGAAGTTTCTGAACGATATGGAAATACTTACTGAAGCCATGACATGGTATAAATTATCAACAGATATACAACTATCTCGAGAGACAAGTATGTATAATATAATTATAAGTTTTAATCTAACACTAGTAAAATGTTTTAGACAAAGTCAAGGAGTCGAATACAATCGAACCCAGATAAGTTATAGCACTTATCAGCTAAAGCGGGCAGTTTTTTTTTCGGACTACTGAGGCTAACACCCCAATATGATGTAACAAAAGCAAAATCAGTAGTCCCACGGTCACTTATATCTACAATAAAAACCACAAGAGAAAGAAAATAAACCCTTAATACCCATGAAATATACAGCAACAAAACTGACAAGAAAACTAATTACCGGACTTTTTTAAAAAAAGGTAGGCGCTCATTTTGTTTCATACGATAACAAAACTTTAAACTCTTCACACTTACCTAGCGACAAATATAAAATTATAGTCATGATGTTAAGACAGGGCTGGTTACAGCCCGCACCACTTCGCCAGTAGGATGATGGCAGAGTTATCCCTAAAACACTGGGCTGACAGAAACGATTTCAAATAGATAAAGCAGGGTCGAACTCTGACTGTTTCAAAATGACGTCACCATGGAGGAACCGTTGGAACATTTTCCAGGTTTAGTCGCTGATATGGTTCTTGGTCTTGATATACAGAAGAAGTATAATTTCTGCTTGGAACTAGGTACAGGGAAGATCTACCAGGGCGGAAAGCTAGTTAACTGTCAAGAGCCAGATACAATGTTCTCTCCCATAGGAGTTATAGACGTAGTAATGCCACCGCCAGGAGAGAACAATCCTGGGTTGTTATGCGAAATGATTGTTGCTGATACCGCTAAAACAAATTGTATGATTGCTGATACCACTAGAAGAAATGGTATGGTTACCGAAACTGCTGGAGAGAATCTGCCTGTTATTGGCCCTGCTGCAACAAATTTTTCTGTTATCGACCCCACTAGAAGGACATCTGGAGATATCCCGAAGAAGGAAAGAGGATCTGATGCGAAAACTCCTCTAGAACTGGACACTGCTAGTAAAATCTTTGAAGATGTAAAGACTGTTAAGGATATTGACTGTTACAACACGAAATGCCCTCTGGAAAAACTGATAGGATATTGACCGATATCTCCCAGTCAGCCGTGGAAGGAAACCAAGGTGATAGGAGATCTAGTACTCAATATCCTCTAGGAAAAATTGATAAGGGTATGGACTGTTATAACCAGAAATACCCTCCAGAGAAAACTGATGGGATGTCGACCGATATTTCCCAGTCAGCCTTGGAAGGAAACCAAGGTAATGAAAGGGGATCTAGTACTGAACATCCTCCTGGAAAAACTGAGAGGATATTAACCGATATCTTCCCGTTAGCCTGGGAAGAACCCCCAGGTGATACAGGGAGATCTAGTTCTGAATATCCTCTAGGATCCACTGATGAAAAAACCTGCGAAGACGTTAAGACTGATAAGATTATTGACTGCCACAAACTCAGGACATTCACCGGCTTATCCCGGTCTGATTTAGAAGAATATGACGAGAATAAGGAGTTAGCTAGAGAAGAATGTCTTCTAGAAACTATAACACCGTTACAAGAACGAGATTTGACTGTAACAGAAAAGAAAACGCTGAGAAAATTTCTAGACATAGAGTTATCGAAGTTCGAGAAAGTTCCGGGACCGACAGACCTAGTCCATCACGAGATTCGCCTCTTGCGCTCAACCCCGATTAAGCAACGACACCGTCCGCAGAATCCAAAGATGCAAGAGATTTGTAACACCGAGGTGGACCTGATGTTGAAAGTAGGGGTAATCGAACCCTCAAACAGTTCATGGAGTTCTCCGGTGGTTATCGTTAAGGAGAAGAATGGGAAAAACCGTTTCTGTATTGACTTTCGAAAAGTCAATGAGGTCACAAAGAAGGACGCCTACCCTCTTCCATTCATAAATGCTATTCTGGATAAATTGCGACGCGCAAAGTATATCTCTAGTTTAGATCTGAAGAGTGGATATTGGCAAGTCCCATTAGCTCCAGCAAGCAAACCCATCACTGCCTTTACGGTACCAGGACGTGGACTTTTCCATTTCACAGTTATGCCGTTTGGTCTACATTCAGCGCCCGCCACATTTCAACGCCTAGTAGATCGAATTATCGGTCCTGACTTGGATCCGAATGCATTCGCATATTTGGATGATGTTATCGTATTAGGGGAAACGTTTAAAGAACATCTGCAAAATCTAGCTGAGGTTTTCCGCCGTCTCCGAGAAGCCAGGTTGAGAATCAATGCAGGAAAATGTAATTTCTGCCTACCGTCGATGAAATATCTAGGCCATGTTATTACCGGCGAAGGTATCCGTACCGATCCCGAAAAAGTGGAAAGTATTTTGAAATTTGCAGCGCCAAGAAACGTCCGAGAACTACGAAGATTTTTAGAAGTAGCCACCTGGTACCGCCGATTTGTGCCCGCGTTTTCTCAGACAGTAGCTCCGCTAACCAAGTTACTACGTAAGGCGCACCGTTGGAAATGGACTGAAGAGCAGGAGGGTGCTTTCGCTAAAATCAAGATATGTCTGTCTGAAGCGCCTGTACTAAGTTGCCCGGATTTCAGTTTACCGTTCACGCTGCATACCGATGCGTCCAAACATGGTTTAGGGGTGGCCCTGACACAATAGATAGATGGCAATGAACATGTGATAGCTTACGCGAGCTGAACCTTAAGTCCAGCCGAAAAGAACTATTCAGTGACCTGAAAAGAGTGTCTTGCCATAGTATGGGGGATTGATAAGATGCGCCCCTATCTGGAGGGACATCATTTCACGGTGTTAACTGACTACCAATCCTTAAGATGGCTGCATTCTATATCTAGTCCGCCTGGCCGTCTAGCCCGCTGGAGCATCTTTTTGCAACAATACGATTTCGAGATCCAATACCGACTAGGTGCCATGAATCGAGTGGCCGATGCCCTATCTAGAAACCCGCTGCCGGACACTCCTGAGCAATCAGCGGAAGTGTGCATAGCCGATATTCCAGAGGAATGTTCCTGGTACCGAAACAAGAAAGAGGAATTGCTTAGAGACCCAAGTAAATTTCCGGATTACTGCATCAAGGAAGGACGACTGTATCGAAATATTTGGGACCTGAATGATCTGAGTCAGCCTGAACTGTCTGACCCGTGGAAGCTATGTGTGACGAAGTCACAAAGATCCCGTATTTTACAGGAAAATCACGATGCCCCTACCGCCAGACACTTAGGGATTGCAAAAACAATAGAGAAGATTGCTAAGATTTACTACTGGCCAGGAATGTTTAGGGACATAACCAGGTACGTCCGTGGCTGTATGCGATGCTTAAAGTACAAACCGTCTCAACAGCAGTCAGCTGGGAAAATGCAAACGTCCCGAAACCGACGTCCATGGGAAACTGTTAGTACCGATATCGTTGGACCACTGCCGCGGAGTAAAAAAGGCAACTGCTACATAGTCATGTTCCAGGACCGTTTCACAAAATGGGTACAGTGTCAACCGATCAGAAAAGCGACCGCTACCGTATTATCAGACAATGGGACAAAATATGATAGTAAGCTCTTTAAGGAAATGTTGAGAGGCTTGGGAATATACCATCGATTCACCCTACCGTATACACCACAAGCTAATCCCGTTGAAAGAGCTAACCGTACATTAAAGGCCATGATAGCTCAATATTGCGAGCAAGACCACCGAGACTGGGATCTGAGACTATCCGACCTGAAGTTTGCCATTAATAATTCTAAGCACGACTCTACCGGCTTTTCTCCCGCCTTTCTCAATTTCGGATGAGATCTCGACGTCCCGAATACACTACGCCGAGAAGTGGAACAAAATCAGACGACCGAAGAATCTGAAACACCCAAAGACACTGGAAATACCGATGAAGAATCCGAAACACTCACTGATGCTGGAAATACCGAAAATGAAGTCTCTGAACAGTACCTACTTCGCTTGAACAAATTACAAGAGTGTTTCGATTTAGTCCGGTTGAATATGTCTAGAGCCTTTACGACACAAAGCCGATATTACAATCTACGCCGCCGTGACTGGAGATGTACAGTAGATGATTCAGTAATGAAAAAAGAACATACCCTTTCAGCCGCCGCAGATCATGTGGCCGCGAAACTTGCCCCGAAATATTCCGGTCCGTATAAAGTGGTGAAAGTTTTATCTCCTGTTGTGTACGATTTGAAAGATGCACAAGGGAAGCGTTATAACCGTATACATATTAAAGACTTGAAACCGATTTCAGCGAAACGCTAGTAATTAGAACTTTTCAGGATGAGACCGAGACGTGATTTCCCGCCTCAAGAGAACGATCCCTCACTTTCCTGGGACTTCGAGCGCTACCGACCGACCAGGGAGATAATAGATCTAACCTCCCCCGCAGCTTCCCCGACATTTTTCAGTCAGACCGTCCCTGTAGCCGCCCCCCCCGCAGCCGTGCCCCATCCTGACCCTTCGACTTCCCCAACAATCTCCATGTCCTCAGAAGAATATTCACTACCATGGGAAGACGTGGTAGACTTTGTTATCCCCGACGAATGTCGAGCCTACCTCTCCAGAAGACCTGATGGCCCTGAAACTATATATACCGGGCAACACGCCGCCGCCATCACCTCCCGGTCCTGAACCCGGCACGTATCTGGAAACGGTTCCGCTGGAGACTGTTGTCCGAAGGGAAATATTCATACCACCCGAAGAAGACTGGATCAGATACAGCGAGACGATCACCAGGCACACCGACACACCGACACCCAGTATGGTTTTGAACCGGTTTTTCCGCCAACAACCGCCCCGGCTGCCCATCCCCTAATGGTTGCTGGGCAATCTGAACGGCAGCTTGTGATCAATTTCGCGTGCCGACAACCCAAAGATCATCCTTGGCTGACCGAATGGGTCAATAGGAGCCGTCCGTTCCGGCCCACCGGCTCCGATCCGCGCCGTTGGTGTCGAGTGTACCTACCCGACGACCAAGGTCGCTATTGCAAAATGTATTTACCGCCCTGCAGCGGACCCTAGTACTGTTTTAGTGCCAAGACTGTAAGTTTTTTTTTTGGTTCACTGCCATCGTAGTGGGCAGTGTAGAATCTCTTTTCTTTTTGCGTGAAACCGCTTAAAACTAGTATCGCCAAACCTACGCGAAGTGTGGTGCTCTCCGCTCGCGAAGTTTTGCTCGTGCCTACTATCGCTACTTGATTACAAAACTGTTTTTCATTTCTAGATTTCCGGACTACTTCTTACAGCATGGCTTCCGAATCGCGAATCGAAATACTAGACATGTCCGAGGTGGAAAGTTGGGATGAGGACGATCTCCTATCCAAATCAGTTCTGCGATCCGAGGAACCAGCTGCCGATCCTGACCGATCTGACTCCAATCCTGGTATGGCCGAAAGCTCTCCAATTCCAACCAAACTGTCAATGAGCTCGTCATCTCCGGTTAACGAATCAAGTTCAAATACCCATGTGAGATCAGGAAGCCGTTAGTACTAGAGGGGGTCCCGAAGAAGATTAGACGAGAAACACGGCCAGCGCCAATCCACACCAACAGGTCATCTGACAATCAACCATCCGATGACATTTTCTTGCCCGTTGAAAGGGACTTATGTTAGAGATGTGGATACCCTGGACACCGTCGCGATACCTGTAACCGTGGAAAAACCATATTATTTTGTTCCCGTTGCGGACGTTTTGGTAAGATGTCCCGGGACTGTTCTTGTACGAAGCTGACTCTCAGAACCACATTAATGAAGACGTCTCTTAAGTGTCCCAGCTGCGGTCGTTCCGGACGGCCAACGAAAGACTGTACCTGTACCAGCCGAGAAATTTCCAGACCTACACCGGAGCCAGGAAAATGTTCTGTAACAATCCAAGCACCGCAAATATCCCGTTTCCGGCAAGATGTGGGTATTCAGTGTGACCTCTGTGACCGTGCCATGAAAATTCCGGACTACGCCACTAGGGCCCATCCGCGAGATACGAGGCTGCGGAACGCCTCCACCGTAAGAAGAGTGAGGACACGTTCTTCCCGGCGATATCCCATCCTAAGTACGAGGAGCTCTAGGCTCCAGTAACCCCGTGAGGAATTTGGATAGATGTCCCTGCCGCAAGACCCGATACTGTATTTAATTATTTTTGAATTCATAGTATTTGTGTACAATTCCGAAGTTAGAACATATAGAGTCTATTTTATCTGAATATTTAATCCCGTCCAATAGGCCGTTGTACTGTTAGGAAAATTTAGTTTTTTTTTGCATTTGATTAGAAAAATCTCGTCTGGATTCGCTGCTGAGCAGGGATCAATTCGAGAGGCCTCTAAGGCAGATTTGATTTAAGAGTTACGAAATAATCTCGAGAGTATTCGCTGCTGAGCAGGAATACGAAAGAGAGCTTTTCGGATTCTACTGTAATCTATTCTATCTGAGAATTTGATTTCGTACAATAGGCTGTTGTTTGTTAGTAAAACCTTAGATACAACATATAGAGTCTGTTTTATCTGAATATTTAATCCCGCCCAACAGGCCGTTGTACTGTTAAGAAAATTTAGTTTCCTTTGCATTTGCTTAGAAAAATCTCGTCTGGATTCGCTGCTGAGCAGGGATCAATTCGAGAGGCCTCTAAGGCAGATTTGATTTTAGAGATACGAAATAATCTCGAGAGTATTCGCTGCTGAGCAGGGATACGAAGAAGAGGTTTTCGGATTCTACTGTCAATCTATATTATCTGAAAAGTTTAGTTCGTACAATAGGCTGTTGTTTTGCCAGTAAAACCTTAGTTAGAGCAGTTATAGTCTAGTTTATCTGAGTATTTAATCCCGCCCAATAGGCCGTCGTACTGTTAAGAAAATTTAGTTCGTTTGCACTTGCTTAGAAAAATCTCGTCTGGATTCGCTGCTGAGCTGGGATCAATCCGAGAGGCCTCTAAGGCAGTTTTGATTTAAGGGATACGAAATAATCTCAAAAGTATTCGCTGCCGAGCAGGGATACCCAGGAGAGGTTTTCGCATTCTGCTCGTAGTTTTCTTTATCTGGAATATTTGATTTCATATGATAGGCCGTTGTGTGGATCAGTAAAACCTAGTTTAGTTGAATCTAGTGAAATCGCTAAGAAATTCCGGTGGCTATTGAGATTAAACCGGCAGCTGAGACTAGTTAATTGATTATTTTCTTCCGCTTTATTTAAAAAAAAAGTACACAAATACTGGGAACCGATTTAGTACGCTCTGTTAGTGCAACCATAACGCTTTCTCTGTGCATTTTGACATATTATCACTAGGAACTTTGTACTGTTTTCACCTGCTACGTACTAGCAGAATTCTGCACGTTATTTTCCGCCTCCGTTGTAAAATAGCTAGAATATTTATTGCTTGGTGTCAGTCCACTTTTGGTTTTATTAATAACGTATATCTTTAGTAGTAGATTTTGATATTTTTGTAAAACACTAAAATTGGTTAAATTTCTCATTTATGTAAAATTCAATTTTATTTGTGGAATTAAAATTTATAATTTCTCCAGTAGCGAGTAGTTTCATTTTTTTGATAGTGGTGAGCAATTAAAGCCTGTTTTCACACTACGTATCCGGAAAGGTCTATAACAACAGACCCCTGGAATTACTGAACCTCCATCTGTGGCTACCTTGGTAACTCTCGACGCCGTATTTTCGAGAGTTCGGTGGAGTAAACCACCCCAAAAATCTGGCGTTCGAGGAAATCTAGGAAGGACCGAAGCCGTGGTTGTCATAGTGACGTCCGTGATTCTTTTAAGGAAAGAAAGCACGTCACATTACTTAATTTCCACGAAAAAATGACCGTCATTTTTGCGTTCATGCCAGGCTTACATTTTTGAGTTGTAATAGGCGCCGATTTTTCTACAACTACTTAGAGCTCTAAACTATGAAACAAAATAGTTATAATGAACAATTTTTAGGTTTTTATCATTTTTTCAAGCGATTTTGAAAAATTGATAAATTTCGTCTTATTAATAATTAATTTTTGAAGCGAATTTGGATAACGAAGAAAAATACTCAAAGTACCTAAAAAAAGTTCTCGGAAAGACGCTTCTTTTAAAAAAAACTATTGGCTTTACAGTGCCAGCCTTTTGCACACTTCAAGGATATAACTATCTACTTCTACGCCAAATTGCAGCTCTTAATCTTCATAAATGGCAAAGTCCGAAAATTTTCTGGTCTAACTAACCGATCGGATTGTTCGACATCTCCTTCTCTTTGTAATTCAATACTCTACAACGTATGTTCTTTACAAAATTCATATTGATCAAGTACTTTCCGTTTTATGAGCGAAATACTAAAAAAAACGTTTTTTTTTCTTAATAACACTGCACAGGCAGATTGCTGCAAATATTTTCTTTGATATCTCATTCTCTTTGTTATTTAATACTCTACAACATCTGTTCTCTACGAAATTCATATTGATGAAGTAGTTTTGTCACTCTAGGTTCTAAAAATATTGTAATTATAATATTAAATTATATTTGGCATTATTTTTATTGTTACAACAATAATAGTTATTCCGCAAACACTCTCGATCTATGACGTTTATAATCTCAGCACCTATTCGGCCAAATTAAACGCATTTTTTTAAAAGGAGCGTCTTTTCGAGACCTTTTCTAAGGTACTTTGAGTATTTTTCTTCGGTATCCAAATTCGCTTCAACAATTAATTATTTAAAAGACGAAATTTTTCAACTTTTCAAAATCGCGTGAAAAAATGGTAAAAACTTAAAAATTGTTCATTATACCTATTGTGTATTATAGTTTAGAGGTCTAAGCAGTTGTAAAAAAGCGGCACCTATTACAACTCAAAAATGTAAGCCTGGAATGAACGCAAAAATGACGTTAATATTTTCGCGGAAATTAATTAACAATTGATTCATGTAAAAACTATCAGGCTAATTTAATCGGCCTTTGGCGTATTGTTTTATACTATAATAAGGTTCTTAAATACCAATTTAAAGCGTGATTGGATGATTTCTTATCTGCGAAACAAATGCTTTAAAATAATCTCGTTTTTTAGCTACTTTTTTCGAATTTATCGCCATTTCTCAACGAAAAAATTGAATATATCGATTTCAATCTAATTCTTTCTTGTAGAGAATTTCATGAAGAACAAATTCGTAAGTATACTCTTCTTCTCTATCTTGCATATTTAAAGAGTTATATTAAGAAATATCGATAAAAATGGGCGATTTTTGCGTTTTTTTGCAGTTTATGATTTTTTCTGCAAATAGCACAACTTTTTCTGCTGGCGGACCTCCATATTTTCTTTTCTTAGATGATTTCCGAGAAATTCCAACCAATATCCAATCTACGTCAAGACACAGCCGAAGGTTTGGGGTCTAATTCTCCTGGACTATCAACCAACCCGACCCTCTCAATCACACACTCAACCCTTCACCGAACGCGCACACAAACCCCAATATAAAGACACCCAACCCCCGCCCTGCAGAGGAAACGTATCCTATATCAGGGCCCTATCTCGAATATCTCCATTATATCCAACCCTTAAAAACAAACAAACCCAAATAAATCTCTCTCTCTCTCTATCTCCCTCTCTCGTCAAATATTTTTTAAATGTATCACAATGTGACGTCATGCACACAGACAGACAAGTTTAGAACGCCTTGATATCATATCTTGTTTTATTTTATCATACACATAACACAATTATTGACCTCCCCTGTATTCATCATAGGCATGGCCTGTTTCCTTATAATAGCGTATGTGTATCAAAAACGTTTTCAAAATTATATCGAGAAAAAAGAACAGGAGGAAGTTCCATCTCCATCAAGATAAGAAATTCTTTTTGTTTTATTCGTGTCTTATAAAACTTCTCCCGAGAATGGACAAGTTACATTGTAACAAATCAATGGTGTGTTGTATAGACTCTGATTGTGAGGCACGTGCAATGTTCAATATAAAAAATATTATAAAAACTCTAACGCTGAACAGACATAAATCGTGGAATCGGACAGAATATATCTCACATTTCATCATAATTCACTATTATATGGTGAGTAATAAAGTTCAGTCAATGAATAATTTTGAACAATTTGATTTCTCGAGACGAAAATATAATTTACTGGAACTGTGCTAACACCGGTCATATCAGATTTTAATTTTATGAGATTCACTGGACTGAATATCGCGAGTTTAGCAAAGAGATTAAAGAAAGTGACTCATTATAATATATAATTTGTTGTATCCGCTTGGTTGCATTTTTTTCTCAAATATTTTTGGACGAAAAGTGTCGCCCTGTTACCCAATTATATAGTAGATATGGAAATTAGCATTCTATGTAATTTTCACGAAATATATTAACATTTGAGATTGCAATGAGTGAACCAATATCTTTCTGATCCATTCCGAATATCAAATCGATCGAGTAGAGAACAATACTATTCGAATCACAATTACAACAAAATCTCTAACATATTTTAAAGTAATATGTAAAATATCCAGTCACCATACTCCGGCAAAGTATCTGCATGATTTTGAAATAGATCTGTGGTTTGAATTCTAGTTTTAATACGCATTTCTTAGTCTTTGAAGTCATGTAATGATTTACACAGCAAATATCGAAGCTCATATTTGAATTATATTCAGTCCCCTACTGTTACCATTTACACAAGTTTACTCGTGAGTTGTCGACGTTTCTTCTTTGGTCATGCCAACTATTGTCAGTGAAAATCACAATTTCATTAATATTTTTTATAATGTTAGTCGGATTCATATCAATTATTCATTATTCAATATTGTTACGAAATCGCACAGTGGTGTAGTCCCTGAATCCGACTCTGTCTAATACTATAAATAGTGTTTTAAATGAAACTCAGTGTTTCTAGCTAATTCCACAATATGATGAAAATTGTTGAAAATTCTAAAAAATTGACAATTGTTTCGATAAATTAATATCATCGTCAGAATGACAGAAGTTACATTTCACTTGATGCCTACCTGATGCTTAGTAGTTATTTTTGGCTAGACCAAGAAGTGGCCTAACTTGTGATTGACTTAATATATGTCAATAGAAAGGAGAAGATGTTATAGTACAAATATTTAAGCTTAGATATTATTAGCCCTATGGTGATATCCTGGATATCATTTTTCCAAATAAGATCATGTATAACTGTGCAATGATTTAGAAAACCAGGAAAACAATATTTGCTGATCTTTACAATTATCACTTGAGAAGACAGTTTATTAGTAGAGAACTCCCTAGATTTATCTGTTCATTGACAACTTCATACAGTGGGTTTCTTAAATGTCTTCTAACTTCCAATTCTTCAAGGAAATCCAGTTCTTTCTCCTTTTCACAGATATGCAGCACTTCTAGTTCTGTGTTATGTGTCAATGAATGATTGGTGTCAAGTAGATATTTTGCGTAGTGGGATTCATCTAGTGGTTCTAATCTGTATGCTCGTAAGTGTTCACTCTATTGGATTTCAAAATTTCTAAGGGTCTGACCCAAATAGACAGCGTTACATTCTGGACATTTGATTTCTTTAATGGTGGTACTTTTGTTTTTACATTTAACAATTTTGTACTAACGTTACTTTCTGTTTTAAAAGAAATTTTTGTATTCGTTGCTAAAGACATTATCTTCAAAATATTATTAGAAATATTTCCTGCATATATGATTGTTTTATGAGTTTTTAATTCATCAGTTTGTTTAGGAAATATTAGTTGTAATGCCACTTTTTTATTAATTAGCTTATTTATCATATGTAATGGATAACCGTTGGATGTTGCTATTTGTCTAATTGTATTAATCTCTCTATCAAAATTACATTTGTTCATAGGAACTAATAAAGCTCTATATATCATTAAATTATATGCTGCTAGTTTATGTGAAATGGAGTGATTGGAACTATATGGAATTGTCAAATCAGTGTGTGTTGGTTTTCGGTAAATTGAATAATCAAGTACATTATTAACTCTTTGAATTTTTGAATCAAGAAAATTGATGAGCTCTTTTCTTCAATTTCTAATGTAAATTTAATTTTTGGGTGTAAATTATTAATGTGGTTGAAAATACATCTAATTGTCGTTCACTACCCATAAAACAAGCTAATATGTGATCTACATATCTATACCAAAATAAAACATTTTTCGAAATATTGCTTTCAGAGATCTTTCTTTCTGAACTGTCCATAAATGAACGGTTTCAAAGATTAAAACTAACTTTTCCGCATCTGTGGCCCTGAACAATATTTTATGATGAAATTGTTACTTTTATACATCGTGCTAACAAACCGAAATTTCTCCAAAAATAACCAAAAATTTAGTATATCCGGATTTTTAGGACCCGCTGTACTTGCCCTAAGCAACTGAAATTCAATAGGCTATATCTGAGAGACACCTTGAACAATATTCAATCATTAAATTAATCAATCGTATACTCTCTGGAGGCTGTATCGTGCTAACAAACTTCTCCAAAAATTACAAAAATTTGGTACCTCAAGTACCATAGCTCCCGTTTTAGTGGCTTTAGTAAGCTGAATATCAATAGGGTTAATCATAAAATTGATCACTTGTATATACTCCGGAGGCTGTATCGTGCTAACAAACTGAAACTTCTCCAAAAATGACAAAAATATCGTACTTAAAGTACTGTAGCACTTGTTGTATTGGCTCTGGTGACCTGAATAGCAATAGGGTTTATCAGTGACATGTCTTGAATAATATTCAATCAAGAAATTGGTAACTTGTTGAACTCCGGAGACTCTATCGTGCTAACAAACTGAAATTTCTCAAAAAAATGACAAAATGTGGTACTTCAAGTACCATAGCAACCGTTGTACTGGCTCTGGTGACCTGAAAATCAATAGGGTTCATCTGTGACATGTCCTTAACAATAATAAATCATAAAATTAGTGACTCATTGCACTCCGGAAGCTGTATCTTGCTACCAAGACATGAAAGGTAAAGTGGTCGACGACAACGACGACGACATACAGGACTTTTTATCTAAAAACCGTTTATGCGTGTTGTTGTTGATGGGAAACATGAAAATAACTCAAACAAAAATTTCCAACTTTTTTTGGGGTAAACCAATACTTTTCTCGCATATAGATAGGTTGGGCGGAAAAAAAATGTTTGCTAAAATAGGTGATATAGGGCTTCCCATTGATAAACCTTCATTTTGAATATAGATCTTATTGTCAAAAGTGAAATAATTCTGATTAATACATACATAAATAAATTGAGTATATCTGAGATTATTCCTGGATTAATATTTTTATCTTCTACTAATTTTCTAACAAGTATTAGACATTCTTTAGGAGGAATTTTAGTGAACATATTAGTAACATCTAACGAAATAAGTTTATAGTTATCTTGCAAGTTGATTTCTTTTAATTTTTTTATTAGTCCTATTGAATTTCTAATTGAGTATTTTGATGGATATTCGTAACTATTAAGTATATTGTTGAGCCTCTTTGCCAATATATTATTAGGAGTATTAACATAAGAAACTACAGGTCTAATTGGTTTCGTTATTTTACGTAATTTAACGGTTCCATATAATTGTGGACAATGAGGATTCTTATGTATGATAGACCTCTTTTCGTAATCACTTAAAAGATAATTTGAATTATTAACAATATCCCTTACGTTATTAGAAAACTTTTTTGTTGGGACTGCTTTAAGAACTTTTACATTGCTAGATTCTATAAAGTTATATATTTTTGAATTATAATTTTCAGTTGTCAATATGACAGTTGTGTTCCCCTTATCAGATTTTGTAACTGCTAGGTTATTATCTTCTACTTTCTTTTTGATTGCATTTAAAACTGAAATGTCATTTTTTGATTGACCTTTAGGTTCTGAAGGTTCAATATTTTTGATTGAATTGGCAATTTTTGATTTCTCATTAAGAAAATTATTTCAATTTGATTTTAAAGCTATTTCTGACTCTGTAGCTATAATTTGTTTAATATTCTTCGAAAATTTTGGTGGTATGCTATACTTTAAACCTTTATTTGAAAATTCTATTCCACTATTAGTAAAATTGGTGTCTGAAAGGTTTTCAAATCGCGGTGCAAAGTGTGTTGGTATGTAGGTACTTACAGTTTCATGATGTTTAGAGTATTGAATTTTATGTTGTGTGTGTTCCAGATTCTGTAGCTTTTGTTAAATTTCTTATGCTTCATCGTGCTGACACTTTCTCTAATTCTGTCATTTAAACAGTCAAATTCTACTGGATGTAATTGGAACGTGAGTTCTGAATGTACAACTTTTATATAGTTGTCAAAGCAGTCCCTCACTTTAAACCATTTCTTACATTCTTCTTTTATCCAAACTCGTTGAGCACATTTTATAGCTTTTTGTTCTTGTGGTGTTTTAGTGTGACATTTTATATTCACATAATTTGGTATTACCTTTTTCCTAAGGCATTCTTGATTGAACCAAATGTTTTGTGATGATTTGTGAAGTTTTTGTAGTAACTTCTGGTACAGTCGGGTCAAATCTTCTCTCGAAGATTTTTCAATGAAATTAACTGTCTCGACCCTCACTTCGTGGAATCTACTCATATTAGTGTTTCAAATGAAACTCACTGTTTCTAGCTAATTCCACAATATAATGAGAATTGTTGAGAATTGTAAAAAAATGACAATTGTTTCGATAAATCAATATCATCGTCAGTATGACAGAAGTTACATTTCATTTGATGCCCACCTGATGTTTAGTAGTTATTTTTGGCTAGACCAAGAAGTGACCTAACTTGTGATTGACTTAATATATGTTAATAGAAAAAAGATGAAGATGTGATATTACTAATATTGAAGCTTAGATATTATTAGCCCTATGGTAATATCCTGGATATCATTTTTCAAATTAAGATCAGTATAACTGTGCAATGATATAGAAAACCAGGAAAACTATATCTGCAAATCTTCACAATTATTACTTAAGACGACATTTCATTAGTGGAGAACTCCCTAGATTTATCTGTTCATTGATAACTTCATATTGTGGGTTTCGTATATGTCTTCTAATTTCCAATTCTTCAAGGAAATCCAGTCAAATTACATAAAATAACGAAGCCAGTTAGACCTGTAGTTAATACTCTTAATAATATATGGGCAAAGATGCTTCACAATATACTTGATAGTTACGGATATCCATATAAATACTAAATTAGAAATTCAATAGAGCCAATCAAAAAATTAAGAGCAATCAACTTGCAAGATAACAATAAACTTATTTCGTTTGATGTTACTAATATGTTCACTGAAATCCCTCCTAAAGAATGTCTAATACTTGTAACAAAATTACTAGAAGTTAAAAATATTAATTCAGGAATAATATCAGATATACTTAATTTATTTGATGTATGTATTAATCAGAATTATTTTACTGTTGACAATAAGATCTATATTCAAAATGATGGTTTGCCAATGGGAAGCCTCATATCACCTATTTTAGCAAACATTTCCATGGACAGTTTAGAAAGAAAGATCTTTGAATGTAATATTCCGAAAAATGTTTTATTTTGGTATAGATATGTAGATGACATATTAGCTTGTTGTATGGGTAGTGAACGACAATTAGATGTATTTTTCAACCACATTAATATTTTACACCCAAAAATTAATTTTTTTAGAATTTTCAACAATTTTCATTATATTGTGGAATTAGCTGGAAACAGTGAGTTTCATTTAAAACACTAATATGAGTAGATTCCACGAAGTAAGGGTCGAGACATTTATTTTACCATATATAAAGTTTAAATTTATGTAGGAGCGAACTGATTTCTTGGAAGGATTATTTATTTTTTTGTGATTGTTTCTATAGAGATTTCCAAGAAGGTATATTGTGTGTTGGGGGACGTATACTAGAAGTTTCCGGAATCTGAAGGTTCAAGAAGGTGGTTTTAATATATAAGAGACTGCCCATCAGAGGCGAATCTTCATACAGTTTGATTTCATAGCGAATGGAGCAGATCAAGTTAACAATAATAGTAAACAGTGATTCGATTTAAATTGAAATTAAGTGTGTACATAAATTAAGGATAAGTGAATAGATAAATTATGTAAGTACATATACCGTGTGTATAAATGTACCCCACCCGTTGTGATAAAAACTATTTAAGTAGGTAAGCAGAACATTACATTGGTATCAGGTGTGGGATGATATAAATAAACAGCTACGTAAAAATGGACAAAAGACTAAGTGTCCTTAAAGTGACGGAATTAGAAGCAGAATTGGAAAATCGCGAGTTAGTAACGTCCAGGAAGAAGCATGACTTAGTAAATAAACTCAAAATGGCACTGGCAATGTGACGACTTGGAGCCAGAAGAAATATTTTTATTTAAAGTCGAGACTTGCATCTTAATCTTGTCAGTTTCAGCTAATATTTCTGCTAATATGGGCGAGGAAATTTCAACTAAGTATCGAGATCTGGTGAAGACTGCTAGAACGTCAGCTGTCAAACACAAAATCGGTACTGGTAATGTCAAGCCAATTATGCAATCAGCTCGAAGACTACCACGAGCGCAGAGAGAGGAAGCTGAGAGAATAATTCGTGAAACGGAAGAAGAGAAAGTCAGTCATGCTTGTTAAGAAAAAGGATGGAACTACGAGATTCTGCGTAGAATATCGCCAGCTAAACAACGTGACGAAAACCCTCTACCTAGAATCGACGACATGCTACACACTGGCCGGGAGCAAACTGTTTTCCACCTTGGACCTGAAGTCGAGTCATTGGCAAGTAGAAATGAATCCAGAAGACAAAGAGAAGACTGCTTTCACCACCGGATCTAGGTAATGGTAATGCAACGTCACGCCATTTGGGCTATGTAATGCGCCCGTGACATTTGACAAATGTCTTGAGAGGGTTATCTTGGAAGACATGCCTTGTCTATTTAGACGACATCGTAGTACTGGGAAAGACATTTGAGGAACACCTGAATAATTTGGAATAAGTATTCAAACTACTTCAAGCTGCCCAGCTCATGTTCAAATCGAAGAAATATCAGCTATTCCAAAATTCAGTCAATATCTGAGTCATATAGTGAGCAATAAACGAGTGGAGGTGGATCGATCCAGCAATTGCCGCAACCAACTGACAACCATCAAATTAGGAGTTTCCTTGGACTTTGCACATACTGCCGAAGATTTATCAGTAAGTTTGGAGATATTGCCACTAACTCGACTCACGGAAGAAACCAGAGCTTTCCATTGGGACTAAGACTATCAAACGGCTTCTCAAACCTTGAAGTCACATTTAACCACGGCGCCGATATTAAGATATCCTTTACCATAGGGAGAATTTATTCTTGATACTGACGCAAGCAACGTAGGATTTCGAGGAGTGTTCTCACATATCTAAGGAGGGCGAGAAGGAGTTCTGGGATATTTCATTTAAGACCTCTTCAATCCAGTTCGAAACTACTGCGACACGAGATGAGAACTTTTGACTGTAATGAAGTCCGTGGAACACTTTTACCAGTATCTCTATGGATGGAAGTTCTTAATTTAGACTGATCATGCAGCAATCAAGTGGTTAATGCAGTTCAAGAATCCCTAGGATCAGACCGCTAGATGTCAACTTCGAACATCGTGCTGGTGTGAGACACCGAATTGACGACTTCCTGTCTAGACGGCCGTGTCCAGTAGACTGCCCCCACTGCAACAATGCGGAATCTAAGGAAGCTGCAGTTTCAAGAACTACATTAGTTGACGAAGAATGGTCACCCACCAGGATTAGAGAATATCAGGAGAATGATCTTTACCTAAAAATGATTTGACAATGGAAGGTAGAAAATCGGCGACCTACCTAGCAAGAAATGTCAACATTTCCACCGACAATCGAGGCATATTGGGGTCAGTGGGACTCACTTGTCCTGGAAGAAGGGCTGTTGGAAAGGGTCCTTGAAAACGATGATAGTTCCGAGATGAGAAGATAGGTAGTTGTCCTGAGAACGACAGAAGCTGAGGTGATTAGGAAGTTACACGACAATCCATCAGGAGGTCATGTGGGAGTGTGTAAAAATTTTTTCATATATTTTTATTGATCTTATGTAGCAACTCCAATGTTTGTTTCATAAGTGCGAACGGCAGCTTTTTTGGTCGGCGAGCATAAGCCATGGGAACTGTTGCTTAGTCTGAGAATGTTGGTACTTGAAAATATGTTGAATGGAAAATAGTCTACCCGCGGGCGCCACTTTATTTTTACCAGTAGTTATAAACCTCACCAAAATAAAGAAACATGAAGATAAGATAACTTAGAAATTTACTAAAAAGATTATGAAAATATTAAAGGTGTGGACCATAAGAATAAACACAGATTAGTTGTTGCTACTACATTTATTGAACAATAAAAAAATATGTACTAGTTGATAACGCACCCAACAAGCAGTATGTAGATGATAAGCGACTTTAACAAAAATATTATACTAACTGACAACCCCACTCAACATGTAGTATGTTGATAATATAAAAATTTAACAAAAATAGAATACTCACCCATAAAATTTTTCTACTTGAACACTCGAAATCAAGTAAAGTTGATCAAGACATGTTAAAATGTAGTTTCTACAGATTATAGCTATAATGTGTTTCTACTGTTAACTACTTATAGAACTTGATATTCCAAATTTAAATTTAGATTTAACAATGTTCCCAAAGCATTAAATTATATTTTATATACTTATACATCTATGCATCGATTTGCAAGAGCGCAGGAAAATATATTTAAATGTAAGTTGAAAATAACTGAAATGCCATATATATATATATATATATAGAAATGTTACAGAAAAAAAAACTGAAACCTGTATCCTAGTGGTTGGAAGTTATCTTTCAAACCTGACCCTACGAACATCTGGCAGTGGTGTGTGTGAGTAAAACGGACTCACGTGGTCCTGTCTAACAGCTTTGTGGGGCTTGTCTAACAGTTTTGTGAGGGTTATTCCTGCATAACTACACCTGGAGGGTTATTGTCCTGGTGGGAAGGATTCTCTTTCGTATCCTTCCGTCCACGATCTGGATCCATGAACCTCACTATCAAGAGTTGTACAGTCGCAATGGCGATTGTCCAAAATGGCCTCTCCTCAAACAAGGCTGGCCGCGTCATTGGGTCAATATTCGCCGTGGAGATGATCCCTATTAAAAAAGTTGTCTCGTGATACCGAAACAAGTTATTCTTAGGCTAACTTACCCTGTCGAAACGAAGGGGACACAAAAGAAATCAAGGCAACTAAGCCCAACAACAAAATCCAACAAATCCTTCCTTTCTCTATCGTCGGATTTATATAAAGAAAGCATTTTTCAAAAAAAACCCAAGCTAACCGGTTGGATGACATTTCAACAGTTTGTTAACTCGGAAAGATCATAGACAACAGATTCTTAACAAATTCTATGACTCGGCCTGTAACCGATTGACATTCCAGCTACCGCATCATAGAAATTACTCAACTGGCGGACAAAACCCCACTCGACTGGAGGTCGCTACATTTGACATTATTACTGACCTCCAATTTACTTTTATGTATTGCATCATTGCTACGAGCAAGACTCATGCGATACAAAGAAACGCGCTGGCGAATGCATTAAGCTTACAAGCCAATACACAAAGAAGAAGAAGAATTAACTTGTACATGTGTCTCCCACCACTGACATTTGCTGATATTTTTAATAACAACTAGTTAATTACAATTATTTAATATGTACAAAGGAAAATCGAAAGAGGTAAGCACACATTTTATTTGTACTACTTATGACTAATACTTATTTCTTAATTTCAGGTTCTTGAAATTAAAACAGCTCTGGAAAGATCATAGTATTTTGTAAATCCTTTTGAAATGGACGAAGATATGGAAAATAAAAGTTTGGGACCTAATTACCAGTTATATATTGTTTTAAATACCTTCAACTTTATATAATAAAACATGGAAGTGTATCCTTAGTAAACTCGTTCTTTATTTAGGTGTCTGAAATGAGTAAGTTATATTTAAAATGCTACAAGTGAAGAAAACCCTTCAGCGAGTCCGCGAAAAGTTTTATTAGATCTACGGCTCCGACCATGTGAAGAACTGGTACAAGAAATGCACTACTTGTGCTACGAGTAATGGACCACATCGCAAGTGAAAGGAACTCATGAAACAATGTAATGTTGGAAGCCCTTTCGAAAGGATAGCTTTAGATATCGCTGGACCATTTTCGACGACAGAAAATTGTGGTAAATACATTCTGATTGTAATGTTTTTGGGCCAGATGTCTGCGTACAGCAGTCACTGACTCCCATGCCAGCACATATACCTGGCTGGGTCGCAGAGAGAAAAAAATGTTTTCCTATAATTTATTTGCCAAGCTTGTACTAGGTAAGTCTTGCATCTGGCTAAATTTCTGTACAAATCCTCATGGATAAAAGAGAACTAAAAATACATATATTACCTAGAGCTGCTGAAGAGGACTCTGAAATAAAAAAGGAAGAAAGTAAAGAAAATATAGCCACAGGGCTTCGCAGAGCTACTGACCGCCTGAAACCCAAGAATATGTAATTTTAAAATAATTTGTTATTTAAGTAATTTCAGGATTATTCCTATTAGTTTTTTATTTATAGTTTTATTATTATTGTTTTTTAATAGTGCCACCTCTGACTTCCTTTATTATTATTGTTTTGATAATTTTTCAGATTAATCGAGAAAAAAATGTTTCAAAATATATACTTATTTCAATTCAAATACCATATAAGGAAAAAAATTACGTCACATGTGCGTCATATCTATGTCAGAAATGTCGAAAAGGTACGTACAAGAGATGTTAAACAGGGTGGACAACGTACGTACTACGTACGTCTTAAAGATATCCAAACGAAATAACCGTACGTACATAAGACGTACGCTACGTCTGAGGTCTACGTACGTAATATGTCCCTAAGATGTACGTAGGTTTATTGGGACGGTATAGAGACACATGATGTAGAGGTGGAGCTTAATACAATGTATTACATTGATTCCACCATGTCAACTCTTTGAAGTATGTAACTGGAAATAAGGGAGATTTTATATTTTGAAACCAGCTCCACCATCACACAATGTTGCAGAATAATGTGTTGTATTGCAGAATAAAAAAGAGTAACGAGTTATGCCTACTGGGTATTTGGAAAGTAAATAATTTCTTGTGAGAATTCTTCCAATTATTTGTATAATTAGAAAAAAAGAAAAGACGCAGCTTTTTGATCATTCTGGTACTTGAAAAAATATGAAGAATTTGGAATTGGTTGTTACTCATTGAAACGTTTATAGGGACAGTCCAAGCACAAGTTTATTATTTTCTGAAATTTTTTCAACTCTTTATTATGAAACATACGTTTTTGTTAATGATTTCCTTTAGCCATGATAGTTTTTGGGCTTATTGAAATTTATTTGACATTTCACAGTGCAGAAGATTTATTCCGGTACAGATTTAACTTGAATCTTTTGGAAATATTGCTTTTTAACAATAGTCGGTATATTTAATTTTTGTATCACGGTCGTGATCGTCAATAAATAATATACATATATAACAAGTTTTTTTTTCAAATAATTTCATGAAATTGAACATTTGATGAACGTAATCGCGAAATACAATACAGTGTACATAATGGATTAACATACAAAAATAAACAGATGAGGAATGTGGTATTTTCAACTGGCATTCTCGTTTTCCGCTTCTCTGGATAAATTATAATGTATGGATATCATCCAGCATATATGGACATATATGAAATGAGTGATGATTGGTATAAAATCAATGCCAAACTGGTTTTGCGAGAATAAAAATACATAATTCTTAGTAGAATATGGATATTAGGCGAATTTCGCAAATAAATCAAATAGACCCAACAGATTATTTGGAAAAAAATTATCTTTTACCTGAATTTTTCAATGGAATAATAGCTTCAATAATTTATTATCCAACAGGGAATCGAAGGTCCTCTAGTTGATATATCATTTAAATTGCTGTTTCACAGCACTATGTATAATTAATTTTTAGAAGAATTGCAGATATGTACATACATATATTTGGCATATCTAGGTAGATATTCCATAAAATTAACGGGTTATGACTTCGTGTTAGGAACTATTATCATGAAACTAACGAATAAATCCGTAAAAAGCTGACAAATCTGTTAGCTGTGAGGCCAGAAGTTAATTCAGGAGACACAGAAACAAAAATGATGTTTTTACAAACCCATCCCACTATTAAATTTTATTTCTAAATTGTTCCAAAAAAAATTAATGAAAATGATCAAATAGATCGGGTTTAGGACTAATAGCAGATATAATCTGAAAGTTGAAGATATATTCAACTGTATTCGACTAGGAGTTTCTCTGGAAAGTTGGGCTAATCTATAAGGTCCGCTTGCCATTATGTTAATTTCAATTGTAGCGAGGTGTGCGAGCAATTAGGACAAGCTATTAAAGATGCCGGAGGGTAGAGGTGGGTTGAAAGTAAAACGGCGCCACTATTTTTCTAGCTAAGCCAAAACAAAGGCTTTCCTCGTGGTTCTGGAACTCCCTAGCAGCTAACGTTTTATCAACAGGAAAAAAAATAACATGATATATTCGTATTATATTTAAAAAAAAAAGATAATAAACTTGAAACAAGTCATAGCAGGAGTCTGCCGACGAACAAATAAAACAACAGAGTAGAACACTATATTTGATCTATTCAACTCAATTAATGAAAAAAATGTTTATGCATGCAGGGATGTTAGTGTAAAAAAATACATGTAGATATAATCAAAGATAGTAAAGCTAACAAAACAAAAATTTCAACAATATCCAGGTGTTGGTGTTGCTGTGAGTTGGTGAAATGTAGCTGTACTTTAAACTTTCTCATAAGCAGCTAGCTGCTACTTAGAATATGCTCTTGGCGTGTACGAAGAACTTGTAGCCCGTACTCAAAACCCGAAAATACAGTCAGTGCTAATTAGGCTTCAAATAATAATTATAAAATGGTATAGGAAGACTCAAAAATATTAAGTTAATTTGACATGATAGGAAGAAATGTAAGGAATTGAAAAGTTACATAAGCTATCGAAGGTGAATCAAACTGCATATATCTAAAATTAATGAGAAGAAATAGTATATTACATAACGATTGCGGAAAGTGACATTTTTCACACGAGTGGGAAGTATTGTTTCACGAGGCGCAAGCCGAGTGAGATAATCCCACGAGTGTCAAAAATCACTTTCGCACAAGTTATGTACACTATTTTTCCTACGACCACGCGATATACTTTTATCTAATCAGGCATGTACAATCTTGCGTTTTTATGTAGATGTGAGAGGTTTCATATATGTGTATTTGTAATTACTTTATATAGTTTTGATTACTTACCTTAGAAAGTAGCCCAGAAAATTGTGATTTTTATGCGATGAAAAAGAGTGCCTTCATAAAAAAGTTAGAATAAATATTGGTACACAAAATATTACGAACATTTATTTTAACAACTAACAACAATTGGGAAAAGAACATCAGAAATAAAACTGTTTTTGTTACATGAATATTGCGATTCAGAATTAATTATTTATTTGAATCACTGTAAACATTAAAAGTAAAATTATTATTAGTGCAATTTATAAATTGGAAGATGAAAACACACTTTGTTTTTAAGAATAAATAAACTGTTATGTATATTTTCTTAGCGCTCTAAGTATCTTTGATAAGAATACAACGTAACAGCGATGGAATGGCATTTCAACATTCAATTTGACAGCTTTTTTATCCGTACACGTATGGATAAGTTTTTTTTCCGTACCCGTATGAATAAAGGCCACTTTCCATAGAACTAGACAGTGTGATATAGGTAACTTTCCTATGTGGTCGTAGGAAAAATATATTTTTAAAGTCTTTTAGCCAAATGGAAAAATTAGATATTAATTAAATAGGAATCTCTTCAAAATAAATCGGCAAAATTTATAAAAATAATATCTCAGAAGCATATCTAAAATTTATAAGTTGAAACAAATAATAAATTGGGATCTTTCTGCCAAATGAAAAAATCAGAAATTAATTAAATAATAAAAAATATAGACTTTATATAGTTTATGTACAGTGTGTCCCAAATTGGTATGTTTTTGCAAACTAGGGGAGATAGAGAAAAGTAGTTAAGTTGTTATCACTTTTTTTTTTGTTAAAGTGATAATTGCCGAGTAAAATTTTCAATACGTCCCTTTATAAGATATATACAGGGCGATTGTTGAAAAGTATAAAAACTTTACAGGAACTTTTGATAAAAATATTATGGGAGATTTCAGTGGCGCATAATATTTTTTTTGAGGTATCGCAAAGGAAATGTGATACCAACTTATGTTTTTTAGATGGGACACCCTATATATTTTGACATATATCGTTTCGATAAAAAGATTCTGTGTATTACAGTTTTCGTCAAGAACTTGTTCTAAATTGTTGCTGAGGTTGATGTCTTGTTTTGATTGATGAAATTTTGAGCAACCAGTTATTGATTGTTTGACAGTAAGCTGCGTCTTGCATAATTCGCATTTTGGGGATTCACTTATAGTAATTAAGTAACTTTAGTAAGCTTGGTGTGGCGTATTCGTAACCTAGTCAGTTTAACTTGAAGGGATCTTTTGTTTATTGACTTCGACCGAAGTTTCACTTCCAGTTTCACGTCGCTTAGTTTTGTGACGCTCTTGCGTCGCTACGTATCGGATTGGCGCCTTGACTACAGGTGACGGGTTGCCTCGGGCGCCAGTTTATTAAAGTGGTATGCTCCACTCGCACCGGACAGCGTCAGTGAAGAATTAAAATACTCCAGGGGTCACTTTATGGTGGTGACAAGAGTGTTGCGGCCGGTCGGGCAGATTTTAGTTGCCTCCCCGGATTCGTAACCTGGGTATTAGCTGCTTAACGTTATTACCTTTTTGCGGAGGTTTATTGGTAGCTGGAGTTGGAGAGAAGAGAAACCAAAACTAACTTATTTACAAAGAGTCTTTATTACACAAAGAGCACTCGGAAAATGTAATCAACTAAACTAAATGGTTCGTCCTCTAATTCGGGTGGGCGGGACAAAAGCACTAGTTCTAACTACTATACGACCGGTCCAAATGGTGTCCTACGGTAAACTTCTACGTTAAGTAAAACAACTATATGCAAGCGTAAACAAAATGGGGGGGGGGGTGCGGTGAACGGTTAGCGGAAGCGGGTGTGTGCCATGCAGAACTAATGCGGATTGCAAGCGACCCTCTAGGTCAATCAAAGCGCTACTTTCGGGGATACGGCTCTTTGTAGCCATTTTACTAATAATCGTAATCGGTATAGCTTCCTTGCTGAACGGTAAGAAACCTACTTTTCCCTTACCAACTGCTCGTATCTCTAGACGGGTGACTCTAATCAATGAACGGACGTTGCGAATCAGTTCTACGTACTCGATTACCTATTAAACGAGGGATCACACCGTGGGGTTGGTCCTCGGTCAAGCCGCAGCTTGCCACCTGTCAGAATGACAGGTCAGCGGATTCCGACGGATTCGGGTATAATACGGTGCCCTGAAGTGTTTGCGGTGTGTTTCGGGCCTTTAAAGTGACGGGATCAATTTCACCACCTCAAAAAGGGTTTTGCTCAAGTAGTTAATGAAGAGTTTTCATAATCCATGACGCCACGCTGTGTCGAAAGCTTTTGTGATATCGATAAAAACTGCAAGGCAATATTGTTTATTTGTGGAAGATTCGTGGATTTCGGATTCCAAATCAATGATATTGTCTAATGTTGACCTGGTTGTGTGACGATAATCGCATTGCACTTTTATTAAAAGGTTTCTGTCTTCTTATGTCCACAATAGTCTTTTATTCATGATGTTTCGCATTATTTTGCTTAGTACGTTGTCAAGAGATATTGGTCGGTATAAAATTGATCTAGTTCTTGGGCAGTTTGCCTTTGGTATGGGTATGACGATTGTCTGTGACCACGTGGATGGGAAAATATTTATTGTCGAAATTAGGTTGAATATTTGGAGAAGGTATTACTTGCCAATATGTGGGAGTTTTTGGAGAAATATTAATGGAATGTCATCAGGGTCCTGGGGCAGAATTTTTGGTTGTGTCTAACGAGAAATTTAGTTCATCTACAGTTAACAGGATATTAAGTATGTTGTTGTCATGGTCATCGTAATCTGAGTATTCGGATTCTTTTGTAGTTCGAAATATCAGAAAGTAGTTTGAGTTGCTCGAATTGTGCTCAAAATGTGTTGCTAATAATTCGGTCATGTCTTCGTTATTTGAGAACGTGCTATTGTTATGAGATATAGAAGGAGTTTTTCTAAATTTGTTTTTTCCTAATATTTTTCTTAGATTTTACCACACTGTACTTAAAGGTGTGGAGCTGTTTATGTTGGATGTAAACGCTCTCCAGGAGTTTTTTATTGCATTTTTTGTGATGTATCTTACTTGGGCTCTTTTCCTCTTGTAGTCGAAATCACATTGGGTCAACTTCAACAGAGCCATGCCCAATGGTACTTGTCCACAATAGGCGTATTACTTCTTCAGTCTAACTCCATTAGTTGAAATTTCTGGGTAGCTGCATTTGTTTATGAAGTGTATTGCACCTTTTGTTTTGCCTACAAATGAAAGACATTTATTCAAGATCATTATTATTATTATGAGTGATTATATTACCAACAAAAAGACATGTAATTTCAAGCAACCTAGATGGTTTTCCTTCTTCCATAACAATACCATCAGGTGAGTACCCTAACCATGGATATAGCTGGCAAATAATGAACCCAGATTCAATTACATTCGCTCCCAAATTTTGCTTGTAATTGTTAAGAACTTCTTTTTCATGATTGATACCGTGCTGTACAAATTTATTAGTTTTTGGAAATTGGAATGTTTACCAATTTTGCAATATTTTGTGGAATTATTTGGACACAGTTACTTTCATTTAAATAGTAATATCTGTACATTCCACAAAGTATGGGTATTAACAGTAAACAGCATGAAAAACTATTTCCAAAGTAACATTTTGGTGGCCACCCTTGAAATATCTTTTTCTACAATCATGCAAAAAACAACACTTTTGTGAAACACATTTAATGGAAAAAGTTGTTCTTTTATGCACTAGTGCAACAAAATTTTTGTTGCACTCATCTGTCATTCTTGTCAGTTTTGTGATGATTTATGACAAACATAAACATTTAAATAAAATAAAAATCCAGAGCAAGTGTCTGATCCTGCTCTAATACAGCAATAATATACAGGGTGTTTTCAAATGACACTTACAACGTTTGCATGTAGATACCTCTCGTAAAATTGGACAAGATGATATAGGGATTGAGGGGTCCAACCCATTCACTTTACGAAATACAGGGAGTTAAAGTTATGAAAAATTTAATGTTTTAATTTGATAACTTTAAAATGGATGAATATATTGATCTGACATTTGGCAGATTATTTTCAAATGGAAAAACATGTTTCAATTTTTGATCCAGTGGTGTACATTTGCAAGAATATGTCACCTTTCCCCTATCATTTTTTACGCCGCTGGCATTTGAAGCTATTTTTATTTAATTTTCTATTCCTCAATAGTTTTCACGTAAAAATCGCATAACCTTTACATGTCAAAAAATTTGTAGTTTTCAAGATATTTAATGTTTTTATGAAGCCTGCAAGATAACTTTTCAATAAAAAAATGAAAAAACTAATTTGTGATATCGCAATGCATATAAAACATTGAGAGAGGATTGTGGAAAATACTTTTCCAAACTTGTGATTTTGTTAACAAAAGAATTAATGACAATGAAAAATAAGATAATTACAAAGTTAAATAATATCCCATTCAAACATAATTTGTAACTAAACAGCCATCGAATCACAAAAGATGTTCAAAATTTTGTCCATTTACATTTACACATAATCTGCAACGTTTTCTCATTGGAAATCGCATACCTTGGAAATACTGGCGATTGCCGGAAATAATTTCTGTAACTGCATGGATTCTTGCTATCAGTGCCTCCTCCGTATAGTAGGCTATGAATGTTAATAATGAAATGGTCACCGGATTTAAATCCAATCGATTTCTTTCTGTGGGGTTACATGAAGTCCCTAGTCTACGACACAAAAGTAGAAACGGAGGAGGAACTGATAGCAAGAATCCATGCAGCTACATAAATTATTTCCGGCAATCGCCAGTCTTTCCAAGGTATGCGATTTTCAATGCGAAAACGTTGAAGATTATGTGTAAATGTAAATGGACAAAATTTTGAACATCTTTTGTAATTTGTTGGCTGCTTAGTTAAAAACTATGTTTGAATGAGCTATTATTTAACTTTGTAATTATCTTATTTTTTATTGTCATTAATTCTTTTGTTAATAAAATCAGAAGTTTGGAAAAGTATTTTCAACAATCCTCTCTCAATGTTTTATATGCATTGCTGTACATCAAATAAATCAAGTATATCTGATATTATTCCTGGATTATTATTTTTATCTTCTAGTAATTTTCTTACAATTATTAGACATTCTTCAGGAGGAATTTTAGTAAACATATTAGTTACATCGAACGAAATGAGTTTATAGTTATCTTGCAAGTGGATTGCTTTCAACTTTTTGATTAGTTCTATTGAATTTCTAATTGAGTACTGAGATTCCTATCCGTAAGTATTGAGTATATTGTTGAGCTACTTTGCCAATATATTATTAGAAGCATTAACATAAGAGACTACAGGTCTAATTGGTTTCGTTATTTTATGTAATTTAACTGTTCCATATAATTTATTTGATGTATGCATTAATCAGAATTATTTCACTTTTGACAATAAGATATATATTCAAAATGAAGGTTTACCAATGTGAAGCCCTATATCACCTATTTTAGCAAACATTTTTATGGACAATTTAGAAAGAAAGATCTTTGGAAGTAATATTTCGAAAAATATTTTATTTTGGTATAGATATGTAGATGACATATCAGCTTGTTTTATGGGTAGTGAACGACAAATAGATGTATTTTTCAACCACATCAATAATTTACACCCGAAAATTAAATTTACATTAGAAATTAAAGAAAATAGCTCAACCAATTTTCTTGATATAAAAATTGAAAAAGTTAATAATGTACTTGATTATTCAATTTACCGAAAACCAACACAGACTGATGTGACAATTCCATTCAATTCTAACCACCCTATGTCACACAGACTAGCAGCATATACAATTCAATATACATAGAGCTTTTTCAGTTCCTATGAACAAATGTAATTTTGATAGAGAGATTAATACAATTAGACAAATGGCAACATCTAACGGTTATCCATGAGATATGATAAATAAGCTAATTAGTAAAAAAGAAGAAAAAGTGGCATTACAACTAATATATCCTAAACAAGCTGATAAAATTAAAACTTATAAAACCATCACATATGCAGGAAATATTTCTAATAATTTTTCGAAGATAATATCTTCAGCAACGAATACAACAATTTCTTTTAAAACAGAAAGTAACGTTAGGACAAAATTGTTAAATGTAAAAACAAAAATACCACTATTAAAGAAGTCAGGTATATATAAACTCAAATGTCCAGAATGTAATGCTGTCTATTTGGGTCAGACCCCTAGGAATTTTGAAATGCGATACAGTGAGCACTTACGAGCATACAGATTAAAACAACCAGATAAATCCCACTACGCAAAACATCTACTTGACACCAATCATTCATTGACACCTAACACAGAACTAGAAGTGCTGCATATTTACATTTAAGAAACCCACAATATGAAGTTGTCAATGAACAGTTAAATCTAGGGAGTTCTCCACTAATAAACTGTCTTCTTAAGTGATAATTGTAAAGATCAGCAGATATAGTTTTCCTGGTTTCCTATATCATTGCACAGTTATACTGATCTTAATTGGAAAAATGATATCCAGGATATCACCATAGGGCTAATAATATCTAAGCTTCAATATTTGTAATATAACATCTTCTTTTTTCTATAAACATATATTAAGCCAATCACAAGTTAGGTTACTTCTTGGTCTAGCCAAAAATAACTACTAATCATCAGGTAGGCATAAAATGAAATGTGGCTTCTGTCATTCTGACGATGATATTGATTTATCGAAACAATTGTCAATTTCTTAGAATTTTCAATAACTTTTATTATATTGGAGAATTAACTAGAGACCGTAAGTTTCATTTAAAAACACTAATATGAGCATATTCCACGAAGTAAGAGTCGAGACAGTTAATTTTAAATAGATATTTAATAATAGAACAGTTATTTTTCGATATAATGACTTGAAAATTGGATATGAACATGTTTCAGCAAGGACAAACAGGAATATGAGAGAGAATTTGAGTAAATTCATAGATGTCGCCACGTCAGCTATACATTTTTTGTCACTCATTAAATTTATAACTCACTTATTCAATTCAGATAACCTCGTCATTTCTGTAGGAAAAATGTGTACTTCTTTGATACTCAAAATTTCAACCGTTTTCGAGATATTTGAATTTCACTGTTTCACTACACTTCAACTTTTAGGTTTTAGAAAGAAGTTATCATAAGTAGCTCTAACTCAAGTCTATTCTGAATTCCTGAAAGGCGGCAACCTAAGAAAACAAGCTGGACAGATTGATGGAGCGGTTCAATCGCCCGGGATCAGTTCTTTATGAAAATCATGAACGAAGAAGATTTTCTGTGGCAGAAGAAAACGAAAATATTGTTACTGAAAACCCACACACAAATGTAAGGAGTATTTCCAGCGAACAAGAACTGAGCTACTACGGTGTATAAAGAATCCTTGCCAAAAAGAAAATGCACTCTTACCACGTTAAGTTGCAACAGGAATTAACTGAAGATGATTTTGAAAAAATACTACCATTTTGTAGGTGGGCTGTTCGAAAAGTTAATCAACAGAGAGACTTTTTTGACTATGTCCTATTTGGAGGTAAAGCTACGTTTCATAAAAATGGTTGTGTTAACTGGCATAGCTTCCATTATTATTCATCAATTAATCCATATCACATAATGACACACAGTCAAACTAGAAGGTCGTTACATATGTTGGGAGGTATTTTTGGTGAGTATGTAGTAGGGCCTAATTATTTTGAGAAACATTCAAATAATGAGATTTATTTATATTTTCTAGTAAACCAAATACCTTTTTTATTGGTAGAAGTCCCACTTCGTACACTTCAATTTTTCATTTATATCTAGAGAGTTGTATCCGTCAAATGACAAACTATCAGGAATATTTATTTCCTTCCTAAACTTTTGAAAACAAGAAAATTGCTTAAAATTCTATTATAGTTTTGAAATTATAACTATGCATGTATTTTGCTAATTTTTTATTACAATACTGGAAACGGCTGTCGTTACATCCGTATATTTATCGTAGCACGATGCATACCGAGATGTGATTGTTGATTATTTTCAATATTGCTTTCTTCAGAAATAATAGGTTTTCAAAACATTTTTGATTCCAGATATTCCAATTTATTTCAAATGAAAAAAATACTCCTAATTTTGTGAAATAAAAATGTTCAATTATGTATAAGTAGATAAATAAACCAAAACAGAGACTAAAAGAAGTTGGCATTTCTTTATAAGTATGTATAGTTAAAGAATCATTCTGAACATCGAATAGTTTAGCCAATCTTTTGTTCTTAATAAAAAATTCCAAATTTGATTTTTCTTCAAACATCAGCACAACATAAAAGTTTTAAACCCATTTTTCAAGTTTTTTGTCTACATCTGTCTCAAAATAAACTATACTATTGGTAGTATCAATATTCATCTCTCATTATCAACCTATAAGTAACATGTAACGATTGTAATATTTTTTGTAGGTCGTGCGCTGACATCTAAAATTCGAATCATACCGTCAAATTTTAAGTGCAAAATAATTTGAGAATGTCTTCACTGAAATCTTTATTTGCCAAATTACATTGAGTATAATCTATTATATTCGCATATAATGGCTATTATTCATGCAAGTTCCTAGGGCTAGCGGGATTAAAAGAAAACACACTTCCAATTGATCAACCTCTCACAATTTCCTAATTATTTCTCCATTTTTTCAATCTAATTAGAGTTTGAAGAAAATCAACGTGGTCTATTCAAAGAAGAGAATATACACTACTTCCAAAGTTAACTCCCCACCTTAAATGTACCATAAGTGTGAAAATATGTTTCTTTTGAACCCTTGATTGGATTCCGATTTCCAAATCATAGGTCTATTTCTAGGAATTACTGTACTAATGTTTTATCCATATACAAATAAAGATGTGTTTTTTCATCTTAGGTTGCAACATTCCGTGGAATTTATCAGAAACATACGCTACATTTTATAAATATTGCGATATAGCTTCTTCTTTCCTCGACATTTTCGTAAAAGAGTCATCTTGATATCTCTGTTATTAAAGAAGAAAAGTGGAAAGCATAACGTGATTTTATTGAATTGTAATACGCATTAATGGAATATAAGTATATATATATATATATATATATATATATATATATATATATATATATATATATATATAATGAAAAAGCAAAAAATTTGTTTGGTCAGTTTAACTGACAATATTGTTCAAAATTCAATACACTGTCTTGCTGCTTTGCGTATGTTACTCAATTGACATGGACAGTGTTTCAAGAAATCTGAGACACGATGAATGTGTGCAGGCAATTATTTTAACTAATGAAGAATTAAGTAATCGTAGAATAGACTTTGCTCCTTACATAGGAAACAACTTTCTTTTAATGAACGTTAATGCACGACTACATGCTGCACGTAGGATCAGCAATAATTTGGATGAGGTTAGTAGACAAACCATGAACTGCCCACCCTGCAGCCCTGATCTATATCCAATAGGGAATAGCCACTTTTGTTCTTAATAGAACATTCTAATATAAAACGATTATTAATAAATGTAATACTTTCTATCCAAATTAATCATTTACTAATCAGGATCTGAATTTAAAAAAAATAATAATGATATTACGGATAGTCGTATATTATAACAAACATTAATTCAATAAGAAGAATATAAAAGGCTATTTATGTTTTAGTGTTTTTCATTTCAAATCTCATTTAGATAAGTTACGCGAATCTCAAAATCTAATACAATTCTTAAAATGTACAGAATAAAACTAAGTGAGAATCCAATATATCTTTTATAAATAGGTTTTTAAAATTAGAGAGAAAGATGCCTTCTGAAATAGATAATTTTCCAGCTGTGAAGGTCAACGGTCGAAATAATCTCATTCAATATGTATAGATAACTCATGTTTTGTAAAATAGGTGGAAGCCAACTCGAGCGCGATCTCTATAACAACAGTATATAGTGGCTTAAAAAATTATAATTTTAATAAAATCAAGTCATTCCATCGATATCAAGAGACGCAACGTTGTCAAACGTAAGGAGGCCGCTAAAGACGCTAACTGAGTGGTCCTATATACACGCTGTATATTGGGCGGAGGCTAAGGTGGCTACTTTTTATACGGACGCCGGGGCGGACGCTAATGCAATATATATATAAGATGTACGAATAGTGCGTGCAATACCCACTAATCTATTCGTATATATATATATATATATATATATATGTGTGTGTGTGTGTGTTATAACGGAATTTGTAAGAGCACGATTGAGGGCGTATTTTCCGACGGATCGGGACCAAACACGTTACAAAAATCGGTTAGGCCAGAATCTTGGACAAGCTCGTTAGTGAGCCAAATCGGCCCAGTAAAAACAAAATGGCGGCATGTCAAAAAAAAATCGTATTTCCTTTGTTTTTCATTTGATGCCAAAAAGTTACTGAGCTTTTTCATAGACCTCAATACGTTCTACAACTTTTGTATTTAACAGTTTTTTCTAAATCGTACATTAAAACATTTATTCAAGGAAATTCACAAATTTACCAGACATTTTTTGTATTTTTTTGTTTTTGATTTGATGCCAAAATGTTGGTTTCTTGTACATCTCAAAACATTCTATTACTTCTATATCTAATTTCTTATTTTGGGTTTTATGAAAAATGTTACTGAAATAAGCCTGTCCAATTGGTCCTGTGCCATTGGGATTTTTTAAGATGATTTCCGTCGGCTATATTAAAAACAAAAAGCATAACGAAAAGCCATTGCTGGATTCCTATCCGAGATTAAAACTATTAAATTTTTATTCGCCAACTAGACCTTTTATCTGTTTAAATACAGCATATACTTTAAACATGAAATAAAAACTTTCGCTATAAATTTGGAATCTTGAAGAAACAACTTCAGTTTGTGAACATTTTTATTGCTGCTATCGTATAAAAGTCATAAATAACTCCGTTTTTCCGGAGAGACATATCTAAAAGAGGAAGAGAATGAGTGATAGAACGAAACGTCGTCTTTTATTCTTGTAGAACGTTGTTATTCTCCTCAGTTTTGGATAAAAATGTTTGAGGCAGACATTACTCGCCCCCAGCACAACAGAGACAATATTGCAATCATATTTATTCCGTATTCTTATTCAAATACTTTAAGTTTATCTTATCATTATAAGATGACACGATAATGTCAATTCACAATTTAATGCATTATAATAATTAGAAACGATGTAATGTATAGATTCTATTCAATAGTTATAAAATGGAAAGTATTTGATAGTTTCATATTTTGTAAGTGATCCTTACATATGAATAATTATGTAGAAGGGGTCATAAACATTTTTAATTAAACGTTCTTGCTGCGTTAAGGTTTATAGAATGAGATATAGAAACTACATAACAATATTTGAGGGGTTTTTATACTCAAATTATGGATAATCAAAAATTAACACATGTCCAAAACGTGCATAAAAAATTGATTGTCATTAAATGCACTCTATTGTCACTGAATGAACCATTCGTTTGATCTAAGAATTGAAAATAAAGGTTATTGATTCTATGAATGTGTAGCTATATGTATTCGGGAGTCACATCATTATTATTAGGATTCCAATATTTAGTGGGTCATATTTTAAGCTGCTAAAGATTTTAGGAGAACTCTGCTACTACTTTTCTGCAGAATATTTCGAATTTTTGCAAATAGCCGAACTTTATTGTCGAGATAAGCAGGGGGCCTACAAAATACATTCTATCAAACACTCAAAAAAGTAGCATACCCAAATATTTTAGAATGTTGACCTACGTAGCTTTCACCTGAGAATAAATATTTATTTTCCAAACGGCGAGAAAGCTGCTTATTTGAAGCTCTTTCGTGTATTTTCTCAACTGATGGGATAGATTTGCAAACTTCAGAACTCCTCTTATGTTGCACTCAGATACTTCGAATATTTTTAATCCTTTCAAACCGTGGAAGGAACAGACACTTAGTGAAATGATACATAGAAAAGGTATTCGCAAAGTGGTTTACGGAAAATTTCCCGAAAAATAGATCAACAAGGACGTTGACGTTGAAAAATCCGAGAAAGGAGAAATTAGAACCTGCACGCATAGGAAACTTACCAAAAACCATCAAGCTATAAACAGTGTACCCTAGAAATATCTTTTATCTCAGAATTGAACTATTTATATTTATGTCCAGAAACTCTCCTGCCAAACGGAAACTACAGTTACTAGAGGTGATATCAACCCTTAACTGGTATCGTCGGGTCAAAATTGACCCGGCGCATTTTAAATTTTTCGCAGATTGGGCGCTATTGCAGTTACGGAGTGGGGGTTCCGTGACTTCTCATAAAATAGGCATACAATTAAACGCCTCAAGCGACAGTTCAATTCAAGCTTTGCAAGTGTCGTTATATATGCATTCGGGTCAGATTTGACCCGACGATACCAGTTACGTGTGTGTTTTGAGTTTAGTGCATAATGGATTATATAGTTATTGACGGCAAGCGATATACCGCACAAGAAGTACGTGAGGTGTTTTTGAACGACGAAGAAGATGGCGATATTAGTGACGCGGTTACTATAAATAGTGATCACGATTCAGATGAAGAATATGCTATAGACGACGATGTGGCTGATGAAGCTGAACCAGTTCCTGTAAGTGAGTTCGCTCTTGGTGCCAGTGCCACAAGCAGTGCGGATTTAGATAACTCTTCGGTTTTGCCTTCACCATCTACAGGTTATGTTTATGGAAAAAACAGATACAAATGGTCAAAACAAGCTCCCACACCCGGTCGGACCAGAAGCCATAATATTATTATGCATTTACCCGGACTAAAAGCAGTGGCAAGAAACTTGCAAGATAAGAACCCTGTTGATTACTGGTCTCTTCTTATAACTAATGAAATGATTAGCACAATTGTCGACTGCACAAATGAGAAAATTACGGATATGTCCAGTAGATATGGAGAAACAGCCACATTTGTGAATTACACCGATTTAGTTGAGGTGAAAGCATTTTTGGGATTACTCTATTTGACATCGGTTTTCAAATCTAACAATGAAGACGTCGAAGGTTTATTTAGTTCAGATGGCACAGGCAGAGACATTTTCAGAGCTACTATGTCCCTAAAGAGGTTCCTGTTTTTGTTAATCGCATTGCGTTTTGATAGTGTTTCCACCAGACACGCGAGAATGTCAGATAAATTTTGCCACATACGTGAAATTTTTGAGTCATTCATACAGAATTGTAAGAATTGCTATAGTCCTGGTGAATCCCTCACAATAGATGAGATGCTTGTAGGGTTTAGGGGCCGATGTTCTTTTCGTGTATACATGAAAAGTGAACCTAACAAGTACGGATTGAAGATATTATGCCTTTGTGATGCAAAAACTCACTACTTGCTCAATGCTTTCGTCTATACAGGCAAATCACAAAATCTGCAGCCTAATCCACGAAAACTATCAGTGCCAACCCTAACAGTTTTATCGCTAATTGATAATGTCAAAAATACTAACAGGAATATCACGGCAGACAACTGGTTCACGTCAATAGAATTGGTTGAAGAATTGCGCAAGAACCAACTTACTTATGTCGGCACTGTGCGTAAAAATAAAAGAGAAATACCTCAATATGTAGTTCCAAATAAAAAAACTGAGCCAGGTACTTCTAGGTTCGTGTTCACCAGCAATACAACTCTAGTGTCGTATGTACCAAAACAAAATAAATACGTTCTCTTATTATCATCTATGCACCATGACAACAAAGTAGATCCAGAATCAAGGAAACCTGACATGATTTTGTATTATAACTCCACAAAAGCAGGAGTTGATGCATTGGATCAGAAGTGTGCAAATTACAATACGGGTCGTAGAACCAGAAGGTGGCCGTGTGCTATTTGGTATGCTGTAATGAATATAGCGTCTGTAAATTCATTTATATTGTTCCAGACTGGTACTCAGAGTTCTATGAAGCGACGGAATTTTACTCGTATTATTCAATTAGGTCAAACTCTAATTGAACCTTGCATGAGACGACGTTTATTAGAAACAAGACTTCCTAGGGAACTTCGTTCAGTCATGCAAACAATTCTAAAATGCGACGATACTACAGCGAATCAAAATCAGCCATCAACTTCTCAACCCAGAGTTCCGGATGCAGATACTAGGGGAAAAAAAAGACGTAGATGTTACATGTGTCCATCAAACAATGACAGCAAAAATTCTACAACGTGTAATAAGTGTAACAAGCACGTATGTAAAGCACACAGCAAAGCTACATTGTTATGCGACAAATGCAAAATGTGAATATTAGGCTATGCAAACGTTATTGCACGTTTTTTTGTATGATAAATTATTTGTGTTTTTTTTATAGAATATAGAGGATAAATATGTTATATAAGTGCCTATTATGTTAGTTTTCTTGTATTTTCATCTTTATGTTAAAATTTTCAAAATTGTATTGCGTCACTCGTTTTCAGACACTGTATTTGTATTTGTCTACCTATAATAAAGTGTTTTCATTTTAATTACTTTTGGGTCTGTAAACTTATTGTTTATATTGCTAGTAATGGATTAGCAATGGTATTTTTGAATTTAAAACAATCATTAAAAAAAAAGCATCGGGTCAAAATTGACCCGACGATACCAGTTACGTATGTAAAAGTGACGATACCAGTCAAGGGTTAAGTCGATTTAGCTCAAATTACTTTAATCAGAAAATGCTTCCTAAGGGAGCGACAGCCCTTTGAAGAAGACGTCCTCATATGAGGTTTCTTTAAATTACTCAAAAATAACGTTACTTACAATATTCAAACTTGGTATAATCAATAAACATGGACAAACCAATCGTTTGCTGTGCATAATTTTTTTCCAGATCCATCACAAGCGTGTCAGTTGGGGGGACCAACAGGAATTTGAATTAAAAAAAAATTATTTTCAAGTTTTTTATATATCCGACACCGAATGTGGAAAATTCAAGATAATTTTCATAAAAAATGTTCTCTTCTTTCAGATCGATATCATGAACCGTTTTCGATGAAAATAAATTTAAACTTTTTGTGTTTCTTACATAAAATCATGTTGGATTATAATCTGTAATATCAAGTTGGCTTTGAAAAATCAAGAAAAACTGACAATGTGTCAATTTATTTTGATTCTAAACAGTTATTATTGTTATTGTGTGTGAAAGGTAAAAAATTATAGTTAATTTGATCAAAATAGTTCATTCTTCGAATGAAGAATATGCTGATATGCATTTAGTTTATGGGGAAGTATAGTAAAAACCAAATGAAGTTGCGTTCACGTCATCATTGTGAACATTTGTAGCGTTGTCAGAGTGTGAAATATGGAAATTAACAGAAAATAACTGAGGTCAACAAAAAACGTAAATGTAGAAAATTTCACAATATTATAAATGAAAACTACAAAATTATCGATAGTTTGATAGTTTTCGTTTAATGAAGTGTGGAGTTTTTTCATTTATTTTTTTTGTTAATTAAATTTATGAATAGATTTCACAAAGTAAGGAATTCTAGAATAAAAGTGGTAAGGTTATTACTGACTCACCAAATCTTTTAATAAATAAATATAATAAAAATACAAGCAATAAAATGAAATATGTTCAATAATGAACGTATTATCAAAAACAAAAACTTACATTAAACAAATCAACATATTGTGAAACTAGGCAGATTCAAATTCTTGTTCATTTTCTTCACCTGATTCAACATCAGTGTCACTCTCTTCACTATTAAAATTTATAACTATCGGACTAATTTCTGGACGATCAAATATTCTTTCCCTCTCATACCATTTAAATATCTCTCTTTCAGTATGTTGTATAGAATTTTTCCACATATCAGGAGTTATCATGTACAGTGCCTCGTGCCACATGTTCAGGCAGTTATTCGCACTGTTACCATCCCTACCAGTATGCCTATTGTAGTAATTTTTTACTATGCCCCAAATTAATTTGATAGAGTTGAATATGCAATAGTAAGGAGGAAGACGTAAAACTTTGTGTCCATACTGTTCTGCCATATCGACCACTATATACTTGATTGGTGGCTTATTTCTAAAAAAAAAACGAAAAAAAATTTTGAAATGAATGGCAATAAGTAAGAATATATCTGTATATTTACTGCGAAACGATTTGCAACAGTTCTGTTTTCAACATCATGTGAGGATAGGGAATGTTTTTTCTGTCAACCATTCCTGAATAGAACATTTTGACCATCCTGTATTTGGAGTTTTATGCAATAACATGCTGTGATAAGGTGCATTATCAAGTATAATTAGAGAAGGATTCTCTAAATTTTGCAGCAACTGATATTCAAACCATTTCAAGAAATTTGTCTGGTTCATTTCCCCATGATACTCATTAAGTTGGGTTTTGCACAAAATATTGCTGCAGCACCTTCAATAACTCCGTTTTCATTGCCAGCATGGAGTATAATATATCTGTAATAATATTATTTAAATAATGTTTGAGTAACCACTTATGTTTTGCAATACAACAAACCTTATGCCATCCGTTTTAGTGGTTTTAACACTCTTGATATTCTCATTTTGCCATGAATGACCTATGATGCCATTTTGAAATATCCAGGTTTCATCGATGAACACAAATTGGTATATACCTTAAACCTTTGCTTCTTTATAATATCTTAAGAATTCTTCTCTTTTCAAAACAACATTAGGTAACTCCATAAGTCCTCGTCGTGAATTATCCTTTATCCACTTAAACCCAAGTCCTTTGAGCAATCTATTTAAAGAAGTGGTACTACCATTAAATAATTCTCTTTCTTTTAGTTGGAAACACAATAATTGAATCGTTATGTGCTGTTCTAAAAGCATAAAGAAATAAAAATATGTTAAATATACAATTGTCGTAATTATACTTACTTCTCTGGTACATGTTGTAAATGGTATCACGAATAGAGCTTGTATTTAGAGTTTCTGTATTTGTTATTCGTTTATGAGCGCAACGTTTTTTCCTTGGTGACTCAAACTCTTCACCTTTTTTCTTTGTTTGACAAATTTTGCTTACTGTTCTTACACTGATTTTCAAAGCACCAGCTACACGCTAGAATAATAGAAATTTCTGTAAAGCAAAGTAAGGATATTTTATTCACGTATTACCTACCTCATGTACAGCATTTAAGGACAACAAAGGACCATTATTATTCCTTTCTTCCTCAAAATAACTTACTAATGAAGCCACAAGTTCTTTGTATCGGCTATTCAGCTGTTTGGGCATTTTAACAATCACAGAAGAAAATGCTTTGTTGTTTTGAAAACCAAGACAGTTTTGATTATAAATATTTCTCACAAGAAAATTTTATAAACCACGTAACTATAACCTCAAAAATCGATGACAATACACGACTAGAAAAGTCACAAACAACGCGGCAACATGACATTATTTCTGGCAGTGACTATTTCACCGTCAATAATTGGAGGCTTCTTTATGAAAATTTTAACACAAATGTTTACATCGAGGGACGTCTAAACCCAATAAAGCTATATTGCTTATACATTATTTTGGTACAAAATTTTTTTATTGATTGGGTTATCTTTAGAACCGATTAATTAACAAATTTAAGTATATACACTCTTCGATAGAAATGTAGCCACACATGCGATAGAAATACGCCCTTGGTGACGTAAACTCAACTTTATTTGGTTTTTACTATACAATGTAACGCTCGTGTAGCAGAGCGAAGATATGTGGAAAAATTTCCAAACAAAAGGCAACCTGCTTCCGCAACATTTGTAGCCGTACACCAAAGATTAAGAGAAAGTGGCTCAGTAGTACCTAAAAATACTGAAACTGGTAGACGACCTGATGTAACAATGGAATACGAAGACGATATTTTGATTGAAATCGAAAATAATCCTTAGGTTAGCCCCAGAAGACTCGCTGCTATTATTATTATTGACTTTGATATTGCCATACATTTGGCTGTTTAAGCTATTTTTCCAGCATCTGAAATAAGAGGCTGCCTTTTCCATCTAAAGCAAGCCTGGTATCGTAAAATTATGCATCTTGGTTTGTCTATTCATTATAATGATTTAAAATCAGATATTGAAAAATGGCTCAAACATTTGTTCGGTCTACCGTTTGTCGATCTGATTCAAGTAATAATTCAGTGACTCAATTTTCTGATTATTTGGTCGAACATTATATTGATGAGGAATCTAAGTTTCCTCCCATATCATGGGCAGAAATGTCATCAAGTGCTTCACGTTCCACTAACGCATGTGAATCGTTTCATGCACATTATAATAAAAGTTTTTATTCCTAGCATCCTAATGTGTTCACTTTTATCAATGTACTTTTAACTTATCAAATAAATACATATATTAAAATAAGAAGCGCCAATAATAATATTAATAAACCGCTTTATGGGAAAGCGAAGAAAAAACAGATATTTTTAGATCCACAAATACATCTATATAAAACCAATGTAATAGACTTAAAAACCTATGTAAAATCCGTCTCTTATTATTCCTGAAATAAATGTACAAATACCTTAACCATTCAATTTATTTTATATTTCCTTATTCTCCTTAATTTTGTGTTTATCTTGCTGCACGCAAATCGGCTCCTAATTTTGGTGTTCTTACTCGTATTCAAGTAGAAAATGACCGCTGCGCGCAACTCATCCCTGTCCAAATCTGTGCTTATCTAATTTAGAACATAGATTTATTTTGGTTCCAGGAATATTTTGAAACTTAAAATGAGGTCCTACAATTATATCACTTTTCTAGGTCATTTTTCATAGTCTTTCCCTGAAGATGTTTTCAAATACTTTCAAAAATACTCTGTAAAGTCTAATTGACATATGAAATGACGCTTAATCCGGTTATTTATCCCATTTTTAGATTATGGCGATCTGAGCTACTTTCCAAACAAGTCGAAGATTGACAACACTTTACTTTTGATTCTTGTAGCAATTTGCTGGGAATTAAATAGAATCAGGAAGCTTGTTTTCCCCACTTTCAATTATTTTTATCACAATTTAAGGAATTGTCTTCAATTGATAACCAAAAATGAAAATTAACAATGTATTGTCTAGTGCGTGGATTGTTATCTTAAATTAGAAACATTCTGAAACAAGATGATAATCAAATTGCAAGATATTTTTACAGGTACAGCTTATGAAAGCATGTTAAAAATGGTATATTATCAACAAAGGTATAAGAAAAAATCACCCATCTTTAACCCTTAACCAAGGACAAGGAGTCTGACCGACTCCGCGGAACATTTCTCTCGATGCTGCTCCCACCCTTTTTACTTATTTTGTCTATGCGTTTGGGTACCTTCCTAGTTAGTTGTATCCGATCGACTGTAAGCGTAGTTTATCTATGTGACCCGTGGTTATCGTAATTTATACATAGGAAGGAGTATCGTAGACTCCTTGTCCGTGATAGTGTACCAAAAATTCAGAACTGTGAATATGGCTAGTTCGTCGAAATGTATGAAATTAGGTGATCCAAATTTCGAAGAAACTCTTTTACAATGGTATTTTGAAGCAGATGTTGATAACAGTGATTCTGAACCAGATGAGACTGTCTGTTTACAAAGTAATCATGATAGCGAAAGTAAGCAAGAAGTTAGTGACGACGATAATGATCCTAACTATAATCCTGTAGAAGATACATCAGAAGAAGAAAATGAAGAGAAAAAAAAAACAAAGAAGAAGAGAATATGGAGAAAGGTGATACAGAGAACAACCTAGAAGAGGAAGAAGACTTTGAAGAGGTCGAGCACATTGAAATAGGCGGGAGCCAAAGAACTAAGAAGCAGAACTATTGGTTCGGAAAAAACAGATATAAATGGAGTAAAAAGGAACCTACCCGAAACGTTCGTACTGCAGCTCGTAATATCATTTGTCTCCCACGAACACTTTTGGATAATAATCTAACAGATCCTTCAGACTTTTTCAAAAAATTGTTTTCTAATGAAATGTATGACTGTATTCTACAATGGACTAATAAAAAACTTATCACTATGGGAAATCGCTACAAACGACAAAATAAACCAGAATTTGCTGAACTTTCCCGAACAGAGCTACGAGCTTTCATAGGGTTACTTTCATTTACTGCGATTTTCAAATCCAATGACGAAGATATAAGAAGTATTTTTGCCACCGATGGTACGGGCAGGGAAATATTTAGAGCGGTAATGTCGGCGGAGCGTTTTTTTGTATTACTATCAGCCCTACGGTTTGATAATCCCGAAACTAGGCTAGAACGAAAAAGAAACGATCCTGTTGCACCAATTACCGAATTATTTTCTTTATTTATAGGAAACGCGAAAGCATGTTACACAGTCGAAGGTTCAGCATGTGTAGACGAAATGTTAGTAGGATTTCGTGGGAGATGTAGTTTCAAAATGTATATCAAAACACACAAAACTAAAAAAGTACCTACTACGCAATTTCTGCACAAATATACAACTTATAACTATTATTTGAAAAATCCGTAACAATAAAACAAAGTATTCATACACAAAACGTAACCCACTAAACTGCAACAGCGAAGACCAACTACATACTGGCTAACTCCATTTCCATAACAAAGTAAAGTATATTATATTAGCAGACATAAAATCTCCCAGTACCTATTTGCAAGTTTTTAAAATTTTTCGCTTGCTTCAAATAATCAATAAATCCCCACCTTTCTCAATATTAAACTGTGAATTTCGTGTTTACAGACTTTTGTATTTTTTTATTACGTATAACTAACATGAATGTATTACTATAATTAATAAATATACCAACTATATTGATTTGATAAAAAAGATAGTTTCTTGTCGACCCACTTTCCCCTCATCTCACTGCCTATAATGAAGTAGACACGTGCTTGCATACCATATTTCAGTTTTAAGTTTCGGTAATTTTTGAGGAAACAATAAAACTTTTTGTCAATTTTTTGGGCTTATTACTTAGCTGATTTTAAAAATGTAAACAGTTTTAAATTCTGAAAAATAATCTCTATGCTTTGATGGGATTGAATTTTTTAATTTAATTTCTTTTTTAAATTCATATTTTTAAGTTTGTGGTTTTATCTATAACTAATTCGAATTTTAAAAATCGAACGCCATCAAGGCATAGATATTATTTTTTTGAATTCAAAAATGTTCCAATTTTTGGAATCGGTTGAAAATTAAGCCCACAAAATTTACAGAAAATTTTAGTAGTTCCAGATATTATTCGAGAATCCCCTTAAACCCAAAATCCTAACCGTAATTTCCTCATCACGTCCGTAATACGTGAGTGTTCTCGTAGTTCGGCAGGTAGTTTCTCTTTAGAAAGCAACAATAAAAAAACTGAAGAAAAGCGAAACAAAAACTAAAAGTACACAAAACTTTGTATCAAAAACGTATTTCGTAATCCTCTTATTGGGTTGATAGAATAGTGTTAAGAGTGACAAAGAACCCGCTGTGCCAAGCAGAGCCACCGGACAATAGCCGAAGGTTACTATCCCAACACCTTTTTCGATATTGTGTAGTATTTTCGGAGAAGACAGGTTATATAAATTTATTTATTACACTTCTCAATGGAATGTCTACACAGGCGGAATGTTGTGGTCGTTTTATGAACACAAGCGTAGACGAAAGGGAGAAATAAAATAAACTAATTACACTTGACTGTCTCGACCCTTACTTCGTGGAATATGCTCATATTAGTTTTTTAAATGAAACTCACGGTCTCTAGTTAATTCCACAATATAATACAAGTTATTGAAAATTCTAAAAAATTGACAATTGTTTCGATGATATTGATTTATCGAAACAATTGTCATTTTTTTAGAATTTTCAATAACTTGTATTATATTGTGGAATTAACTAGAGACCGTGAGTTTCATTTAAAAACACTAATTACACTTGTTCACAGGTTTTCTATATACTTTGATAAAATCTAGGTGTACCGTGTGGCCAATTTGGATGCAAATCTTTGAAATTTCTAAAACGGTAGAAGATAGAGAAATGGTTCGATTGTGGCAAACTTGTGCATTTAAAGGAACAATGATTCGACACAATCAGATTTCAAATTCTTAAGTTTTTGAAATTGGAAACAAGTGATGTATCAAGTTTTTGTTTTTATTTTTTTGTAGAGTCATCGGCTCAAGTTTCGTTTAGCAGAAATCAGTTACATGGAATATCGGTTTATAGGATGATTCTATACAAGAAAGCTAGCACTACATAATTTGATTTTTGCCGAGAAAATTCTTCGTTTCTGAGAAAACTCGAATTTTTTATTTTTCTACTATTAACTAAAATTCGAAACTTAACGGTGTTTTTAATAGTTTTTTTGTTATAGAATCACGTAAAAACATTCAATATAACGATGTGAACTATTCTTTATTTGAAAATGTATTTTTTATTGATTGGGTTATCTTTAGAACCGATTAATTAACAAATTTAAGTATATACACTCTTCGATAGAAATGTAGCCACACATGCGATAGAAATACGCCCTTGGTGACGTAAACTCAACTTTATTTGGTTTTTACTATACAATGTAACGCTCGTGTAGCAGAGCGAAGATATGTGGAAAAATTTCCAAACAAAAGGCAACCTGCTTCCGCAACATTTGTAGCCGTACACCAAAGATTAAGAGAAAGTGGCTCAGTAGTACCGAAAAATACTGAAACTGGTAGACGACCTGATGTAACAATGGAATACGAAGACGATATTTTGATTGAAATCGAAAATAATCCTTAGGTTAGCCCCAGAAGACTCGCTGCTATTATTATTATTGACTTTGATATTGCCATACATTTGGCTGTTTAAGCTATTTTTCCAACATCTGAAATAAGAGGCTGCCTTTTCCATTTAAAGCAAGCCTGGTATCGTAAAATTATGCATCTTGGTTTGTCTATTCATTATAATGATTTAAAATCAGATATTGAAAAATGGCTCAAACATTTGTTCGGTCTACCGTTTGTCGATCTGATTCAAGTAATAATTCAGTGACTCAATTTTCTGATTATTTGGTCGAACATTATATTGATGAGGAATCTAAGTTTCCTCCCATATCATGGGCAGAAATGTCATCAAGTGCTTTACGTTCCACTAACGCATGTGAATCGTTTCATGCACATTATAATAAAAGTTTTTATTCCTAGCATCCTAATGTGTTCACTTTTATCAATGTACTTTTAACTTATCAAATAAATACATATATTAAAATAAGAAGCGCCAATAATAATATTAATAAACCGCTTTATGGGAAAGCGAAGAAAAAACAGATATTTTTAGATCCACAAATACATCTATATAAAACCAATGTAATAGACTTAAAAACCTATGTAAAATCCGTCTCTTATTATTCCTGAAATAAATGTACAAATACCTTAACCATTCAATTTATTTTATATTTCCTTATTCTCCTTAATTTTGTGTTTATCTTGCTGCACGCAAATCGGCTCCTAATTTTGGTGTTCTTACTCGTATTCAAGTAGAAAATGACCGCTGCGCGCAACTCATCCCTGTCCAAATCTGTGCTTATCTAATTTAGAACATAGATTTATTTTGGTTCCAGGAATATTTTGAAACTTAAAATGAGGTCCTACAATTATATCACTTTTCTAGGTCATTTTTCATAGTCTTTCCCTGAAGATGTTTTCAAATACTTTCAAAAATACTCTGTAAAGTCTAATTGACATATGAAATGACGCTTAATCCGGTTATTTATCCCATTTTTAGATTATGGCGATCTGAGCTACTTTCCAAACAAGTCGAAGATTGACAACACTTTACTTTTGATTCTTGTAGCAATTTGCTGGGAATTAAATAGAATCAGGAAGCTTGTTTTCCCCACTTTCAATTATTTTTATCACAATTTAAGGAATTGTCTTCAATTGATAACCAAAAATGAAAATTAACAATGTATTGTCTAGTGCGTGGATTGTTATCTTAAATTAGAAACATTCTGAAACAAGATGATAATCAAATTGCAAGATATTTTTACAGGTACAGCTTATGAAAGCATGTTAAAAATGGTATATTATCAACAAAGGTATAAGAAAAAATCACCCATCTTTAACCCTTAACCAAGGACAAGGAGTCTGACCGACTCCGCGGAACATTTCTCTCGATGCTGCTCCCACCCTTTTTACTTATTTTGTCTATGCGTTTGGGTACCTTCCTAGTTAGTTGTATCCGATCGACTGTAAGCGTAGTTTATCTATGTGACCCGTGGTTATCGTAATTTATACATAGGAAGGAGTATCGTAGACTCCTTGTCCGTGATAGTGTACCAAAAATTCAGAACTGTGAATATGGCTAGTTCGTCGAAACGTATGAAATTAGGTGATCCAAATTTCGAAGAAACTCTTTTACAATGGTATTTTGAAGCAGATGTTGATAACAGTGATTCTGAACCAGATGAGACTGTCTGTTTACAAAGTAATCATGATAGCGAAAGTAAGCAAGAAGTTAGTGACGACGATAATGATCCTAACTATAATCCTGTAGAAGATACATCAGAAGAAGAAAATGAAGAGAAAAAAAAACAAAGAAGAAGAGAATATGGAGAAAGGTGATACAGAGAACAACCTAGAAGAGGAAGAAGACTTTGAAGAGGTCGAGCACATTGAAATAGGCGGGAGCCAAAGAACTAAGAAGCAGAACTATTGGTTCGGAAAAAACAGATATAAATGGAGTAAAAAGGAACCTACCCGAAACGTTCGTACTGCAGCTCGTAATATCATTTGTCTCCCACGAACACTTTTGGATAATAATCTAACAGATCCTTCAGACTTTTTCAAAAAATTGTTTTCTAATGAAATGTATGACTGTATTCTACAATGGACTAATAAAAAACTTATCACTATGGGAAATCGCTACAAACGACAAAATAAACCAGAATTTGCTGAACTTTCCCGAACAGAGCTACGAGCTTTCATAGGGTTACTTTCATTTACTGCGATTTTCAAATCCAATGACGAAGATATAAGAAGTATTTTTGCCACCGATGGTACGGGCAGGGAAATATTTAGAGCGGTAATGTCGGCGGAGCGTTTTTTTGTATTACTATCAGCCCTACGGTTTGATAATCCCGAAACTAGGCTAGAACGAAAAAGAAACGATCCTGTTGCACCAATTACCGAATTATTTTCTTTATTTATAGGAAACGCGAAAGCATGTTACACAGTCGAAGGTTCAGCATGTGTAGACGAAATGTTAGTAGGATTTCGTGGGAGATGTAGTTTCAAAATGTATATCAAAACACACAAAACTAAAAAAGTACCTACTACGCAATTTCTGCACAAATATACAACTTATAACTATTATTTGAAAAATCCGTAACAATAAAACAAAGTATTCATACACAAAACGTAACCCACTAAACTGCAACAGCGAAGACCAACTACATACTGGCTAACTCCATTTCCATAACAAAGTAAAGTATATTATATTAGCAGACATAAAATCTCCCAGTACCTATTTGCAAGTTTTTAAAATTTTTCGCTTGCTTCAAATAATCAATAAATCCCCACCTTTCTCAATATTAAACTGTGAATTTCGTGTTTACAGACTTTTGTATTTTTTTATTACGTATAACTAACATGAATGTATTACTATAATTAATAAATATACCAACTATATTGATTTGATAAAAAAGATAGTTTCTTGTCGACCCACTTTCCCCTCATCTCACTGCCTATAATGAAGTAGACACGTGCTTGCATACCATATTTCAGTTTTAAGTTTCGGTAATTTTTGAGGAAACAATAAAACTTTTTGTCAATTTTTTGGGCTTATTACTTAGCTGATTTTAAAAATGTAAACAGTTTTAAATTCTGAAAAATAATCTCTATGCTTTGATGGGATTGAATTTTTTAATTTAATTTCTTTTTTAAATTCATATTTTTAAGTTTGTGGTTTTATCTATAACTAATTCGAATTTTAAAAATCGAACGCCATCAAGGCATAGATATTATTTTTTTGAATTCAAAAATGTTCCAATTTTTGGAATCGGTTGAAAATTAAGCCCACAAAATTTACAGAAAATTTTAGTAGTTCCAGATATTATTCGAGAATCCCCTTAAACCCAAAATCCTAACCGTAATTTCCTCATCACGTCCGTAATACGTGAGTGTTCTCGTAGTTCGGCAGGTAGTTTCTCTTTAGAAAGCAACAATAAAAAAACTGAAGAAAAGCGAAACAAAAACTAAAAGTACACAAAACTTTGTATCAAAAACGTATTTCGTAATCCTCTTATTGGGTTGATAGAATAGTGTTAAGAGTGACAAAGAACCCGCTGTGCCAAGCAGAGCCACCGGACAATAGCCGAAGGTTACTATCCCAACACCTTTTTCGATATTGTGTAGTATTTTCGGAGAAGACAGGTTATATAAATTTATTTATTACACTTCTCAATGGAATGTCTACACAGGCGGAATGTTGTGGTCGTTTTATGAACACAAGCGTAGACGAAAGGGAGAAATAAAATAAACTAATTACACTTGACTGTCTCGACCCTTACTTCGTGGAATATGCTCATATTAGTTTTTTAAATGAAACTCACGGTCTCTAGTTAATTCCACAATATAATACAAGTTATTGAAAATTCTAAAAAATTGACAATTGTTTCGATGATATTGATTTATCGAAACAATTGTCATTTTTTTAGAATTTTCAATAACTTGTATTATATTGTGGAATTAACTAGAGACCGTGAGTTTCATTTAAAAACACTAATTACACTTGTTCACAGGTTTTCTATATACTTTGATAAAATCTAGGTGTACCGTGTGGCCAATTTGGATGCAAATCTTTGAAATTTCTAAAACGGTAGAAGATAGAGAAATGGTTCGATTGTGGCAAACTTGTGCATTTAAAGGAACAATGATTCGACACAATCAGATTTCAAATTCTTAAGTTTTTGAAATTGGAAACAAGTGATGTATCAAGTTTTTGTTTTTATTTTTTTGTAGAGTCATCGGCTCAAGTTTCGTTTAGCAGAAATCAGTTACATGGAATATCGGTTTATAGGATGATTCTATACAAGAAAGCTAGCACTACATAATTTGATTTTTGCCGAGAAAATTCTTCGTTTCTGAGAAAACTCGAATTTTTTATTTTTCTACTATTAACTAAAATTCGAAACTTAACGGTGTTTTTAATAGTTTTTTTGTTATAGAATCACGTAAAAACATTCAATATAACGATGTGAACTATTCTTTATTTGAAAATGTATTTTTATCACTTCTTCTTCTTTCGGTTCCGTCTTCACCTTAGTGAAGGTTGGCAACAATCTCGGCGAACTGGGTTCAGTTTTGAGCAGCTCGGAATAAGGAATGTGAGTCTTGTCCGGTCCAGTCTCTTATGTTTTTCAACCACGAATATTGGCGTCTTCATATACCTCGTCTGCCTTCTATTTTGCCTTCCATTATTATTTTCAGTAGCCTCATTCTATCACTCCTGATTACATGTCCCAAGTATGCGGTTTCTCTCTTCTTTATGTCGACAAGTAAGTCTCTGTCCTTACCTAATCTTCTCAGAACTTCTTCATTACTGATGTGGTCTGTCCAGGGTATTTTTAAGAGCCTTCTATACACCCACATTTCGAAAGCTTCTAGCCGCCTTAGTGTTTCGGCCTTTAGGGTCCAGACTTCGGATCCGTACAGCAATAATTTTTATTGATTTTTCCGGGTTTAGAAGTGCCGAAACGTGATAAGAAGATAAAAACTACATATTTTTGTTTGATAAATAATTTTCCTATATAACTTTTTCCGCGGAAATTTATCATAAGGGCGGTGTAATTGAAAATCTTTAAAGAAGTTTTCTATAGTATTCTCAACTTTTTTACATACTTCCGGGATCGCGGAGTGAAGTCAGGTGCTGGGTGGGGAATATTATATATGTGCGGTTTTTTTGCATTTATTGGAGATTTTGACCTTCTTACTGAGCCTTATAATTCACAGAAAAACAGATTTCGTTAGAACGACTCATTGTGTGCAAAACCAAACAATACTCTAAAATATTTAATAATATTGTTATGAGTTTTTTAAAGAAGAGAAAAACGTACCTTATTTCGATTTCGGAAGACAAATGGATTTGTTTAAACCACGTGTTTCCTGCGACAGTTTCATCTGGACGACACTTTGCTGATTTTGAACAACGGTATATGCCATGGTAATAATGGGAAAATATATCAGGTTTGTTACAATGCCCTATACATTTGGTTTCACATAAGTGGCGTTTAGTCAACAAACCATGTAAAAGACCGAATTCATAATCTTCTTGTCGCGAACGAGGAAGAGCCATGTACAACTTGAGTCGACATTTTTGTAAATAATATGAACGAAATGGTTTAACTCAACTGAATCTAGAATATTAAATTCACAAATATGTACATACCTACCTTTTATGCTTTATCAGGATTGTAGTTTTTATGCTTTATTGACAATGTTTTTTAAATGGTCGAATTTATTGACCATAGCGATATTAAGTTGATAAGAATAGATATTATTCATTGATCTGTGTTAACCTTTAAGTAGTCGCGTGCTTGGACTGACATAAGTAGTCGCGCGGCGCCATATGGCGCCAATGTGCAAAAGAGGCATTTTTTTTGAGAGTCGCCTTTTTTTAGGAGAAAAATTAAATTTATATATCCTTATAATGGTACAAATCTATTAATATGAAGAAACATAAAAAAGCATTACAAATAAGAATATGCTTCAAAATATATAATACAAACACTGAAAATATTTTATTGATCATTATAACAATCGGAACAAACATTTCTTTGGTGATCTTGACATACATGTTTATGTCAAACTATACTAGTAGTCCTACTCGACTTATTTTTTGATCGTGGGCAAATATGGCGTCTTTTTCTGGGGTTTGGACCAACAACCAGAGGGATTTGGACTTCTTCTTCTGCTTGAAAGTAACTATGCAGCCGTTTCCTAATTTTTCGTAGAATGTGTGAATCATCCTTTCGTTGCATCTGATAGGGTTGCGCTAATTCGCGACCTAATTTTTTCAAAAAATTTTTTCTTTTCATTAGCTCGCCGTTGCGTGCGAAGTTATAGATATCAAGAGCATTTATGGCATACACATTGATAAGATGGAAAAAATAGTCATGGGCCATCTTCTTGTTCTTATTCCAACATTGTATGTGGCACATATCTTGTCGTTGGTATCCACTCCACCTTTCGCGCTATTATAAAATGTCAATTGTTCTGCTTCCTGAGCATCTCCCGAATCTTTATCGATAGCAGTATCTCTATGTAGAGTTGAAATTAGTATGACCGATTTCCTTTTTTTTGGGGACATACGACATCATTGTAATGGTTTTCCTAAATCCAAAAAGAGTGCTTTTTTCAATGCGTGTTTTATTAGGCTGGAATTCAAAAGGAATTTGTATTTTATTTTTTCTTAGTGTTCCAACTAATGTTAATTTATGATTCTCCAGTAAGTCATTGGAAAGTGGAATACTGGTAAACCAATTATCCATGGTTATGTTTCTCCCAGTTTTACTTACAGGAGTAATTAACCGGATTACCACATCTGAGGCAGAATTGCTTACTTTGAAAGGTCCATCTGGTTGGTTTCCTAAGTGAACTTCCATCTTCAGGTTATAAAAAGTTCTGGCATCCACCAATGCAAGTATCTTTATTTCATATTTATTAGGTTTGGAAGGAAAATACTGACGAAAACTGCAATTTTCACGAAACGCTACCAATTGTTCATCAACTGTAAGATATTCACTTGGTGTATAAAGCTCGGCACACTTATTCACTAAATAATCGAGCATATCACGAATGGGTGCTAACTTATCAGTTTGTAGTCTCACTGCTTTTGTTGCTTTGTCATCAAACCTAACACATCGCATTATGGAAAGGAATCTCTGCTTACTCATTGCCCATATCATCAACATCAAATAAATCTTCAAAATTCAAATGAGATGATCTCATGACTCCACTGACTACCAAAATCGCTAAAAACGCTTTTATTTCACCTTTAGTTACTTAACGAGCATCTCTTCCACCTGTAAACTTATCTTTGACTTCAACAGTAATAAAGTTATTAGTGTTTGTCACAATAAGTTGCATCACGTAGTCATCAAAAAATAGACAAAAAGCCTCTGAAGGCGTGGAAATTGCTCTTGCAGGTCCTTTACAGCCGGGCAAATGTGTTATTATATTATATTTTCGAGTTTTGGTTTTAGGCGGTGGCACTTCTCTCCACTTTGTATTTTTGTCTTTACCTATATAATAATCAGCATCTGTCGGTAGAGGTGTTGGAGAAGCATCATCCTCGTATTCATCCTCTTGGCAAAGTCTGTATCATGTTCACTATATTCCATAAAATCTTCTGCAACACTGTCATCACTTTCTGAATCTAGTTCCAATTCATTTTCAGAATCATTTATCAAACGTTCTAGTTCAGTTTGAGTTAGCGGGACTTTATTTCGCCAACTGGGACCTGCTTCTGCACTAAAACTTTTACTGGTATCTTCACTTGAACTGGCCATTTTCAATAAAATAAAACACAGATAGAAATATTGAACCACTACGGTACCAATTGTAGATATAACTTAATTTTCAACATTCGGTCGCACAGCCTAAATAATTCGATCTTCAACAATGGCTTCTTTTATTGCCCTTATTTACAAATAATCATAAAATAATATTAAGAGGCGAACGTGACAAAAACTGATTACCTAAACAATGAAACACTCATTATCCGCCGACAAATTTATACCTACGTGACTAGTCGCATGGCGCCAAACGGAGCCTTTCAATGCACCGCATTAGTTTATTGCTTCTATAATTGAAAACACTTGAAAATATAATTTCATATTTTAGTATCTTATTCTTTATACCCTATTTGGGGAATAATTGGGTGAGATAATGCTCAAAAAAAATTTTCAAAATAAATACTGGGTATTAAATTTGTGTTGGCGCCGTATGGCGCCGCGCGTCTAGTTAAAGGTTAAAGATCGGGAAGAGGATCACTGTATAGTGGTGAGACAACGCATTTCCGCGGATTTTCATTTTCGTATCGGTGCTTAAAATTAGGTTTACAACATAAAATACCATTAATTTTTCATATATCTCATTTCGTTACTTCTAAACCGCATTCAAAAAATGGCAACAGCGCATTTTCCGCGGCAAATTTTTTTCAGTAATATACTTTCTGAAGTATCTAAATGACAAAAAAAGCTTTTTTTTCTTTTTTAACTGATTTCGGCTAAACGAAACTTGCCCCGAGCCATCTAAAGAGATATCAAAAACAGTTGTCACTTTTCCATTGTAATTTTTTATTGTCTTCAATATCGTGTGACCTTTTTTTTGGTTTGTGGTAACAAAAATCTTCTACAAGACGTGACCGACCTGATGTTATGGCGACCGGCCATGTGTCGAATTCAACCCGTTTCAGGGTCGCCTAGCGACTAAAAAAAATCCACACTCTATACGCACAGCGTAGTGGTACCGCCTTCGCATTACTTCAGAACGCTACGGTGGTTTCTTAACTAGTCCGGTTTTCTCTCTCTCCTTTTTTTTGCCTCGATTTTAGACGTAATCACTTCATATCCATTTTGTCATCCTTGCTCTGACCTTACTAGGCTTTCCATCATATTTGTTTGGTTGAATGGTTTTCTTTCTACTCTTTCATATTCAGCTCTTGCTTCTACCCACGTTTGGCATTGGAATAGGGTGTGTTCGGCATCATCTAATTGAAAACAATACACACATAGGTCACTAGTCGCCTATTGCCTATCATTCAGATACTTCTTAAAGTATCCGTGTCCCGATAAGGCTTGGATGATAAAGTAGTCCACTTCCCCACATAGCACATGCACGTCCATTGAATATCCAATGGATGTACGGACAAGATATTTTGATGGTACAATGGACGTCCAGTCATGTACATTGAAACGCCAAAAAAACGTCCTGACCTCACTGGATTTAACATCCTATGGATGTACATTGAGGATATCTTATAGATATTCAATCAAGATAACCAGCGGACGTAAATTGAGGACATTCAATAGATATACATGAAGAATGTATGATGGACATCTGAAGATTTGATGTATGTGCATTTGAAGAATCTTGGATATATGTAATGGATATTATAGACGTTCATTGAACGTCCAGTTGTGTACATTGGAACATCCTATGGACATACATTGAGAATGTCTTATGGACGAACGAATAATCAGGATATCCACTGGGCGTACAACCAGGATATCCATTGAACGTACAATCAGGATATCCACTGGATGAACAATTAGGATATCCACTGGGCGTACAACCAGGATATCCACTGAACGTATAATCAGGATATCCACTATCCAGAGTCCTAAATTCTCATAATATGCATTTATGGGATGATGTGAATCCATATGGCATTATCCAAACTAGGAACCAGCATAGATTCATGGTTAATGTTTGGATATACTTTATTGACAGTACTTTAGTACAGGATATCCACTGGATGTATAATTAGGATATCCATTGAACATGAAAACAGGATACACTGCAAGCGAAATCCAAATATGAAACATTGGGTATATAATTGATATCCTCTAATAGAATATAACATAAGGTGGTATTTCGAATTGAGAATGGACAAAACTTAGAGAAAATATATATTCTAGAATATAACATACTCACAAAACACAAAATAAATTATACAGACAAAATATATAAGGAATTCTTAAGAAAAATCTAGAACCAAAATTTCCAGAACTACTGGGAAAAAGTCAGGAGCGTATAATCTGAGCCAAAATGATGTTAGTACTTCATATAAACGTTTTCTATGCAGGCCCTCGTTTTCGAGTTATAGGCCTCCAAAGTTTTAATTTTGAATTTCGTTTTTATTTTTTGTACTAGTTCCTTGATCTCTATAAAATTTACAGCAAAGCTATAATGTACGTGTCTGTTTATTCTGGAAAGGTAATCAGATTTACAGTAATGCCTTGAAGCCAGGGACGGACTACTCGCAATGGTTAGTGATCCAAAAATTTTGCAGGGATGGCACACCCTATATGAAATTATCGAAACTGACTTTCCCATATATTAAGCTAACGAAAAGGTACTCTTTTTGGAATTCGATAAAATAAGCCGTTTGGCTAATATTTACAGTTTTAATAATGCACTACGTACCAATTTACCTAACTAACTTATTAATAAGATGTTCAAGATTTACCTACAGTACTACAAAAAAATGATTTAACGATAGCAGAAGATAAAAAACATTACCGACTTTATTGATTGGAAAGTTGGTAAAAACTTTTTAAAAGTGTTTTTACCGTTTATCAAGTAACCATAGGATTAGTTGTCAAACGCTGTGTAGAATAGTTCGTAGTCAATAATTCATGTACTTAATTTAACAGTTACAATGGCAGAATTAACATTTATTGAGTACACAGATATGCAATTAATTCATGGACTGACTCCTCGAAACTGTTTAGAGGCCAGAAGGCTTTATGCAGAACATTTTGCAAACAGAGTATTGCCAGACAGACGAATGTTTGAGCGTATTTATCTCAGGTTACGAGAAACAGTTATAAATAAGTAAATGTAATTTCACATGTATACAAAACAAAATTTCAAATTTTAAGATGTTTTTGCCAAAAAAAGGTGGAGAAGGTCCAGTACGAACCGTACGTACTGTGGCAGTTAAGCAAGACTTTTTAAATGCAGTTGATAATGAACCATCAACAAGTTTACGAAAATTATCAAGAGAACTTAACGTCTCGAAATCAGTTGTTCATCGCGTCTTAGAAGAACAGCTATTATATCCTTTTCACGTGAAAAAAGTACACAGTATGACAGTGCCTGATTATCCTGCACGAATTGAGCATAGTCCGTGGTTTCTGCGACAACCAGCAGACAATACATTTATTAGTAACGTTCTCTTTACGGACGAATCCGGTTTCACCAGAGTCCTAAATTCTCATAATATGCATTTATGGGATGATGTGAATCCATATGGCATTATCCAAACTAGGAACCAGCATAGATTTATGGTTAATGTTTGGGCAGGAATAGTGGGATATCATTTGATAGGGCCATACTTTATTGACGGTACTTTGACAGGTCAGGGATATTTGGAGTTTTTGCAAAATGAGTTATGGAACCTGTTTGACGATATACTACTACAATCTAGTAGGAATTCATGGTTCATGCATGATGGGGCCCCTCCTCATTTCAGTTTAGATGTACGACAGCATTTACACACAAGGTGTCCTAATAGATGGATTGGTCGTGGAGGCCCTTTTCAATGGCCACTGCAATCAGGAGACGTTAATCCTATGGATTTCATTCTCTGGGGTTATCTCAAAAGTAGGGTATACGCAACACCTGTGTAAACAAGGCAAGATTTAATAGACAGAATTGTGTTGCACTGCAATGTTATTAGGAATAAAATGGGATTGCTCTTCCAAGTGGAAGGAAACAACTTTCGTAGACTTAGAATGTGCGTGGAAGTGGGAGGAGCTCATATTGAACATGTATTAGAATAACGTTAGTTTTTGTTGTTGTTTAGAGGAGTTAGTTTTAGTCTAATGTTTTATAACTTGTGTTTTTTGAGGTTTTCTTAATGGTTTAATAATGTTGTGTTCGGAGTTTTGATTAAAAGCAACTAATTACGTTGTTTGCGTAACTATTTAATTATCATTAAATAGGTTCATAATGTATTTATCATTTGCTATCATCAAATTATTTTTTTGTAGTACTGTAGGTAAATCATGGACATCGTATTAATAAGTTAGTTAGGTAAATTGGTACGTAGTGCATTAATAAAACTGTAAATATTAGCCAAACGGCTTATTTCATCGGATTCCAACAAGAGTAACTTTTCGTTAGCTCAATGTGTGGGGAAGTCAATTTCGATAATTTCATATAGGGTGTGCCATCCCTGCACAATTTTTGGATCACTAACCATTGCGAGTAGTCCGTCCCTGGCTTCAAAGCATTACTGTAAATCTGTTTACCTTTCCAAAATAAACATACACGTACATTATAGCTTTGCCATAAATTTTATAAAGATCAAATAACTAGGACAAAAATGAGAATAAAAACCAAATTCAAAATCAAAACTTTGGACGCCTATAACTCGAAAACGAGGGCCTGCATAGAAAAAGTTTATACGAAGTACTAACATAATTTTGGCTCAGATTATACGTTCCTGACTTTTTTCCCATTAGTCCCGGGACACCCTGTATAATGAATCAAAATATTGACACAAAATAAAATAGTACCCTGAAGAAAAAAACTCAGCATTTATATTCCCATACTAAATTGAAAAAATAAAGTCTCTATAATCTGTCTCACTGCACTTATTTCCGTTCATTGGCTCTTCGCAGCGAATTTGAAATTGCATCTTCGCCTTCCTTTTGAGCCTTTTTTTTGGAATATTCAACAGCTCCTGAAAAGTCAATACAATATATAGTTCTTCCACAAACAAACAAAATAACCATACTAAATAACATGTTTTGTACAAAAAACTCTCCTTTTTTAGGTCGAAAAAATTCAAATATTGAAACTCTTCATTCGCCCAAAATTCAGTTTTGAGCACACTCAAGAAAACATGATTTTGTGAAGATTAAAGTAAAAAAATATGAAATATGAAGTTTTCAAAAACAATAATAATAATACTCTACTGTGAATACTTACTTAGAGCTAAAACTCTAAAACAGATAACTTTAGGACATTGAAACAGCTTTTTTGTTTTTTTTCCCAATAAACTGTATTTGGCAGCAAATTTGATAGTCAATAATACTGTCATTACACGTTTGACCAAGTCCTAAATTGAATTTCCTCCTAGATTTGCAAGTTCAAGTACCTACAAAAAAATCAATTTTTGAAATATTGTTCAATAAATGAAAAATATTACTCAGTGTTTTCTCAAAGTTATCGGTTGTGCTTAAATAATTTCCCACTGCGTCAAGTGTGGTTATATCGTTGATGGGAAATGAGAAAAAGATTCGTTCTTTGTGAGTTGCTCTTTAAGGCCGCTTAACATGGAGCAATACTACCCGCAATGCAATGCAAGACGCAATATTTCTTGTTCACAGGCATTCGCAGATGAAGCTCAGCTGATATATCTCGGAATTGGAACTGTATCGGTTTGGTGCCATTTCTATTACATGCAAGTTGCAATTCTAGGGAGAAATCTAGTTACTTTTGGTTTAACAACCAATCAAATGTCAGTCAGTCAGTGCTGTAACACAGGTCCACTGATCCAGTAAATTGGTGCCTTTTCAGGACCTCCTCCAACTCAGCAGGAAATGATCTAACCGTAAATTCGTTAAAACTTGAAATTCTCGATAAACTTTTGTTCTCTGGGGTTCATAAGGATAATTCAGGTTGTCGACTTGAAAATCCACTGAACCAATCCTTTTCAGTTGATTTATTTGCTTTCCAAGAGTCTGGAACTTTAAGGTGTTTTATTTCGGCAAACTCATATGCCAATCTGCGTGTTACTTTCGGAGTTAAACCATGGTACATATTCGAGCATGTTTAAAGGTAACAGGCAAGAGAGACTTCCAATTAGATCAAACTTGACAAGTGACGAGATTTGGGGAGAATGACAAATTATCAATATATTTTGCTTTTTTGACATATAATGCTAGAGTTGATTTTTTGATGCCATGCTCTTGTGCACTTTTTCTAATAGAGTATTTTTCGGATAAAACATCAACCGTTGCAATTCTCATATCGTCTGCCGAAAAGGCACGATCTTCTATTTAGATGGCATGTTACCTGTAACAATTTCATGATTTAGGGAGGGTTTGGATACTTGCGGGACGGTATGGACAGGCGTCCAAGCCCTCCCGCAGCATGGTTCTACAAATATAAAACAAAACTTTTTCAAAGTATGTCCATTATGCTAAAAATAACAACTAATTTTAATTTTAAAAGCTTACCCAAAACTGGTAATAAATCAGCAACTCAAACAACAGTAAGTTAAAAGCACAATTAACAATTGATAAATATTAAATTAAACACATGGAATAATACGACATTCGTAATGCGTCGAAACGAAGCGACCTACCTGCTTCGCGTGTAGACATGTACTGGCTACATTCAAATGCGAATATGGTTAAATATCTGTCTTGATCTGTTTTCTACTTAAGCAATTTTGCATGTGTCCAATGCCTTCCCCTGTCCAAACCATCCCGGCGCTGCCCTAAACAGTTTTTATACACCACGCTTCCTAGACATTTCTAATAGAAACATTTGTCATTGACTAATCGAATCGTTCTCTGCTTCCTAGTCACTTTTCTAGATACCTCATTCATCCACCCAAGTGCCGCTCAGCTTAAAAAGTTCCAATTCAAACACTCACACACACCCCCAGCACTGCAGAGGAAACGTATCCAATATTAGGAGCCGTCATTCTGTAAAAAACCCAAAAGCAACTCTAGAAACACAAAAAAAATATGGAAAGTCGCGGACATCCCTCTCTCATCTTCTTAGATTGTGTGTTGTTATTAATTTATTCTGTGTATCATTTTCTCATTACCCTTCGATTGTCTCGATTCAACTAAACCGGTATCTTTCCACCGAAATGAACTCTAAAAGTAGTTTACCATTATTATATGATAGACCACCAAGTCATCCAGAATCAAAATAAAACGATTACTTCAGAGTTCGATAACTAATTTACACCGAATTTGTGAAATATTCTGCTTGTACGTATCACAGTCGCTAAACTAATTCAAATAATTGGTCCCTTAGAGAATTCTTACTAAATTGGTGTTACCGAAGAGATGAACAACTTCATTATTCCCATGTCGAAGCAGCCGTTGCTCATCGCTACTGGCAGTTTTGGATATTGTCTTGTCAACAGTTTTTACGACATTCCTTAGAGGATTACTAGTGCGATAGTACAGGGAGCATCAACTTAGTTTGTTAATATTCTTTTTCAAAAACTGTATACGGATGTCGTGACGAAAATTTTTCAGTGGAATAACGTCATCCATTTTTAAGTATTTCACCTATCCTACCAATCGAACTATCTTTTTAGAAGCACTCTGTATACTTAGAATTTCAAATTATGTACTATTGAATTTGATGGTTTTTCTCAAAATCCTATACAGAATAGTGAAACGTGTGTTTCTCCAAATAAACTACATTAGTTTACAATTATTATTATTATTATATTAGAAAAAATCCAGAAGTAAGCTTTTTTGCCAGATTTTGTCTGCAAGATTCCTAAAAATTAGTAAAAAATTGAGAAGTGCAAGTGTAACTGGTGTGGTAGACGAAAACACGTCAGAAGCCATAGCCAACAAAATTGTTCCGAAGATAAATAGCAAAACTGAAGAACAAATGTAAGATATTGTTAAGAAGTTTGTCTCTATTGGTCAAAAACTTGATGACTTGTCACAATCACATCCCCAATAAGTCATTCATGAAATCGAATTTGTTCACAATTCAACATGAAAAACATGCTCTTAGAAGTGGGAAACGGAAATAGGCGTTTGGCATATCATGGCCGATTCGCTATCAGCTGATGGGTGACTTTAATTTGGGAAATGTAATTTCGGGGTATAAATAATCAGTTTTTTAACACAATGCACTCCTGACCCACAATAATTATTCTAATAAAATGTTTTTAAATAATAATTTTATATTTAAACACAAAAAAACACTCTCAGTCTAAGGAAATATAGACGTAAACAAAGCAACTCTAATAATGATGGATGAACTATGCGTAAATATATAACTATGACACATTTTATGGATTTGGTTAGATTTACGCTAATGTCAAATGTTAAATTTTGGTTTGAATAAATTAAATATTTCAGGTACTAATACTAAACGGAGATACTAAATCATAAAAATAGGTCGTCATAGACATTTTCATTATTATCTTTTTATAATTGGCGTATAAAAGAGACTTCATTATAACATTGTTTACAGTGTCACAATGAAGCTCTTTGAAAACTGTTATAGTAATTTTTAGTGTACAGTTGGTTATTGAATTTAGTTATATTTTTATTTGACATTTGACTTTAACCTTGACACAAATTATAAATAAAATGGTCTGGCATTGTTCTAGCTAGCAAATTATTATATTAAAGGTAAATTAGAATTATTTATATATTAAAAATATTAATGAATAAAGTACGCTAACGTTTATTTATCAATGATTTGTCACTTGTTTATTTTTAAATTGTTTAGGATCAATAAATGGGTATACAAAACTTTCGATTTTTGGGATGAATTACCAGATATCTATGTGAAGATGTATTAGAGAAATAATTCTGTGCATAATGTAATATAAATAGATCGCAATTGCGTATACGAAGAGCATATACGAAACAAAAAATCATCCTCTTTTTGTTTAGATGAAAGTTTGTTTACAATTTACACAATTATTCGGTTATAAAATGTCAAAAGTCAGAAGTGCTGAATAAAACCATCTGTGATCTGGCCAATTAGGAATGTACAGAATTGCCAACTTAAATTCAAACCACTCCTCCTAGATTAAAAACAGGGATTATATGAAATTCTATTTTATTTAAATAATTAAATAAATGCGAATTTTAAAAAATATTGTGTAAAACTTGTACCACAATGACTTTCTGTAATACTCGTGATTTGCACAACTCACCGCTTCGCGGTTCGTTGTGCGAACTTCACTCGTACTACAAAACGAGTCATTGTGACACTTGTTTCACAAATAACTATAATCATACGTTTACAATAAAACTTATATTGAGAATATATTACTATGGAAATGAAAAATACCATGGTGCATATGGTAACATTAATAATTAGAATAATACACTTCTCCCAATAGCGGTTAGAATGAGACTACGTGTTGACATTAAAAATATGATAAACAATCACATCTGTTTTATTTATACAGCGTGATCACGAATGGGGTATCTTATAGGTGAAAAATGATTCAATATTCGTTTTAGTGAAAAACGTCATTCTTGATAACAAGTTTTGCTTTTTCTGAAGCCCCATAAAATGAAATAAAATGCGAGTTTTTCAAAACCTGTCTCATTTTATAGCCAGTTTTATGAAAACCGTGACGTTTACGAGGTACCAAGTAACTGTCAACTTTCATAACTAATTTTCAAATTGCCATTCTTTGATAAATATTTGACAACAATGTTAACTATTCAACAAAGAGTATATATTATCAAGTATTATGGTATTGGGGAGATTTTGTATCAGTATACAATTGCAAAATTTCACGATAAATATCCAGAAGTATCCATTCAGGTGGGTACAGACATAGAACAAAACTTCGTATCGTAATTCCGTCGCGCAACAATTGTTTGTTACGCATCGACGATACGGCGTGTCAACAAATATAGCGTATCAGTACATCGTCGCGTATCTTATAAACGGGACATTTTGCCGCTCCGTCTTTACTAAAACAGAACAATTAAATTAGTCTTTTTCTTGTGTGCAATGGAGGTTGTTGCAGCAGCTTATATATACATGCATTACTTAGTTAAAAAAAAATAAAAAAAGACGCGCAGAAAGACGCTGGTGGCAGACCCGGTTGTATACTAATAAAAGTCGTACAGCGGAAATCATTTACTGTTGGATTTAAAATTTCAGGCAACTAGTGGCCTTTACAAAAATTTTACTAGAATGTCTCCAACAGCCTTCGATTACTTGATTAATTTAATTGGACCCAAAATAGCACGAAAAGATACTAGATGGAGAACTGCAATTTCTGTTCAAGAAAGGTTGGCAGTAATAACATTAAACAAAACAAATGTTTATCTTAAATTCTCTAATTCAATATCGGGCATATCCAATAATTGGCGTGGTAAAGAATTGACTGGAGTACTGCGACTGGACTGATCCGAAATACTAGAATTAGCATAATTATATGCTGGAGATGGTACCTGTGAATGCTGTTGAGTAAAACTGGAAGCTTGGCTATCCTGATACTGTTCAAGTTGAGAATGTTGTGGCACAAAATTTGCAAAGAATGACTGAAGAGTATGAGTACGGTATGATTGCGAATGATAAAAATTGGTTGAACTTTGTTCGATATGGGTCTTGTCTGATTTAAACAAAATTAACATGATATCTTGTTGTACACTACTTTGTAGTTCAAGAGAATATTTGGCCAGTTTTTTATCCACAAGATTTCCAAATATTTGACATTCGTTTTGTTCCTGTGGGTTTCTAGCGTTTGCTGATGCTTCTGACAGTATTTTAAAAGCTTTATATAATTCCTCAGAACCTTCATTCCTCTTTTGGCGTTTCCTATTAGGTGTCGCTTCATCGATTTTTTTTTGATACATTTTCTATACTTTCCCGAGTCTCTTGTACAGCAGAATATTTATCGTTATTTGCTAATGTTCCTTCATCGCCCGATATTTCCTTTTCATCATTATCTTCTTCTTCGTGTACAATCTAAAATTAAAAATAATTTAAAATAAGTATTTAATAAACAAAATTATTTGGAAAATAAAAATATATCCTATTTTTGGCGCACTGTATAATTTGTTTTAACATAATTTGTTCTAATTTTTACAGATACCTTCAACACCAGAAAGATGGTTAGAAGTGGCAAAACAGTTTGAGGACACCTGGAGCTTTCCACATTGTCTGGGTGCTTTAGATGGGGAGCATGTTGTTCTACAAGCTCCAATTAATACCGGAAGCGAGTTATTTAATTACAAATCAACATTAAGTGTAGTTCTTTTTGCCCTAGTGGATGCTAATTATAACTTTTTGTATGTTGATGGATGCTGTAGGCCAAGGAAGAATTTCAGATGGTGGTATCTTTAAAATCTGCTCGCTTTACAAAAAATTAGAGCGGAATGACTTAAATTTACCTGAACCAGAAGCTTTATTTTTTCATTGAAGACGAGGCATTTGCCTTAACTGAGTCGTTAATAAAACCGTTTTCAGGAATACATCCTAAAGGATCATTGCAAAGAGTGAATAACTACAGATTATCTCGCACACGAAGAACTGTAGAAAATGTATTTGGCATCGCCTCAGCCGTTTTTAGAGTACTTTGTAAACCGATGTTACTTGAACCCAGGAAAGCTGAATTAGTTATAACGACAGTAGCTCATCTACATAATTTTTTAAGAGAAAGTTCCACATCTTGTGCTTTGTATACGCCGCATGGAAACTTCGATACGGAAATTGATGGAAAGCTTGTAGAAGGAAAGTATGAAACTATAACTAATGAGCCAATGTCTTCTTTATCTCCAATTAGAAATATTCCCAGAAGACCAACCGAAAATGCAACACGAATTAGAGACGAATTGTTATCGTACTTTCAAAACGAATATCGACTTTTGTGGCAAGATAATTATACGTAATTCGTTTTATACTTACGGTGCTTTGTGTTTCCCGAACCTTGTTTTTGTCCCAAAGGAAAGGCAAATTTTTAAAGGCAAACCAACTACTTTCATAGATATCTGAAAGCCCTGTAATAAATAAAAATAAAATTTGTAATTGAAAAGTAAATAAACAAAATAGAAAAGAAATTAATTTTCATTTATTCAAACCTACCTTTACCCGTACCGTGGCTCTTTTTAATTTTTGCTTTCTCTCGCCTAAGTCCTGACAGAAGAACATTAATTTTTTTTTACATTCATTACTGTTGTCCGAAACTGTACAGCAAGTTCTTCCCAAGCATCATGCTTCATTATTTCATTATAGTATTTGGGATGTTTTGCATCCCACAAAATTTCTTTATCACTCCATGTTTTCAACTGAACAAACAAAACGAAAAATAAATTGCAACTGTGTACCGCAGACCTGACCAGACATGCTAACAAGTGGTGCAACATCAGTGCGTATCATTTCTTTGAAGCGGCGTCAAAAAACCGACAACCGATGGAACGCCGATATGTTACAATGTTCTGTTGTTACGGTGTTAAGCAGTGCCGTCCACACTTGTTACGCGACGGCGTTACGATACAAAGTTTTTGTTATATGTCTGTACGCACCTTTACGCGGTGCGGATTACAAAAATTAATAAAAAAGTTTGATGAGATAGGATCCGTTCCAGACAAAAAGAAAGCGCGTTAATGCTCCATATTGTTAGTCGCCCTTATTAACCCTTAACTGGTATCGTCGGGTCAAAATTGACCCGGCGCATTTTAAATTTTTCGCAGATTGGGCGCTATTGCAGTTACGGAGTGGGGGTTCCGTGACTTCTCATAAAATAGGCATACAATTAAACGCCTCAAGCGACAGTTCAATTCAAGCTTTGCAAGTGTCGTTATATATGCATTCGGGTCAGATTTGACCCGACGATACCAGTTACGTGTGTGTTTTGAGTTTAGTGCATAATGGATTATATAGTTATTGACGGCAAGCGATATACCGCACAAGAAGTACGTGAGGTGTTTTTGAACGACGAAGAAGATGGCGATATTAGTGACGCGGTTACTATAAATAGTGATCACGATTCAGATGAAGAATATGCTATAGACGACGATGTGGCTGATGAAGCTGAACCAGTTCCTGTAAGTGAGTTCGCTCTTGGTGCCAGTGCCACAAGCAGTGCGGATTTAGATAACTCTTCGGTTTTGCCTTCACCATCTACAGGTTATGTTTATGGAAAAAACAGATACAAATGGTCAAAACAAGCTCCCACACCCGGTCGGACCAGAAGCCATAATATTATTATGCATTTACCCGGACTAAAAGCAGTGGCAAGAAACTTGCAAGATAAGAACCCTGTTGATTACTGATCTCTTCTTATAACTAATGAAATGATTAGCACAATTGTCGACTGCACAAATGAGAAAATTACGGATATGTCCAGTAGATATGGAGAAACAGCCACATTTGTGAATTACACCGATTTAGTTGAGGTGAAAGCATTTTTGGGATTACTCTATTTGACATCGGTTTTCAAATCTAACAATGAAGACGTCGAAGATTTATTTAGTTCAGATGGCACAGGCAGAGACATTTTCAGAGCTACTATGTCCCTAAAGAGGTTCCTGTTTTTGTTAATCGCATTGCGTTTTGATAGTGTTTCCACCAGACACGCGAGAATGTCAGATAAATTTTGCCACATACGTGAAATTTTTGAGTCATTCATACAGAATTGTAAGAATTGCTATAGTCCTGGTGAATCCCTCACAATAGATGAGATGCTTGTAGGGTTTAGGGGCCGATGTTCTTTTCGTGTATACATGAAAAGTAAACCTAACAAGTACGGATTGAAGATATTATGCCTTTGTGATGCAAAAACTCACTACTTGCTCAATGCTTTCGTCTATACAGGCAAATCACAAAATCTGCAGCCTAATCCACGTAAACTATCAGTGCCAACCCTAACAGTTTTATCGCTAATTGATAATGTCAAAAATACTAACAGGAATATCACGGCAGACAACTGGTTCACGTCAATAGAATTGGTTGAAGAATTGCGCAAGAACCAACTTACTTATGTCGGCACTGTGCGTAAAAATAAAAGAGAAATACCTCAATATGTAGTTCCAAATAAAAAAACTGAGCCAGGTACTTCTAGGTTCGTGTTCACCAGCAATACTACTCTAGTGTCGTATGTACCAAAACAAAATAAATACGTTCTCTTATTATCATCTATGCACCATGACAACAAAGTAGATCCAGAATCAAGGAAACCTGACATGATTTTGTATTATAACTCCACAAAAGCAGGAGTTGATGCATTGGATCAGAAGTGTGCAAATTACAATACGGGTCGTAGAACCAGAAGGTGGCCGTGTGCTATTTGGTATGCTGTAATGAATATAGCGTCTGTAAATTCATTTATATTGTTCCAGACTGGTACTCAGAGTTCTATGAAGCGACGGAATTTTATTATTCAATTAGGTCAAACTCTGATTGAACCTTGCATGAGACGACGTTTATTGGAAACAAGACTTCCTAGGGAACTTCGTTCAGTCATGCAAACAATTCTAAAATGCGACGATACTACAGCGAATCAAAATCAGCCATCAACTTCTCAACCCAGAGTTCCGGATGCAGATACTAGGGGAAAAAAAGACGTAGATGTTACATGTGTCCATCAAACAATGACAGCAAAAATTCTACAACGTGTAATAAGTGTAACAAGCACGTATGTAAAGCACACAGCAAAGCTACATTGTTATGCGACAAATGCAAAATGTGAATATTAGGCTATGCAAACGTTATTGCACATTTTTTTGTATGATAAATTATTTGTGTTTTTTTTTATAGAATCTAGAGGATAAATATGTTATATAAGTGCCTATTATGTTAGTTTTCTTGTATTTTCATCTTTATGTTAAAATTTTCAAAATTGTATTGCGTCACTCGTTTTCAGACACTGTATTTGTATTTGTCTACCTATAATAAAGTGTTTTCATTTTAATTACTTTTGGGTCTGTAAACTTATTGTTTATATTGCTAGTAATGGATTAGCAATGGTATTTTTGAATTTAAAACAATCATTAAAAAAAAAAGCATCGGGTCAGAATTGACCCGACGATACCAGTTACGTATGTAAAAGTGACGATACCAGTCAAGGGTTAATACACTTGTTCATTAAATAAGTATTATTCTATTAATTTGCTAGATTTAACCACGGTAGACCATTCCATAATTGGTTTTCCGTTAACTTTAAAGTCAAGAAGTGTCAAATGAAAATACATACAATAACCAACTGTATGGCACGAAAAATAATAATAAAGTGTTCAAAGATATTTTATTATGACACTCCAAACAATCTTATCATGAAGTCTCTTTTAAACGCGAATTATAAAAATAAATTTTGTTGTTATATACAGATCTTAACTATAAAGAGTTCTTGTACCATCTACAAATCGTTGTAATTATTTTAATTATTTCTTAGAAAAAATATTATTCTTCATTAATTTTTGTATTGTATGAATTTTTTTATCGTGATTAAGTACGCCTGTGGATCGAGAATTGTTGCATGCCCAACCCACACACACACACACAAAGACCATAGCATTCCCCACACAAACAGGAAAGTGTCTCGGTCGTTAAGGAAATGATCCAAACTATTTTTTTATCTGATTCATCTTAGATGGCTGCCGCGGTCGTTAGGGCCTCTTAAACTGCTTCGGCTCGCGCCCCCTGAGAAAATATTTTCTCATAGAACGAACAGCAAGCTCGTTTTATTGGCACCTTCTTTTTCGTTCCTATATTTTTCTTCTTATATTATTCAATCACTTATACGAGTAAGTGTCATATAGCAGTTTACGAATATTTGAATACATAAAATTGTAAATTATTTGAGAAATCTGATTTATCTTACATCATTGACAATAACCAAGGGAATAATCTGAATGGGTTGGGTCGGAAAATCGACAACATTTTAGAAAGTTATCACCAGTGAAAGTGTATTTTTCGGAGAGAATCATATATAGAGATGTATGTTGATATATGTATTCCTGTGTTGCCTATCGTTTGAAATCAATTATTCAACCCATTATTTCTTATTCCAAGCTTATAGAATGTTGACTTCTGTCCATTGGTTGTTTTACTCCTTTAAAATTGTTCCCATTGCGTTATCATATGTTCCTCTCGGCATATATACTCTTTATTTTCTCAGTTTTGATTCTTGCTTACTATACAGGGTGATTCATTAGCGTGATAAAGTTCAGTATCTCTTATGTCTTCTGGCATATCAATTTGAAAATTTGAGGGATATTAGTATTCACATTCTAAAATTATCACAATTCACACGGTGTTCCTGAATGCTGTGCCATATCGAATATACATTTTTTTACACCCTGTATTTTACTCCATAGTTGCAATTTGCTTGAATTCTCCATTACAACAATAAAGAGTTATGATGTGTTCTACAGGGTCTTCATTTTCTCAGTTTTCATTCTTGATTACTATGTTTTATTAGTGTGATGAAGTTCAGAACCTCCTATGTCTTCTGAGATATCAGTTTGAAAATTTGAGGGATTATAGTCTTCACATTCTAAAATTATTTACAATTTACAGCCTAACATACAAACATTAAATGATTAATACATTTCGGAAAATACAAACATATACAATTACTCCAATAAAAAATTAAAATTGACAATTAAAATTCAAACCTCAGTATTTAAAATATGTTCCAGTAGCAAAGACTTAAAACTTCTCAAGCTCCATGATACTCTTACAGATTTTGGTAGCTTATTAAATTCATTCCGGCCTTTCAAAAATAAAGAATTCATAGAGTTTTTTTAATTTATTTTTTCACCATAGATATATTTACATGGCAAAGCCGACACGCCCACTGTCAAAGACTTCATAAGAAAAATTTCATCTAATTTTTATAATTATTGTCTGCCAGATGAACTTCGTGAGAACGCAAATCGCGCAGGTGACATCCGATACAGTGGGTGTAGACTTCTGCATGGAACACTAATTATATAACTAGGTTGTTTAACTCCAAACAATATCACACATTAGTGTTAATCAAATCAATGAAATAAATAAATAACACAATCAAAATCAACGTCAGACATGTTGCCTTCTCGAAATCTAAACCCCATATCGTTTCTGAAACCCCGTTTTTAGCTACTTTTCAGGGAATATACAACCGAAATGTTATAGGAATCAAAAACACGCTACGGGGCAAGGTTACTGTATAAAACGAGAATCTATGGATAATGCTATGGCAAGGAACCTTAGTTGACACTAGACGACATACGCAATGAGACGAAACATTGCCAGAACATCGGCTCACATTGTTATGTATTTTTCGACCTTATTGTAACAGGGTACAAATTTTATAATAAAGTATATTTTTAATAATTTTAATAGTACAAAATTGCATTGAGAGAATTTGATTTTTTTTCTCGAAAAATGATCAACATGTCCGAAATTTTTCCGATCAACATCTGCACCCTACTAAACTAATCAGCATCCTCTATACTATGAACTACTCGGCTTCGTGACATTTACATTTTGAAATATTCCATACTTTGCGAAAAACATTTTATCACATTGCATTGGAATTAACAATGAAAGTTCTATCAATGTAATGAATTACAAATTAATTAACTTATTCCGGTTCAAATTATACCACCTTGTATCAAACTTGTTCGAATGTATATGGTTGTACTGTTATTATACATCGCCTATATTCCACCAACAACTTCGAAGAGTATATACCTACTTTCCACGAACTAACAATAGGATGTCGGAAACTGAATTTACAATAAAACTTTGAATGAACACGAACTAACAAGTCAAAATATACCTGCTTCAAATGAAGAGGGATTTCTACCAGCCCTTCATTCATACAACAACGCTATTGTAAGAGAAATGAATTTGTCATGTTTTCTTTGAGAAATAATTCCAATTTAATTTATTTGATTTCGTTATTTACTAGAAATATTCCAAGCATGGGGAGAAAATATTGAACATGAAATCTGTCAGTTTCTACAATAGTTAAAATGAGCGATACAAAGTCATACTTATGTGTTATAGCAGTTAAAGTTTTCATTTGGATATTAAATTATTTTTTAAATTATCATTAAATCTTGAAGAGTTTGTCAAGGGAATCATTGAGCAGTCTCATTGATTTCACACTGCCTTCTCTTCAAACAACGGGGACCATCCCGTTTACCACTGAGTATACGCGTAGACTCAGGGAAAATATTTATAATCTTAATGTAAAAAGACCTGAGCTTTTCACAAGTGACAACCTATCATCTAATAAAATAGTGAGTGTTGAAAAAGCGGTAGTGAATGTTAAAGCATCCCCGAAATCAGCAAAATATAAAGGTACGTCAACTCACAAGATTACTAAAAAACATGAGAAACGTTCAAAACATTCTACTCACATAAAAAAGCTAAATAACAAAAAAAAGGACAGGGAACCTCAACACCTGATTGTAGACGACGAACCACGTCGCCCTACAACCAGCGTAGGAACAATTGACTCTACTCATCAAATAGAACTTGAGCTAATTAAAAATAAAAAGGAAGAATTTAAAATTAAAAACAAAAATTTTCTCGATATTCACAAACCTGATATTTTCATTCTAATCGTGACGCTCATAAAACCAAATAAATATTTTAATCTATAAATTCTAGACTATCGTCGACTTAGACAAGACCGCACCACTGATGCCAGAGGGGGCGGTATCATTCTTTTAATCAAAAAGGGCATAAATTTCAAAACCCTATAACACAATAATTCATCCATTGAGCATATCTTGAATCTTCTTGGAAACAAAATCGAAATAGTCGGAGCTTATAATACTCCATTCAGCAAATTAAAAGAATCTAACTTTATTAACATTATGAAAACTCATAATAAGGTTTTGTTAGTGGGCGATTTAAACTGTAAACATTTCTCATGGGACAATTACGCTTCGCATCCAAATAAAAACGGTAGTACTCTCCAAAGATTCTGCGTTAATTCAGATTGCAATATCTTTGCAACCGATGACCCAACCCACTTTCCTTTCACAAACCACGCCCCCAGTACAATCGACATAGCCATAGGCAGAAACATCAACAATATCTCAAATATCAAAAACCTCATCGACTTCAACTCTGACCATGATCCTGTAATTAACCTTGAACTACCTCATCAAATACAGAACCCTTCCATTAAGACATATGACTATAACTCCACCAACTGGTCTAGTTTCAGAAACTATATTAACAAAAACACAATTATTACGAATAACATTGAAAACACAGAACAGTTAACACAAATAATAAAAACATTTCAAAAAACAATCATATCAGCCAGCAACCTTTCCACCTCCCTGAAACCTAAATTATCCACCCCCAACACACTCCCGGATTATATCGTAGAAATAATAAATAACAAAAATAAAATTAGAAAAAGGTGGCAACATACCAGAACAGAAGAGGACAGAAACAATATCAAAACCTAATTAACTTACTAATCAAAGAGTACAAGAACTATCAATGGGACACATTTCTTAAAACGTTGAAACCAGAGGATAATTCCTTATGGAGAATCGCCAGATACTTCAGAAGGAAGCGTAAGGAGATACACAAAATCGAGCACAATGGACAGACGTACACCGACATGAACAATATCGCAGAATTATTGCACGAACTCATTTCAATACAAGACTATTGAGAACGTAGTCAAACAATATTTTCAAAACACAAATAGAGTGAATTCAAATAATCTTGTGTCTTATACCGAAATACAATCATCAATCAGTCAATTAAAAAATAAAATGGCGCCAGGACCCAATGGCATACACAACATTTCAATTAAAAACCTGCCAAGAATAGCAATAGTCCAACAATTATACGTGCTATTCAAAAGTCCCCTCCCCACCTCTTATATTTTGAACGGACACTTACATTAATAAAATTTGGAGGGTGGAAATAAAGTGTTGTAAACTTCTCTACGAATGGTAACAGGTGACGTAATAGTAATAGATGACGTCACAGTGCCACTCTGGCCAATAATTTTAAATAGGACCTTATGGCAAGTGATATTTCGTTTGAAAGGCATTGACATTGGCTACATAGCCATATTATTTTGTTTGGGTTTAAATTAATTTTGACGGATAAATTATATAAATACCAAAGTTATTGAAATTATTTTTTTAAATTTAATTATTCAAATATCAACAATGGATTTTCATAGCAAGTGTTCGAAATGTGCTCCGTCTACTTCCTGACAGTAATACATCCTATTAGTAAACTCTTGTCGTACTCGTTCGAATGTGTCAGCTGAAATAGCGCTGAAATAGCATTGCATTCTTCAGTAATTATTTGTTTCAGAACGCCAATGCTATCTGGTGCCGTAGTATAAACCTTGGATTTCAAGTACCCCCATAGAAAAAATCTAATGGTGTCAGATCTGGTGACCGAGGTGGCCGTTCTATAGGACCTCGCCGGCCGATCCATCTACCTCGATATTCTTCATCCAGGTAACGTCTTATTGCACCATAATAATGTGCAGGAGCACCATCTTGTTGAAATGTTATTTTCAGATGGCCGAATTCATCTTGATTATTTTCCAGAATTTCAAGAATTAACGGCTCAATTGCATTTTGTGACATATCCAGATACACTTCACCGCTTAAATTTGAATTTAGGAAAACAGGACCAACTATGTGGTTTCCTAAAATACCTGCCAAAACATTGACTTTTTCTGGAAATTGGGTATGTTGTTCACGAAAGGTGTGAGGGTTTGTGTCACTCCAATACCTCACATTTTGTGTATTCACAATTCCATTGAGGCAAAAAGTACTTTCGTCACTAAAACAAATTGTTTTTGTGTAATGTGGGTTTTGACTAATGTTATTTGTCATACATTCACAGAATTCGAGTATTATGTCGGGGTCGTCATCCGAAAGGTGGTGCACCATTTTTAACTTGTATGGATAAAATTTATTTTTAGCCAACACTCTATGTACTGTACTTTTACTTACTTCACAGATAGACGCAACTTTAGTTGAAGAGGAAGTAGGGTTTACTACCATTTCAGCAACTATACAAATTTTTTTATCATCAACAAATGTTGGTCGACCAGATCGTTTGGCATCTTGAACACTACCTGTTGCTTCAAACTTGTGAAGAAGGTCCCTCAAATAAGTTCTCGCGCTATGGCGATCTGGGTATCTCTCATTAAATAAACCAATTATTGAGATAGCTGCTACTTTGTCGGCTTGAGTACGTACCATTTTGCCAATGTAAACTCTTAAACGTCTCGTTAAACAACAATAAAATTAAATATTTAAGCTATTTAGAAAAACTTTGCAAAGCAACAAATACTATTAAATTAACAACGTCAATTTTTTTGAGAACTAACCAGAGGCGGACAGAAAAATCTTCAATATTTAAATGTGACATAATAATTTTGGTATTTATTTAATTTATCCGTCAAAATTAATTTAATCCCAAACAAAATTGATATGGCTATGTAGCCAATGTCAATGCCTTTCAAACGAGATATCACTTGCCATAAGGTCCTATTCATAATTATTGGCCAGAGTGACACTGTGACGTCATCTATTACTATTACATCACCTGTTACCATTTGTAAAGAAGTTTACAACACTTTATTTTCACCCTCCAAATTTTATTAATGTAAGTGTAGCCGTTCAAAAGATACGAGGGGGGGGACTTTTGAGTAGCACTGTATATTGCAAATTTCATAATCAAATGCGGCCACTATCCAGATATGCTCATAATCGCCAACATCATTCCAATACCAAAAGCTAACAAACAACCATGTTGTGTTGATAGCTACAGACCCATATCCCTTTTAAACAATATCGCAAAGGTGATAGATAAAATTATTTTAAAAAGATTGCAAACTTCTCTTAATAATAACAACATCATCCCTTCGAATACGGTTTTAGAAGCGGTCATAGCAACATAGCACAAACGATTCGTGTTTTAAATTACATCAGGGAAGGCTTTAGAGTTCAGAACAAAGCCGTAATATTGATAATCAACAATCGTTCGATACCGTACGGCTCGAAGGCTTACTGTACAAGCTTATTAAAACAAAATCTTACTTAGTCAAAATTTTAAAATCTTACTTATCAAAGAGAAAATTTTATTCAACAATAGAAGGAAACTTGGCAGGGCCCTACTGCATACAGGCAGGAGTCCCGCAGGGGTCAGTAATATCTTCTTTGCTTTATTCAATATTCATCAACGACATCCCAACCACCCCAAACATTTTAAAAGCAATGTATGCCGATGACACTTGTTTTGTAGCATCGGCAAAGAACCCAGATCAAGCACTTAATATGCCTCCAAAACAGAGTATTTATCACTCAAGAGGAGAACAACCAAATACAGTCGACTGCAATCTAAGCTTTGTATAAACGGATATAATATTACCCCCAGCACAACATTAAAATATTTAGGTTATACAATCCAAGGGAACACCAATTCAAAAGCGCATATTAGCACACAAGTCCGAAAAGCTAAGATTGCAATGGACCAGTTATACCCACTCATAAGCAGACATAAGTAAACTCTCAACCAAAAACAAAATAACCATATACACACAAATATTACGCCCTATACTCACATATTCAGCACCAGTTTATCTTACAGGAACAAAACACAATTTCCACTCCCTGCAGGTGGTACAAAACAAGTGTCTGAGAATGGCAATTAAACACCATGTACCCTTATCCACATCTACTCAAAACCTCCTGGTTACATGATAAAGCCGAAGAACCAACTATCAAAGACTTCGTAACTACAATTTCTACAAACTTTTACGATAAATGTCTGCCAGAAAATCTTCGATTAGCACTCAAAGCCGTAAATCGCGCAGAAGCAACTCATGATTGTGGGTGTAGGCTTCTGCATGGTACGCTAACAATATAACTTGATTGTTATTTCACAAACCCAACAATCAATAGCGGGGAATTATTTCAGCCCAGCCCTTTACACTGGAGTGAAGGATCCCCCAGCTTCCAATACTTATGAATAAACCATAAATAACATCTGCCTGTTGCTTCCATCAAAATCTGAGAACCCGATCGATTGTTGAGACACTGTTTTTCAGGGGAAACTCAGCCGAAACACCGTAGGAGCGAGAAATATATACCGGGGACAAAGTTATTTTAAAATCACAACTTATGGATAATGCGGTGAACGCAAGAAGCCACATATACTTCACGGACGATGCACTCAACAAATTCAAGAATCACCAGATCATCGGCATTTTCTTTTGTTCTTGTATAAGTAATAAAATGGGAAAGATAGTCTATTGTAAATAAAGAGATTTTAAATATTAAAAAAATGTTATACCTGCTTCAAATGGAGAGGGATTTCTACCAGCCCTTCATTCATACAACACCGCTATTGTAAGAGAAACGAATTTGTCATGTTTTCTTTGACAAATAATTCCAATTTAATTTATTTGATTCCGTTATTCACTAGAAATATTCCAAGCATGGGTAGAAAATATTGAACATGAAATTTGTCAGTTTCTACAATAGATAAAATGAGCGATACCATTGTCCATAGCGAGATCATAGTTAATAAACTGATTAATTAGAACAACTTTATGATTCAACTAGAGGGAAAAGTTATACTGTTATTTCCTACACATAATACAGAGCAAATTAGTAGGGAGACAGAAGCAACAAGCTGCTTGGATTGATATAATTTATTACTGTCTTTAATACCAGAATAAAATTCCAAAAAATATCTTAGAAAAATCTAATACCAATTTAGAGTTCCAACAAATGAGACAAATATTATTAAAATTGACTAATCACAGCTACATCAAAAAAATAAGCAACTAACTCTTAATAATTTGTTAATGAGGATTGAAATGGAAACAGGGACCAATATAATATTAAGAAAGTGTCTTCATCTGTAATTTCAGAAGCCCGACGAAATACTATATGTCACCCCGATAGCCACTAAAATATTGAAAATGTTGATTTGAAGAAAGCCCCGAAGGGTCATTTTATTTAAGCAACTTTCTGAAAAAGTACAGAACAAACTAACTATTCACAGCTACGTACTAAAAAAACTAGAACTACCTACTAATTTCAATGCATTCGCCAATGAGGATTCAGATGAAATATGTACCAAAATGTAAATCAAAGAGAAGACATTCCAGCTTAATAAATGTGAAGATTAAATTTCAGAAATTTTACGCAGAAGAAATAGGGAATTGCATCTGTCGCCCCAAAAAAAATAACAACTAGGAGATGATTTAATTATTGGGGAATTGCTTGAACAACTTTCTAGAGAAGCTCTGGCTAAACTGACTTAAACGTAGATAGGATATGTACAATGATTTCTATATTTGGAAAGCCTTTCAATCATAGGAGAGTGTGCTTCGCTTTCTTTCTTAACATTGATAAATGCAGAGATGGAGTACGAATTATAGAACGTTCCATCCCAACAATATACATAATTGGAATCGCACATATCAGAGAGAGGATTCAACGAAAAATTGCCTACTCAGAATTTCAAGAAATTGAAGCTGAAGTACCACAAGACAAAATTTTGGGAGCAGATCTATATTCACTGTATACTAGCAAAATCAATGAAATAAATAAAGAAATTACCAAGTAGCAAGCAAACATAATGTTGTGTTACGGGTTAAAAGGAGTAGCTTACCTTAGCATGAAGGGTCATGCAATATATACTAAAATATTCAAGTGAAACAAATGAATTTATTATAATACTTCTTTCTTACCATTTCAGAGAATTTGGTTTACAAACTAACACTTGTAAACTATCGAATTTAGTCTTCATCAATTTTACTTTTTATCACTAAATGTAGCTTCTACAAGGGGGAAAATATTACTAAGAATATTAACTTTCAAAAATTGTAAACAAAACGGTTAATTCACATCAGAAATCCAAGGTTAGATTCCTTCCTCTTCTCTTCTTGATTTTATTGTTAATTTCGCCTCAACCTTTATAAACAAACATTTGTTCAAATGATCTTCCAAGGTTAAAATCGCTAAGTGGTGTGCCAAAAAAAAGGGTTACTTTGGTGTTTTGGTTTCTTCTAGAATAACGTGTGTTTGATATGTACAATTTGATTACGCACATATCACTCATGGATTTGTGGACTGTGTTAAAATAAATAAGTTTCCTTCGATGTTACTTGCTATGTACAATTTATTTACACTGGCTTATTTACACATCAACTGCACTGTTGAAATGGTTTGTTGTTTATGGGTACTTGCCCGATTGTGTGCATATTAAAAACACTTTTCTACTTGTGGGAACTAGCCCGATTCTTTTAATAATTGAAATTATGGTACAGCGTAGTTACAACGCGTTCGTACGCCAGAGCTCTTGCTTGCACCATGTTTTGAGTTATACTGCCGCGGGCTATCTTTTGCTCTGCGCATGATTCAACCTCAGATGCTTGCCGCAGACGACATCTAGGATATGAACTTTACACTTATAAATTTTAGTGTATTTTGTGTTGCATAATGTTTGCAACACAACGTGGCACTTGCTAAAACGTTAATCACATTTTGTGGATTTAATTTCAAAATTTGAGTGATATGTACTTATGTACCACGGAATAAGTACCATATATGTGGATATTATATGTATCTTTAATATCATCTGAAATTTATTTAATAACTTAACTTTGGTTAAGCCAAAGCCACTTTAGGGCCACATGTCAACTTAGGTAAGTTTGAAAATAAATGATACATCTTTCACTTTATACTTCTCCAACACTGTATGATATACTAAAGTAAGTGTTTGTCTTTTAGGCCTTATTTTTCTTTTTCTGATTTTGCTGTTTTCTTCCTATTTCTGGCTTGACTTTTGTTCCCATTATATTACTCCGGATATTTCTTGACCATTCGATCTACAGTCTACACATTAGGATAACACCGCTTTCCTGTTCCTCCGTATGCTTTCCAGTTAGTGACACTGTCTGAGTTAAAGAAGTAAACTTGGATTCCTGACGTGTGTCTAGGTTGCTGACAATTTGGACAATAGTATAGAGTACTCCCCTTATTGGATCGCAACACATTCCATGAGATAAGTGGTAGATATAGGATCTCCATTTAACCAGTTATTATAACAATAACAATAGTTTTTTTATCATATTTTAATTTAAAATATACTTCCCTACCTCTTCAAGGTATAATCGAGTAATCTACAAGAAAATGAGAAATAAATAACATATAATAAAGTTCCAAACTTCACAATTAGATTTATATAGGTAATTCATAACAAATTAATAGAACTTACTTGTAAGCTGGCAGCACAAACTTGTGAACCTTAATCATATATACGTATATATCTTGAAATTGGCTCTCGAACATTGGTAATCTATTATGATTATTTTTAAAGACATTTGATTGTATCGTCATCATTTGTTTTATAGCACATCGTAATAAAGAGATATATTTGAGAAAGAACCTGCACTGTTTGCTTTCAGAAAGCACTCCGAACCCACTATTATATTCCTTTTCTAGCCTCAGGACCGGGGGACGAGAGTATATATAATAATAAAAAGCTTGTCTCATGCATATGGTCGTAGATAGGTAACAGTTGTTCAAATAGAGGATTTGGCTAAACCACAGAACAAGAAACAAGAAGGAAGGAGCAATAGATGATGATATTTCGTAGTAAACGGGTTGGGTGTTGTAAATGGTGGATGGGTGATTCCGGTTTGACAGTGGCGTGTCATTTAAGCCTAATAAATATATTTGTGATACATCTGATTGACAATTTTCTCATCTACGATAGTTTCGACATAAAACTAAGATTCTCAAATAAGATAGTTAATTTTAAAATTTGAATAAATTGACCTCATCATATATTTCACTTTTAGAACAAGAAACCATCAGCTATATAAAAAATCCAATTTTAAGGAAAAAGTAGTATTAGTACTATAAAAATATAAATTATTAAAGATTGGCCACGTCCTGGATGGATAAAAAGAATACTGACAAAAATAAATGTATTGACCTTTAAACAAAATTGATTTTACGTATAAATGCAAAGTTTTTCGTACTAACGCTCTTCTGTTATAAAATTTCTCTTGTTCAAGACACTAACCATGGATTTCAATGATGAGATTTGTTTTTTCTTTGTTACTATACCATTTGGTACCGGCGGAGTCGAATTGTCTCCCAAAATAAAAATATTACCTGCTCTCAGAAAGGTGACGGTCGAATTGTCTCCCGGATGATTTTATTCCGTAATTAGCATAAGTACTTATAATACCTTAAAATCTAAACGTTGTTGCCAAATCGATCTCACTTATATCTTGACGAAATAATTGGAATGGTTTTTCCTAATTTTGTTAAAATAAAACAGTACGTAGGAAATTATAATTATTTTATTATAATAAAACAAAGGAAAATACACAATGGTTTACTTATATATATATATATATATATATATATATATATATATATATATATATATAACAACAACAAAGAGAATCATGGGTAATTCACGCAAAGTAAAGGGCTACTGAAATAGAGTGGTAACCGTGGACATGCATGTTATTTACTATGGGTCGGAAGGTTCATCGCGGGGGGGCTATATGCGCCTCCGTGTCGATGTTGGTTGATGTCCTGAAAACTCGGGATCTTCCAATTGAAGACACAAATGAGGGTTTGGTTTCCCTACTGAAATCCGTTATTTTGTGTTTTCCCATGTTTCGATTAACATCTTTGCTCCCAAATTTCACATCATTATTTGGTTATGCCGTGCTGATGAGGCAAAATGAGCCAGAAACATGCATGTCCACGGTTACCACTCTATTTCAGTAGCCCTTTACTTTGCGTGAATTACCCATGATTCTCTTTGTTGTTGTTGTCAACATATCACGCGATATTCCTACATCTTCTTTGTTATTTACTATGGGTCGGAAGGTTCATGGCGGGTGGGCTATATGCGCCTCCGTGTCGATGTTGGTTGATGTCCTGAAAACTCGGGATCTTCCAATTGAAGACACAAATGAGCGTTTGGTTTCCCTGCTGAAATCCGTTATTTTGTGTTTTCCCATGTTTCGATTAACATCTTTGCTCCCAAATTTCACATCATTATTTGGTTATGCCGTGCTGATGAGGCAAAATGAGCCAGAAACATGCATGTCCACGGTTACCACTCTATTTCAGTAGCCCTTTACTTTGCGTAAATTACCCATGATTCTCTTTGTTGTTGTTGTTAACATATCACGCGATATTCCTACATCTTCTTTTTTATATATATATATATATATATATATATATATATATACTTATATATTTCAAGACAATAATATTTACAAAAATGATATAAAAACTTTTTCACTCTACACACTTATAATACAAATTAGATTCTGCATTTAAAAGAAATATTTTTTAAAAATTGAAAATTGGTAATCCTGCCGTCTTGTAATTTTTCTAAATTATCTTCCAAAAACTTTTTTTTCATTAATACTTTTCGATCATATACTTTGACCACGGTATCAATACTTTGAAGCTTAATATAGGTATCTATTTGAAAATCTAGAAGAACTTTTATAAACTGGTTAAAATTTGGGTGTGTATTATAAAATGAAGCATTATAACGCGAATGAAAAGATTCGCATGCGTTTGTTGTCCTTTTTAAAGAAGAAGAGTTTTCAGCCCAAATGTTAGGAGGAAAGGTAGAAATTTCATCTATGTAAGTTTCAACTAAATAGTCATTAAATTTAATCACCCTCTCATCATCTGGTTGAATTGCAATGAGATCAAGAACAAAGCAATCGCCAACGTCTTCTGCTTTAAGGAATGGTAAACCAAAAATATAAGTAAGGTATTTAGTTATATCTGTTTCTAAATTGTCTTTTAACTGATACTCGGTAGAAAGTCCTAAACTTTTCTATACCAACTTTGACCTAGGTGAAATAGACATCCCTTAATTTCTGTTTTTGGAAAAATTTCGCGAATTGCTTTGTGTATTGCTAATTCAAAATCTGAAGTTATAGTTTTTGGAAGAAAGTCGTGACCTGTTGTAGATAGATATATTTCTTTTAAATATTGTAAAGCTAATTTATACGATACTGTATTTTTATTTTTTAGAAGAAAGAAAACCAAAGGAATATAATGATTATTTTTAAAGCCATGAATGGTAAACAATTGTAAAAAAAATTTAGGGCAATAATCGAAAGTGCCATCAACATATAATTCACTTATTTCTTTTAGAGCAATAATATTTGTTTTACATGAAAACATGACTATATTATTTATTTCATCATTTTTGAGAATAAAATATTCGTCCCTATTAGTTTTTAAAGTAACAGAATTTAATAAACTATGAAATTCAACTATATTAGTTGGAAGTTTTGATGCAATTTTGGACCTAGCAGTATACATATTTTTTCTCATCTTTTCAACGTCATGAGTAGTAATAGTTTCACAATGGGATTCTCTTACCTCCTTTCTAATTAGGCCCATTGGTTTTGCCGAAACATCTTCTATTGCTTTAATTTTTACAGCATTGCTTAGAGTCTGCCTATTTAGAAGTTCTTCTGATAATTTCTCATGGTTGTGGTTTAAAGAAGATTCGATCACTTCTGGACGGTCCAATTTTGTTTTAACAAAAGCTTTGCACTGCGTTTTCCTGGACGCACAAAGCCATCTTTTTAGAGTGTCTCTTGCTAATAACTTGTGGAATGAAAATTTAAACCCATCGATCACTAACAAATCTTTGCCTTTTTCACTTTTAATTATTGTAGCCTCCATTATACGTATAGTTTCACTGTACCACTTTTAACTATTCAACAACTTCGTAAACAAACTTTACAACATCTGAAACTTGTGAAGAATATGTGAAATATGGTTTACTATTTTTAATACCACCCTTTATAAGGCGAAGGAGGGAAAGTACTTTCAAACGATAATGTGAAATTAATGGTACCTACCTGTTTTTGGATTTGTAAAATGTTGATGGATTAACTTAACATTCTTTTAATGATTAATGTTTAATGTAAGGATTATTTTCTTACTTTTCTATTTCAAGGTAGTTAAATGATTCTCATATCCTGAGAGACATTTTACAAAAAGAAAAAGGTATCAATAGTTCAACGTACTTTTAAAAATAAAAATTTTGATTTGGCAACAACGGTGTACTTTGTGAAAATTAATATCTTTTAATGTATATTACCTTGGGAGACAACTCGACCTATGATGGGAGACAATTCGACCTATAAAAAAACTACCTGCTCAAGACGGGAGACAACTCGTCCTTGCCCTTTGGTACAGACGGTCAATTTCTTTGTGTTTAAAACTCTCTCATTTCCAATTCTTTAATTTTGCTTTTCAAAGCCTATCTACAGTTAACTGAGGAGGTACAATGTTTTGTGTTGAAAGTCCCGATATAGGAGGAACATTATCAACTCTTACAGATGTTTCTTGCAAAATTTTTGGTATAAGTGTGCAACAGTTGGGTCTAGTATTATAAATTTTATTTCTTGCCAAATGATTACTTAGATCAGCTTAAAATTAGTGGTAAAATAACGATGTATATATAAAACTTTTATCTATACCAATTTCAGTCAATAAATGGAGAATTATTTGGATAAATGTTTTTTTGTAATTATCAATTGAAAAAAGAAAAAGTTGTAGTTTAATTCGCTGTATTGCTCATTTAGTGATTCGTTTTTTCTACATGTGACAAGAATCTACTCCTTAATCGAAAAGAGTAGTAGTTATTATTAAACCAATATATAAAAAGCGAAGGGAATCTACGTTAAATCAGAATAATAGACTTATTACTTACTTCTAAATCAATTAACAAAAACCAACATGGATATTTATCCATCCACGACACAGGTAGATAACAACAACAAAAAATTATTTCTATGCAATAATTGAAGTGTATAATAAATTACCAAAGAATATACAACAAACATAAAATTTTAATAGATAAAAAAAATTATAAATGATATTCTCATAAAACTAGAACCTTATACATCTAGAATTGAGGAATACACTTCTGTTAATCTGTATTTACTGTTATAGTATGTACAAAGAGTACGAGGAGTAATAAACCCTAATTAAGTATGCAAAACCTTTACAGGGAGCACCATGAAATTTTTGATAAATCTCTTACTTTAAATTACATTTCTTCCGTGAATCTAAAAACCAGGTAGATCGACCCCGTATTTGTTTCAGTTGTAGCAAAGTTTAGGGTTTATTCATTGTTAAAGGATTAGCAGATAAGCAATAACGCAATGCAGTGGTGTGTATTTTGGGAAAAATACGTTTTAAATTATACTATAATAAAAAATGAAAAGAAATAATTATTGGAATACATTTATTACTTACATTTTATTCTATATCCGACTCGGAAGAGGAAGAATCGTTGTTGACATTAATAATAATAGGGTCGATTAAATCATCACAAATATTGTCAATTTTCCACATATTTGCCTCTACTTTGATAACATGCTCGATACAATTTGTCCAATTTTCCTTACTCACATTACTTACAGCACTCTCAAACAATTTCACAACATCGTTTATTTTAAAAGTAGTACTTTTTTTTCCAACTTCTCCCTTTACCTGAGCCCATATTAATTCTATGGGATTAAGTTCACAATGATAAGGGGGAAGTCGAAGAACTGATATACCACGAAAAGAAGCCATTTCTTCTACAATGTAGGTTTTGTATTTATTCTTGTTCATTTTTGCAATTCTGTAAAGTTCTTTCCTTAGTGGATCTTTTGGAAACTTAATATTTTTCGAAATAAGCCACTCCAAAAGCTCTGCTTTACGCCAACGACTTGTGGGCAATGCTTCTCGTAACCGTGAATGGTAACTTGCGTTGTCCATAACAATAACAGCCCCTTTTGGAATCAGATCCAACATTTGAACAAACCATTCCTCGAAGACATCCCCATTCATATCTTCGTGATAGTCCCCCGTGCGTTTTGAAATAAAAGTTAATAATCCACCATCAACAAAACCTTCAGAACTTCCAACATGGACAATGATAAGTCTTTTTCCTTTTCCAGATGGTGGCTGCAAACCTAACGACAAACCTTCCACGAATGCCTGCCTTCCGCTTTTAATGTTTTCATCTTGCCAAGATTTGGAAACTGTATATCCAGCATTTATCCAGGTTTCGTCTAAGTAGAATATTTTCAAATTTTGTTCTCTGGCATGTCGAATGCTTCTTAAATAGTCTCTTCTCCAAAAAACTATTTCCGGTTTATCTATCAAGAGAGATTTTCTATTATGTTTTGTATATCTGAAACCCACATCTTTCAAAAGTTTGCATAATGTCATTCTGGAGAATTTTGGATAGTCCGTTTCTTCTTGCACTGATGTCATAATTTTGTCAAGTGTTGGAATTTCCTTTCGTAAGTAAAATCCATGGACTTTACGCCTTAGTCTTTGTTTAAATGACTCATCGATCTCAATTGGTTTTCGGCCTGAAGGAGTTTTAGGAGGTTGAAGAGTTCCATTCTTGCTTTCTTTTAGTAATCTATAAATTGTTGATTTATCAACACACAACATAGCAGCCGTTAATTCCACAATATCATCAACACTTGCACTTGGATCCTTGTTTTTCAACAATTCAATATCAGAGTTTTTTCATTTAAAGATAATGGACCTGTTTTTGGTCGTTTAGATGGTCCTTGGCTTATCGACATTGTTTGGTACTTGCACAATTAACATTCAACAAATATTTTAAATATATTCCAACTGTTTACAATATTATGACAACCATACAACTTCATACAACTTTACTCAAAGAACTAATACTAAGTACTGATTTAATGTACCTACTTTCTTTTAAAATAATATTCCCGATAATGTTTCTAAGAAAACTGAGTTGTTTGGAAAATCCCTCTCAATAATCGAATAATCTGTAAATAGGTGTAATCGTATTAAGCCGATTACAGTAGGCCACTTGCCATTTAAAATTTCTGAGAAAAATTCCCCAAACACTACATATAGGAGTAATACAAATAAAAAATATTATGAATAAACGGGCATATCCGAACTCTGCCACAAAATAAAATTTTACCTGACTTGTATCAATTTGAGGATTACTGAAATGTTCGAACTGTGCCGCAACCATTTAGTTTAATCCTATTAGAGTCATTAGGGTTTATAATAGATAAAATCGGAGGCCCATAGAATTATGTATATTTCTGAAAGGTTTCAAAGATTTCTTGAATTAAATATTTTGAAGAAATCTTGATTGTTTTGATCGATATTTAGGGGATTAGGGGAAGGTTGTTGATGCACTTACACTATTGCCTAAAAATCAGGAAGAAGTATTTAATAGTGTTCGTGAATTACAATTACGAACGAATCGAGAAGAGGAATTTCTATTAACAGCAGACCAGGTATTTAAAATTATTGTGTTCTCCTGTTTTTCCAACCTTAATTTTTTATGTAATTCGGATTGTATTTTGATGGATGGGACTTTTAAATACTGTTCAACTTTTTTTTACCAAATGTTTACCATTCATGGTTTTAAAAACGGCTATTACGTACCTCTTGTTTTTTGTTTGCTGCCGGACAAATCAAGTCAAACATATTCAAATTTATTTTTAATTTTAAGACAAAAATGTAAAGAAGTAGGCTTAAATTTTCAACCTAAAGAAGTCGTAGTAGATTTTGAACTAAGCATTCATAACGCTATATATGAATGTTTTGGCAGAGATCAAATTCTTTTTGGTTGTAAATTTCATCTCTGTCAAGCTTGGTTTCGTAAGATTCAGGAGTTTCATTTGGTACAAGAGTACAGACAGAAAGGTTCTGTAATTGGCGAATACTTAAAAGTACATTTCGGTATTATGTATCTTAGTCCTGAGGAAGTTGAAGAATTTTTTTATAATGAACTACATTTTTTGCTTCCGAATGACGAAAGAGTTATAGAATTCCGAAATTATGTCAATAAAACATATATAACGCAAAATTCAAAATTCGATATTTCCACCACTTATTTGGGCAAATAATGCATCCTTTTTTAAGAGAACTTTTTTTTATTAAAATTAGTACATCCCGTTACCTCTGACCTAAATCGTATATTCTTTAGCATAGCTGCAACTCATTCGTTCAATACAAAATGTACCTTACGGTATAACCCTCTTAAAATATATTTTGGTACGTCTATGAAATCTACTTAAATGAATGATTTATTACTCCTTGTCCTTTCTATATAGACTATAGAGCTTGTCAGTTTTGTTCCATTTTGTTACTATCGAAATAATGGTATATTGAAGTATAAGTGGATAAAAAGGTCTTTCAAACACGCGCGATTTTTAGAGCACGACGGCGCAGCCTGAGTGCTAGAAATAGAGCAAGTTATTGAAAGACAAATTATCTACAAATACTTCACGCTATTTTTTTTCATTGGTGCACTTTGAAATGATGAAAGATTATTATTATATTATATTATTACTACAAAAAAATGAAAGTCCTTCCTCGATGCGCTGCCAAGTTTCATTTCATAGAAGTCCCTCCTCGATGCCTAGCCAAGCATCTTAGAAGTCCATCTTCGATACCCAGCCAAGCTTCGTAAATGTCCAATTATCGGAATTGCAAAAAATAGCGTATACACCTCTGGACTAAAGTGAGCTTAATCCCTTAGGTGGATTGCTTCCCTCGGGCTCCATCCTCAGGAATCAAACACCACCCGCGGGGTTAAATGGGTCGCTTGGTGTATAATGTACTATTATTTAATGTTACGAGGTACTGCTGTCAGATCAATAATCAAAAAGTTGTCATTTAAACTATATTTTCTCGAGTTGTTGTTGTTACCATGGTAACTTTAAAGAACGCGCGTGTTTGAAAGTTCGATTTAAGCAGTCTGAGGCGTGCTTTAAATAAGTAAAATAAGGACCAATAAAAAATAGTATATCGATGGTTAAGACGTGATACCTTGTATGTACATTTCGGCCAATTTTACAGAAGAGATAAAAAACCGTTCAAAATTTGAAAACAGTAAGATTACTTTGCAGGATTCAAATATTATTACCAGATCTTCATCTTGATCAATCAGAATTCGAATTCCACTCAATAATAGTGTCAAACAAATTTTAACTGTACATACAGGGAATCTCATTCACTTGAATGAGCAAAAATGATACTTAGGTGTTCTCACATATAAATGGAAGGGCATAAAAGCTCGATATTAATTCACAAATATATATTCAAAAACAAAACATTTTGCATAATGACATGAACTTATTCTCAAAATACAAACAAACCTAAAAAAATTATTCTTTAGAATAGAATCTTTGGTGCAAAAATAGACTATTTTTGATATTCAGTTTTCGACATGCGGCAATTTGTCGTAAAATCCATCGCAATCCTTTGGTATCACAGCCTTCAGTTGCTGAAGATGTTCCCGTTTCTACTTCTTTATTCTTATTGATTGGTGTCTCAATTGTGGAAACGTTAACAAGTCAGGTACCGGTTTGTTTTTATTTCTTCTCTGTGGAAGACTTTGAAATTTGTATTTAAAGCTTAATTCCACTTCTATATTACCTTTTGGAGTATACTTAATTACTTTCATATACTTAACTGTTGGGTCGTTCGATTTTTTGCCAGGTCTGATGGAGTCATATTTTTGATTGAGGGAATAATCTTTGACGAAGTCGTAAGTGACGTTTATCACCTTATAGGGTTCTTTTCGTCTAGCTTCTTCTGTTACTTTGATATAGTCGCCAGGAAGATAAATAGATCTATTCTTAAGTTTACGCTCGATGAGCGCATGAACGGAATCAGCTCCCATTTGGATATGGCCTTTCTCCAGTAATTTTTGATAAATAGTTATATTCTTATAAACACTCAAACTTAGTAAAGCATTTGACAGTACTCAATTCTTATTTTGGTGACAGCCTTAATCACTCCAAATCATGACAGGCTTTGAAGAATTTTGTAATTTCGAAATATAGTCCACTAAGCAAGAGGTAAATGTGTGTGCAGTTAAATCTGCTTCAGTCTCGGTAAACCAGTAGCAACAACACTGATGCGTGTTTATATAAAAAATGGTGAAAGTATGACAAACCAGCTTTGTTTTATAATATAGTGCGGACGCATTCAAATAGGGACAAACTTTAACAGCTTGCACATCTTGAGTCAATACAATAGCCAAACCCTTTTCCCCAATAATTAATCTTCAGATTTGATTCCTCTTGCTAAATTTTTGTTCTCTATGTGCCGGCGATAGGATGATTCGTTTCGAAGGCGCAGCAAATATCGCATCTTTTTTAGGTTGTTGAAATGATATATTTGTTTCCTTTAATGATGTAGTCAAATGTATACCTAAAGACTGGTTTTAGGTCAGGATATTTTTCAAACACATTCTTGCGTATTCTCTATAGACTGATGACATAGACTCTCCATAGATTGGCTCAATATACATTTTACTCGTAGATTGTATACAATAGTGGAATGGAAGCTTTGGCAAGGAATCTAAGAACTGTATGAGATATTGCTTTGTGAGGTCCACATCTTTTGGTTTCTTATTCCTTGTTTCACGTCTAGATGTATTAAGTTTATCAATAACATCTTGAGATGTGTGCATTCCCGCAGAGGAATAAGAGGACCAGTTATTGACGGTCCATTCTTTCAAACCAAATGTCTTACAAACAGATAGAATTTGTTCATCAGGAGTTTTTATACTGTACTTCAAACTTCCAGTTCGCCTTGATGTTTCTCCAGATTTTGTAGACTTTGCTATAGGTGATTTCGTTACGAAAGATGAAATATATACCTTTTTTTGGTCCTAGTTCATATCAGACCAAAATTTTTCAAACCAATATCGTTTATTATTCAATTACCATAGACCACCAGTTTTGGTTTTTTTCACGCTTCTGTGATTAGAATCTTGCCAGAACATCCAACAGTACCGTCTTTAAATATCGAGGTTACATCCAAAACCAGAAATTGATATAAACCTTCCCTTTTTATTTTGACATGTAGAAAATGTACACGTTTTAATGCAAAATGTAGCAACTCCATTAAACCACGACGAGAATGATCTTTTTGGTATTTGAATCCAATATTTTTCACTATCTCCCAAAGTGATGTTAACAACCATTAAAGAGTTCACGCTCCTTGAGTTTGTCTCTTAAAGTTCTCAAGGTTATGTGTTCCTCTGAAAAAATATTGTGTTAGTTAATTGAGAATCAAATAAAACAGTAGATTCAATATACTCACTATTTCCATACATTTTGTATATAACATTTCGGAAAGAATTTTGATATCAATTTCAGCAGTGGGTTTTATGCGTTGTCTCTTTTTAGGTGGGCGTTTAGGCTGTTCACCTCCATTATGCCTGGCGTCAATACGGTTAACAGTGTTAACGCTAAGTTGTAAAGCTTCTGCAACTCTCTACAATATAATTACTTCAATTTATGAAAGAATAATATTCAAGTTTAATTAACCTAACTTAACATTAGAGACATTTAATCATTTACATTTAAATATGTAACAATAATATTAATAATGATGAATACCAATAGCGAATACTATCACTTACGTTTCTTAAAGCAGTTAGCGGGAGAAGCGTGCCCCCATTTCGACATTCTCGTTCAAAATAGCTCAACAAAGATGTTACCATCTCTTGACATTTTCTGTTCAGCTGCTTCGACATTTTATTAACCACACACTGCAGATTTGCCAAAATCATTAGTTATGAAAATAACTGTTTTTTTAATCTTAAAGAAGCAATGAATTTAAAAGCACCAAAAAAACTTGTAAATATTAGACGATGATAGTATGTCAATAAACGTCAAAACAAACTGGGGAATTTACCAATTGGTTTGACAACATCTTGAAGTTTTGCCAACCCGTTAGCTGTAAATTGCCCTGGCTGTTGATGATAAATTGTATTCACGGTTGGTAAATTAATATTTATTCTGACAGACACGTAAGTAACTAAAAATGACATCATCGTCTTTTTATCGTAAATAAACTATATCATGAAATTAACGGTGATATTTAATATTGAAGCAATTGTCAAATTTCTTAGAATTTTCAACTTTTTATTCAATATATTGTGGAATTATTTAGAAACAGTGAGTTTCATTTAAAAAGAGTAATCTTATATCATGGTTAACAATAGAATGTATTTACAGTTTCTATCATATCATTCATTATAAAATTATAATTTTCACCTATGTCCTTCGTTTTGGTTTTGGAATTTTCTTTTGTGTTCAAACAAAAACAGATAAAATAGAGAATGAAATGTTTGAGGTCCATACACGTTTCAAAGTTGTCTTGGTCGATTCTCTTAAAAGTAACAGTATTGCAGGCAATGGTGTCAGTCCATCTTTATTTTACTCCCGAAAGGAATTATAGAACAATATGATATCGGAAGAATAAATTGAGATGTCACCTGTACAGTACGTCAAGTTATACATTCTTTCATCGATATTCCTACTACTTAATTACTACTTTTCCTACTTACTAAATTAAAACGACTTATTAGAAATGTTCTATAGTTTGAAAACTCAGTTTACAGCTACTTCTCGTGAATGGGGACATATTCAATCACTTGAACATTTTCAATTCTTGAAAATCATCTACAAAAAATTGCTTCCATATCATCAATTACTTGAGCTGATAACATAATATGCTATCCAGGTCAATATGAATATTATCCCCTCAATGTGGGTTCCAGCTACCGAGTTGTGGAATGAACGTTATTTCACTATTTTTAACGATATAATGACAACTTTTGAGTAATTATGAATCAATTTGCATTTCATGTGAATGAAATGCAATTAATCAGTTCTCTGAGATCTATGAGTTGTACCTATCATCGAATCAATAGCTATATATATTATGTTATCTACCCTCTTAATTAAGCAAACTGAATTTAAAAAAAAGCGACGGACTACAATATTTTTATCTTATAAATAGTTCCATAAAATCGTTTTATATCCACTAAATCTTACCTAAACATGTTTGCTCAATTTAAGCATTTCAAATCTACTGTCATTCATTATAATTCCAACCCACTACCAGCGAACGGTTGAAACAAAACAGGATGTTGTTAATCAACTGGAACTTTTTCTTTGTATCTTTGGAGCGGAAAGAATTTTTTAAGGCGTGAAGACAATGAATGTTGAGATTTTTTATGTAGGTGGGATATTGGCATACAGATTAATTTTGAAGGAACATAGGTAGAATAATTATATTGTTAAGGTACGTACTTAACTCAAGCGTTACGTCTAATTGGGTGTTAACATTGCATTAGAATGTCTATTTTTCTTCTTTCTCAAAGTAAACCGAACTGAATTAATGTCAATAAATTACCAGAAATCGATCAGTTAAACACACTATTTTTTTTAAACGAAATTCAATTAAATAGGCCAGTTAGTGTTATTTTCGAGAATGTCCACTATGGTTTCTTAGTTTTTGGCCAACATTCATTTCAAAATGCGACTCCTCGCATCCTGCTTTATAGTGGTTTATTTTGTCCTTCCCAAAGAATTTTCTCTCTAAAGCGCCGCATAACGCTCAGATAATATTCTATATTTTTACAGTTCCACTTTCTCGCAAAAATTCCCAGCACACAACACTGCGATAGTAATGAAATTAGGCAAATTGTGAATATAATGGAAATATTTCGTGCAAAACAGGTTATAATAATATATGTAGGTAGACTTATGATAAGTTTTGAATTAATTAATGGGTATCTTTCATGCGTTACAGTTTATAATGGGAAATATTGGTACAATTTTAATATCTCTTAAATTAATGCTAGCAAAAAAACTGTAAGAGTTTGCGCTACTAGAGTGAAGTAATTTCGTATATAGTCTAACGTGTAGTGAGTACATTTTGATAATGTGGTGGGGAAATTAGAAAGTGCGAAGTAACGCGGGGAAGACTCGAGGCGAAAACAGGATGGCTCATAGTCGTACATATTACCTTGTTTACAGAAGAACATTGAAATAATGTGTATGTAAAATTGGAGTTTAGTTATAAGATAATAGAAAAGTAAAGAGATACAATAATTAAAAGAAAACATGTCGACATCTTCATCTAACAACTCTCAATAATTAGTTCCGAGGCTATTGTGGTTTTTAACTGTTAGAACAATATTGTCGCTTGATTATAACACAGGCCAACAAAATGAACTGATTTCCCTCCGAGTCGCTATAGAAAACGGAGCACCGAGGGTAGTTACGGTGTCAGAGACCGACAATCAAATAAAAATAGTCATTGCAATAAAAATCATTCAAATATTTTATATTGTGTTTAGAAATGACTGAAAAATATTTTTGAAAATGTTTTATTGAGAAACTACAGATACAAAATGAAAAACACTAGTATAACAATATATTGTTATTTGTAACATAAAATAAACCTAAAAACCAAAGTTCTTAAGATCCCTGAACGTAAGTTGATTTTCGTACCTAATTTGAGCTGGACAATGATTAACAAACCAATATATGCACGTCAGGGTTGTGTATAGTGGTGAATTTTTGGCTATGCTTTACGAGGATCCATATTTCTTTAATAATGTGTGGTTCCGCGACAAAAGTCACATTCCCTTGGCAGGGTTGGCTGTCTTTGCTCATTGTTGCACTGCTTAAACCACTGCTCGCAGCTTTTGCATGTATGTTAGCTTCGGTTATGGGATGTTAGGCAGCTATCGGTTGTCTGCTTCCACGTTACCACCACTTGTAATGAGAATAACAAGATCATTTTTGGTGCTGTTATTCTTTGACTAAATGACATCCCAACGGTTTTTCGGCTCAATCCTAAGGTGTGCGCATCCGTGCCGAGGGGATGCATGACAGTGAGCCTATAATCTGTCATTAACGGTATCTTCGAGATTCTAGGCGCCCTCTCGTAGTCAGTAAGGTAAGTAAGCCTTGTCACGATAATGCAGGGTTCTGCCGTGATAGACATCTGTAATAAATACCAAAATAAGAATCATCCTGTATAACAAATTACTTTTTACTTTGTAACGTTTAAACTATAGAAACCGGTCGTTCACATTGATGAAAAGAAAAAACCACTTATCTAAGCGTCTGTCTGGGTGCAAGAATTAAAAAAATAATATTTTTACCGGAAATAAGAATTGCGTCAAAATAAAGAAATTTTGCGGAATCTAATAAATTCAATTGTTAATCGAGGTAAAAAACCTATTACACAATTACGTCGAACGATAAGTTCCACCAATCAGAAGCTAACAGGTACAAAGAAAATAAAGGATTGCTGAGCAAGGAAAAATTCCGAAACTTCGAAAAAGTAACAAATGAGGAGGAGTTGGTAAAAACTCGCGGTCGGGAACGGTCAAGTTTTCTTTTGGGATTTCGCGAATAGCGGTTATTGAGGAGTCCTGAGTCATAGTAATTTATAATTAAAGTAGTGTTTTAGCAGTCAGGTATAATTATTTTTTTCTCGAAAAGGGAAAGCAGATTACAAGGGAGCGTCTACTGTAAGCGCTCTAAAAGGGTTTCTTTTTGTTCGAAACGCGAATCGTGTCCGTCGGCGTTTTGTGAACACCCAGTCCGGGAATTGGTAAGTCTGATTTCAAATTATACTAACAGTGTATTATGATTTTTTTTTCTGTAGTTTGGTCAGGTTATAAACATTGCCAGCCCGCTTTCTATGATATTATGTTTATATAATTTAATTGGAGTATGGTAGTTCATATCGCACACGAATATTTAATGGTGATATCTCACCGTATGAATTAGGAATAGGGAGCACATTTGAGGTTGAAAATTAAATTGTTAATATCACAGTTCATATTTAGGGTACGCGAAAATATTCAGGTTCTGACGAATAATTTTTAAAAAAAAATAACAAATTTCTTTTATTCTGCGAGTCATTCGCGTTGACTTAAAGGGGATATCTCAAGTTTTCTCTCGATCCTATCACTGGTTTTATTCAATTGTAGACACGGGACTCTATATACGAGTATTCCCGACGCTTTGTAAATTGTTGTAATTATTTTTATTTTTTTCCTATATATTTTTTTATTAAACTCGTTTAAGAAATCGTTATCGGTTAATTTATTTACTCAACCAGGAGAGAAGGAATACCTAACCCATACACATAAGATCTACACCTAAAATTTTCCCTCAACACACCCCTCTAACTGACGTAACCCCATAATACAAGACCTCTCATTACCAACGACAACTGGAAGCAGCGGAGGCCGAAGCCAGCTCTTTCGGGCATTTCTTACAGGAGCCGCAGACTCCTGTTTCCCACGGAAACGTGGGTGGTGACAGCCAGCTACGCTGCCTTCTCGGTCCATTCGGGACATTTTTGGAGTTTTTTTTGGTTATTACAAGTGGTGATAGAATTTTATGTAGGATCATAGTGGAATCTATTGATTGATTATTACAGTGGTGACAGCAGTTTTCGGATTTATTTTAGGGTCGTCAGTTTTGGGTATTAAATCTTTCCTGGAGTGGTTTGTGCATTTTTTTTTCAGAGTCTTTGGGCCCGTCCATCATAATGTCTCTGTACTGAAGGGTTACGTCATTACTACATTCCTCATTTCCCGTCGGTAAATTAATATCGTAAAACGACACTACACACAGCTGTTTGTTGTTGGATTATCGAAATGATATTTTAATACATAATTATTTTGAAACACGGCTTTACAAAATATATTTATATACATATTGCTAGGTAAACGAAGAACAAGTACATATAAGTATCTGACAAATTTAGTATAAATAACAATTTATATTGAAAGTGAAAATAAGAAAAAAAGTCTAGTAAGTTCAATTCTATTCACTGTTATCAAGTTACAAAACATAATTAGGTGTCATTTACCTACTACATTCTGTAAAATGCTATTAATAGGAATAATATTAGTAATTTGAAGAAAATATAACGACACAATTTTGATGTCTATCATAAGAAAATAAACACAACAAGGACGTAGTAATTGTCATACAAAACCGAGCATTTAATAGTACAGAACCGGCTTCATATATTCTAATCAAGCAAATTTACAAAGTTATAGAAATTAGATTCTGTATAAATTCAAAATACTTTAAAAAAAAAGGTAAAATACAACTCTGAAGGTACATATCCTCAAAAGCCGTAACATAGGCGAAACCCAACCAAACCAACTCACAACCTCCTTCTCCATATTTTTGATTTTTTTTTCAGAAGATTCGTCAAAAGGTAAGATAGTTTAGTGCTGTGTGCTTTTTAAAGTAAATATACCAAACTACAAAAAAATGCCTACTAACACTAATATAGGTGCTAATCAACAAACTTCAGAAGCAGCCGTAAAAGTTGCAGGGGAAACTGCAACGGCTTCAGGACCACTGGTAGTGCAACTGCCCCCCCAACCATTAGGGGTTATTGCAGCAACATTACCTGATTTTAACGGCAAGGATGCTGTTAGATATTTTGAAAAATTGGAGCAACGCTCCAGGCTAGATAACTGGCCACAGGAGAATACATTAAATATTTTAAAATTTAAATTAACAGGCGCTGCCTATCAATACTTTAAATCTGATACAACATTAGATAACTTAGATTACTTTGAACTTAAAGAAAAATTAATACGTAAATTTACTCCGAAATGTTTACCGGGTAATAATTTATTGAGGCTTAGTAGTTGTTACCAACGACACGATGAATCGGTAGCTGACTTCACTACGCGGTTGCGGCTTCTAGCGGCGAAGGTTCTGGAAGATGACATGGTTGGAGCGTCACAGGACGAAATTCCAGGATTGAAAAAAGGAAACAAGGATCTAGTATTAAATCAATTTAAAATGGGGCTTAGGAAGGACCTGATGAAAGAGACAGGAGTATTATTATTAAAAGAACCACAATTCGACTTGGAGAAAGCAGAAGAAATAGTGGCTCTACAGGAAATGACCCAAATGATGCTAAGAGGAAAAACAAATTCTGACACAGTAGCGTACATGGGACGAGACAAATGGTGCAACATATGTAGGGCAGATAACCACGAGAAAATAAATTGCAGAAACGTAAGACAGCACAACCCACAAAAGAAATGTTACACCTGTGGCAAAACAAACCATTGGACAAACGAGTGCAGAGCAAAACAGCCCACTCAAATAAGGAAATGTCAACACTGCGGAAAAGCGAACCACCTCACAACCGAGTGCCGTGCAAATGAACAAAAAGGCAGAGGGCAGCAGGAAAACGCTTGTTTTCGATGTGGAAAACAAGGGCACTGGGATAAAGAATGCAACACGTCGAGGGGATACAACAACCAATATCAAAACAGACGTCCACCCAATAGTAATGACGATTATCAAAGAAAAAACACGGGAGCAAATTCCAGTGGCAGGCAAAATGGCTGGTGGAAAAACAGACAAAACACCAACAACAACAATGGAGGAAACAACGCGTCTCAGGAACATTTTTTAGATTAAATAAGGCCGCAGGAAGGTCCCATCCAGCGAGCCTCAAAAGAGAAATAACAAGGGAAATAAAAAACGGCATTTCACATTTTTACAGGACAAAGCAAATACCATACATGGTGTCCCTAAAAATTAATGGAGTGCTGAGAACATGCTTGATAGATACAGGAGGCTCCTATTCACTCATAAGACAGTCACTAGTGGAGCCAACGGAAATGTGTAGTGAAGACATTCAATCATTATGCTTAAGAGGAATCACGGGACATGAAATACGGCTTCATGGAACAACAAAATCAAACATAGAAACAGAAACAGGAGGAGTCGGAACGTCATTCGAACTAATAGTCTGTGACGACAAAATGCTTAAGGACGTAGAAGTATTACTTGGGAGAGATTTCTTAGCTCAACAAGAAGCGGAAATATCTTACAAAAGAGAACCGTCGCTACTACTATGGGGACAAAAGATACTAATGAGGTCAACCAGAGAAGTAATGGAAATGATGTCAGTCCAAGATGATGAAGTAAGCAAAAATGAAGACTGGGAACAATGGTTGGATACAGTAAGGAGGTTCATGAAGCAAAAACAGAAGAAACAGTCAGCACAGCCAAGACAACAAAGAATCAACACAGAAGAAGAAAGAAAACCTGTGACATCAGGAAAAGAATGGGAAAACTGGTTATCAACAGTCAAAAATTTCATACGACCGCATGAAACATCAGATGTCATGAAAAAAAACAAGAAGGGAGGCAAATGCACCAAAAGCCAACAAAAGAGATATAAAAAAAACACAAAACAGACTTTATCAAGCCAATCTGCAGGAAATGAACAAAAAGAACAACTATCCACGAAAATAACAAAAAGAAAGGTTAATGACAACCAAAACAATACGGAAGAAAAAGAAACATCACGCACAGAGACGGATATAATTTTAGATAAGGCACTACTTATACCACCTAGAACTGAGGTGTGCACACTGGCAAAATTGGTAAAGGAGATCCAAAGCATAAACATTGTATGTGAAGCCACAAGTAAGGGCAACAGCTTTATACGCATGGCAAATACGTTAGTACCAAACAAGGAAATGATTCCGGTGAGAATAATAAATGCATCGTTTAATGAAGTACAACTAAGGAAGGGAGAGAAAATAGGTAAAGCATACAAATGCGAGGAAGAGCAAGAGCCAAAAATAAAACCACAAGTGATTGCAAAATTTGATGTATCAAATAATAGATGGATAGAGGAAGGCTTTGACATGTCACATTTGTCACGGGAAGCGAAAGAGAAGCTGACAAGCCTTCTAAGTAAATATCATCACTTATTTCAAGACGAAGATGAAATTCTGACAAGTACAACCAAAGTAAAGCATGCAATCGTACTAGAAACAGGAGCTCAGCCAATTTGCAAAGCTCCCTATAGAATTCAATATCAACAACGGGAAACATTGAAGACCGAAATTGATAGGTTACTAGACGGAGGAATAATCCGGCCATCATCAAGCCCATGGTCGGCCCCCGTAGTCCTAGTAGTAAAAAAGAAAGCGGATGGAACAGAGAAAGTAAGAATGTGCATTGATTACCGAGGCCTAAACGCGGTAACAAAGAAGGAATACTATCCGTTGCCTAACATATCGGACCTACTACAAGGCTATAAAGCAGGAACAAAGACACTTTTCTCAGTAATAGATGTAGCAGAAGCATATCATCAAATTGACATGGAAGAAGAAGACAACCCTCTTACAGGCTTTAGCACTTTCCATGATCATTATGAGTACACAAAAATGCCATTTGGCCTAGTCAACGCACCAGCGACTTTTCAAAGATTTATGAATACAACGCTAGCAGGATTAACCGGAACCAGTTGCATGGTATACCTAGACGATATTATTATCTTTAACTATACAGGAGAGCTAGAACATATAGAAAGAATAGAAGACATTCTGGAGAGACTTCAACTAGCAAATATAAAACTGAAACCAAAAAAGTGCAGCTTCTTACAACAAAAAGTAAAATATTTAGGACACGTAATAACACACGAAGGAATTTCACCCGATCCAGAAACAATTGAGGCTATACAAAAGTATCCCCTACCGAAGACAGTTAAGGGAGTAAGAGGATTCTTAGGATTGGTTAACTGGTACAGAAAATTTATTCCAAACATCACAGATATAGCAGCACCACTAGTGAACTTAACGAAAAATGACGTGGATTTTAAAATAACCGATGACGTACTTAAATCTATGGACGAATTAAAACAAATATTAACTACAGATAAGTTATTAATATTTCCAGACTTTACGAAACCATTCATTCTATCAGCAGACGCATCAGGAATAGGCGTCGGAGCAATCCTAAGTCAAATAAGAGAGGGACATGAAAAGCCCATAGCTTACGCAAGTAGAACGTTAAATAGAGCAGAGTTAAATTATTCAACTACTGAGAAAGAATTATTAGCCATAATATATGGTGTCAAAACATTTAGATGCTACCTATATGGTAAGCGATTTACTATAATAACCGATCACAGACCATTAAAATGGGTATTATCTCCTCAAGACCCCAGCTCGAGATTAACGAGATGGGCACTAACACTGTCAGAATATGATTTTGAAGTAGTTCACCGGCCAGGCCGTAAACACGGAAACGTGGACGCACTTAGCAGAATGCATGACACAACAAACAATTTCATAAACGTCGACTACAAGCAATATAAAGAACACATTGATAATAACGTGAGCACCGTAGCAACGAATGACCTTATAGTAGAAAAAAAACCTCTAACTACACCCCAACAACAGGCACTAGCACTATTTATACCAAGAAAAGGTCATCCAAATGACGCGTTACAGCGCGAGATGGCAGAAATAATGGGAAGGCCGAAAATCGACCTAGACCAACAAATACCAGGTATCCTAGAATGGAATACACCAGGAAAAACAATATATTACATAATAGAAAAATCTACAATAGAAGATCAATCCTCCTACGAAAATGTGTGGGAGTTCATCAAGCAACTCAAAGAAGGCTGCGAGGCAAACAAACAGCCAGCAGTAACATTAGTGAAATCAAGTGGTCAACTCATGGGACTACAATGGGAAGAAGTGGCAAAAATGAGTAAATTCATATTTTTTAACTCCAACACAAAAATAGAAATAACAGAGGAAAAAGCAACATAGTGCAACTAGGGAGTCATAGGTATTGCAACGATGAACACAAACATGCAAGCAGTCAACAAGCAGTGTCTCAGTGCGGAATACAACGCGTAGTGCTCAAGGTGAAATCTCGGTAACATGTAACGCAGTGACACAATTTTGTACTTAGATAAGTTTAGCGTAGGGGATGGACGTAAAAGGTGTTGGACAGGTAAGTCCAACACTTTTTCAAAGGGGGTGGCAATGTAATAAATACCAAAATAAGAATCATCCTGTATAACAAATTACTTTTTACTTTGTAACGTTCAAACTATAGAAACCGGTCGTTCACATTGATGAAAAGAAAAAACCACTTATCTAAGCGTCTGTCTGGGTGCAAGAATTAAAAAAATAATATTTTTACCGGAAATAAGAATTGCGTCAAAATAAAGAAATTTTGCGGAATCTAATAAATTCAATTGTTAATCGAGGTAAAAAACCTATTACACAATTACGTCGAACGATAAGTTCCACCAATCAGAAGCTAACAGGTACAAAGAAAATAAAGGATTGCTGAGCAAGGAAAAATTCCGAAACTTCGAAAAAGTAACAAATGAGGAGGAGTTGGTAAAAACTCGCGGTCGGGAACGGTCAAGTTTTCTTTTGGGATTTCGCGAATAGCGGTTATTGAGGAGTCCTGAGTTATAGTAATTTATAATTAAAGTAGTGTTTTAGCAGTCAGGTATAATTATTTTTTTCTCGAAAAGGCAAAGCAGTTTACAAGGGAGCGTCTACTGTAAGCGCTCTAAAAGGGTTTCTTTTTGTTCGAAACGCGAATCGTGTCCGTCGGCGTTTTGTGAACACCCAGTCCGGGAATTGGTAAGTCTGATTTCAAATTATACTAACAGTGTATTATGATTTTTTTTCTGTAGTTTGGTCAGGTTATAAACATTGCCAGCCCGCTTTCTATGATATTATGTTTATATAATTTAATTGGAGTATGGTAGTTCATATCGCACACGAATATTTAATGGTGATATCTCACCGTATGAATTAGGAATAGGGAGCACATTTGAGGTTGAAAATTAAATTGTTAATATCACAGTTCATATTTAGGGTACGCGAAAATATTCAGGTTCTGACGATTAATTTAAAAAAAAAATAACAAATTTCTTTTATTCTGCGAGTCATTCGCGTTGACTTAAAGGGGATATCTCAAGTTTTCTCTCGATCCTATCACTGGTTTTATTCAATTGTAGACACGGGACTCTATATACGAGTATTCCCGACGCTTTGTAAATTGTTGTAATTATTTTTATTTTTTTCCTATATATTTTTTTATGAAACTCGTTTAAGAAATCGTTATCGGTTAATTTATTTACTCAACCAGGAGAGAAGGAATACCTAACCCATACACATAAGATCTACACCTAAAATTTTCCCTCAACACACCCCTCTAACTGACGTAACCCCATAATACAAGACCTCTCATTACCAACGACAACTGGTAGCAGCGGAGGCCGAAGCCAGCTCTTCCGGACATTTCTTACAGGAGCCGCCGACTCCTGTTTCCCACGGAAACGTGGGTGGTGACAGCCAGCTACGCTGCCTTCTCGGTCCATTCGGGACATTTTTGGACAGCAGAGTTTTTTTGGTTATTACAAGTGGTGATAGAATTTTATGTAGGATCATAGTGGAATCTATTGATTGATTATTACACATCTTTCCACTAGCTACTCGAGGAACTCTTATGGAAGAATTAACAGAAAAAAAAATTGAAAACTACAGAGGATATGGAAGTCGACCTATCGGCTCCAAATGACCTCCCTGTAACCTCCGATCAGGAACGAGAATTACTCAGTTCTCCAACTCATGACAGTAAACCTAGGAAACTAGATGGTGCAGCCAGGAATCGACTCAGTCGTCTCCTCAAGAGTTGGGTACCTTACCAATCCGCCTTGCACCACATTCTAGAGCAGCGGAAGCGGGTTCAATCGCAGGAGAGGAAACATTCTTACTCTGTGCCTTGTGCCAGCGAGTGTTCACGCTCTAACGAAGACCCTAATAGGAGGCAAAAAGCACTGCTTGGCTGAATCAGTGTTAACTCCAGGTGAAATTGACTTACAAAAGCCCATTTATGGGCAGGCTGTATCCGGCATCAATGTGGGAATTTTACACTTGAACATCCGACAATCTGATGATCGTCCACAAGTGCAGTTTCACAGCTGTGCTTTCCGGCCAGGATGGTTACAGGTCACCGGTGAGGAGAGTGTCTTTTGGTTGATTGGCGTAGTCAATACACTTCAACCATGGGATGGTGCTTCCCTGAAATGGGTCTCAGGCGACCAACTCCCATAGCCACACATGTGTGTAGCTTATATACCTGACGAAATCAGTCGTAGATTAACTTCTGAACAGGTCCTCAGTAGACTGAAGGAAATTAACCACGGGCTGTTAACCTTAGAGTGGACTGTTCTACACAAGGTAATTACAGGCCCAAGTCAAACATGGACCTTCGCACATTGGCGATCGATCTATTGCTGCGTTGGAAGGGATCAGCTTTAAACCATACTTGGGTTTTGGACAGGTTGTTTTTCACCCTTAAACCCGATTCTTCCAACTGGCATAAAACCGGGTCCCTTGAAGCGATCCGAGAAAAGTCATGGCCCGGGACTGAGTGGAAAACCTCCTGCAGCAGTGAGGAGAATCGACTCTTCGCAAAAGAACATGGAGAGTGTATCGCCGGCACGTAGCCAGAGTACCAGCTATCCAAAAGGGAAAGCTGGTCTCCCCAAACAGAACACGGGAAACGTTGTTTCAGGGGAGCTTAAAGAAAGGACTGGATTTGCTGTTCTGAAATCAAAGACCAGTACGGCCTCGACCAAGGGAACAAAACAACCAGCTAGGTAAACCGTGACTAAAGGTGATCAAACTTCGTAAATGGCACCAACCATAGCCTCATCCCTGCGGCTCTCTATTTTCGCCACTTTCAAATGTTTACAGTAAGCCAATGCCGTTTCTTATATCCTTGGTAATAGGTTCCTGGGTGAATCACTCGACCTTGCCTTCCTGCAAGAACCATGGATAGGAAATACAGACCGAGTAACTGGTCTCGTCAATAATCCTGGTGAGGTAGTAGTCTGTCCTGGGGTGAAACCCAGAGCATGTCTCCTCATTAAGAAAAACATTAATTATATCTTGCTTATAGGCTTTTGCATTCCTGACGAAGTAGCCAAACAAGTGTCCTTACCGGAGAATAATGGTATGACTAACAAAGTCGCCTGCTGTGCATACTTCACAGGGGACATGGATAATGTACCTCCCCTCGCTAAATAGCGGCTTATCGACTATAGCAAGAAGAACAGACTCCAGCTAGTCATGGGATATGACGCCAATTCACACCATACATCGTGGGGCAGCACAAATATGAATCACAGGGGTAAGTTACTTTTTGATTATACAGACTAATTTATCCAGACTATATCTCTTAACCGAATAGAGATTTTCAAATTAGACAAAAACTGGTCTATTCCATTTCTAATAAACTTTAATATGGCATAAATAAATCATACCCTAAATATTCATCCCTTAGTTACAACACCTAACTTTAAATTTTTTAATAGCACCCTGTACATTTTTTTATAATTTCAGATGTGGTCTTCCATCGTCTATTCAACAAATTTTTCAAAAATAAAATTGGTTCGTAAGTGATCAGAAAAATATCGGTTTATTCTTTATTTTTGTTAAGTTAATCAAAAAAACCTTAAAGGTTAAATGAACTATAAAAATAAATGTATTAAAAATTTAATGAAAAACATAAATAAAAATAACAATTATTTAAATAATGCTATTTACATCAGATTTTCGAATTGTAGTCCACCTGCTGCATCACACATATCGAATCGTGTCAGAAGATTTCTGGTATGTAAATTAATCGTTCTCGATTTGTAATTTTTTGATTTTTCACATTTTCACAAAAAAGTATCCATTGAAGAAAAAACTTCAATTAAAAAAATGTTTCTATTATACTATTATATCTGCCTCCACGAACTCCGTTTTGTGAATTTATTGGTATTTAATTTTTTAAAACACTATCTTTTGTCTTTCAAAATTTTGGCTTCGTAGAGGAATACATTATTATCTTTAAAATGCGTGTGCAAAAATTCACAACCAAATCTCTTATCATAAAGTCACAATATTTGGAAAACTTTTGCGGTTATTTTACGTCTCGGACATCGCCCTTAATCCAGGTAGCCATGATTCGACCTGTCACATCAACAATTATTATTATGGACGTTTTGAATAGAAGTATTAGACCAGTAATAATCATACGTATTGTAATTGTGTATAACATTTCAATATGCCATATTTATTTTCGCCTGAAGAATACGTTGATAAGATACTGATTTATGGAGAATGCCTGAAAAATAAGAGAGTTTTTCGACAATTATGTAAAGATAGGTTTCCAAATCGAAACATTTAAGAATTTGGAATGCTCACTTAGACAGGGACATTTTCCAAATAATAAACGAGCTACAATTGAACGCAGAGTAAGATGTGATCAAAATCTTATTAACACATTCGCGGTCAAGACGGCATAAGCCGTCCCGTTAGTGGGAACAAGATGGCGTACGCCGTCCATATAAATATTATTGTGCTGACACAAGACGGCATACGGCGACTAATCTTTGCGGTATTCCTATTATATCCATGCTTAGTGTTCCACGAGGAAACATAAAATTAAGAAGCATGTCTTATTAGAACTTTCGGTAGAACAATTATCCTAACCTCATTTGTTTCTACTGCACGTGTATACATGTGTGCCTTTGTTGCTTATAAAAGTTCACTTTTTGTAGTTAAAAGTGTGCCATAATTGGTAAAAGCAATCATAAGTGTCGGTAAGTACCCATTCTTTTGAAATAGTATAGAATCGAATTAGATGATGTAATAATAAACAATAAAATAATAAACAACACCGGAGATTACTAATGAAGTTCATATTTTGGTGCATAACGTCGCTAAAATCGAGCATCCAGTCTAATATTTCTGTTGTGTTTGTAAAATACAGTTGTTATATACAGGGTGTTCATTTCAGGACATCCCACCATAATTTTCTCAAAATGTGTGTTTTTTAAAAAAAATCATGAGACATGTCAACAAATATATCGAAGGGGAAAACTTTTTATCATAAAGGCAACGCGCCCCCTTTCACCCCCCGCCAGGGGGGACTTGCCAACTTCAAAATCTTAAATGGGAAGGGGTATCGAGTTATATCTCATTTTAAAGGTCTTTTTAATCTCTACACGTCGGCTTTTGTTTTTTTTTGTTGATCGATTCGTTGTCGAAATATTTAAGAAAATCTGTTTGCTGCTTCGTACCATTAAAATAAAAACTGCAATTGTTTGTTTTGTTATTCCCTTCAACTTTTTTGTATAAAAAAATGCAACAAAATGCTTTTGATACCTATTGAATTGTTTACCATACTTACCAGTTGTGTGAAAAAGCAATTTATTAAAAATGGTTTACACTTTAGCTGAAAAAGTTGAAATAGTGTTAATTTACGGCGTCGAAAACCAATGTGCTCGACGAACTGCTGCAATAGTTAACGAAAGGCACCCAGATAAGAACACCTCTCATAGGTATGTCCTAAATCTAATCGTCAAATTTACTCAAACAGGATCTGTTGCAAATTTCAAACGTGATCAGCCAAGAGTTTTGAATGAAGCCACTCAAATTGAAATGATAGGTTATTTTGGTATGAATCCTAATACTTCGTTACGTACCATTTCTGCTGCAACTGGAATTTCCTTAGGCTCTGTCCACAAAATTAATAAATTCCATCCCTATAAAATGAAAGTATGTCAAGAGTTAAGTGAAGACGATTTTGACAGAAGAATTGAGTTTTGTGAACAAATGACTACAATTATTAATAACAATAACGATCTTTTAAAAAATATCTGCTTCACTGATGAGTGTACTTTTTATTTAAATGGTGTTGTCAACAAACATAATAGCAGATATTGGAGCAATGAAAATGACCATGTATTTGTCGAAGGGCATACCCAGCATCCCCAAAATATTAATGTATTGACCGGTATACTAGGAAATCCAGTAATTGGTCCATTGTTTATAAATGGAAATCTAAATGGTGAGATGTACTTGCATATGCTAGAAAATACGATCAATCCGTTAATTACCGAAGCAATTGAAAATCAACTGGATAGAGATGGCAACAACTTTCTTGACGAAAATGAGTTATACTTTCAGCAAGATGGAGCTCCCCCCCATTATGTGCTTCCGGTCCGTCAATGGTTAAACAATGTATTTCCCGGTAAATGGATAGAGCGAAGAGTGTCCAGCTAGGTCCCCAGATTTAGCACCATGTGATTTTCTTCTATGGGGACATTTAAAATCAGTTGTTTACACACCCCCGCCACAATATATAGGAGATCTTCGACAAAGGATTACTGCAGAATTTCGAGCAATTCGAACAGAAGTGTTTGAAAATGTGCGTCACGAATTTGAACAGCGGTTATACCATTGTTTGGCCAACAATGGGCAACATTTTGAGCAATTATTAAATTGAAAATCTTTGTACAATATTGTAATTCAATTTTGATAAAAGGAATTATAATAAACAGTTGCAGTTTTTATTTTGATGGTACGAAGCAGCAAATAGATTTTCCTAAATATCTCGACAACAAATCGATCAATTTGAAAAAACCTAAAACAGACGTGTAGAGATCAAAAAGACCTTTAAAATGAGGTATAACTCGATACCCCTTCCTATTTAAGATTTTGAAGTTGGCAACTCCCCCTGGCGGGGGGTGAAAGGGGGCGCGTTGCCTTTATGATAAAAAGTTGTCCCCTTCGATATGTTTGTTGACTGGTCCCAGGATATTTTTTTAAAATACACACATTTCGAGAAAATTAGGGTGGGAAGTCCTGAAATGAACACCCTGTATAGGCTATACTGGGTGGTATAAAGAAAGTTGTAATGTGATATAAAGTGGGATCAATATGTAATCCCAAATATCGACATAGGATGCTGGAGTAATACGTGGTGAAATACAGGATTGGACTGTTTTTTCCAGTGGCGTCCAGTTTAAAAATTATATTGATATTTTTAGAAAATACTCATACACTCAGCTAACTCCATACATTACTAAGTAAATCATTATTATTTTTATGTTTTCTGGGTGGATTGCATAGTTTCTTTACAGATAAAATGGACCCAAAAATGTAGGAATTACTTGTACGACTAAATGAAGAAGTCAGCACTGGCGAATCAGAGGATTCCGAGTCTGAACGAGAAGAATTCAGTGCTGATGATGATATCCTAGATCCACCTATTACTGCCGATATTGCTACCGATTCAGATATAACTGATACTTATGAATCGCTTACAGAGAAAAAGGATGAAAATAACAGAGTTGATGATTAAGATGAGTGGTGTGATACTGTAGCTGACATTCCTGATTTTTCATTTGACAATAGTGTTACTGGGCTCAAACTTGTTTTTGAAAATACACCATCCTCAGTTGAATGTTTTGAAAAGCTCTGGGATGAGGAAATAATGAACATTATACTCAATTCTTTGAATACATATACTGATATTTTACAAAACAGCAACCGACCACACAGCAAACATTGTCGATATCGATCTATTAGATCATAAACTATGACTGAACTCAAACATTTTTTAGCATTGTGCATCTAACAGGATCAATCTAAACATCCTTCTATCCGAATAATGTTCAGTATGGACCCTTTATACTACTGTCCCATTCTTCATGGTTCTCTCTCTGGAATACGCTTTGAGGAGATTCTAAGATGTTTTAGTTGTTCTTACGGTCAACTTCACAATCCGAATGATAGACTAAACAAAGTTCGACCCCTTCTATAGAAGTGCTATTGTTCCAGCAGAACATTTATGTTTAGACAAATCAATTATGCTTTTTCGTGGTCGGCTAAACTTTCGACAATACATAAAAGGTAAAAAGGCAAAATATGGGGTAAAATTTTATTCTGTTTGTACTTCAGATGGCTATGTTTTAAATCTTCAAATTTATTCTGGAAAAACCTAAGAAGCAAATGGTTTATCCAACCTTGAGACATTGGTTCTATCCTTATTGGAACCATATTTAGATCGGGGCCACCATGTTGTCATGTACAACGTGTCTCCGTCTAATCGCCTTTCTAATCGAAACACCCATACTACTGGAACTTCACGACAGAATCGATTAGGTAATCCTGAGGTTGTTGTAAAAGGCAAACTGAAAAGGAGCGTTCATTGCCGGAGGAGACGTGGTGAGACATATGTATCTAAGTGGAAAGACAAAAGGGATGTATTGTGTATTACTACAAGATTTCATCCAAAACTAATTCTGGTTACAAATAGATATGGTGAAGAAAATATAAAACCGGAAAAAATATTCAATTACAATAAGTTAATGTCTGGTATTGACCGCAATGATCAGATGGTTCATTAATATTGGTCACCCAGAAAGAGCATAAGGTGATACAAAAAAGTAATGTTCCATTGGTGAGACATTACTTTATGGAATGAATATTACATAAAAAAGAAAATTGATAACAAATAGACTTTTCGCGAAAAATTTATTAAAGAATATTTGGAACTCGATAAGGGCATAGAAGATGGAAGACTGTTAGTGAAATCGGGTCCATTACACGGAGGTGAGAGAAGGGGAGCTGAACCTGATCCACCAAATATTCATCCTGAAATGCCCTTTCCAGATGAAATTCCAAATCCAAGGAATCCTACTAAATCTTACCATCTGAGATGTGAGAACTGTGCTTCAAAATCCGTACGGAAAGAAAAAAAATATCTCTGAAAGACATGCCCTAGCAAACCAGCTCTGGGCATCGTACCATGTTTTGAAGAATACCATACAAGAGTATAAACGATTCACTAACCAAAAAAAATGTTTTTGTTTTTGTTTAGCAAGAAATAATAATATCTTAATCTCTTTGTACTTTTTTTCGTATGCCGGGATATGCCGCTCGGCTCCAACCTACCACCAAATGGGTTTGTTAGGGACAAGACGGCATTTGCCGCACTACTTTTTGTTTCAAAAAAACCATTTTTTTGTTTATGTGTCTTCCTCTATTAAACTTATTATGACTTTTCCCGTTTGAATATTAATAATAACTAGGTGCGTTTCTACAATCCACATTCTTTTACTAGTGTCCTCGAATGTGTTGATGTAATAGTATATTTACATTTTAATCCCAAGGTGTCTATTAGAACCCTCGCTAATGAAAGTGGTATTTCAAGAAGTTCAGTTCATAGAATTTTTATAGATTTTAATTACCATCCTTTTGAAGTTTGAAAGTGCACTTAGTACAAGGATTACAACCTGGTGATAACCAAAGACGTCTTGGTTTTATTGCAAGAATGATGTTAAAACTTAATGATGATCCACTTTATTTATCAAAAATATTGTGGAGCGATGAGACTAGATTTCACATTAATGGTGTAGTCAACCGTCACAATTCAAATAATTGGTCTCCCGTGAACCCACATTGGATGATGGATACAAGATTTTAAAATATTTGGGGTATAAATGTGTGGTGAGGTTTATTTAATGGCCGTGTTATAGGTCCTTACTTTTTTAAGGGCACTCTAACAGGTGTTCGATATTTAGATTTCTTAGAAAGCATACTTCCCGATTTGCTAGAAGATATTCCTCTCAATGATCGTCAAGAAATGTGGTGGCAACAAGACGGAGCTCCTCCACACAATGCGAGAATCGTTAGCAACTACCTACAAAACCGTTTCGATAACCACTGGATAGCAAACAACTCTCCAGAAATTATTTGTCACCTCTTGACTTTTTCTTTTGGAGAGTGATAAAAGATATTGTTTATCAATCAAAGCCGCAAAATGTAGACGAATTGAAAGGAAACATAAGACAAGCAATTCGACAAATTACTCCTGCAATGATTTAAGTCACATGTACAAGAAATCTTCCAGCACGATTCGAAATGCGTGCTGCAGAAGGTGGACTACAATTCGAACCTCTAATGTGAATAATATTAATTATTATTACATTTATTTTTATAGTTCTTTTAAGCTTTAAGGCTTTATTGATTAATTTAACAAAAATAAACTACAATTAACTATATTGGGCAGTATCTACAGAGCCTTCGTGTTCAGATCACAGACATATCCAATTCAACATTGAAATTGGTCCAAGGGCAGTAGTAGAATATCGCGACTCAAAAGCTACTGACTGGAGTAGATATCAAAATTCCCTCCAACTGTACATTGAGTACGGCTTCACTACCATTATCAGTTGTGATGGGATAGATACTGCGACGGAAGAGCTTAGTGAAGCAGTTATCTCCTCCTATCATGGAAACTGGCCACTCAAGAAAAAAGAAATAATCGCAACTCTACTTGGTGTAACAAAAACCTAGAAAAACGCAGAAAAGAAGTTCGACGACTATTACATTGATTAAAGAGTCAGGCAACTGGGATCTTTATAGAACTGCTCTAACAATCTACAACAAAAAAATTTGAAAGGCGAAGCGGGAGTCTTGGAAGAAGTTCTGTGAGAGTATATCCGATTCAACTCCAGAATACACGAGATTCTCTCTAAAGAGTCGATTGCCGAGATAGGGTCGATGAAGCGAACATATGGCACTTTCACGACCTCTAGAATAGAAACGTTAGAGCTTTTGATTGAAAACCACTTTCCCGGAAGTTTAACTCTGGATAACAATCGACCTCCCCAGTTCTAGGGCGCAAGACGGCCCAAAAAGAACGATTGGGAGGTCGCCAAGGAAGTTATCACAGCACCGGCGATTGAATGGGCAATCAAATCTCCTGGTGACGTTGGCATTTTTCCAGTTCTGCTGCAAAATGAACTGGAATTACTTTTACCCATCCTATTTAAACTGTATAGAGCTAGCCTGGCGTGAAATTATATACCACTTAGTTGGTTGGTAGCTGGGGTAGTATATATACCGAAAGTGAGCCACACAGACCGACGCCCGAAATCGGTCAAATCAATTTGCCTAACATATTTCCTTCTTAACCCTGAATTGGAAACGTGCAGTCTGTGAGACTGCCTGGATATTAAGGTGTATGATAATTCTATACCGGTCACACCCACAATCGTGTCACTCCACCTAATCTTCAAGCTATTGATCCACAATAGATCACCCGATTTTGAGGAAATTTATTTCATTTCTTACCAAAACATTATCGATGTTCAGTTAGCCGCAGTTTGTCAGACGGTACGTTTCTGTTAGCGTTACAAAATTTCACGAGTAGCTAAAATGGCAGGACCGTCAAAACGTGTACGTTTTAATGGCGATGAGTACGAAAAACTGCATTGCAGTGATATGAAGAAGCGGAAAGTGAATAAGTGGTTGTAGTGAAGAAGAATATGAAGAATCTGAACATGACAGTAAAAGTGATATATCGTAGAGTAGTGATCAAGAAGATAACGAAGAAAGTGTTGAAGAAGGCCCATACGTATACGGAAAAAATCGTTACAGGTGGTGCACATCAGAAGTAGACCCTCTTCACGTACAAGGAAACATGACATAATAATCAAAGTGCCGGTTTTGATAGGAAATGCTCACAATCTTGTTGAAAAAGCGGATCCGATAACCATTCGGCAGCTGCTCGTAAGTGACAATATGTTGTCACATATCGTAAGATGGACAAATTACAAACTAAACGTCATGAGAACAAAATACAAATCACAAACTTATTACCTGAACGACACTGATTTGGTTGAACTCAAGGGTTTTATAGGACTTTCAATTTATACCTCAGTATTCAACTCAAGTCACGAGAGTATCGAGACACTTTTTGCAACCGATGGAACTGGAAGAGATATATTTCGGGCTGTCATGACTTCGAAATGTTTCGAAATACTTTTGGCTGCATCAAGATTTGACAATCCGGAAGACAGAGATGAAAGAAAAAAACAGGATCCTCCAGCACCAGTTTCTTACAGTTTCAACAGTTTTATAGAAAGTAGTAAGAGCGTTTTTGGAATTGGTCAATCAGTTACAATTGATGGAATGCTCGTAAGCTTTCGAGAAAAATGTTGTGTCAAAATGTATATGCCCATGAAACCCTGTGAATACGGCATTAAAATTATGGCTTCAACTGATGCAAGAACCAGCTGCTACCTCTACAATGCTTACATTTATACGGGCAAATATTATGACAAGATTGGATTGCGTGTCGAATATAAGCAGTTTTCAAAACCAACACAATCTATTTTACGTCTTGCAGAGCCAATTTTTAGAAGCAATCTTAATGTAACCGCTGATAATTGGTTTCCTTCTATAGAACTTGTCAACGTATTGCTGAAAAATTAAGTTACCTATATTGGTACAATGTAGAAAAACAAAAGAGAAATTCCTACATGTTTTTTACCTAACAAATCAAGGTAAGTGGAAATAACGGTTTATGGTTTTCGTGAGGAGTTAACTATAGTTTCTTATGTGGGAAGAAAGAACAAAGCTACCATACTTATATCTACCATGGATGACACGGCTTCTACAGATCCAGAAACTCAAAAACCTCAAATAATTGCATGTTATAATGCTAACAAAAGCGGAGTAGATTGACTTGATAAAAAGTGTGCAAGAAGTACATCAAGTCGCCGCACACGTCGATGGCCGTTAGTTATTTTTTTTCGTATTGTGGACATTTCAATTGTAAATTCTTATATTTTGCACCAATGCTACAAGAAAAATCAGGAAATTCGTGACATATCTCTATTTGCAAAAATACTAGCTGCTCAACTAGTTCAGCCTCATATGGAAAGACGAGTTCAAAATTGTCGTCTTCCTCGCGAACTACGCTAATAGAATACTGGGAAAATCTCAAGAAAATGTTCCTCTAGGAAATAATGTTCTAGTGATAGAAAAACGAAGTCATCGTAGGACAACACATAGAATGACAAAATATCTATGTGTGGAGTGTAGGAAGCCCATATGCCTGCAATGTCCCAAACCCAAGTGCGACACTTGCGTAAATATTGCCGATATTTAGAACTTGCTGCGAGTTTTATTTTTTTTCTGTTTTTTCACTAAGAATGGATTGTTTTGAATGCATTTTTTTAATATTTGTTGCAATGTTATTATAAATTAAACTTACCACTCAAAAATTCAATGCCTAAACTATTACGGCATATTTTATCTAGTTTTTGTACTCTTTGAATAAGGATCAGTTTGATAAGTATTTTTTTTTTCAAAAAAATGTTTTTTACGGTATCAAATAATTAAAATATATATCTAGCTTGAGTTTATATGAAAGTTGAAGTTTGTTTTTTATTATAAATAATTTTTATCATTGTCAGAACATGGCAGTCTCACAGACGGCACTTTACCGTCTACGCAACAAAAATTGATCTTTCCGATTAAGGGTTAAAGGTCTTTAAACAGTACTGGGTTGCTACATCAGGCGGGTAGCATTATGCAACTCTCACCTGAGCATCCACCAGTACGCTTATCAGACTGGCGAATAACTAGATTTAGCTTTACACAACCTTGTTGGGAAAATCACTCAATCCCTTAACTATAAGGAGATTGCAGTGGCCATTTTTTTTGACATTGGAGGAGCATTTGACAATGCACTTCCGGCCTCCATTGATTCTGCTTTAAGATTTCCAGTGGTTGCCCCCAGGGTGGAGTGCTATCTCGCCTACTGTAGTCACTCCTGATGAATGACCTGCTTCGCACTCTCGAAGGAAGAGGGGTAGAACTGCATGCGTATGCAGACGACTTTGTCATACTGGCAAGGACCAAGTCAGGACGGTTAGCATATAATATCCTACAGAAGACGTTGTACGATGTCTACAGTTGGTGCCAGAGGGAAAATATGTTAACTGTTAACTCTGGTGAAACTGTAATAGTTCCCTTCGCTAGGAGAAGGAAATTGGTGGATTTTCCACCACTTTCCTATAATGGTGAGGTTATTCCATTTGCAGCGGAAATAAAATATTTGGGGATTATCCTAATTAAAAAAACTTGGAACGCTCACTTGGCAAAAATTATCCATAAGGCCAGACTATCCTTGTGGATATGTCGCAGGATCTGTGGAGAATCTTGGGGCTTGGGTCCCAAACAAATCTATTGGATATATGTGATGATTGTTAGACCAATGATCACATATGGAGCGATCGCTTGGTGGTCAAAAGCTTTACAGAAAACGGCTTAAGCAAAGCTCTCTGGTATACAGAGACAGGCTTGTATGGCTATTACTGGTGTCGTCAGTACTACACCGTCAGCAGCCATAGAAATACTCCTGGATCTACCTCCTCTCCATATATTTCTGGAAAAGGAGGCCCGATGAACAGCATAGAGAATTGTGCATATTCTGAATGCACAAAACAGGCTTATACAAAGCGAAGCAGAATGCTAGCGGACATTGAAAGTCATAGTGTTCAGGAAATGACCTCTGATATAATGCCTCCAACAGTAAACTAAAATCTGCCTTATATCATTCTTTTTCCAAATAGAGATGAATGGGTCCTCCGTAAGGATGAACTTTTAAGAGCAGACATCAGTTGGTACACCGATGGTTCAGACACCCACAGGTTCTGGTGCGGGTGTATACGGGCGCAAACCTAGGACAGAAATTCCAGCCTCTCTAGGATCTGATGCAACCGTATTTAAAGCGGTAATTTACGCCATTGCTTCATGTGTGGAGTGTTTGGGGAAATCCAACCACACAGATAGATCAATAAAAATTCTCAAGGATAGCCAAGCGGCTTTCAAAGCACTTAGCTCCTACCGTGTAACGTTGAAATTGGTTTTAGACTAACAAAAAGACTCGCCTAAATAGGAGAACGCAACAGAGTATTGTTGGTCTGGATCCCTGGCCACTCTGTTATGGATGTAAATGAGAAGGCGGACTCTCTTGCAAGGGATGGTGCCGCTCGTGTCTTTATCGTACCAGAACTTACAACAGGCATCGCAACAAGTATTGCCAAACAAACACTAAATACCTGGACAGCAAGAAAAGCTTTATACTTCTGGCATAATATATAATAGTTCATAAAAAAAGTTGACTTCTGCTATCTGCTATAGTGAAGTAGAAAAATATATTCGAAAATTCACTTGAAAATTGAGTAGTAATGTTACTTCATCTCGTGGTTTAGTTAGAAAATTCAAGTGATTTTCACCTTATTTACAGAAATTGAGAATTCGTTAATTTGATGTATGGCCAGCATTATTAATTTTTATCGCCATTATTGTTTCGTTTTGCCTCAAAATCAGATTTGAGTAAATTGTAGAACAAAAATATCATTTTTCAATTATTAACGGTAAATCTTCTGCAATAACTAACATCCTCCGCACTGTCAACAATGGTATCAAAAAATTAAAACAGATGGAAATCATCACATTCAAGGTTAAAATCTTTTCATAACAAGAAGTGAGGTCGGCAAAACTGCCAGGATGCCACTTTGCAAGAAACAAGAAAAATACATACACAGACGCCAATCTATACCATTCTTCGATATGTATACTGACAGATGCCAACTTGTGCGTAAGATGTATAATAAATATATAAATGTGCTACTATAGCGCCGCGTACGGAGACCTTGTAAACCTATGTTTATACAAAAAACGACAAAAGTGACATCCTGCAGATTTCATCAGCAATCGATTCCCAAGCATTCACTGAACCGTTTGCGATATTTTGGAGCTCGATGCACTGTGACGTCCGTATATCGGAGTGGAGCGAATTAATACTTTATAAAACATAAAATTTCTTACGAAGCGTCAATAAAGCAATAATTATAAGATATATTCGTCCGCTAACAATGTCAAATTGCTAGTTGGGATAGGCTACTTCCTTCAAATTCATGATTCATATTATAGATTAATTATTTAAATTGAATCAACTGAACATTCACTTAACACAAATATATTTGAATACCATAATATTGATAACTGAATAATTATTCATCAATAATTTAACATTATAACCACTCAAAACTTCATCAATAATAGCAAAAATAAGTATTTATCGACCGCCATATCCTGCTTTAAAACTATACCTTTCATAATTAACAATTTAAAAATGAACACTCCACACCGACAGCAGTGGTAGAGCGGATAATAAATATGGTTCAATTTGTATTTTTACCAAGAACGTCCCATTGAAAATCACAATATCACGCGGAACTATCATTATTGTGGAAAACATATTTCATTATTTAATAAATTGATTTTTCATAATGTCCAGGAATATCAATTCTTGATATGAAATCCACTTAATAACCTTCTCGTCTTGATAATTAGGTAATTGTGATCACTATTCGTTCATAATTACCCTTAATATATGCATGTTCATTCCACTACAGTGCTCTCAGTAGAAGGTAACTACTTAGAACCACGTTACTCACATTGTAATTACTGGTTTTAGTGGCAAATAGATGTCGTGAAGTCCCTCTTCATACATCAGTATCCTCTAAAAAGTTTTTCCTCGTTTCAGTTGCAATTAGATTCACTCCATTGGCGACACAAGTGCAATGAATAAAGTTGAGATGAAAAATCTTTAGACCAATAGCAGCTTTTAATACTATATGCGACACCAGAACAAAGCATCAATTAATTCATTCACTAATATAGCATTGAATGAGAAGATGTTTGTTGTATTTTGTATGAATTTAATTATAATTGATACATTATTTTTTCTAATTCTTTAATGCCAACGAAATATGGTTTGCTTGGAAATTCGAAATTACAATAATCGAATGCCACTCGATTATGTACTAAAAATTGTCTTATAAGTTTCGTTTAATTTTTTGAATACATTCCACATATCATTTATTATCTCCTTTAGTAAGGATTGGTCGAAATATTTCCTGAAAAATAATTTGAAACCAGAATGACTCTATACAAAGTTATGTCGAATGTAATAGTTTTCTGTAATAAATCAAATAAACTGCTTAAATTATCCCGCAGATATGTTTGGCCTGAATTAGAAAGATTGAATTATGGGCAATAAAGTACTTTGTACCTGAAACCTGAGAATCGAAGAATCGTCACAATTTGGTTCAATACATGTAGGGTTTTTTTCTAAATAAACTCACGAAATATCTTAAGCTTTTCGCAATGTGTGTTCATCACTTTGCGGCATACCTTCGCAACAAAATCCTTCTCTGATACAGTAATGGTCTTTGCAACTGAATGAAAATTTTATTTTTCTGAATCAAACGATGCAAGATACGAAATTTTTTCATAGTTGAGTCTGAAGTCTCCCAGAAAACGAATAATCAACAAAACATCGATGCCCCATCATTAATCCAAAATCTTATCACAGGATAATGAGAATATGCATAATACCAAGGGTGAGTAGTATAGAAACGGACACAAAAACCTAATTTCACGAAAAAGCTAGTACAATAGGGAAGATGGACTAGAAAGGCCATTCTCTTTTGTTCAGTCTTTATTTATAACTATCTAAATATTTTCCCATCAATTATTTTTCAAATAAATCTAAAATTTTTACTTCGAATAGTTCTCAAACCACTTGTCAAAGGATTCAGTTTTCTGAAATTTAGTGTTTCGACCCTTACTATGTGGAATCTACTCATATTACTTTTTAAATGAAACTAACTGCTTCTAAATGTCAATATAATGGAAAAAGTATTAGAGTTCTAAAAAATTGATAGTGGCTTCGATATTACTGCATATTATCGGCATAATGACAGAAGTTACATTTCATGTGATCCCTACCTGATTGGGGTCGGCTAACTTCCCAAACCAAAACACTGTGGAACTCAACCCTTTAATCGGTAATTTCGGCATTAACCTTACCGAATAATTTCAACACCAAAACTGTTTTTGGGGTCATATCGACTACACCCCTTTTGGATAAGAATGGAATTAACTATCGGTAACGGTTTGAATATTGAAAATTCAGTCGATTAGGAGATTTCGTCATTTTTATATGAACAAGTAACTGACTAAGAGGTAGATATTATTGCTGTTGAACACGTGTAGTGAAACCACAAAATGAAGAATTTCTAGTAGATACTCATACTAGCTATGTTTGAAATATGAAATTTAAGAGACATATGTTTTAGAAGATATAATGCTTCGAATTGGCACTAATCAAAAAAGCGTTCACTCTTACCCAGGTTTACCTTAACAAAAAAAAATTTCAATCACACGAGGTGCAGCAAAATGCTGCGTTTGCGTAAATTGAGATTTGCAGGAAACATAAAGTTGATCAAACATTGTTACATTGTTTGAAGCAGTTAGGAGGGAGATGTACCTGACATTTTGTACAAATATATGGTATTGCTTTTATACTGTCGACAACTTCTTCTGGCCTTATTTTCCTGTTCAACTATCATATGACCAACATTGTAGAAACGTAAAATGGACAGTAATGCATTTTTGGATGGACTTTCACAGGCCGAGATTACGGAATCACTATTTAGCGCATTGCGTCCTACAATTTCCCCATTTCCTTGACTGTCAATTTCCTCTGTTTCCATCAGACTGGCCGCAATTTCTGTCTGTTGGCTATATTATATACTTCCCAGGAGTTCACAATAGCACTATTCATCAAATTCATGAAACACAGCCACCAACATGTTTTCCCATTCACATGAATCCTGTAGTTTGAAACACCGTTATCGTGGAGATCAATTCCTCCCATGTACTGGTTGTATTCGGCAATAAGTTTTGGCTGAGGAATCGCAATTTTCTTCTTTCTTTCCTGTCGTATATTTTTGCAGCTACAAAGTGTTAGTTTCCATTGTTACAATATAGTTATCATTTCATCTGACTGAAATAATTTCCTGATCCTTATCAAATGAAAAATCATAGAAATCCCTGTTTTTCTTCTTTATTAGTTTCACAGTTTCCAATGTATTATTACATGTCCGATTTTCATGGATTGTTCCGGTTGCATAAAAACGTTGTTCCCTCAATGTACAGAATAATTTGTATCAAGAAAAAAAGTTGTCGAAAAATACACGATGTTTAGATGGCTGAGGTACAACTGACTAGAGATCCAGGACAACATTTTCTCCCAAACCTAAGTCGTTTCTTTCATCTGGTTTTCCCGCCATCTGAAATGAATTTATACAAATATCCATTAGAATTTCACAGACACCACAATTTGAATCCAAATCTGGTCGACTTGCCTTTTATAAACATCTTACAACTGTGCCGAACAAAATATGGCACTATCTCCTCATTAGTAGACAAATTATAGGAAAAAATTCCGAATAGCATGTTTCCTTCGTTTATCATACAGAGTGGAAAGTCTAACTGGAACAAATTCTGTAACTTTATTCTCAATGGGGCATATTACAAAGATATTTGTTAATCTTTTTAATTATCTGGGGGGGGGGGGGGTTGCAGACCCCAACTTTCTTTTTGGAAGGGTAGGTTGATTAATTTTTTATTTGAAAGCTTTTCCAATTGAAAATACAATTATTCTTTTTTTGTTACTTTTTATAAGCAATGTGTCAGAAAAAAATTAAATAAGGAAATATTTACTCAAATTACTTTAACCCTTAGGTGGTCGCTATAATTATTTTAACATAATTAGGCGCCTGGCGTATTTTGTATGCCACCAAAGGAAAGACCACCTTAGCCTATTTATAACAGTCAAATGCTGACAAAAAAAAGAAAAACATTATTTTGTTTAATATTTAATGTACAAAGCAGATCTTTTCATTCATGAGTATATATAAGTAAAACTCGAAGAATAGAGCGTTTAACTATAAAAAAAAAATGTTCAAAATTATCAAAATATATTAATAGTATTATTCTATGGGGTATTTTCTGGAGTTCCATCATTTTGAGCAGAGTTACCAATCAAGCAGAGGTGTGTAGTAATGACATGCTCTTTGCATGCGGGCTTTTTGCAGGTGTTTGCATTTTATGGTAGTTGTTCTGTTCTTTTTTCTTCACATTGGACACACCTTCCCTTGGATTTTTCATCAACTGTAGCTTCTTCTGGAGCAGCTATAGGGATCGAGATGGAACTATAGAGGCAGCACTTATGCCGAAAGTAGAGCGCCCTGGTGTTAAATAAGAAAAACATTCTGATGTAAACAGTATAATGAACAACCTACAAAATGCAAAAAATGAATAGATCTTTTTATTTTCTTTGTTAGGAAAAATTGTTGGTATGTAAGATGGGTGTAGGGGATTATCTGATTTTTCATTATTGACAAAATGAGAACTGCAAATTCTAGTATTTTTATTTGGTTCCCAATCCTCCCGATGTTTTCTGAAAGGTAATTAAAAAACTTGAAATGATTCGTTTTGTACAAATGTTTACTTGCTTCCCCTTAACAGTATTTAATTATTTGAACTTATTATATAATATTAAAGTCAGAAAACACATAACTAGCTTTTATTTTATATAATCAATGAAATCGTACAGAAAACATTATTTTATTCTCTCGATAATAATCTTTTATTTATGCAAAAAGGAAGTTTAGAACTTTACTAATAGCTGCCAATTGTTGTATCATATTGATTATACACAAAATAATAGTTAACAAAATGTTTTAATCAGAACATTTTAATTACATATGGTTTTTTACTGCATTTATTCATTTTTGACGTTTCAAGGTTATCCACGCAGTGTTCAATGAATTTTCGGAGAAACTATAAAATTTCAACTGCGTAGTACTTTTATACAGCATATTTGAACATCCATGAATACAGAAAGATACTTTTGATGACGACATCACAAACATTTATTATCAGTTTTAAAAAATGAACATTTAAAAACGCTGATTATACAAAACTACTAATACAACTAATAGTGTTTACATCACATTGTTTGTGTTTTTCACGGCTGATGGCATAAACATAATCTTTCTCGGTCCCTATTGGAGGCCGATATTGTTTTAGAAGCTCTTTCACATCAAAAGGTAGATTTCTTATACTAGATCTCATCGTCAAAAGAGGTTTCATAAGAGACATTAATAAGTTTTTTAGGTAAATCTTTCTTTCTTCTCCTTCCGACTGAAATGCGTTGAAAATGATGTTCGAGTTAAATCCTGCTATATTCATAATTTGATAAAAGGCGACTAACGGCCTTCGTCTTGTTCGTTTTTGAACAGTGTGATTTGCGCACATCTGGTCCACGATGTCCACCCCACCTTTGGTTGAGTTGTAAAATGAAACTATCTGTGGTTTCAGAGTATCGGGGTCAATGGGATCGTCGTTATGCATAGTCAAGAGGAGAAGTACAACCTTATTTTTTTCGGACAGTATGACACCAAAGAAGTTTCTTCAGTGAATGCAAATACAGACGAATTTTTGCTTCGAGATTTTGAAGGAAAAAGCTCCAATGGAATATCTCTTTTGTTTGTCTTCAAAGTCCCCACAAGTGTAATTTTCTTTTCAAGCAACGTTTGAGCCAATGGGTAACTGGTGTACCAGTTGTCTGTGGTTAGATTCCTGTTTTTATTTTTAAATGGTTCAACCAATCTGAGCACGACATCAGTGGGAGAATTCGAAAGTTGATATAATCCTTCCGGTTGCTTTCGCAATTTAGTTCTAAATTGGAAACGTAGAACATCTTGGAGTCACAAAGTGCAAAAACCTTTATACCACATTTAGCTGGTTTGTTTGGTATATACTGTATGAAACTGCACCGGCCACGAAATGGAATAAGCATTTCGTCAATTGTCAATCTGTCACCAGGACAATAGTTGTTTTTGCACTTTTCCACAAAATCATCATAAATCTCCCTTATCGGAGCCAGCTTGTCAAGCGATCTTCTTTGTGGCCTGTCATTTTTATCATCAAATCTCAAAGCTCTCAAAAGAAACAGAAATATTTTGTAACCCATGCAGGCCAGTACCATCAGTTATCCATACTTCGCGAAAATTTTTGTGACTCAATTTCTTTAGCCCTGATAAGTATAACAAGCCGAAAAGATCTAATATTCCTTATTTGCAAGTTTCTTTACATCTCTTTCCCTTTTGAAGTTATCCTGAACAGATGTTATAAATATGTTTGTATATTTCACTATTTTTTCGATTCGCTCACATGTTATGAATTAGAAGAAGACACTTAGTTCATCTGTGACGCTTTCACGCTTTAGTAATGGCCGAGAAAATATTTTCACAATATTCTTTGCATCTTGATTGGCAAACTTACTTCTTAGAGATGTCTCACTCCAATTTAGACCTTTGTCCTTACTTTTGAAGATGCTACGACCCACTTCCTCTTCTGAGTCTTCTGAAACAGTATCATCGCGTTCTTGCAAGTCATTCTTATCAGCTTCTAATTCTGAACAGAAATCGTGGTCAATTCTTTGAATTTCTTCGTCAGAATCGTCTTCATCAGAGCCTCCAACAATTTCTTCGTCATCAGGTGACTCCAATATTTTGAGCATCATTGCTTCCATTCCATTTTGCGTTAAGTAGGGTCTTTTACTGGGATGGAATACCTAAATACAAAAAAAAAATAATGGGCGTAATAAATTAAAGAAAAAATAAAGAAACGAAAAAATATACTTACATAGTCGCTTGGCGTATTTTATACTCCGCTCGGAACTAGTACCACTTCGGCAAAGCCCGGAGAATGACTAACCGCGCGATTCATGTTGCTGCTTGAGTAGCAGAAAGAAGACTTATAGATGGGAGGTTACATGGGCGTTCGTGAAGTTTTGACGATTACTAGTGATTTCAGGTTGGTGTTTGGTTAAGTGGCGTACTTTTTACGCCAAAGCGACCACTTAAGGGTTAATGCAATAAATGTTCAAAGTCACCTTGTTGCTGACAATATCCTAATTGATTATAAATAGCATTCCAAACATTTTGTAACACTTCCGGCGTTACTTGCCTAATTTCGTCCCTGATTCTTTGTTGAAGCCTAGTGATGTCGTTAGGGTTAGTGGCATAAACTTTGCTCTTTAGATATCCCCATAAAAGAATCTAATGTAGTAAGATCGGGTGATCTTGCTGGCCACTCAATTGGGCCCCTTCTTCCAATCCACCTATTTGGAAACACTCCGTTAAAATAGGTCCGTACATTTTGAGCAAAATGTGGTGGTGCCCCATCTTGTTGAAACCATATCCGTTGGTGAAATAAGTTGGGATCCAAATTATTCGGGAATAAATTTATTAAAATAGGAATCAGTTTTTCCTGGAGCATATTAAGGTATGTTTCTCCGGTTACGTTTCCATTGAAAAAAAAAGGACCTACTATGCGATCCGCAATAATCCCAGCCCACACGTTTGTTTTTTGAGGCTTTTGGGTATGGGACTCACGCATCCAACGGGGATTTTCGTCAGCCCAATAACGGCAGTTCTGTCGATTGACGTTCCCATGTAATGTGAACGTAGCCTCATCATAAAACAGCACCCATTTCAAAGCAATTTGTCCACCATCGATAGGAGCCATAATTCGTTCGAAAAATTCGAGTCTACGATCAGGATCATCTACGTTAAGCTCCTGCAGGTTTTGCATCTTATATGGATGCTATTTGGCTTCTCTAAGAATTTTTAAAACGATTGTGTGACTGACACCATGAAAGCGAGCTATTTGCCTAGCTGGAATAACAGGATTTTCTTCAACTTCCAACAATATGTTCAACTGAGCTTCTTCGTCAACTTTTAAAACCTTTTGTCGAGGAGCATCCCTTACGTGGCCTAACTGCCGATATCGAGTTTCAATTTTGCTAATCGTACTTAGATTAATTGAAGGTAATTCTGGATGAACTTCGGTAAACAAACGAGCGACTTCAGCCTGTGTTCGACTTCTGTCCCCATATCCGATCATAATTAAAATTTCGATACGATGAGTCTCGGTTAAATAGGACATTTTCTTATTTCTCGTTTGTTATTTACACGTTGAAATGCAAACAAGTACTAACATATCAATCACATTCAGTTCAAATTGACCAAAAAACTATCGAGAATTATATATTTTTATCACGGAAAACTATTTTTAAAAAAACTTTATTTTCAAAATATAACTAAAATTATAATACTTGCTATGAAACTAATAATTAAACTGACAATACTAAACAAACGTATCTTAACCACTAAAGCCAAACAACAACCTGAATAATAATGGAAATAAATATATATACTACAACAAAGCTAGCTCTGCATTCCTTATCTTATTTACCGTAATATAATATTATTATTTATTAATAGAAATTTCTGGTTCTATAACTTCTCCATCCCTAAGATCGAAAAATAATGGAGTTGTTTTTCTATTTTGAATTTGTTTCTTCCAATTCAATGTCTTCTGTCTTGATTTTTTTTCCTTGATATTTTCTTTCTTGATATTTTCTTTCTTGTTTCTTCTTTTACTTCTTCGGAATTTTCGTATGAACCAAAATATTATTATACTTATGCAAATAATTAAAATCATTGAAAATAAACTAATTGTTGTATGTTGCTTTGGAATTATCATTTCTTGAATTTTTAGCAATTTTATTAATTTCGTATAATCTATTCTAGTTAAGTTTGGTGAATTATATGGTTGAATTTCTAAAAACTTTGAATCTAATTTTGGCAATATTATTGATTTTCCTTTTCTAATTTGGATGTTGGTTGAAAATATTTCTTCTCCAACTTGAATCTTGCAATCTTCTGGAATTCGGATGATTGATGGATGATTGATTTCCAAATATTGATCAGAAGTACATCTTGTTAGTATTTTTATCGCTGATTTTGGAATAATTAAAACTTCATTATTTGTGACTTGTTCTATTATAGTTTCGTGAAGGTGAGCATCATTAGCATAGCAGTTCGTAGGAGTATGGCCGTTTAATATTTCCATAGTACAATTATCTCTTGACTTCATTTCTTGTTGACAGTAATATTTTTCTTCTAACATCGGACACTCTTCTTTTATTGAAAATATTTCTTCCGGAGTTTTTGCCAAGTAAGGTTGTAATGGGATAAATATTTTGTCGTTTTAAATGATGGGGTATAAGTGATAATATTCTGCAGTTTCGGATTTCAGGATGGGTACATGGGCAGCAAAAACTATTTTTGATTTTGAGAAAGTTACTTGAGTACCCAAAAATAGATAGTATGTTACAATATTATTAAATTTCGGAATTTGTTATTCTTCATATATTGTATGTAAATACTATATCATTTATACAATTTCTTGATTTGAAATCACTGAACTATGAATTGAATTTAATTTGGAAAATGTAATGGAATTTTCAATATTGTCAATTAACGTTATTAAACTTTGACAATCCAAGTTAATCTGTGAAATCGTACTATGAAAGGTGATAAAATTATTTAAAGTGATTACTTTATTTTCTATCGATATATGAAATTTTTCCAAATTATCTTGTAATTTCTGTTGATTATGCCACAAGGTAGTTAATGATTTATTATAATGATCGATCAATTTCTGATTTAAGGATATTTGCATATTAACTTCATGAATTATTTGTTTTTGGTTTTGCTGTAATATATTTATCGCGTTATCGTATCTCTCTTCATCATCTGAATCAAGAGTACCAAAAAGCCATTTATCTATTCTTCCAACAGCATTTACTAATCCTCTTTTTGCTGTAACAATTTGCTGAAATTAGTTTTGGATTTTTTAATTATATTTAATTATAATAAACTCTTTTATTAGTTTATAAAATTATTTTTGAATCTTTAATGATTTCTGCTTTCTTATATTTTGGTAATAATTTGTTTTATCTCTAAAATTTTTTGTATAATAACTTGGAGAATTCTTTATGATTTTGTATATAATGAGATAGCATTATTTAATCATTCAGATCAATAGGAATGATTTAAAACTAAGAAATATTATTTTAATCAAAGGTAATCTTTTAACTGAAAATAATCCTCATCCTTTAATTATTTCAATAGATCTCAATTTACATCTTAACAAAATGAATAAAATTTTAAAATAAAAAATTGATTGTTTCATATTATTATTTTCAAGATTATTATGATATAAATACTCCTATATCTAATTATATTATGGTTTCTAATAACTAGTTGTTATGCACTTAAATAATAATGAATAAAATCATTAAGCGAAAGAATCGAATATTTCATACTATTCCTTTGGAAATTATCATCATTATCTATATATTTCTATGTCTAATTATTGTATTGTTATTCATTTACAGTTCTACTGTAACTAAATAATAAGTATTTAAATTTCTATTATTGTTATTATGATATTAATTCTCATATCTAATCTTATTGTTATTTATTTCTAGCTTTGAAAATTATTATTATTATGATATTAATTACTATTACTTATCTAATTACATATGTACATAGAATTTCCATATGTATTATGCCATTTGATAACTTCTTGTATTAAGTACCACCTTAAAGCAAAGTGTTCCCTATACTTTCTTATTAACTCTTGCAATTCTTGAATATCTGTTCGTCTTCTTATTTTATTTTCACGATTTCGAGTTTTCTTGTTTACATGTATACTCTTTTCTTCATTTCTCTTGTTTACGCTCTTGTTACTTTCATCTACCTTCGTATTTCTCTCAACAATTTCCTTATTTCTATTCTTCTTTAAGTTTTCATCAATTTTCTCGTTACTTTCTTATATTTTCTTATTTCTATCAACTATTTTCGTATTTCTATTCTTCTTTATATTTTCATCCATTTTCTCGTTACCTTCTTCTATTTTCCTATTTCCATCAGCAATTTTTTTACTTCTATTTTTCTTTATATTTTCATTTATTTTCTCGGTAAATTCTTCTATTCTCTTATTTCTATTAACAATCTTCTCACTTCTATTCTTCTTTATGTTTTCATTTGTTTTTTCGTTAAATTCTTCTATTTTCCTATATATAGTTTAATTCATATTCTTCTTCCTTTCATCCATTTCATTATTTATGATTTGATTGTTTTCTTCTTGAAGTTTTCATTTTTCATATCGTTTCCGTTCACTCGACTTACTTCTTTTTCCATAAGAACCTGTATATTTTCATTTGCTTTCATTATTTTTTTATCCATTTTTCTTTTATTTCTTTTTGTTTTAAAATCAATGTCATTCAATACAATACTTTCATTTGTTGATTGAATATCAGAAATATTAATTTTATTAATATCATTTCCATTATTTTCTATTAAATTATTTTCTACACTATTCTCAATATTGAATAAATTTGATAAATCAGGTACTAAATCTACTTCATTAATTTCAATTTCGTGATTTTTCATAACATTATTAATATTAAATAAATTTGACAAATCAGGTATAAAATCTATTTCATTATCTGGATGATATTTAAATTTTGGGTTTTTCATTTTAATGTATTCAAACGTTTTTTGAATGTCTTTTTGTCCTATATAAACGAAAGTTTCAAAATTATCTAACGGTTCATTTGAAATAATTTAAATTTCTGCTACCTCGGATTTCTTTTCTGAGGAGCATTCCGAAAATTTTGATTTTATTCTTGATGATAATTTTCTTTCGTAATAGCGTAATTTTAAAAATCATCTGCTAAATCAACTATTTCTTCTGTTTTATCATAATCATTATTGTATAATTCTTCGGATATGAAATTCGGATTTTGATTATTATTTTGGAAATAATTATTGTTAGTACTTCTAAATCTATTATTATCATTATTATTATTTCGATTCATAAAATTATCATTTCTCCTTGGAGAATCCGTAAAATTTCTCGATGTAATCGACATAGGCTCCGGTCTAGGTAGATTGTGTACAGGTATTTGGTGTGGCCTGAAAACATTTCTTTTTGGACCAAATACTTGCGCATTAGTCGGATAATGTCGAGGTTGTTGTGGTTGTGGCTTTATATCAATTGGTTGGCTTGGAATGTTCTGTCGTTGTTGGAAACATTGATATTGGTTATAGTTATTTCTAGCATAATTTGAATAGTTATCATTATGACTTCGATTATTACTATTATTAGTATTATTATAATTATATGAATTGTTATTAGGTGATTTATAACTACTAGAATTTTTGAAGGATCTCGGCTCATTTAAATGACCGTATAATCTTTCAAAATTCTCGAATTCTTCGACATAAGCTATTGCATCCTCTAAAGAGTTAGGCTTTTTCAAATGCATATTGTTTTTAAAGACACTAGTACATCCTGAAACAAAGGTGTTCAGTGCCGTCTTATCACAATGATTTATGTTGCATCTCTTATCATTTTCAGTAAGAGTAAAGGCATTACTGATTCTCTGAATAATTTTACTTTTTAGCAATTGGAGTCTAGCCCCGAAATCGATTAGATTTTCATTTTTAAAAGGCCTTGTTCGTGTTAATTCCTGCACGATGCAGTCCAGATCTCTTCGATCTGAGAAACACTGTTTCAAGGCTTCTTTAATCTTTTGCCATGTGTTTAATTCCATTCGATTGCCCACCATGGCTTCAGCTTTTCCTATAAGTTTCTCTTGTATACAATCCAATATATGGTTGTTTATTTCGATATCATTATATATAGCGTATGTTTTAATTAGTTTCTCACACTTGACTATAAACTTATTCAACGTGTTACTATTTCCATCATATGGTTTAATATTTTCTAATTTTAATTTAAATAAATCCCAATTGAGGGTTTTCACAGTAGCAGTAGCCATTCCGTTTATATTCTCAGATAAAATTAAATTCTCAAAATTATTATTAGTTATATTATTTTCATTAATATTCATTTATTTGAATGTTTCCAATAAATTTTCCAATTCGTTCATAATATGAATTCAGCAGCAAGTATATATAATAAAAATATCTCTCCTACACTTTTAAAAAGGTATGGAAAAGTAAAAAAGGAAACTTGGCACTTACAAGCGATTTGAAGAGCTCTGGTTTCTTCTTTCTTCGTAGATAGTAGATTCTGGAATCTGCACTCGATGCTGAAACACCAAATCGTGAGTTCTTTATACGAACGATTCGACAAAGTTTTTACACGACCGCACAGATCCTACTGACTGCGCCAATTATATATTTTCATCACGGGAAACTATTTTTAAAAAAACTTTATTTTCAAAATATAACTGAAATTATAATACTTGCTATAAAACTAATAAGTAAACTGACAATACTAAACAAGCGTATCTTAACCACTAAAGCCAAAGAACAACCTGAATAATAATGGAAATAAATATATATACTAGAACAAAGCTAACTGTGCATTTCTTATCTTATTTACCGTAATATAATATTATTATTTATTAATAGAAATTTCTGGTTCTATAACTCGAGCAGGTTTTTTATTGGGCTTATCAAGTAAGAAAAAATTTATCTATACATTTAAGTAATTTGAGTAATTATTTCCTTATTTCATTTTTTCCGACACATTGCTTATAAAAAGTGGATTTGTATTTACAATGTAAAAATCTTTCAAATAAAAAATTAATCAACCTACCCTTCCATTTAAAAAAAAAGTTGGGTTTGTCTGCAACCCCCCCAGATAATTAAAGAGATAAACAAATTTCTTCGTAATATGCCCCATTGAAAATGAAAATTGACGTGTTTCAGGAATTTTGCGATAAACCTTTATTTATCAAGTTACAGAATTTGTTCCAGCTAGACTTTCCACTCTGTATAAAAAATAGGCCTTAGTTTCGGAAATCTATCATTTGCTTCCAGTTGATCAATATCTGATCAATGTATATTTTGTTGGATGGACTCAAATCTGTTCCTGCTCATAGAACTTCTCAACAGCAGTATACCTTTGTATTCGTCCTTTGGCCAATACATTTTTGTAGCTGGTAAGGTATGGCAGAGCAAGTCTTGTCTAAGAATTTTCATATATCTATCGAAAGCTTTAGATACTGTGAGTCACGACCTGCTTCTGCAAGCATTAGAGAACATTGGTATAATGAATGTAAACCTCAACTTATTTAAAAGCTATATTCCCAATAGACGACAGATAATAAAGGTAGACAATGTCTTCAGTCTCTTCAGTCAGGAAGAAACTGTTCAGTATGGTGTACCTCAAGGTAGTGTTCTGGGACCACTTTTAGACAATATTTATATAAACGGAATGTTCTCGTTGAAAAGCAGTGGTCAAATAATTGGATTTGCCGATGACACAGCAATAGTATACGATCCTGAAAATTGGCAGGCATTTCGAGATAAAGCTCAGGCTGATTTTTCAAACGAAAAGAGTTGGCTTGAGCATAAACAATTGACGGTTAACCCTGAGAAAACTTCTTATCTGCCTATCAGTTGCAATAATGTATGCAGACCGGATTTTGATCATCTTGAAATCATTACTTTACGAAATCGAAGTATGTCTATATTGCCTGTAGACAAAATCAAATACTTAGGTGTAATGAATGATAGTAGTCTGAAATGGGATATTCACATCAGGTACGTCATCAAGGCATTATAGAGCATCCTCTATAAATTCAGGTACCTCAACAAAATATTAACATTCAAGCATATAAAAATATTATATTTTGCCTTAGTGAAAAGTCATTTACGTTACGGCTTATTAGGTTGGGGTGGAGCCCTAAGAACACACATAGAACCACTGGAGATTGTCCAAAAAAGGTTCCTGAAATTGATTTTAAGAAAACCCCACCAATATCCTGCAGATCGTTTATACGAGGAATGCGGGATACTGGATTTGAGACAACTATATTGTTTGAATGTTATATTGGAATATAAAAAAAAATTATGCTCGTTTACCTACGCATAATTACGGTACCCGACAAAGACACAACTATGTTATTCCCCAAATGAGCAGGTCGGTTTGTCAGCGATCATTCTCCCACTTAGCACCCAAGGTGTTCAATTCTATTCCTGACCATATAAAAAACATGAACAACTTAAAGATTTCTAAAAGTGAAGTAAAAATATTCATTCACGAAACACCAAGAGCTGGGTAGAATGGGATTGTTGGACTGGATATGTCCATCTGATTCATTTCATACATTTTACATCTACTTACTTCATTATGCACTGGGTTCATTTATTCTATAATTTTTATTTATACAGTTTGTTGCTTGTAACAGCATGTCTGTGAAACAAACGTCCTATGAAATTTTCACTTTTCAAAACAGTTGCAAGTGCTCTCTAGTTACGAGGTCATACTTCGCTGCACCTGCACCGTATCATATTTCATTAATCAGAATTCATGGATACTCGTATCATAGTTCTTTAGTTACTTTATATTTGTAGTTCAGTTTTTGTTAACCACCCAAAGAATAACATCTTTCTTGTAATAATCGAATAAAATATGTTTTTTAAAAATAGTATTTCTATTTTGAAAGACATATCTGGCGCAGTCAGTAGGATAACGCGTGTTGTCCTAACGTGTTTACAAAATACTTACATCCCTTCAGTGGAGCCCATCCCTTCAGTGGAACCAGTGCAAATCATCCCTTCTGTGGAAATCGTCCCTTGTGTGGTACAGTTACGTAGTGGTTAACAGAAAACTATCCTTAAAACACACTTTTTAACAGTAAGAAAATTAATTCTAGATACTAATAGTTCAAATCCCATTTCATATCAGGGTCTTAGCGAAAATATTTAAGTACGCACAGAGTTTCTCATTAATTCGTTAGAACGTAAATTCGACAATTTATATCCCCATATGCGTTCAAAAAGAGGTCTAATCAATGGTATGGGAAAAGTCAATAAATGGTTTTTTGGAAACCTAGATTCAGACGATGGCATTCGATACGATAATGCTATTAGGTTACTGCAAACAAATCAGAAAAATATCATTACCGAAGTTAATCTTCATACCACTTTATTTAAGAAACTAATCGATCATTATAATCAATCAATAACAGTTTATTTACAAAATCAAAAACTTCTCAAAAATAATCTAGTAAAAATTTGAAGCCGCAATATTGAATCAAATAGATTCTCTAAGCAAATATATAACTTTTCAAAGAACAATTAGTCAAATCAATCTCGATTGTCAAAATTTAATATTATTCGTAGAAAATCTCGAGAACGCCTTGCTATTTTCAAAACTGAACATTCTTCACCCGTCCATGATATCAAGTAAGGAAATTATTGACATGATAGAACGTCTGCATAGCATTTATGATAAAAATCAAATTCCCAAATTCAAGAATGTCTTAACATACTACACCTTTCTTGGAACGCAAGCAACCTTTACCGAATCAAAACTAATCTTTGCTGTCCATATAACTATTCTGAAAACTAAATTCTTAGACTTTTACCTTATTTACCCTATTATCCAAGCTAATAAAATATTTGTCCCTTCATACACTTACTTGGCACGTAACGAAGAAGACGTCCAGGTTGCAAACCAAGAATGCGAAAAACTGGAGGAAATTTACTATTGTACCCAAGAATCAATCTCCATTGATAACTGTACCGACGAACTGATAAGAAGCGGAAAACTGACAGACAGCTGCTATGCCACCGAGGTCCATATCCAAAACCCTTCAATCGAGCAGATAACAGCTAATGAAGTTCTAATAATCCCTGGGAAGCAAGTAGAAATAAAATCGAACTGCCGAAACAACAGAATATTCGAAGTAACAAAACCAACCCTTATTAACATACCAGAAGCATGCGAAATCTCCTCGAAAGAATTAAAATTCCCCAGAGTCAAAGGAATTAGCGAAGGCAAGCCATTAATTTTACCAAAGATTTAATTAGAACAAATTAAGATCAGAAGAAACTATCAAACGCCGAATATGTCAGAAATAAAATTCGATGAGTTATACGAAATCCATAGAATCGCAAAACAAGTAACACCGATAGAAGAACAGCAAAATACACACGAAATCCGATTCCTATCAATACTCCCAACAATCTTAATCATTGGATGTATCGTCGTAGCCTTCTACGTAATCAGACAAAGATGCGAAAAATCAAAAATCAAGAAAGGAAAAGTCAAAATCATCGAAGAATTCCCCTTGGAGACAGTTCGCGAAAATCACTCCTTTATTTTCGCCTCTTAAGGACGGAGGAGTTACGAGGTCATAATTCGCTGCACCTGCACCGTATCATATTTCATTAATCAGAATTCATGGATACTCGTATCATAGTTCTTTAGTTACTTTATATTTGTAGTTCAGTTTTTGTTAACCACTCAAAGAATAACATCTTTCTTGTAATAATCGAATAAAATATCTTTTTTAAAAATAGTATTTCTATTTTGAAAGACATATCTCCTAAATGTTTCTATTGTAGTATTGTTTTTAACATGTTTTTAAAATGATTAATTGTTGTTATGGTCATAACTATTTTTATTTGTACAATCTGTTGTTTTTGGCAGTTCTTTTGAAATAGAGACAAACTTTGATGGCTTATGTGTTTCGAATTGATTGTACTTCTAAAGTTTTCTTAGTTATTGTATTGTTTTGTAACGCACAATTAATGTTATTTATCTTTTTTAAGTGTGCTACATATTTCGTTATTCTGATATTGTATTGAATATTTTTTATACTTAAGTAATACTGTATTTATATTTATATCTTGAAACAGGAGTTCAGTCACTTATCGAGTATGTATCATTTATACACTTCTCATTATTGTATATGTTTCATATTTTTTATTCGTCAATAAATGATTATATTATACAGTGTGTCCACGTAAGTTGGCGGCATATGGGAAACTTTTTTATCATTAATTTTACGAAAAAAAGTTATTCTTTAGAAAAAGTTCTGCATGGTCCAAAACCTAAAATTCAGTCATCAGATGTTAAATTTTTTCAGTCGTATACGGGGTATGTCAAAAAATATGATTTTTGCTCTAGAGTAAAGTACCTTTCTTTTTGACAATATCGAAAATTGTTACAAAGAAAAGATGTTAAGAATCAAAAATAGCTTTCAAATATTCAACATTGTTTATTTACATTGAAAAAATATTTTTTTCTACATCTCCTCTGCGATTACGTTGCACATTAATGCATTGCATTTATTAATTATAAATTTGATTAAACAATTCGAAATAAACTTTTAAAAACAATTATCTCTCAATTTTCATCAAACACTGATAACCTTTAAGTTACTCAATCACTAGTTTGTAACATTCTAACGATGCATTTAAATGAATAACAAGTTGTTTGCATAATTCACTTTGTTACAATAAGTACTAATGGATAATCACTATCTTCGATCTACTAATGCCTCCACATATCCTCCATTTCTGTTTATACATGTAACAGTTCTATTACAAAAAACTCTTAAGACATTTCTAACCATACGGGGAGTTATATTACGAACCGCTTCTGCAATTATTCTCTCTAAATGGTCAACATCTTGAAAAGGTTTTTGATCGTAATTTGAGTTTCATTGTGGATATTTTTATCTAGATGTCGGAAATTAAAAATGTCTGTTGTTTCTCAAAATGTTTTATACTTATCACTATTAGCAAAATCTCAATTTTCTCTTCCAGACTTAATGTTGGTGGCATGTCTAACTTTTCATAAACAAATACGTCTGTCAAACATAAAACTGTACAATACGGATCTCTAAAAACTATGATTAACACTGTTAGACTGCCTAAAAAAAGTGTTTATACCGTGGCACTTTTTGAAATACGATTGTTGACGTTTTTTCGAATGTTCGATATTTAGACAGTTCGCAAAGCCTACTTTAATTATCAGTTTTAAAAAATGCTAGTGCATCCCAGATTAATTATGCATGCAAACTTGAATTTCCAACGTAATCGCAGAGAAAATGTAGAAAAAATATTTTTTCAATGTAAATAAAGGATGTTGAATATTTGAAAGCTTTTTTGAATTCTAAACTTCTTTTCTTTGTAACAATTTTCGATATTGTCAAAAAGAAAGGTACTTTACTCTAGAGCTGAAATCACATTTTTTGACAAACCTCGTATACGACTGAAAAAATTTAACATCTGATGATTGAATTTTAGGTTTTGGACCATGCAGAACTTTTTATAAAGAATAACTACTTTTCGTAAAATTAATAATAAAAAAGTTTCCCATATGCCGCCAACTTACGTGGACACACTGTATCTTAATATCGCCTCATTAGTAGATAAATTATAGGAAAAAATTCCGAATTGCATGTTTCTTCCGTTTATCATATAAAAATAGGCCTTAGTTTCATAAATCTATCATTTGCTTCCAGTTGATCATTATCTGATAAATGTATATTTTGTTTGATGGAGTCAAATCTGTTCCTGCTCATAGAACTTCTCACCAGCAGTATACCTTTATCTTCTTCCTTTGGCCAATACATTTTTGTAGCTGGTAAGGTATGGTAGCCGGAAAAATGCAATAGATCATAAAAGCGCACTTCTTAGGTCGAAGGAATGTTGATTATGTAATTCGCATATTTTTTGAAAACAAACGATTTTATCAAACATTTCATTAGTGAAGTACAAAGAGAAAACGTCGTAAGTATATTTTCCACCAATTTTACATTCTATTTCCTCTCTCTACTCTAATATGTTCTTCCCCTTGCGGTACAGTTGTATACTTAGGATGTACTTTCTTCCACTTTGGAATAGCATTCTTTGCCTTTTGTTTCTAAGTTCCATTTTGGTCCGTTTTAGAAGAAACCTTTTCTTTTTTTGAAGTTGATAGGACAGGTTGTTCACCAACTCCTTGAGATTTGTCAGGATAATTTTCGTGAACATTATGCAATACAGATTGCAATAGATGAAAATGCTCATTTGAATTTTATAATTCACAGGATGTTTTAGAAATATACAGTTTGCTAAACAATAATATCAATTATTTAATCTAGCCATACTAACGAGCACAGCTTCACGACCAAACTACACAGGAATCAACAGGTTGTGGATCCATATTATCCCGATCGTCACGTATCTCGCCCTCTTCGAACATTGCCGAACTGTAACGCTTAGTAATCCCAAAGTTTCGTGAACGTAACAATAATCAAAATAGCATATTACACAAAAACTGATAAAATTTCAACAAATCGGATGGTGTGATATTCTGTACTTAGAGTATGTCGAATTATTTTCGCGAACTTGCAAAAAATACGGTTTCTCAATAAATCAAAAAAATGTCTTGCCAAATTATAAATAAATATGCCTTTAATAACATACAATGGGTGAAAATTCAATAAAGTCGCGTATTCACGAGAAAAAAAGATTGAAAAATGTTTCATATGCGCAACGTTGGGTACTAATGGGTTAATAACATTTTCCTGATAGGTGGATTGCTCGGGGATGTCCATTAGCATGGCCACCACGTTCCCCTGAATTAACTGCAATGGATTAATTTGTTTGGGGTTTTAGAGATATCTTAAAAGCTTGGTATATGCAGCACCCGTAAACACAAGGAACGAAATTATCAATAGAATAAACTTCCACTGTGACGCTATAAAGCAGAATCTTCCAAGTTCAAAGAAATATCCTCCGCTGCGTAGACTCCAGAAATGTGTAGAAGTGCAAGGTGTCCACTTCGAACATTTATTATAGTTTTTATATAATTAATGGTTCTTCGCCAACTTCTTTTATAAGACATAAAACTTCAAAAGCTTTTCTTTTTTTCTTTTTCCAACGTTCCGAAACCTTTATTTAGGTTTATCATCAGGGCTATTCATATAATACACATAATAAATGTTCTATTACAATTTCCTTATAAGACAATCAGCTACTTTAACATATCCATTTTGGTTTCTTTAAAAACAATTATAATGAAACATACATATAAGACGAAGACAGTGAACTTTTCGAAAACATCCAAGTCATTTTCAGAATGAAATTGTGGTAATTTTTATGGCTGGCGATATGAATTCATATCGTCAGCAATACATACAGTGAATATTTCTCTACCTATTTGAAATATAAAATGAATTGAGCAATGGAAATATGTACACCATAAAAATTACCACAATTTCATTCTGAAAATGACTTAGATGTTCCCTAAAAGTTCACTGTCCTCGTCTCATATGTATGTTTCATTATAATTGTTTTTAAAGAAACCAAAATGGATATGTTAAAGTAGCTGATTGTCTTATAACCAAATTGCAATAGAACGTTCATTATATGTATTATATGAATAGCCCTGATGATGAACCTAAATAAAGGATTCGAAACGTTGGAAAAAGAAAAAAAAAGATTTTGAAGTTTTATTTCTTATAAAAGAAGTTGGCGAATAATTATTAATTATATAAAAATTTTCATACTGCCAATTAACCAATAAATATATTTATTATAGTTTTTTTTGATAAGTTGTAGGGTAACCAGCTAAATTTTCGGCAGTATGCAGTTCAATTAGAAATGTTTCATTGTGTTTCAATACCCTATGTAAGTATTTTCAATAAATAATTACAATTAATGATATAATATATATATTTCCTAAACCATAAATTCTATCGAGTTAACCCTTATAATACCAAGTGGGGTGCAAAATGCACCCCACATGTACTCTTTTGAATATATCTAAGCTAATTATATTTTGTTTTATTTCCTCTTTTTAGTAGCTGCATTTTTTTAGGTACCAAATGTAATTTACCTAAAATCTTACATGGATTTTTTCCATCTCAGTAATTATTTAGATTTTTAGAGTGTGGGGTGCATTCGCATCCCGCTTGGTATTTTACGTATACCAATATTTCTGTTATTATGAGCTAACGGCAGGGTAAAATCCTTACATGTTCTACTGTATCCCCACTTCTCTTATTCGGCGAGGCGCTTGCATTGCTACGCCGCTGGCCGCCTACTGGTACAGGAGTAATAGTTATCCCTATTCAGTGTCGTTTATGCAAGCGTCTGTGTGAGATAAACGAGTCGATTTATAGTGCGCCACGTGGTTGTTTATTCGGTCGAAAATGAGTAATTTCCGAATTCGAAATGAAAAAGCTCTAACGGAGGAGGAAATGTTAATGCTGTTGCAAAATGATGATCCAGAATATGAGGAATTATTGTAGGAAGATGATGCAAGCGACATCGAAAGTGAGGACCATATATCCGATCAAGAAGAATCTGATGAATAAATATATGCTTCTTCTGATGAAGAAAACACTAACTTAGAGGTACAAGGAGCTGGTATTCCTGTTTATACAGCTAAAGATGGTACCCAGTGGTATAAAATGCCAATAAGTAATCAAGTTCGACGTTCACAGGCAAAAAATATTGTGCAGAAATAGGTACGATCAAAGAATCGTTTATGCTGTTTTTTTCAGACGATATATTTAACATTATTGTCGCTGAAACCAACCGGAAAGCTAAATTTCATTTTGATAATTATAATGAAACTCATACCGAGAGAACAAAGTAATATGTGCCAACTAACAGAAGAGAAATCGAGGTCTATATAGGTCTACTTATTACATTAGGAACATCGCAAGCTAGTACCGAATCCATTGAAATGCTTTATACTAGTGACCCTGCATATTGTCGGCCTATAAAAACAGCAACTTTGTCTAGAAATCGATTCCATTTTCTGACCAAATTTTTGAAATTCGATAATTTTGAGACCAGGGCTTGCACCAATAAGGGAAGTATTTGATAAATTCGTATCAAACTGTGAAAAAGCTCTATATCCGAGTACGCACGTGTGCATTGACGAGCAACTCGTCCCATTTCGAGGAGAGGCTCCATTTAGTGTCTATATGAAAAGCAAGCCAGCAAAGTATGGAATAAAGGTATATGCACTGGCAGATTGTGAATACAATTATACTTTGAATATGCAAGTGTATTTAGGTGAGTCATTTATTTTCATTTATGCTAAGTTATCTACCAATTTTTTTTGTTAGGCAAAGTAGGCAACAAGCCTGAAAAAAGACAAGGTGAACGGGTTGTTCTTGAACTTTCTGATTATCTAAGTCAAGGATATGGTGTCACAACTGATAACTTCCTTACTAGTCTTCAGCTGTCTCAAAAATTGTTGGATAAGAAGCTTACATTATGTGGCACTCTGCGCAAAAATAAGACATTTATACCAAAGGAACTACTTCCATCATCTTCAAAAAAAGGATATTCTTCAATGTTTGCTTTTACAAAACATTGTATATCAGTGTCTTATGTGCCGAAAAAGAACAACGCTGTTATTTTGTTATCAACCGAGCATGACGATAACAAAGTAAGTAATAATGAGTCAGACTACAAACCAGATACTGTCTTGCAATATAATAGTACTAAAGGAGCTGTAGATGCAACATACCAAATGGCAGCAAAATATACCACTCAAAGAAAAACTTTGGATGGCCCATGGTACTTTTTTACCATATTATCGATATTGGAGCTATAAATGCCTATAGAATATGGAAAATTAAAAATCCAAATTACGGGTCTGGGCACTTAGATGCAATAAGAAAATATCTTCTTCAGTTGGGAAAGGAACTGGCCAAGGAAAATATGATTTATAGATTTAGAAATACTAATGGTTTGCAAGCAAGCATAAAAGAAAATATTCTTAAAGTTGTTCCAGAATTGGAGCGAAATATCCCTTCAACAAGACCTGTAGGAACTCAAGGTAGATGTTTTATCTGTGAAAGAACCAAAGATAGAAAATCAAGACAACGTTATGTAAAATGTGAGCGCTTTGATTGTGTAAATCACTCTGAAAAAGAAATTTTTTGTTTCCATGTAAAGCAAAAAATTAAAATTAATTTTAAATACCTAATTAAGGTTTGTTTATTTATTAGTAACTAAATTGAAATAAAAATAGATATAAAATAATTTATTTGCTTTTTTTTTCATTTTACTAAGAAAAATGGGGTGCAAATGAACCCCGCTTGGTATCGCACGTATGTAAAAAAGCTTGGTATTATAAAGGTTAAACATAGAGTACCCTTTTGGTAAACAATTGATTGAAACATTAATTTTTGCTTCAGATTGTAGAGATTATCCCTGTAAAAGTTGCGGATTGTTTACCATTGGGCATGAGCCACCACTGGCCTTCCGATAGTAGTGTAGATTTATTTATTCCCTCAAACATACTACATGGACATACTTAATTATCCATTAAAAATTCATAATATTCCAATGTATAATTAAGAACATATACTTAACTATAAGTTCGGATTTCGCAACTTTAAAGGCCTATAACTCAGAAACGAGGGTTCGTATGAGAAATATTCCCATGTCACCGCTTTTTTGGTCATCTACTCATTCCCGAATCTTTTGCATCAAGTCCCGGAACACCCTGTATAAGAAGCTCGAATAAACGTTCTCTCAGTATCATACTTTATATTCATATCGTCAAACGGATTTAATCCCTCACAAGATGTTTCCTGTACGTCCTTGAAATCTCACACATCCACATCCTCACACTAATTGGATTAGCGATGCACCCGAATGCCGCAGGCAGTGTCTTATGTGTTACATGTATATCAGGTGCTTTCAAATAGTTTTACTGAAGTTTAAGCAGCTAAACTCATTTCCTTGATGAATGGCAAGAGGAATCGCTGGAGAAATCTCACTGATAACAGTTCAGGACCGAAACAAGAGTTGCCGAAGTTTTTGTGGTATTCTGAATGTAGATTCGAACATTTCTTCGTGCTGCCACAATTTGGAAAGAAAAACAATCAATCCAAGGATATTGAATATAGAACACACATGCCACGTTTACGCAGAATAGGATATCGTGAGAATCATTTTAAAGAATATATTTGGCATGTGAGATATTTTGGTACCATTTCTTTTATATAGATACATGCTTGAGCAGTGAAAAAAATGTGAAAAATTATGAAATGAGACTGAAGTCTATAAAAACGATGAGAATTGGATAAATGGAGTTTCCGTGAAAGACAATAATTATTACTCCAATTCACCTTGCACCAAGGGCTAGTGTGGAGTACGCAATTAACTAAATAATAATATGAAGATAATAAATTTCATTCCATGCTGAGTGGAATTTGTTTGATGGCTTCTTCGTACATGCTCCTCAAGAAAATAATTGGAGTATAGTATACACTTCACCTAAAGGAGATATAGGATGAAGTGGGCAAATGGCGGTCACTTAAGAAAACAAATTTTTCTAAGTAAAAAAATATGTCGTAATTTCAAATAATTTTAAGATAGCAATCACTAGTGCACTTAAAAACTTTATTGATCTGAAAATCTTTCAAAATGTTTTCTATACATTTATGATAACAAAAAAAAATGTGCATTTGACTGGCATTGTCATACAGATAGGGGAATTCCGGTCACTTATGCGGGCAATACCGGTCAAGCAGAAAAATGCTATAAATATAATTAGGTAAACTTCAAATAAGCATTTTTACCAAAATATTGTTTATTGAAATAAAAAGAAAATAAAAACAAAAACAATCTAACTATCCAAGTAAAAGGCTGACATTCATCACATGTGTATCCTACAGGTTGGTCCCATCCACTGCATTCAGAATGTGCCCATCTTTAGCATAGGGTACATCTGTACCACTGCTCATCTTCATTATCATCATATTGAACATCAACATCAGAATCTGATGAGTTTTCATCAAATAATTTTCTTTTATGGGATTCTCTATTATTTCTTAAATTATTCCTTTTTTCATCAAGATTTATTTTAGAAGGTTGTACCTTTAATTTCTTCTTTACCCTTAGCTGTTTCTTGGCTTCCTTTTCTTCCAACTCTTGCTTCAGTGGTGTAGCTCTAAGTATTTTCGCGTGCTGTGTTTGCCTGCCTGCTCTCTTCTTTTTCTCTGCTAGTTTAGGAACGGAAAGAATTTGTTGAACAGAGAGAAATCCTGAAGAAGTTGAAGTAATTTCGTGTTACTCTTCATTTGTAGAAGTCTTTGGTAGAGCATCATCGCTTACTACAGCTTGGAGATCATTGCTGAAAGACATATCAGCTTCGTTATTTTGTATGACAATGACGTCCTGATTCAATAACTCGGAAGGCAAAAAGTCTTGTTCATTAAAAACGTTGCAGTTAGGAGGATAGATACCAACGCTTCTGATACCAGCTACTCCTTTGGTAATTGTAGCCACAGTTGAATAAGCTTTATTGAATAAAGACGCTACATCATAAAGAGTGAGACTTTTTATCAACTGCGTCTTCATAAATAAATTGCACTGATTTCTATATTCGGCTTTCAGGGACCCGTAGAAGACCACATCTAATGGCTGTATTTTATGTGAACTGTGTGGTGGAATTGATACCATAACAATATGATTTTCTTTTCCAAACTCGTACGACTTCAAAGAAATATGGCTGGAGTGGTTGTCTACAATTAATAAAACCGGCTCGTCTTTCGTGGGTTTAGCGTGATTTCTAATATGCGTTAACCAGTCACAAAAAATATTTTCATCATTCCAGCCATTCAGTGAACATCTATAAAGAGCTTCTGCAGGTCAATCTTTTTCCAGGAGAGGGCTCACTCTCTTTCTGGGGAAGATAAACATGGGCGGAATGAATCCCCCTGCATCATTCATGGCACATATGACGGTAACATTTCGGCCTCTTTCGCCGCTAGTCACCACACCAACTCTTTTTTGTTTTTTTGTCCTTTGGTTGCGAGTATCTTTCCTGGATCCTGGACAGTTGTGATTCCTATTTCAACTGCGTTATATATTTTGCTAGGGGAAAAGTTATATTTTGACATCACTCCTTCCACCAGTTTATAAAATCTAGCTATTTCATCCTTGTTGAAACCAGTCAGACGATTTGGACTGGTATCCTCAGCTTTTCGCACTGATATGATGGTATTGCGTCTGATAAAACTTCTCAGCCAGCCTTTGCGTTGCGTTTAAATTATGTATAATATGGTTTCTCTCAGCAAACTCGAAAGCAAACCTTCTTAGTTCTTTTGTGGTAACACCGTAAAAAATGGACGACAAGTGTTTAATTTGATTAGCAATTTCCAGTTCCTATTCAGTTGGAAACACAGGTTTTCTTCCCATTATAGGTGCTGAGTCTTTTTTATTTTTTACCCTTTCTTGTAGCGTTTCAAATGGAATTGCGTATTTTTTTGAAGCTTGTCTTATACTCGTTCCATTTTGAATGTCTTCTATCGCTTGCTTCAAATTATCTCTGGTCCATTTCGCTTTACCAGTTAATCTTTTTCGATTTCGAGATATCTGTAAAGACAATTAAAAATGAGATAACCATTACCATAAACAGTGGGTAATGCCGGTCACTTGACCGGTATTACCCACCTGTGTTGACCGGCATTACCCGCCTGTAACAATTTTTCTTATGGGTCATTTTTTTATGAGAAAAAAATGTTTTTTATTCTAACTTTTTATAGGACACTGAAGAAAAAAGTCAACCTTTATGTTTCAACTAAGTTTTTATGAAAAGAGAGAAAGATTTTATCTCCAAACCTTATTTCACTTACCGTAAATCTTACATCAGAATTGCCGGAAACACGTGGTGATCTGCACTAACCAAAGTTTTAACACAAACTGAATATCAATCGGCTGTCGAAAATCGTCAGCTGGCATATTTGAGGCCACATTGCATTGTTGCCAAACCTAATAATAATCATTTTTAAGGTCTGACCAGTATTGTCCATCTGACCGGTATTTGCCCACCTCACCCTACACACTCACTTATTATTGCTAAGAATTGAAACTGTATTTGAATTGTATGGGTGCTTATTTATCCAATTAGCTTGTCATTTGAAGTGAGGGATTTTCACGAACACTCAAATTTGGTGAGATTGTACAGTCGACAAACGCCAATATAAAGTGATATAATTTATCCCCTTAGCACAAGTAACACTAACACAACACGAACCATTTGTATATTGGCACCTCCGGATTTTCGGAGTATATCAACGGTTCCAAAGCAACTTACTGGAATTATTCGTCTAGGTACTTGTTGTATTCAAATTCTGCATAACTTAATAAACAGTTTTAAAGATTGAAACTAACTTTTGCGCATCTATGAGATACCCTGATTAACATTCTATCATAAAATTGTCACTTGTATACACTTCGGGGGATGTATCGTGTTAACAAACCGAAATTTCTCCAGAAGTAACCAAAAATGCAGTATATCTGGATTTATAGGACCCGCTGTACTCGCTATAGTTAGCTGAAAATCAATAGGGTACATCTGTGAGACACCTTGAGCAATATTCGATCATAAAATTGATCAATCGTATACTCTCTGGAGGCTGTATCGTGCTAACAAACTGAAAATTCTCCTAAAATGACAAAAAATTGATACTCCAAGTACCATAGCACCCGTTGTACTGGTTCTAGTGAGCTGAATATCAATAGAGTTCATGTTTGAGAGGCTCTGAATAATATCCAATCATAAAATTGGTTACCTGTATATACTATGGAGGCTGTATCGTGCTAACAAACTGAAACTTCTCCAAAAATGACCAAAATATTGTACTTAAAGTACTGTAGCACTTGTTCGATTGGCTCTGGTGAGCTGACAATCAACAGGGTTTATCTGTGAGATATGCTGAATGATAATCAATCATAAAAATTGTGACTTGTTGAACTCCGGACGCTGTATCGTGCTAACAAACTGAAATTTCTCCAAAAATGACAAAATGTCGTACTTCAAGTACCATAGCACCCGTTTTACTGGACCTGGTGAGCTGAAAATCAATAGAGTTCATCTGAGACATGTCCTTAACCATGTTCAATCATAAAATTGACGACTTATTGCACTCCGGAGGCTGTATCGTGCTAACAAGACATGTAAGAAAAAGTGGCCGACGACAATGACGACGACGACATACACACAGGATTTTTTTTCCAAAAACCGTTTTTTCGTGTTGTTGTTGATGGAAAACGTGAAAATAACTCAAAATTCTCTTTCAAAATTTCACTATTTTGTGGGTAAACCAATACTTTTCTCGCATATAGATAGGTTGGACGGAAAAATAAAAATTACTGCTTAATGGTTTTTCCAAAATATCGTATTTATCTGGTGCTCATAACTTGAAGTCTTCAGTAAAATTGGAACAAAATCAAGACTTCGAGTAAATGGAATTCTGCTCCCTATGTACGTCAGAGTGTTGTTCTTTTTCTAAAAACACTTTTTTCGTATTGCTCTTGATGGAAAACGTTTCGGCGGAAGATATATATTTGTTAGAGTGACGGAAAAAATTACTTTCGTTCATTGGTTCACAATAAATGAGAAGCAATTGTGAAAGGTATGTGAAATACAGCGACTGGTGAGTATAGAGCAGAATAAACCGTCGAAATTGTGACTGCAATAGAAGAAAAAAATGAACGCTTTTAAATATAAAACCAACTTTTTCGTATCTGTGAGATGCCCTAAACAATATTAATAAAATCATAAAATTGGCATTTGTATACACTTCGGGGGATGTATCGTACTAACAAACCAACAAACCAAATGTTTCCCAAAAAGAACCAAAAACGTGGCACTTCCAGTACCATTGTACCCGTTGTACTAACTCCAGTGAGCTGCAAATCAATAAGGTTAATCAATACGACTCCCTGAATAACATCCAGTTATAAAACTGGTCACTCGTATACACTCTGGCGGCTGTATCGTGCTAATAAACTGAAAATTCTCCGAAAAGGACAAAAATTTGGTACTTCAAGTACCATAGCACGTGTTGTACTGGCTCTGGTGAGTTGAAAATCAATAGGGTTCATCTGTGAGATGCCATGAACAATATCCAATTACGAAATCAGTCATTAGTCTACAATCTGGGGGTTGTATTGTGTTAACAAATGAAATTTCTCCAAAAATGACCAAAATGTCGTACTTCAAGTAACATTGCATTCGTTGTACTGGCTCTGGTGATCTGAAAATTAATAGGGTTCATCTGTCAGTTGTCCTGAACAATATACAATCATTAAATTGTTGACTTGTTACACTCCGGAGGCTATATCGTGCTAACACGACATGTTACGAAAAGTGGCTGACGACAGCGACGACGACGACGATTACATACACACAGGATTTTTTGTCTAAAAACCGGTTTTTCGCTTTTTTCTTGGTGAAAAACGTGGGAAAAACTCAAAAATATATATAATTCCAACTTTTTGTGGGGTAAATCAATACTTTTTTCGTATACTAGATAGGTTCGGCGGAAAAGTAATAAACAGTTTTATAGTAATTCGAGGGGTGTGAGGGGCGACGGTACAGATGGTACAGAAATACGAGCCCAAATTTCAACCCCACCTGCACGCGGTACACCCTGCTATATAACTAACTAGGCTCTGACGTCCGAGTATCTGCCGGTATGAGCAGATCCCTCAGAATTGCCAACAGTCTCTCCATAGGAGGGTGGATGAGCAAACTAGAGGTAGAGCACTCTCTTGTCCTTGGAGTGAGAAATCGCTCCAAAAGGCGGATGACCTGGAAGCAGCTATCTTGGTAGCTGCATAACAACAAATGTAGACCCTGACCTCGAAGTAAGATCATGTATAGAGCAACCCATAGCCATATTCCTAAAGTTGAAAAACCTATTGTGCAATGCAATCTCCAACTCAGACTTAAGATACCGTTTTGTAAAAGTATACGTGCACTCAGTTCTCCTGTATGGAGCAGGAACATGGACATTAAAAGTGAATACCATGAACAGACTCGCGGCTTTTGGAATGTGGATCTTCCGTAGACTACTAAAAATATCATGGACTCAACATATACCTAACGATGAAGTGGTTAGACATATGGGAAGGAAAAAATGTTTCCCTGGCACCAACTTGTGCTTCTTCTATTGTAATTAGTTTCTATTCTAGAAAGGTATCTACTCTTATAATTACAAAGGCTTCATCTGATACCTTCCTCTATTTATATCCTAGCCAGTTCTATCAGATTTTGACAAATTCTTTTCAAACTTCTCATGGTTTCCAATTAAGCCTATTCGATGCACTTGTTCAATAGTGAAATGATTCTCCTCAAAAGCAAATTCCTATAATTATATTTTGTAGCTTTCAGTTTATCAATATATGAATTTCCTATGATCTCTTGAATTTCAAGTTATTTTGTGGGTTGTTTTCATAAGTTCATCCCTGTAACGATTTACAAACTTCCGCATTATTATTTCTAAAGGAAGTCACTCACTTAAATAAGATAAGCATCCCCCCGAGTGTGTATTTGTGGTGTGTAGAAAATGAGTATTACACTTTTATTTATTATGGAAGCACTTGTACTTTCATTTAGAAATACAGTTGGTGAAAAGTATTCTCAGCTGAAAAAATAATTTGAATGGGAATATTCGCGAGAAATATGTCTTATTCTCCTTTTACTTGATGTAGTGAGAATATTGTCGGAAAAAAATGTTCCTATCATCCACTAATCGAATAGAAACTCTTTTTTTAAATGAAGATAATTGAAAAATTGAATAGATGAAGCTTTTACTTGAAGAATATTCATACTGAACGATGAAATAAAACAATTTAGTTTGCTTAAAAGTTCATTATATTTGAACTTTCATAAACTCAATTCACAATAATATCCAATTTACCGTAGAACTTGAGCAGAGGTAGTCAATAAACTTTTTAAACCTTACCGTTTCAAATATAAATAATGAACATGATTTTTCTATATTTCATAAACCATCACATATAGACATTACAAATCATAATGGTTCGGTCCACCCATTCAGTCATGAACTAGCAGCCTCCAATAGTAAGATACACAGACTCTTAACAGTCCCATTAAATATTAATAACTTTCTTTCTTTATCTTATCTTCATGCCTTCTCAGGCGTCGGATTGGAGTTCTTCATGTACCCATTTTTCCCACTCTTTTCTGTCCCGGGCCAATGCCTTCATCTCTGCTAATGTTTTTCCCTTGCTTTTTCCAATTTCTTCAATCTGATCTATCCATTTCCTCCTGGGTCTTCCCCTTTATCTTTTTCTTGATATTCCTATTTCCATTACTTTTCTCGCAATTCTATCTTGCTTCATTTTTACTAGGTGGCCATACCAGTTCAATTGTTTCTTTTTAATCTTTGATATTATTGGTTCTTGATTAGTTATGCTTCTAATATCTTCGTTCCTTACTTTATCCCATTTTGTTTTACCTGCTATTTCCCTCAAATATTTAATTTCCATTGCATTTATTTTTGTTTCCTGTTTTTTCTGCATTACCCAGTTCTCACTAGCATAAGTTATAGTTGGGACTGTAATTTTGTTGTAGATTTCCAGCTTTGTGTTCATATCAATGTGTTTATGGATTAATATTGTTCGATTTAAGGAATAATATAATCTTGTTGATTTATTTGCTCTGTTATTAAGTTCTGCATCTATTTTCCCTTCTTCTGTTATGATACTTCCTAGGTAATTATAAGTTGTTACTCTTTCTAATGTTTTGTAATTACATTTCAATTCCTTGCAGTTACTCCCCACTAGCTGTTTTTCATTTACTATCATTACTTTGGTTTTTTCTGTATTTATTGTCATTTTCATATTTTTTATTTCCCTTGCCAATAAGTTGATTAGTTTCTGCATTTTATTTTTTGATTTTGCTATAAGTACAATATCGTCTGCATACAGTAAATTACTTAATCTGACCGGCACCATGTTTATGTACCCTATTATCATGTCCAGATTTCCTCCTTGTCTTTATATTTCCTTCACTATTTTGTCCATTATAATGACAAACAACAGTGAGCTCAGCTATCGCCTTGTTTTATACCTTTTTTCATTAGAAACTCTTCCGATCTTTGGCCTCCTATCTGCACTCTTAATTTGGCTGTCTCGTATGTGCTTTTAATTATATTAATTAGAGCTTTCGGTACTTCTAAATCTTCCAACACCTCCCAAATTTTTTCTCTTTCCACTGTGTCAAAAGCTGCCTTCAAGTCAATAAATGTTAAATACATTTCTTCTTCTTCTTAAAATATATATATTATAATTTGCTTGACGTCCTGGTCTAAAAGCTGCTTGTTCCTCTTCTAATCTTGCTTCTACATAACGTCTTAATCGGATCTCTATTATTCTCGTGTAGATTTTGAAACTGGTTTGGGCTAAGCATATTGGTCTATAATTATTGCAGTGTCTGACCCCCTTTTTTATGTATTGGCAGTATGAGTTTATTTTCCCAGTCTTTGGGGATTTTTTGAGTATCCCATGCTTCCCTGCATATGAGAAACAGCCAGTCTTTTCCTTTTTCTCTTAACCATTTTATCAGCTCTGGCGCTACTTCATCCTACCCACTGGCTTTTCCTTTTTTATGTTAATTTATAGCCACTTCCATTTCTTCTCTTTGGATTGATTGCATTGTATTCATGTCCATTCCACTCCTCCACCGCTATCTTCGTTGTTTTCTTCTTCGACCTATTACTAAATTTGTCTTCCTAGTGTTCTTTCCAAGTCTTTAGTATTTGATTTATTTCGGTCTCCAATTCGTTATTTTTATTTTATATTGCTCTTATATCTTTTCCTTTGCTTCCTCGTAGTCTTTTTATTGTTGTCCAAAAGTTTCTGTTATCTGATGCATGTGTCTCTGACATCTCCCCTCCAAATTCTTTGCCTTTTCGCTTTCTTAACCGCTTCCTTGACGATGTTTCTTTTTCCGTTATATATTTCCCAATCTTCCTGTGTTTTTGTTTGGAGGTATTTTTTCCATGAGGTTTTCTTTTCTTTTACTAATGTTTGTATTTCTTTGTTCCACCACTTAGTCCTCTTTAAATGTTTGTCGAATTTATTTCTTCCACATATATCCTCTGCTTTTTCAAGTAATATTTGTTTGAATACTGTCCACCGTTTTTCGAGTGTCCATTCGTTGTTTCCATTAATCACTTTTTCGAATTCCCTGTCAGTTTCTTCCTGATATTTAGATTTTTTTTCTGTGTTTCTTAATTTACTTATAGCAATTCTACTGAATCTTACTTCTTCTGTCTTCATTATTTTTTCTTCATATTCCGCTACTACTAATCTATGGTTTGTACTAAACTCAGCCTCTTTTCTTGTCTCTACTTTTTTCACCATATTAGATAGGTTTTGTGTATAAACTATGTAATCGATTAAACTTTTTGCATTTCTTTCTTGCGCTACAAAGGTATATTTATCCTCTAGTTTTTGTTTCCACATCGTATTTCCTATTATCTAATCGTTACTTTGACAAAAAACCCATCATATTAACACCATTTCTGTTCGTTGTTTCCTCACCATAAACTCCCATACAACCCATTCCTCGATTGTAATCTCTACCAACTCTTGCTTTCCAATACCCCATAATGATTATGTCTTCGTTTTGCTCTCTTATATCATACACTACTTCCTGTGATTGTATGTAAAATTCTGAAACCTCTTTCTCTCCTGTTCCTTCAACCGGTGCATATATTTGTATTATATTCAATATTTCTTTTAGTCGTATACTTAAAACTAGTATTCTTGAATTTATATCCCTCATATCTATAACCTTTTTGTTTATTTCCTCTGTTAAAATTATTCATACTCCCTCTTTTGCTCTTTGTTCTACTTTTACCCCTGAGTAATATAATTTGTGATTATTTGTTAAATTTATTTGTCCTGATCCTTTTTTCTTTGTTTCACTTATTCCTAGAATATGTACTTTGTTGTTTTTCATTTCCTCCGTTATTTCGATTTCCTTTCCCGTTAATGTATTAATATTCCTTATACCTATATTTATATGTTCTTTGTCTGCACTATTTATATATTGATCACGATTATTTTTTCTCCATTGACGAGTCTGATCATTTTTTTTATCTTGTCCCCTACCATAATTATTTTTGTGTTTAAATTTCCTATTAGTTTCTTCTTTATCACTATTGCTAAAACTACTTCTATTCTTACTGCTATACTTATTACTATTCTTAATACTATTATTTTTATTTAATTTATCTCCGTGTATGTCTTCTAGTTTTTGGGTACCCTGTTTGTATCATTTTCCGAGATGGTGCTATATCTTCATCGTCTTCCATGCTGGGTGACCACTGGCTAGCCGTTCTTCCTTTTTTCTTGTTTGCATTTGTTTTTGTTTCTTCTTCTCGATTGTATTCCAGCTGATATAAGGTATATATTGTGTCCTCCACTCTTAATTTATCATATATTATACTTGCTCTACATCCTTTTTCACTAGCCGATTTTAGATAGGGGATGAGTGCTGTCCGTTACATATTTTCTTTATTTATTCTTGATAATTGTCCATCTTTTTATCCATTTTGTTCAGTTTTTCGATTATTCCCTTTATCATATCCTCCATCGTATCTGACATTGTGTCTCCATGCAGGTTAAATACCAGAACCCTACTATATTCAGATCCCAGCCCTACCTGAAGCTGACAATTATCAGTCTAGGAGTGATTTATTCTTTTTATATTTATAATTTCCATTTGCTAATTTATAACGTTCAATCTAGTCAGTTCGTCTCTGTTCTTTTTAATAAGAAGTTTAATGAAGACAGGTTCTTATTATTTTGCTGATAACTCTAATAGCTAGTTTTCGTGATAATGTTTTATATGTTTATTAGGTTAGAAATATTTATATATTTATTATGTATAAATAAATTTTCTGTTCTTTGTAATATTTTCATTCCACAGAATGCTATTGAGACAGGATATCGCTTTTTTCGCTGTTGTTATTCTACTTTCTATTTCTTTGTTATCTGTCCCAGTTGAGTTAAATGTCACTCCCAGATAGTTATAGTGTGTTATTGTTCGATCTTTATTCAATGTTAGATAACTAGGTTCTTCACCGATACAAATATGTTTAATTTTTTGAATGTTGACCCGTAGACCCCAAATTTCGTACTCTTCAATCAACTTGCGCATCATGTACTCCATATCTTCCTTATCATTTGATATAATTGCCTGATCATCGGCAAACTGCAATATATAAAGTGTTGTGTTATCGAATTTTCCTCCTCCATTGTTTTGAAGCTGCTGCCACATATATTTTGAACAATGTTGGCGATATACAACATCCCTGTCTCAAACCTTTATTCACTGTTAATTCATCAGTGATATATTTTCCTATTTTTACTCTTGAGTTTGCTCCATTATAAAGATTTTGTAGGGCTGTAATAAGAGTGTGATTGATGTTGGTGTCTTTTAGAACTTCCCAGAGTTTCACCGTTGGTATTGTGTCGTATGCTTTGTGTAAGTCTACAAATGTTATATATATTTCTCTGTTAGTTGCAGTCTTTTTTTCAATAATTTGTTTGAGACAAAATATATTATCGTTACATATTCTTCCAGCACGAACTCCACTTTGTTCTTCTTCTTCTTGACATTTAATTTCATCCTTTATAAGATCTCTCAGTGCTCGTCCATACAGTCTACTGACTGCACTTGTTACGGATATTGATCTGTAATTTTCACATCGTTTTCTATCGCTTCTTTTATAGATTGGTCTTATATATGCAGTTTTCCATTCTTCTGAAACGGGATGTCCATTAATGCACAAGTTGAATATGCACGCTAGACCCCCGAAAAATGTATCTTTTTCATTTTTCAGAAGTTCAGCGCATACACCCTCAGGGCCACAAGCTTTTCCATTTTTCAAACCTTTTATTGCTTTTTCGATCATATCCCCAGTAATTTCTACGTTTTCGCCTTGTATATATATTTCCTCCGTAATTGATTCATTCAAATATTCTTGTCTGTCTTCATTAACTAATTATTTGTAGTAGTGTTTCCATCTTTTTGTTTCTATTATCTGTATGTGTGATCTTTCCTTATGTGATGTTCGAACTGAATTTATGAATTTCCAAGCTTTTGTGTTTTTCCGTCCTCCAATGTAGGTATTGATATCGTGACATTTCTTATCCAAAAGTTCATTTTTTTCTTCCTGAATCAATTTTCTTTTGTTCCACGTTTAATCATTTTGTAGTGTTCGAGATCATCTGGATTTTTTGTGTTTAACCATTTTAGGTATAAGTATTTCTTTTGTTTTGCTAAAACTTCTATATATTTATTCCACCACAAATTATCACTTACATATTGCTTATGTGTTCCTTATGATTTTTCAACCGTTTCGTGTATACTTGTGATGATGTTAGTATAGGTTTCTTGAAATGCGAGGTCTTGAAAATTTGGTATCAGCTTATTGTCTAGTCTTTGTTGATATAATTGTATTGTACTGTCATGTATCAGGCTATCAAGATTATATTTTGTATGTGGCACTTCTTGTAAGTCTTCACCTTTACCTCAATACCTTCGTTAACATTAGTAAATAGAATTCTGTATTTATGCACTGTATATATTGAGACATTTTTATATTATACCTCCATTCGTTTTGACAAAGCTACTGTGCTAGTGAAACGTGTCAACAAGTTTAAATTGAACATTAGTTCAAATAAATGAAGATTTAAACAAATTATATTGTTTTATTTCATCGTTCAGTATGGATCTTCATCAAGTGAAAGCTTCATCTATTCAGTTTTTAAAATTAATTGGAATGAACGTGTCAAAGTTGACAGTTTGCCTAATGAGTGACAACCGAGACACATGAATCAACGAACTCAGTAGATGAGCAACACAGGTTCTGGAGCGGAAGTCGGAATCGGAGAGTTCTAGAATGGTTCTAGAACGGTTCTAGAACCGGCGGTTCTAGAACCGAAGTCGGCCATGTTGGATTTGTTGCCAGCGCTCTCGGATAATGTGACGTAATTTTTGTGATGTAAGCACCGAATATATTTTTTTAATTAAATTAAAAATGTTTCGTCTCGACTGGGATTCGAACCCACGACATACAGCGTCTTCCTACCACAATCCCTAACAGTTGCATTATCTAGGCTTATATTTATCAAGTTATTATTTGAGGTTCAGTATCATCCGTTGGATGTCAGCGACCCCACATAGTTTTGAGAATAGAATCATAAGATAAGCTTAAATTGAACGTATATCAATTATTCCCCAAATTAATCATGTTAACCGATAAACACTACATTATCACACAGGAAACCATTATTTACTTATCTCGAAACATTAATTATTTCCCAAATTAAAATCAATCATGCTAGCTGATAAACACTACATTATCACACAGGAAACCGTTATTTCCTTATCTCAAACAATTTCTGATAAATGGTGATGTTTTTTAATCAAACTCCCACAATTTACGTTCAATATATAACGCTAAGGAAAAATAATGTAGTCATTCACCGTCGACAAGCCAACAAGTTAGCAGTGTTTGCTCGCGCGTCTCAAAATCATCTTTAAAACCATATTTAGAAGTATATTACTAAACTTTTAGAATAAAGTTGTTGCTGAACTTGTTGGCTTGTCGACGGTGAATGACTACATTATTTTTCCTTAGCGTTATATATTAAACGTAAATTGTGGGAGTTTGATTAAAAAACATCACCATTTATCAGAAATTGTTTGAGATAAGTAAATAACGGTTTCCTGTGTGATAATGTAGTGTTTATCAGCTAGCATGATTAATTTTAATTTGGGAAATAATTAATGTTTCGAGATAAGTAAATAATGGTTTCCTGTGTGATAATGTAGTGTTTATCGGTTAACATGATTAATTTGGGGAATAATTAATATACGTTCAATTTAAGCTTATCTTATGATTCTATTCTCAAAATTATGTAGGGTCGCTGACATCCAACGGATGATACTGAACCTCAAATAAGAACTTGATAAATATAAGCCTCGATAGTGCAACGGTTAGGGATTGTGGTAGGAACGAGAAAGACGCTGTATGTCGTGGGTTCGAATCCCAGTCGAGACGAAACATTTTTAATTTAATTAAAAAAATATATTCGGTGCTTACATCACAAAAATTACGTCACATTATCCGAGAGCGCTGGCAACAAATCCAACATGGCCGACTTCGGTTCTAGAACCGTCGGTTCTAGAACCGTTCTAGAACCGTCGGTTCTAGAACCGTTCTAGAACTCTCCGATTCCGACTTGCGCTCCAGAACCCGTGTTGCTAATCTACTGAACTCATTTTCTTTTTCAGCTTTCCCAGCAAAATAAGCTGATTTTCTCCGATACATCACGGACATTTTTTGAACTGCACCAGTCTTCGAATCGCTTATATTCTCTTTCGTATCTATTGCGGGATTTAGCGGGTACTAGGGTTTGTATTGCGGTATTTGTAGTGAGTTCTATATCAGAATCCACACTTTCATAGTCGGAACTCATGTCGATACAATTATACCATACTGAAGTGAACGCGTCAAAATTGACAGTTCGCAAAATAAATCAACAATGAGCGCAACGCTTGCTTGTTACATGATTCTAATATCATTAGTTTCAGGAATATTAACTAATTTTGAGTAAATAATTAACATTATTGGTAGGAGGTGAAATAATGTACTATATTCGTATCGTAAATTCATATTACGATATTCAATGGGTTATCAAACACGGCCTAACGGCCTCGTTTGACAAATTTCCCATTTCGTAATATGAATCTTTACGACACTTATATCGTAAATATCTATTCCAGAGTTTTGCACAGGGATCTATGAAAAATGTGAGGAAGTATGTATAGTTAGTCAGTTTGGATTTAAAAACGGATTCGAAATTACAGAAACCATATTTAGTCTACTAATATTAATATAGAACTGTCTGTTTTTGATTATACTTCTAGCTGAACTTCGTCAACTGGCGTAGACATTCAACTGGATAAATAATCTTAATTTGACAAAATTATTGTCGAAATTTATAATTTATTATGTACAAATTTACAAAATGGTACAAAGTTGTGAATGCTGAACTTCAGTGGTTTCAGATCGGAAGACACTTTATGTTTCGATTTGATGAATTATAAAACTTTGTTATTGAGCGTTGAGCTCGATTCGACGAGTGTGTAAAACTCGCGTCGATGAGTGTAAAACTTTGTTATCGAGAGTATGGAACTCGCTTTGATGAGTGTAAAAACCTAACTTTGTTGTTGAGCGTTGAGCTCGATTCGATGAGCGTAAAACTCGCGTCGATAAGTAGTAGAACTAATGAGTGAAAAACTGATTTCTTCACGTTGTAAGACGTGTTAAATAGAAATATGCAAGGGGCGTGTTTACACGTAGATTGGATTGACCAAACGAAAATAAATATTTCCTATTGGCCAGTATCATTGGACTCGTCGGGTTCATTGATAAGAATCAACAATGGGTGCCTCCAATAGATACTTCTATAGAATACTCCAATAGCAATTGTAACCTTTTTACTCAGAAAGGTTATTCAAACATGCCTTTCATATCTTCCGACCTTCGACCTAAAAATTCACGCAGAAGTGACACTAAATATAGGGTTTTTACAATACAATAGATAATAGGGTGAAACGTGACATTTTCCTAATTTCTTAACTATAGGATTTCAAACACAATGCGACAAGATGTCGACTTTCAAAAATGTGCTATTTCAATGCCCAAACAAAACTATTCACAATTATTGTTGCAAAACGTGATATTTTAAAGGTATTTAACAAAAGTTGAAAATAAGGTGAAACTATTCTTCGAATTTACAACAATTTAAAAGATCTTATCAATTCTGAAACATAATTTCACAACGCTAGCAACTAAAATGAATTTACGCTTTAAATATATACAATGACGAAAAGAAGCATACAAATATCTTACATATTTTAAAAGTATCGTAAACAATGAAATTCAAGATTTTATAATCTTGAACACTGTCGAAACCAAAAAATATGTCTTTCTCTGCTTAATTATATGAAACATCGTTCGATAATGTTAATCACAATCCTTTAATATAATATCTCAAAGATTTTGAGCTGGATGAAAAAGATACCAGTCTCATCACTAATCTCTACTGAAACCAGAAAAACAGAAGTTAGACTAAACAACTCAGACACAGAGTTTGAAATTGGAAAAGGAGCTAGACAGGAAAAAGCATTCATGGAGTCAATGTCCGATAGTTCCATCAGCAATAAAATAGAGGGAATTATCGTCAATAATATACGATTTGCTGATTATGCAATAATAGTAGCAGAAAAAGCGAGCGCTCTGCAAACACTACTCAGTAAGGTCACAAAAGCAAGTAAACAGTTTGGGCCTAAAAATTAACATTAGTAATACCAAACTTATGGTGGTCAGTAAAACAATCCGAAAAATCATATACACATAAATAGAAAAGACATATTACAGATGACAGAATTCAATTATCTAGGATGTATAGTTGATGAAACATGGATGCAGATCAACAGATAAGATAGGAAGATACGATAAGAACAACGCAAAAATGGATAAGAAGTAAATTTCGTACATTTTATTTTCAAAGTAATCATAATACGTCGTAATAGTACACATGATTAACATTTCCACAGCAACGATATATTTATTATCGGCATTGTTTAGGTCTCTGTCAGTTTAGTTCATGTTAGTTCAAAAAATATACTCGGAAAAAATTTCAGATATTACTAAGACCATATTAGAGCTAGCCGTACAAGCCAGTACTGATTTGTTACCATGTAACTCTTCGTCTGGTGAGCAGTGGTCGCAGGATCTTGCGAGTCACAAGAATAACAAATTACGTACACCACTCCCTTCTTTTCTAAATTCAACTTAACTTTGTAACCATAATGATATTAATAAAAAAATAGTAATCAGAACCTCACTACATGGTTTTTCTAATAAAATAATTTTACAGGCACATGTAATCAACTATTTATGATGAAAGAATAAAAATATGCATTAGGTGCATTAAATGTAAATAAAAACCATAATAACCCCTAGATACAGCTGTATTAAAGTTCACATTTGTTGAACAGCTTATGTTCACGCGATTTATTTTGCTTAAGTAAAAATTATAGGTACAGCTTGACAACACCGCCCAAGAATACGATTTAAAAATTTACTAGCTAAGGATAGTAGTAGTTACTTTAGTATTTATCGGCTCAGTAACAGAAAAATATATAATTTTCGGTCTCGGTATTTCAAATGGCAAAGTTATGTCGGAATCGGGTTTAGTTTATCACAAAAACCAACTTTCTTGGAACAATACGACAGTTAATTAAGTGGTTGTTACTCCCCCTTTGAATTTCCTTTTGGCCTTCCTTCGACAAAACCCTCGTTACCATTTTATCTTTGGAGAAAGTGATAATAAGAAGCAACCACGTCGTGTATTGATTAGTAAACAAAAAAAAAACAGTCCACATTGACATAACTGAGTTACGCGGAAACAGTTTATTCAAATTGAAAACTATATACACAGGGTGTTTTCAAATGACACTTACAACGTTTGCATGTAGATACCTCTCGTAAAATTGGACAAGATGATACAGGAATTGAGGTATCCAACCCATTTACTTTTCGAAATACAGGGTGTTAGAGTTATAAAAAATATAATGTTTTAATTTGATAACTTTAAAATGGATGAATATATTGATCTGACATTTGGCAGGTTGTTTTTAAATGTGAAAGGGCATATTTTGATGGAAAAACATGCTGCAATTCTTGATCCAGTGGTCATTTGGAAGAATATGTCACCTTTCTCCTCCCATTTTTGACGCCACTGGCATTTGAGGCTATTTTTATTTGATTTTGTATTCCTCAATAGTTTTCACGTGAAAAACGCATAACCTTTACATATCAAAAAATTTGTAATTTTCAAGATATTTAATGTTTTTCTTGAATGTTTTTTAATGACTACCAAACTACTAATAGTTGGAATATGTAACAGGAGCTAATTTGTGAAACAGCAATGCATATAAAACATTGAGAGAGGATTGTTGAAAATACTTCTCCAAACTTGTGATTTTATTAACAAAAGAATTAATGACAATAAAAAATAAGAAAATTACAAAGTTAAATAATATCCCATTCAAACATAATTTTTAACTAAGCTGCCAGCAAATTAAAAAATATGTTCAAAATTTTGTCCATTTACATTTACACATAATCTGCTACGTTCTCTCAATGAAAATCGCATACCCTGGAAAGGCTGGCGATTGCCGCAAATAATTTCTGTAACTGTATGGATTCTTGCTATTGGTGGCTCCTCCGAATTGTAGGCTATGGATGTCAATAATGAAATGGTGAATGTCATTTTGTTTAACGTCAAAACGAAAATGAATTATTTGTAATTAAATTGGTTTGTGCAACTTTCACACTTTTTGTTATGATCGATTATACTTTTGAAGAAATGGCTGATATGCAACTAATATAGGTACGGGAAAGCCAGAAAGAATGATAGACGTTCCGAGCGCTTGTATAGAGAAAGATATCCAAATCGACCTAGATTTCCATGGCACACATTTTCTCAAATTGACAGGAGATTGCGAGAATTTGGACAAGTCAATTCAAAATTGCAAGGTTGCGGTAGAAAACGAACTGTACGAACTGTGCAATTAGAGGAGGCTGTTCTAGAGCTTATTGAAAATAGACCCGATTTAAGCACTCGCGCCATTGGCAAATCTTTAAATGTAAGTAATTCAACTTTGTGGAATATTTCAAATGAACGGCAGTTGTATCCTTATAAGTATACCCAAGTTCAGGGCCTAAAACCAACAGATTGTACTCAAAGAGTGGAGTTTGCCAATTTTACCGAATTTCTTCTATTTACTGATGAGGCCAAATTCACACATCAAGGATTTTTTAATTAAAGGAATAGCCACGTGTGGTATGACGAAAATCCATATGTTATTCGACAACGTGGATTTCTGGAAAAATTCTCGCTTAACGTGTGGGCAGGCATTCTTGGGTTTGTATAGTGGGTCCATATTTATTACCTAATGAACTCAATGGTAATATTTATTGTAATATTTTGAGAGAAACCCTGCCTGATTTATTAAACGATGTTGTACCATTAGATATTAGGGCGAATATGGATAATGTACATTATTCTCTAGCGGCCAGACAACTTATAACGCAACAATACGGAAACAACTGGATAGGCCGAGGTGGACCCAATATGTGGCCTGCGAGGTCACCGGATTTAAATCCAATCGATTTCTTTCTGTGGAGTTACATGAAGTCCCTAGTCTACTATACAATAATAGAAACGGAGGAGGAGCTGATAGCAACAATCCATGCAGCTACAGAAATTATTTCCAGCGATCGCTATTATTCCCAAGGTATGCGATTTTCAATGAGAAAACGTTGCAGATTTTGAATTTTGAGCATATTTTGTTATTTGTTGGCTGCTTAGTTGAAAATTATGTTTGAATGGGATATTATTTAACTTTGTAATTATCTTATTTTTTATTGTCATTAATTCTCTTGTTAATAAAATCACAAGTTTGGAAAAGTATTATCAACAATCCTCTCTCAATGTTTTATATGCATTGCTGTTCCACAAATTAGTTTGTGTAACATATTCTAACTATTAGTAGTTTGGTAGTTATTGAAAAACATTCAAGAAAAATATTTTTTTAATTTTTTTATTAAAAAGTGATCTTGTAGGCTTCATAAAAACATTAAATATCCTGAAAAATACAATTTTTTTTATATGTAAAGGTTATGCGTTTTTCACGTGAAAACTGTTGAGGAATACAAAATCAAATAAAAATAGCTTCAAATGCCAGTGGCGTCAAAAATGGGAAGGAAAGGTGGCATATTCTCCCAAATGTACACCACTGGATCAAGAATTGAAACATGTTTTTCCATCAAAATATGCCCTTTTACATTTAAAAACAACCTGCCAAATGTCAGATCAATATAATACTCTATTTTAAAGTTATCAAATTAAAACATTATATTTTTCATAACTTCAACACCATGTATTTCGAAAAGTAATTGGGTTGGACCCCTCAATCCCTATATATCATCTTGTCCAATTTCACGAGAGGTATCTACATGCAAACGTTGTAAGTGTCATTTGAAAACACCCTGTACATAGATATAGCAAATGCCTTGTACCAAAAAAAAATAGATATGACAGGTTACGAAAGATGAAAAACAAATTAAACTCTCGTTGGAAGATTTAATAATTAACGTATGAATTTAAATTACGAAAAGTCCAACAGAAAACTGTACTATCATAAGAAGGTAGTATCAGGTGAACTAGTGGTAATAAGAATATGCCGGTTCACTCTCTCAGTGGATTTTGATAAGTTGGAATGAACTCACCGACTCCAGGGTGGCGTATCGCTTAAAACGTCGTTTTCTCGGGGGCCTCCCTTAAAAAACTTTAGACGGTTTATCAAGGCGTAGATGTTTGCTACTTCGCAACCCTCAAATATGCCATGTGGTTAAGTCCAAAATGGCGGCATCGAACATATGACTTGCTTTTGAGAAAACAGATATTGTGAACAAAATTGGCTAGGTGGGCGAATCTGAAATTAATTTACCACTCAACGACTGTACTATTTTAAGAAAATTGCTTAGTACGCTTACCTCCTTGTTAACGGAAAACCTTTTTCCTCAATTCACAACAGCAGAGAGTGGCTTCTTAACAATGCCCGCAAACGAAACCCTTAAATTCGCTACTCCATCTCGATATTCCAAAACCGGACCAGTTAACCCGAAACTAAACAGACTCCAAGTTTTTGTAAACCTTAAGCCGCGTTTACACCAAATGCTGTCAGCAAATGTTGGCCAGCTTTTGTTGGCAGCATTGCTATCAACAAATGCTGGCAGCAAATGTTGGCGAATTCCCTAGACTGATCAACATGTGTTGACAACATTTTAGCGCTTTGGTGCGTTTAGTTGCATTCGGCATTCCGAGATGTCAACACTCGAGCAACTTGCGGCGGTAGCAGCAGCGTGCGTCATCATAGGTAAAAAGAAAAGACCAAAGAGATATTGGGTAAGGCCTTCCCTTAGGGCCAGATCTGTGTATAGTGGAAGTGACTTACTTTCAGATTTAAATCAGGACGATATTAATCCATTGTCAAGAGAGTTGAGGTGTGACGGCAGCGTTAAAAACTTCTTGAGGATGACAAGTAACGACTTTGAAAACCTTCTCACAGCTATTGGACCTAAAATTGCGAGACAAGACACCAATTACAGGCTAGCAATACCTGCACGAGAAAGACTTGCAGTGACCTTGAGATACTTGGCCAGTGGAGACTCTTACTCTAGTCTCAGTTACCTGTTTAAAGTGTCAAAATCTACAATTTCTGGAATAATACCTGAAGTTTGTGCAGCTTTGATTGATGAGTTGAAGGATAATATAAAGGTAAGTGAATACTTGTATATAACCAAGTGTCCCATGATTGCCTCCCTCCATATCCAAAAATCAAATACATATGTGATTGGTTATATTATGCTGTTAGTAGGCTAATAATAGTTGTTTGGGAAATTGGTTGGTTTAAAGAAACTTAGTGAATATTTCACTCAAAGTTTAATGACATACATAAATAATACATATCAAATCAAAACAGCTTTATTTCCATAGAAATTTAGTTACTATTTGATGATAAACCGATAGATTGAATAATTTTATCACAATAAGCATCATTGTACTCGTCATGTTGAGGAGCATACTGAGCAGAAATTAGACTTGCAGCGTTGATGGATGAATGGATTTCATTAGATGTTGATGGATCGTATGACTGAATGTAGGAAGATGCACTGGTTGATCTTGATGGCTCTGGACCCATCGGTAACTGATTAAGTTCCATTTCGAACAAAATGGTATTAATCCTGTGTTTTGCAAGTGCTTGGTCCCGAGAGTTTATAATTTTTCGTAATTGACACGCAACGTTTTTTCCAAAGATATCAAACTCGTCTTCAATTCCTGGCTGATTTAACTGGCTAGACACTTTTTTCATTACTTGATAAGCTTCATCCACCATTGAAGCTTTCCTCTTCTTCGTCAATTTTCGAGGAGGATCCGTTCCTGTTTTAGGTGTGTTGTCGGCAGTTGTGATTGATGTGTCATTGCCCTCCTCTGCAGTGTCCTCCTAAAAATAAAACCACATTACATTACAGTTGACATTACCTTGAGTTGACAGAGTAGGGAAAAATCACTAGTTTTGAATCTTTTGCTGAAATAAACGTTTATTTTTTATAAGATTATGGTATATTGGCACTTATATCTTGACTGTATGGATCACTGACCCCTTTAAAATACATTCCATTTTGCAGTTGCCGAATACTGAAGAAGAATGGCTACATCATGCCAAAGAGTACAACTCGCAATGGAATTTTCCGCATTGCATTGGAAGCATGGATGGGAAACATGTGATGCTACAGGCACCCATCAACACATCAAGTGAATATTTCAATTACAAAGGTTATTTCAGCATTGTCCTCCTGGCTGTTGTTGATGCAAATTATTGCTTTACTTACGTCTCTGTTGGTTGCCAAGGACGGTTATCTGATGGTGGAGTGTTTGACAATAGTACCTTAAAACAACACCTTCAAAATAAGACTTTGAATCTTCCCGACCCAAGTTTCCTTCCAGGAAGGGAGTACTTACCGGTACCCTACTTTTTTCTGGCTGACGATGCCTTTCCTTTAAAAATTAACATCATGAAGGCGTTTCCTGGATTGCATGATAAGGCAAGTGTAAAACGTGTCTTCAACTATCGCCACTGCAGGGGCCGTAGAGTAGTGGAAAATGTATTCGGAATAATGAGTGTGGTTTTCCGTGTGTTGAGGAAACCAATGTTATTGGAACCAGAGCGGGCAGACACAGTTGTTTTAGCCTGCTGTCACCTGCATAACTTTTTGCGAAGAAGTATGTCATCAGCTTCAACGTATACACCTCCCGGAGCTTTTGATGTCGAGGACCTAGCTACAGGATCATTAGTGCCAGGACAATGGAGAGTTGATGGAATGCCTAGAGAAACTCTACTTCGTTTAAAGAAGATTCCAAAAAAACCTTCCCAGCTGGCCAAACAAATACGTGATGAAATCAGTGTTTACTTTCAAAGTGAAGAGGGTTCAGTGCCATGGCAAAACAACTACTAGGCCTAAGATACAAATGTACATAAGGACGTTTGCACATATTATAACGTATAGTTGAATTAACAACAATAACAAACAATTAAAGTAGTGTTAATTACATTATATATTTTGTAACAAATTTTAGACCGTTGTGTTTATGTTTAACTTTTTTAACCTATAAAAGTGACATTAAAATATGTGACAATTTGATAAAATAATCTTAAGTTGTTAACTACTTGCCTGCACTGTTTCATCGGCAGCCTCTTTGTCGTCAGTGGCAATCCCAGCTTCTTTAATCTTCCGTGCAGTAGTTTTATCCTTTAAAAACAGCATCGCTTTAAAATAACACCACTTGCTTTTATACTCGTCTGCCCCCGAACCACTCTTCTTCTTCTTAAGTTCTCTTTGAAACTGTGCCAACAATGTTTTCACTTTTGCCTGTACTTCCGAATTACTGGCTTTTATCTCCCGCGAAATGTCATTCCATGCATAGTTCTTTAGGTTTTTATTTTTATTTTGAGTGTATTTACATCTTGTGAATATAATTTTACACCCTTATAATAGGGTATTTAAAGTTTTTATTCGAATGACTCAATCATAACGATGGTTGGATAGATCTTGAGTATTGAGTATTGTTTTTGATCAGCTTGATGTCTTTGACAATTATTTTTTAAATGACGACGGCTTTGATAATGGCTTAACAGCCGAAAGCGCTTAGCCTAAAAGTAATAAATTAATACACACTGAGTATTCGTCGTTTTCATTCACTCAATTTTTATTTTTATAATCAGGGTCCATCGGATTCCAAAGAACTGGTTGCTCTCGATATAGGTCAATCAATTGCATGACTGTTTCACGCGACCAATCAATTTCACTCTCAATGCTGTCGCTGTTCATATTGAGTTGAGAAACACGGACACCAAACAACACAGACGTACTACCATCAACAGTCGCAACTAGAGTACTGACGCTGTCGGAACGACATGGCGGCCAACCATGTGCGCTAAGGTAGGTGTTGCCAACATTGTTGACGGTCGCTTTTAGTCCCGTCAACATTGCTGCCAGCATATGTTGGACAACATTCTTTGATCTTTACCGACTACTGGTGGGTAAATGCTGCCAACACTTTTCGGTGCTGGCAGCATTGTTGGCAGCAAATGTTGACGGAATTAAAAGTACGATTTTTGTAAATGTTGTCAGCTTTTGCTGGCAGCAATGTTGTCAGCTCCGGTGTAAACGCGGCCTTAACGGCCAATCAAGTTCTGATAATCCCTATGATGAATTCTTATTTTCGGCTGACCAATGGAATATATCCACTAGATATAACGAACTCCGAACTGAACCGAGCTGGCTTAGTGAATTTCAGATTTATGTAGTACCCTAGTACTCAACCTGTTTAGTGAAGTGTCAACGGCAATCTAATCAAAAGTAGTACCTATTCGGAATGTCATTGTAAATGACATTAAAAACAAAACAAAATTCAATAAGGCGTTCGCAATAAAATTATTACCAAACGACGAATAAAATCAACGACAAAGTTTATTTATTTTATGTCTGAAGCCATTCTAAACTTTGTGTACTCGTTGTATGAACTGTTTACGAAATGTTGCCTCATTCAAATATAAACATTGTATTGAAAGAAACAGTTTAATGAGTTTTATCATTATCCAGTACTGGTAAGTAAACAATACATTAATTTTTAATTATATATTTAATCAAGGTTTTAATTTCTTTTAGGAACTTGTGTAGCTGTTAACTAAATTACTGTTCAAGTTGCAATCACCTGTGTTAATTAATAACAATACTTTGTGTAGATAACTTAGTGACTGTTCAAGCTGATTACTGATTTAAAATAAAATATATTTCAAAGTAGACACACATTCATTTCTTAATGCTTAAGTAAGTCTGAATGTTACAGGGTTTTTCATTATATATGGACCCTTCGATATCTCACTTATTATTTGTTACAATTAAAAAAGTCTCAAATAAGAGTTGGATGATTTTTGAAGTAGGTTTTAAAATCCAACAAAAATATTATACAGAATGTCCCAAAAAAGAGGGTCAGAGCCAAAGTGTTCTTTCTCAAATGGGACACCCCATATATTTTCAAACTGTTCACTTCAATCCGAATTCAACTATATATAATTGTTATAGTCTAACCTTAACAGTTCAGAAAATATATACAACACAGTAAGATGTAATAATCTATCGATAGGAATTCAGTAAATTTATTTACAAAATAAAGTAATCTCAAACTAAGTAAGCCCAAATGAAACTATAAATATTGTTCAAAATGACCCTCCGTATTGTCAACGCATAGTTGGTATCTTCGGCGTAAATTCTCTAAACATTTAGAAATAATATCAGCATGATTATTCAAGTTATTAATTTCGCCTTGAATCTTTTCCTGAATTATCTCAAGATTATTATTTTCGCCAAAGTTAACTATATCTTTCAGTATCCCCCACAAAAAAGAATCTAAGGGAGTTAGGTCGGGGCTATTAGGAGGCCATAGAATTGTCCCATAATTTCCGATACACTCTGGAAACTGATTGTTGAGATGTTCTCTCATCTCTAATACATTATGGGGTGATGTCCCATCTTGGTGCCAGATCATAGTATTTAATTGGTCAGCCAAAAATTCATTTGCTAGTATTTCACTTATTTTGGGTATTATGCAGTTTAAGTAAGTTCTTCCTGTTAACTTATAATCGAAAAATATTGGCCCAACCACTTCATTCTGGAATATTCCACACCAAACTTTAATTGATTTTTGTCCAGATTTCTTTATTTGTTGCACTTTCCACTGTCTATGATTTTTATTTTCCCATGAGCGTCAATTTTTTCTATTAAACACTCCAGCTGTAGAAAAACTGGATTCATCTGTCCAACAGATTTTCTGGAGGATATCTGGAGTTTCATTCAAGCGACGAAGCATTTCCTGACAAAATATTAACCGTTTCCGTTTGTGCAATTCAGTAAGAGCCTGCACGGGAAGTATCTTATATGGTTTATATTTGTGTCTTTTCAGAGTCCTAAAAATTTTCATAGGATGTTTTTGTAATATATTGGAGCTAGTTACTAACGAGTCTTCAGAGTTTTATGCAAAAAGTAGTAGCGAAAAAATTATTCCTTCTTATTCAACTACCATAAAATCGAAAGAAATATATATTTTTTTACCTTCAAAATGCAGAAGTGTATCTAAATCATCCTCCTCATTAATTACACACGTTCGTTTATTCCTAGAAAAGTTCTTAGTGGTCATTACATGCTGGTATATTCTGTTGAACGTATTTTTGCTAGGCGCATGCCGATTTGGATATAATTCCATAAATTCTCTCCTTGCATCTAATTTGTTATTATTATTTTTCACAAATAGAGAAAATATTTCAATCTTTTCATCATCTGTATACCGCATTTTCCAAACTATCAAATACAATGTTCTATAATGGTGTAAATAACTACTTGTCAAATATGACAATGCTTTCATTGCCCGTTGTTTGTAGTTGGTTTTCATCACACAGAAAACGATTTTTAAATGAATATATTTTCTGAACTGTTAAGGTTAGACTATAACAATTATATATTGCTGAATTCGGACTCAAGTGAATAGTTTGAAAATATAAAAATATATAGGGTGTCCCATTTAAGAAAGAACACTTTGGCTCTGACCCTCTTTTCTGGGACATCCTGTAAAATATTTTTGTTGAATTTTAAAAACTACATTGATAACCCTTTAACTCTTATTTGAAATATTGTTATCCGCATCAAATAATAAGTGAGATATAGAAGGGTCCATATATAATGAAAAACGCTGTACAACCAGCAAAATCCAGGTCGAGATATGAACACGAGTATCAACTTGTAATGTAATGGTGAGATCTTAAAAAAGCCAAAACTGTAAGTAATGATATCTTTCATGTTAATTTTGTCGAAAAAGCTAAGAATATAAATCTTCTACGTTATGGAGTGGGTTCTCAATGTTAATGAGTTGTTTAGATATAAAAGAAAATACTGGCAACACAAAATATCCAACCACGATTGCTTTTTTGAAGCTATAGGCTGTGGGCTATATAATGATAAAGTCCAGGCTACTAACGGTTACTAGTTAGGGGTTGCCCTACCCGACACGGCGGGATAGAGGAGTAAACCTGACTAAAAATCATCGTCACCGACCTCCCTGCCTCTGCTGATCATCTATCAGTCAAGGGGAGGTGAAGTCACCGTCAACAGGACTGTCATGCTCTCCCACTTTACTAAACCCTTCAGTTTCTTTCATAAAATCTCCTCTTCTTTTTTCTTTTCAAACAATATCTAAACTACATGCTTAATTTACTTCTGGACCTGCTGTTTTCTTTCTCCCTTATCCTCCTGCCAACCATATCTTTAAACTTCTCTCTTTCTTACTTCTTCTCTTTTCTTCGCCTTTACAGGAAATATTTCTCTCATACCCGGAGCATCATCTCAATCCCACGGCCACACACAGGGGGGGCAGCTGTGTGGGTCTACCCCTTGGGAAACCTGCATCCGGAGGCAACCGTGGAAAAAGCCTAGAGGAGCGAACCTCGATAATAGAACCCATATTCCTCGTTGTCAGCCACCGTGACCATGGATGAATGGCTGCACGAATCGCAGTCAGAAACGGTACCTCTGGGATACCTGGCGACCTCCCAGAGTATCTAGCCTTAGCGAGGTAAGGGCGCACTGCCTCACCGGACACTCTTTCGCCCCAACTCGTGGGATTTAGGATGGATAGGAAGAATAAAACAAGGCAAAAGGAAGTGGAGAAGAGGGAGAGGAGTTGGAGGGTGAAGGAAGAGACAAGAAAATACGAGAAAAGTCTACCGGAACAACAAAGAACTAAGAGAGTATTGGAAAGAACCGGAAGCGAAACCGTAGGAAAGCAGGATAAAGAGAAGGGGATGGTAGAGAGGAGCGAGAATTCGGAGGACGAAGAGAGGGCAGAATACCAGAGGTATTTACAAAGAGCCAAAAAGGAGAAGGAAAGAAGAGAAAGTGAAGAGGTTGGAAGAAGAGCAAGAGAGGAGATGGATAGAAGAGAAAGAAAGGAGAGGGAAAAAAGCGGTATTGGAGTTGGAAAGATTGACAAGAGCAGGAATAACAAAGGAATAGGGGTAACAAGGAGGTAGATATAGAAGAGAGGGAAGTAAATATAAGAGAATATATGCTTATGGCAGTAAGAGAAATAGAAGATGAGAGGGAAAAAAGAGAAAGGGAAAACAGAGAAAGGGCAGCCACCGGTAAGCAGTCCACACCAGCAGGAAAAGGGAGAAGGAAGGAGTCAGATCAATCTTATGAAGAAGATGAGATGCTTAGAATAGGAAGAATGTTAGTAGAAGACAGGGGAGTAAGAAAAAGGGCAGCTAAGGAGGCAGATCAACCAGATCAGTCTGATGAAGAAGGGATAGGGAAAAGGGAAAGAGAAGAGAGGGAAAGAAGAGAATGAGAAGAGATAGAAAGAAGGGAGAGAGAAGAGAAGGAAAGTAAAGTAAGATAAGAGATGAGAAGGGAGCATTCCACTCCAAGAGGAAAAGGGAGAAATGAGGAAGTAAAAGCTGGGAGGGGGAGCAAGTCAACCCGATGACTTCATCATCATCGACGAAGACGTGCATGACTGTAGAAAAAGAAAAAACAGAGGGGACAGCCCAGAGGAAAAACAGACAAAAGAAGGAGGAAGTAAGTAAGGAGCGACTCGGGCGAAAGCTGGAGTACATGGAATGGATCGAGACACGGTAGATATGGCGGACTTCAGAAGAATATTGGAGGAGTTGAAAATAATGAAAAACGAGGTTGTCATAATAGTGGAGGGAGTAGATAAATCTAAAATAAGGAAAGCTAAGGAGTTTATATGCAGGAAGGGAGAGATCATGTGGAAGGTAGTTGTAGGAGAAGGTGTAAGAAGGCAGGAAAAGGGGGGAATAGAGAGGGAGACGCTACTCATAAATACTGCCGACGAAACGTACGCGGACGTGTTGGGTAATATTAAATCCCGTGTCAATGTAAACTGATTCAGGCATCAAGGTCCAAAATAATTATCTAAGGTTGTGGTTCGCAATTGAAAGTGAAGGTGGCGCCAGCTGACTACTTCTCGCAAGTGTGTAAGCACACGAAACAAATAGAGGTTGTCGGAGGACGAAATCTTCAGTTCAGATGGAACATTATGTGGAATTTTCATATTTTCACAAAAAATTGATTTTTCTCACATATCGTCCATGGAACGAATTGCATTAAGCGACATTTTTATATTTATATGAAAAATCAATTTTGTCCATGATACAGAGAAAATGAGCCCAAATTTCATGTTTTCACAAACAATCGATTTTTCTCACATCTTGCCCATGAGACGAATGAAATTAAGTGAAAATTTGATATTTATAAACAATCAATTTTTTTTACATTGCGTCCATGAAACGCCCAAAATTAAGGAGAATTTCCATATTTTCACCAAAAATTGTTTTTTCTCACTCCTTGTTCATGAAACAAATGAAATAAAGTAAAATTTTAATATTTTCATAAAAAATTAGTTTTTTACATGTTTTCTTCATGAAACCAGAAAGGTTTAGTGAAATTTAGGTATTTAAAAAAAGCAAATTTTTGATGATGGTTACCATGGTCCTATGAAATTATTCGAAAATCGATTATAGGCGTGGTAAAAACCATCCCCGACTACTTATTTCCATTTGAAATGCCTAATAATTAAATAAAAATTAACGACCTATTCCGCTCAGTTACACCTGTAATGTAAACCAGAAATCAGGAATATTCTATGTATGCTGTTGGATAGATCTTGAATAGAGCTACAAAAAATATACCGGTTTTTTTTCTCTATCTGTGGTTTAGAACCGTAAAATTTGGAAAACTTGAAAAACCGAAAGAAAAATATCAAAAGGTGGACCACTCATTTCGGCTGTAACTCCACAAGGTTACACCGAAAATCTCAAATATTGAACACTATTATAAAGGACTTGAATAGAGCTAGAAAAAACATGTTTCGAAATTTTAGACGGCCAGTAAGAACCCTTAAGGATTTTTTCAGGGATCGTGGTATGATGAGATCGTAACTTTTCGAGCTCTATCATCCTGCAAAGTTTCATCAAAATGGTGAGAGCCATTACAAAGTTGCCACAAATATACATATATACCGACAAACTACCTAAAACGAAGTACCTGCATCTCAGCTTTGAGCCTAGGTGGCAAAATTTTACTGTAACGTCCCAAGTCAACTGACAAAATTCCATCGTAATCGGTGAACGCGTTCCCATTTTTTCGGTTATTTGAAAATAGACATTTTGTATGAATAAAAATTACTGTATATATAGAGTGACTTCATAGTTTGATTTATATAGAGAGTTTGTATTGGGCTTTTACAGTGTGGTGGTTTTTCTGGGGTGTAGGGGATGGTGGGGTAGAACGAGTTAGCGGGGTAGAACGGGGTGCTGCTTATAAAAACGATATTACTTATGTCAGAGCTGTACCATGCCCAACTGTCGAAAGTTACAGTCTACCCCCACGCTATGCATCAGCACTAGTCAAGATTCGGATTTAGCGAGTAAGTTAGTATACGTTCATAGTGGATGTTCGCGTTTATGTGTTTGTTGCAAATATTCGTTATTTTCAAAAAAAAGTAAGTACTTTAAAAGAAATTTTACGCTGTACGTGTTTTTACTGAGTGAAAAGGATGACTTGCAGCTATATTATCGCCTAGTAAAATTGTCTGTTACGGTTTTCTTGAATATATATTTTCACAATTAAAAACCAAATAACGCTTAGGTCAGAACGGGATACCGCCCCATTTTAGTTCTAAAAAATGATTGGAACATATAGCTACCGACCTTGTTTCAGATGCCTCGTGTTAACGAAAGAAAAACCACTAGGCAAAGCTGGTCAACAGAGAGCATGGAGCAAGCTGTCCAGGCGGTTGTTAATGGGGAAATGGATTACAAAAAAGCAGCCCAACAATTTAATCTGCCACAGACGACGACATTGGAGCGATATGTGGCTAAAAAGAAAATATGTGCAGGCACTTTCTATGTGGATGAGAGTTTCGGAAAATTTAAATACGTTTTTACAGAGTTACAGGAAAATGTTAGAAGTCTAGGTTGGACTGTCCAACAGTGAGCCATGTCCCACAGTGGACCTGTCAAGTACATTGCGCGGTTGCCTTCATTAGAAACGAAACGATTGGTGTGTTTGAAGCGTTTCTCACTGCACTACCCATCATCTGATCAGTGCCGCTCGAACATTCAACTGAGTAGGTTGTATAGCAGATTTAGTGATTTAGTCAGGTACGTAAAATAAAACAGTCCCTCCATATTTTGGTTCCAGTAAGATAACTACACTTTGTTATCGTCAAATTAAGATTTCATTGTGATGAATGATCTATGTAGGATATTAATCGATAGCAAATGCCTGATTAAACGAATGATTAGTTCTCATTTCTTACCTTTAAACGATTTTGTACCTCACGCCCAACGGTGAACCAAGTCGAGGCTTACACAATCATTGGTTCACTGTGTACTACTTTACTCCAGAAATTCTAAATAATGTTTTAATTTTTTCACAGCATGGCTCGCAGAAAACTGCCTCGTAAAATAGGGGCTCAAAGAATGCAAGAAAAGGTCTGAATGTCAGATTAGTTCCTAACTATAACGTTAATCAGATTTTTAATTCGGAGCAGGAAGAGGCATTGAAAAAATATCTCAAAAATTGTGCATATCTCTTCTATGGTTTAACAAATAGAGACTACCGCATGTTAGCGTACGAGACAGCAATCATCAATAAAATACGCATTCCAAAATCATGGAAAAAAAATAAAATGGCAGGCTTGGAATGGCTCCGATCTTTTCGTGCTCGTCATCCAGATGTGACTCTCCGAGCACCGGAAAGTTGTAGCTTGGCTCGAGCTACAGGTTTCAATCGTCATAACATTGACAAATATTTCCAAAATCTAGAAGATATTTTAAAACGCCATCCCAATTTTGCTAATGGAACACGCGTCTCTAATTTAGACGAAACGGCGACAACCACTGTTCAAAAGCCTCCAAAAGTGCTGGCACCGAAAGGAATAAGATGTCTCTCAAAAGTTACATGTGGCGAAAAAGGAACGTTATGCACAACATGTGCTATTGTTTGTGCTGGTGGATATTCACTTCCACCCGTCATAATTTTTCATGGAAAAAACTTCAAGAACTTCATGATCAAAGGCGCCCCCCTGGTACTTTGGGTTTGGCCGCACCGAGCGGATGGATGAATTCGGAATTATTTCCTGAAGTTTTGAAACATTTTATAAAATGTAGTTCCTCTTCAATGGATAATCCATCGCTTTTAATATTTGACAATCATGAATCGCACCTGTCAGTAGAGTCTTTGAAACTGGCCAAATCACACGGGGTTACGATACTCACTTTGCCACCCCATTCATCTCATAAAACACAACCTCTCTATGTTGGATTATTCAAGCCCTTCAAAACCTTTTATAATGCTAGCATGGATTCCTGGATTATGAGAAATCCCGGCCAACCAGTAACAATTTATGATGTGGGTGGTTCCATTGGTGAAGCATATCTAAAAACTATGACACCTACCTCGATAGTAAATAGCTTTAAAGCAACCTGAATCGTTCCTTTTGATAGAACGATTTTGACAGATATCGACTTTTACCAAGCACAGTCACTGATCGCCCACAACTTGAAGAAATTGATCCTACTGCTGTCGCAGCGGACAACAATATATCAATAGATCTGGAACCTGATTGTTCAGAAAAAAAACATCGCCCCCCAAGAAGATTCATTAGTAAATGAATCGTCTCAAACAGGTCACAAAAAATTCATAGATCCGACAGAATTCCGTCCACCTTTCGAAGCAAAACCAAGAAACAACATGAGGAGGAATAGCAAAAAAGGTAGGAGTATGATAGCAACGGATACGCCAAAAAAGGAGCAAATTGGAAAAGAAAAACAAGCAAAGAAGCGACAAATGAACACAAAAATCCTATGCGCCTATAAGAAAGGGAAAGGTGTGAGGAAAGTGTTACAGGATAGTTCTACATCTGAATCTGATACTTCCATGATTTTGGAAAGTGATGGAGCTGTGACAGATGAATTTGATGAAAATTCAGATGGAGATACGATCCCTGTTGCAAAAAACCAGTTAGGAAATCTTACCAGACATCCTGTCGAAGGGGAATTTGTTCTGGTTGAGTTCCAAGGAAAGAAAAAGAAAATTTACTACCTAGCTAAAATTTTAGCTGTCCAAAAAGGTGAATATGATGTGAGTTTCTTGCGGAAAAAATCTCCAACACAATACATGTTCTCCATTTCTGACATACCCGATTTATCTACAGTTTCAAAATCGGATGTCAAAATTATTTTATAAAAACCATTAGACCATGGCTCCACCTCCAGGTGCAAAAAATCCTTCTACTCTTTCAACATGGACTTTTGCGGTCTCGATATTCGCTAGCTATTGAAACGTTCCCCAATTTTATTAGTCTCCTGTGTTTATGTCATCTCTTTTTTGTATTTTTCAGAGATGAAAATGACTATAGGTTTACTAGTCTCATTGTTTCCCAAATAATATTTTGAAGAGTTTGTTGTCAGTTTTGGTTAAAAACAAAATATTTAGTTCTGTTTCCACATTTTTGAAGATTTTTTTAAATTAGAAATCAACCAATTTTTATACTTGCGTCTAGTACGTATATCAAGAATGTTGTATTTTATTTTTCATGTTAAGTCATGAGATATCAATAAAGTTTTCGAAATAACGTCTTCGTTTATTTGAATTATGGACTATGATTCATTGTGTACTGGCAGGTGGTTCACTGTATACACATCATCGTACACAGTGAACCATATGTCATAGTGTTTAAAAAAATTCAAAACTATATCGAAAAATCAAATGAGTACCAATATGATTACACAGATAACGTATCAAAACAGGGAGTGTTCATTCGATATGCTTTCTGAGGTATTTTCATCAAAAAGAAAAAGTAGTGACCCTATATATGAAAATTGGTTCACTGTGGGACAGTTTACCCTACTTAATAAACATGGAAGTCCGATTGTTTGGTTCAACAGTAACGGATTCAAGAAAATTGGCCTACCAACTCGCTGTTGAAAGTAACTGTAGTAAAAGTCCGAGAACCACCTCGCTGGGGAAGATTGGGTTCAAGGGTTTTTACAAAGACACCCCAAATTATCATTACGAAAACCAGAAGCAACATCTGGAGCTCGGGCAATGTGTTTCAATGAAGTTACCATATCCCAGTTTTTCAAATTACTCGAAGAAACTGTCGACAAATATAAATAAACAGGTGATAGAATTTATAATTGGGATGAGACGGGTATTACTGCTAACCTAAAAGGTCATTCTAAAATAATATCATCCAAAGGAAGACAGTAACGGTAGAAGTATGCTTTTCCGCTTCAGGAGCTTATATGCCACCTCTACTCGTGTTTCCGAGAAAAATTATTCAAAATGAATTTGAACTTGGTTTGCTATTGGGATCTATAGTGAAACTAGGCGATTCAGGCAGAATGAATGGAGAGATTTTTATGGAATGGTCTAGGCAGTTTGTAAAATTTTCTGGAGCAACTCGCGAGAATCCAGTTCTACTACGGGGTAGTCTTACTTTGTTTTCCGTCCCATTGCTCTCATCGGTTACAACCGCTTGACGTAGGATTCATGAAACCTTTGAGTACCTATTATGAGTACGAAACGAGAACCTTGTTAAGAAGTAATCCTGGGAAAGTTGGTACTTTATTTCAAATATCTACTCTCTTTCGAACAGCGTTTATAAATGCAGCAACAATGAAAACAGCTGTAAACGCGTTTCAGAAAACTGGTATTTGACCTTTAAATGTCGAAGTTTTTGGTGAAGCAGTTTATCTGCCGTCTGTTACGACAGATATTACAAGAGAAACTGAAAGTGTAACAAACAATTAAATAGCTATACCAGCAACTTCGGAGGAAACTGTAACACCCACAGTGCAATTGGAAATGATAAACAACTTTGAAGAGCAACCGCATTGTTCTAGACATCCAACTCCTCCGAGACAGACTAAAACTTTCGTTGATTTGCAGCATGTTTCTCAAATTTGTATAACCTCAAATAACTCGACGGAAAATATTTCCAAGCACTTCGCTCACTACTCTCCTTCTGATATTCTACCCATACCAAAAGTTGGAATATCTTCCAAAAGAGCCAGTAAGAAACGTGGAAAGGCTACCATTTTGACGTCGACCCGATATAAAAATGAATCTGAGGATGCCATCGAACATAGAAATCTGAAAGAACAAAAGCGAAATGTAGTTAAACGAAAAATCGAGAGACCCAAAAATAAAAATTTCAAAAATAAAAAAAAACAGCAACCAAAGCAAAGTAAAAAATTAGATAACAAAAAAAGAGTTGTTGAGTCGGCAGAATTCGAATCATCAGAAGTCGAGGAAGATGCTGATACCTACACCCTGCCTGTATTGTACCGATAAATACAGTAATTCAAATTCAAGAGAGGGCTGGATGTCATGCATTCTTTGTCATAAATGGGCTCATAATGCATGTGCCGATATCGACAGCGATGAGGATGAAATTATGCTTGAATGTGATTTTGGCAAATATTATGTTTTTCTTAGTTTGTATCACGTTGTTTTATTCTTATTATTCAATATTTTGTTTCAAAAGTTTAAAAGCGAGTATATTTACCTAATAATTGTCATAAATACCAGCACATATTTTCATGTACCCCGTTCCACACCATGTGTGGGGCGGAACGGGGTAAAACGTTCTTTATTATAAAAGTGTGAATATATAGAAAATTCACATGAAGTTTTTAAAATATCGTACCTAGTATATAACTCGTAAGTTAACCAATATATATTCTATAAAAGTAGAGGTATTAACTTTTAGAAACATTTGATTTTTTACACACAAACGTTAAGTATCCCACATCCTACCCCACCGTCCCCTACTTGCGTCACTCTGCCATCACCGTTGCCGGTGATACCTTGTGATAAGATGCTTATACTATTAAAGGTTGAGATTCGATGCGTACCGTACAGCATTTACCTCACCACGTGTAATTTCATTCTGAACTGTTTATGTTTTCCTTATGATTTATTTTAGCAAAATCCAAAGTTGTATACCGTACAACCAGGTTTTGGAATGAAAGCAATTTTAAACGAAATTCACACGAAACTTTATTTTTTATTTTTGTTCCTTTTTGGAAGAGTGTCATAACCGTCATTATGATGATCTAATTTTCGTAAACTAGTTATATTAAATGCCAACTTGGAGTCATCCCGTATCAAATTTGTAATATTAAAATATCTATCAAATAACTAATTAATATTTATATAGCACCTACTAACAATGAATTCTATCACATTTGCATTCCAATGATAAATTATTCTCATATTGTATTTGTATTTACCATGAAAATAATATGAAATTTATTATTCTCATAGTTACAAAATTCATTACAATAATGAAGCAAAAACGAGTATAACAGTATTATTCTTCCATCTACCGTTGCATTGTCAACGATAACAATTTCATTTAAGTATTGATTTTTTTGAAAGAGAATGAAATAGCGCGTTTGCACTTAAAATGTATCAAGGAAGAAATGACTCAATTATAAGAGACGTTCACAATATCTAATTAAAGAAGATATTCAAAGAAAACCGTGAGAGGAGCACTTAGCATAGCACAAATTAGATTCTTAAGTTGTGGAAAGTACGTCAAATGAGCACAAATTGAGTTATTATATGTGAATGTAATATATCAAATACCTGACTTATGATAAACGCCTTTCTCGTAGATCACAGATAACTGGTCCAAGGGAGACACATTTGACGATACAGTTATCCGTTATTTGTCAAATCCCTTCAAACCACTTCTTTAATCCCGTAATTGAACATAGGGAATGTATTTTTCAATTTTTTAATATAATGAGGGAAACTCTCACGGGCAGTTTATGTTAATTGGAGACTTTTACTCACTAAAACCCTCCTCCTCTATTCAACCGTCATTCTGGAATCACTTAAGGGTATTACTTAAGAATGATGAGACAGTTTTTATATATTTTTTGTTTGTCTATGAGTCTGTAATTTATATTTTTTTTAAACAGATACAACAATGTATATATGAATATATAAATCAATTTTGCAGAAAAGAAACATATAAGACATTGATTCACAATGAAAATATACAATTTAAAAATTAATAAAAAAAAAATTATTAAACTTAAAGGTGGGATTTTGTGTCATCTTGTTCATAGAAGAGAACATATGCTTCTCCACTGACTAAAGATTTCCACGATATTAATAGCACTCTTGAATCGTTATATTCGTGCCAATGTCCCGTGTAGGGATGTCGGCAAAATGCTGTGTAGTGATCATTATAAGTGGTTCCACAGTGATTAGATATAGCGTAGAGGTTGTACATACAAGGTTCCACATTATCAGCCGCGTAATGGTTCATATCAAGCCCTTCTATTGGAAAATCTATTGAATCATTAAGTTTTCCACTAAAACTTTCTGTTTGCGAAAAGCGCTTCAGGTGAATAACCAGTATTTTCGGAAATTTATGAATTGAGAATGATTTAATGCATCGTCTTCGTTCCTTACATTTCGAACAAGTTGGTTTCTCATCACCATCGAGTGTTTCTTCTCTTGTAAACGAATCTAAACATTGTGAAAGTCGTAATTGACCTGTTCTTTGTGGTATCGGAAGGGATAAATCCCAAAAAGGATCGTAAGTAACTGAACAGTGACCACAGTGTGTGCACTTGATTGTTGATTTTAATTGACCGACAAAGTTATACAAAATCTTGGAGTTGTCCATTCTTGCATATCTTAACCAAAATTCTTGTGCTTTCTCGATATCACTAAATTTGTCATCAATTTCTGTTATTATGGGCTTTGATTTTTCATATACCTTGTTGACATCTTCGTGAAGTCCTGCTAATAGGTAACGAAGAAACTCATGTGCATCATGTTGAGTGTATCCCATGAACCTTGAAGTAAATCGCTGAATCTTACTTATCAATGATACTGTATTAACCACTCTGTCTGAACCGTCTTCAGACCAAAGCTCTTGAATAACTTCAGCAAATGCTTTAATTAGTGTTCCTTTCATGCTAGATATGTTTATGTTAATATCTCTTATGTATGCGTCTTTCTTTAGATATTCTAATAGCAACCTTGTGGCATTGGATAATACTATTCATGAAACATGTGTTACCAATATTTTTGAGGCCTTTGAGACCCAAAGAATCTTGGGGAATACCCTTTATGGATCTGAAAGTGGAACTATTGTTAAAAGCTCTTTCGCAACTACTATCATTGTACGAATAATCTCGGATTCTATGATTGTCTTTCTCACTTGATAGGCGTGATAAGGAATTTGAATTGATGATGTTTGCTACTGAATTGGATGTAGATATTACGGATTTGAAAACTGTTTTGGTTAGAGATAATCTATTGCGTATAGGAATCGCATCATTCTCTAGCATAGTCATCTTCTTCAGTATTCCTATGAATGGGACATCATCTGGCTTGTGGTTATCTGTATTTTTTAGTACACTGAGGCCCAAAAGCTTGTTTGGGGCATAATTTATTAAATTGTCAACGCATGTATTATCAGAAAGCACACATTCTGAAGAAGAGAATGAAGATGTTGAATAAGAATTTCGGAAAAAGGAAAGATCACATGTATTAGAGTCTGTAATGTGAGGAAGTTTGAAAGTGGTAGAAGAATTACGTTTCTTATGATTAGGTTTCAAAAAAAGTTCTTCTAGAGGCTTAGAACGGGGAAACGTACCGAGAAAAGATGAAGCGTCTCCTCTTTGAATTGCAATACTTATTTGTTGTATAAAGAACAAAGTTGCTCTTGAATCATTGGTTTCTACTGATATTTTTTTACCGATTTCTTTAATGAATTTTAATGCTTCATGACCGAAAACACCAGAGGTTTCAATTGCTACAGGAATAAAAATGTAAATGTTCTCCAAATTTTTGTATTTATTGATTTTAAAAGTTTCGCCTTGTAAAGCTGCGGCGCCTGCGGAAGTAGATGTGGATCGGACATGGGACGGAGCCCAAGTGTCAGTGCAAGTGAAATCCCAAATAGCTGGTCTGCCGCGTTGCCATGGAATGAGGGTCATACCATCTGGACGTTTACCGTCGTCGCGGCAAGTACCTAACGGTTCCAACGAACAGGGAATCTTTGCAGATGCCATGCCTCGTTTGATTAGGTCATTTACTGCAGAATGACGTGAAAAACGGCCGGCACTTAATTTGCAGCTTAGGCCGTGTCTACCATATTCATCAACATCAGCTCCGCAACGACAGCGATGTTTTACACAAATTTGACAACCTTAACGGAGACCAATAGAAATACGGAAGCTTTCGTCATCTAAAAGAGTACCTAAAGGGGCCGACGGTAAAGCGTTCAACCATGCTCCTGATTCCTTTGAAAATGCTGCATTCAAACGAGCCTTGTCTGGTAAATTGATAGCTTTCTGAAGCAGATTATCTTTTTCAATGTTCAATAAAGGAATATCCCATATTTATTGACTCAGGATCTCCTTACCAAGATTAACGACTGTATTACAAGAATCATAATCCTTGAGAATAATGTCAAACAGACTTTTCACAATAATGATTCTCCTAGTTTATTCATTGTCATTTGTGTATTGTTGAACGGCTTTTCACACGCGAACGACGTATGTTCCACGTGCCTACTCAGTAATTGTGTCATATAAAGTCCCCGTTTCCATGCTTTCTTTGACATCAGTGCACACCACGGTGCTAGGTCAGGTATCACTCTTTTAGTCCATACAGCTTTACCTATATCTATTTTGCCAATTTTCATTCACCTTATCCGTATTCTCATACTATTTTCGATACACAGCACTCTGTATTACTAGGTTATCAATTGGTGTTATATTGGCAATAGTCCAAACGCCACATCACACACGGATGGCCAGGCATCGTTGAACTTTAGCAACTTGTTTAGGTAAAATTTCCTAGTAAGTGTTTTATCTCAAGCCGGCGATGCATATAGAATTACCTAGAGAGCAAGAGAGGACATTATTCTCCTGGATGCGGACTTTGGTCCACCTGTTCGAAGCGGTAACCCTTGTAGTTTCATTGCGAGTCTCTCCGCTTTCGCAGCACGTTCTTTTCCATAACCGGACATTGCATATACTCTTCCAAAAATCACTCCAACATATACAATCTCTTCATTACTTTTGACTTCAAGATGTACTTCTTTAAACTTTCTCCCTTCATATAGAATAACTACCTCCGTTTTAGATTAACTGATAGTATTTTTGTTAACTTTAATGCTAACAACTTTCAACTGATCCTTAAGTAAATCATTTCCTCCAACCTTGGATTTATTTGGTTCGGCTATAAAAGCAATATCGACACTTAGAGAGGCACTCAGATAGAGCATTAAGTACGTTCGTGCATAGATTTTCGAAATAGTCAGTCTTAAAAAAAATCGTGATTAAATCAAAGTGTTACACCTCTTAGAAATGAAACGTCCATGCTTTGACGATATGTCAGATGATTCTGTCACGTCAAAAAAAATTTAAACTAATTAGTTATTTGATAATGAGACAGTTTGTCAACATTACTATTAGTAAATCAATATAGGTTTGAATAATTTCAAAATGGTATATTCATTTACAGAACGAGTTGAGATGATGTCCATTTTTTTGTCACAGGAAGTGTCTTAAAATAACAGCGAATTTATTTATTTTTCTTCAAGAAGGCAAGCAACTGTATCACTCAAATGCATAAGAGATTGTTAGGCAGTTGGGCAGTAGTTAATTAAAAACAGAACTATGAAAATTGTGATAAGACTGAAGCGGCAGAAGTAGCAACTTTAAGTGGTAATAATTAGATCCTACAACAAGTACAAGACAATTAGACAAAAATTCTGTTTTTTTCGCACATTACAGTTCCTGGGACTTTTATATTCCATACATTTTTTTTATTGAAATTAACGTTTCACGAATCTATAGGTCATTGACACAGGAACAATATAAGGTACAGTACAGATTAAATACCAATGTAAATTACAACATTGTTACAATTTTAAAGAATTAGATTTATATTGAGTTGAGAAGGCGGCAGTCATTAAGAAAACGAATCACGTCACTAAGTCTGTTGGTTGAGCCAATGATATTTCCAAGTGTTCCATTATTATTATGACGTCTGGTATTGGTGGTACTTTAATAGATGATGTTCAATAGTGAGACGAGTAGTATATGTTCAGAATTCGCATTCAGGAGGATCTTCTGAGGCCATAAGATATCTGTGGGTGAGGCGAGAATGCCCTATTCGCAGTCTGTGTACTATGATTTTGTTTTTCCTAGTCATTGGGGGGAATTTATGTATGAAAACGGTGGCTTGTATTGAATGAAGTTTTGTATCTAGTTAGTTCCAGTGATTTTGCCAGTTTTGAAGTGTGAGTTGCTTGACGATGGGTTTCATGTCTTGGGTGAGGTAAACATTTTCTGTTTTTAAGTCGAAGGAACATGCTTGTTTGGCTGCTTGGTCTGCGATTTCATTCCCGGTTATTCCCACGTGTGATGGTATCCAGATGATGTGAACCAAAATACCATTGGAATAGAGATGGTGGCAGGTATTGTGAATTTGTTGGACTATTGGATGCAGTGAATAAATGTTTGTCATTGAGTGTATCGATGAGAGAGAATCTGTGTATACAGCTATAATGCTGTTTTTATCTGTTGGAGTGTTCAAAGCTTTCAGTATTCCAAATAACTCAGCTGTATAGACGCTGGTAGTGTCGGGAAGTCGATATCTTACAACTATAGAATTTTCATGGGTTACAGCACAACCGACACCCTCTGCGTTTTTTGATGCATCGGTGAACAAAACTTTATCAAACTGAAGTAAAATTTTCCTGGATTCTTGCTCAAGTACTGCGTTGGGGGTCCAATTTGTGGTAGCGACTCATAGTAGTATCAAGAAAAGGTAGGTTAATGGTCCATGGCGCTATATTGGAAGAATTAATAGGGGTCATGATTGCAAGATTAATTGTTCCTAACTGTGATTTTACTGATGATACAGCTGTTGAAATTGTTTCGGGATGTCCTTCAGGGGTGCGTGCAGAGTTGATAAGGTTAATGACAGGGTTGTTAGGAGAGGCTGCGATTTTACAAAAGTATGATAGTAGTAGACGCTGTCGACGTATGAAGAGAGGGGGTTCGAATGAGTCAACGAAAATGCTTTCGGAAGGACTAGACCTGAAGGCATCAATACAAATACGTAGAGCAGTGTTCTGAATCGTGTTAAGAGATTTAAGTTATGAAGTACACGCGTTCATGTATAAAATGCTTTCATAATCCAATTTGAAGAAAATATTACCATGAAGCTTTAAGTCTATTAGTTTTTGAAGAATTGATGTTTACCAAACAGTGTCGAATGCACTGTTAATGTCCAGTGTAACTTCTACAACGTCACTTCTATCACTAAAATATTGATAAATTTCTGTTTGAAGCATAATCAAATTATCCATGGTTGATCTATTTGCTCTAAAGCCTGACTGCGCAGGCTTCAGTATATTATTTTTTCGAGAAACCAAAGTAGACGTTTGTTGACCATTTTTTCTAGTACCTTGCATATTGTGCATGTTAACGATATTGGTCTTAAAGAATCTGCCGTGTTTGAGTTATTCTTTTTGATCGGAATCATGATCGATTCCCGCTATGCATTAGAAAACTGCTGACTGCCGATTATAAAGTTTGATCTTTGACGTGAATGTTTGAGGAAAATTGATGGGATCTTGTCAGGCCCTGCAGCAGTATTTTTTAAAGAGAAAAGAACGGTATTTAATTCATCTAAGGTAAACGGACTGTTGACTGGATGAATGTTAGGGGTGGTATTATCGGAATTTTTCGCTATATTTATTCGAATAGAGGGGGGTTTGTTCATTTTAGTTTTGTTTTCGAAATGTTGGGCAAGAATGTCCGCTATTTGCTGGTCGTTTGTGACAACATTTTCTTGATGTAGTAGAGCAGGTACTTTATTAGTACTACTGTTTTCGCTTTTCATTTGTCGTATCTTAGACCAAACTTGAGCTGGGGATGTGTCTGTGGTTATTGTACTACCAAAGCTGTTTTCCAAGTATGCTTTAAGATTGTCTATTGGAAGGATATAGGTCTAAGGATTAGCTTGGTATGCTTTTTGTATACATTGTTTTGTTATCTCTGTTAAATTAGCTTCTCCAGAGGAGCTCAACCTAGCTTTCTTATTTTTTTTCTTCTGAATATCGGAGAGAGGTTTAGGAGGGGGAAGCATTTCGTTGGATTGATCGTCAGCATCAGAAGAACTGGCTTTGTCACTTGAGGAACGGCAGTAGTATATAAGCCCGTTCACTCCACAATGACCTCATTTGACCCCAAAGTTGAACTGAAAATGAACGGTCACAGACCGGTTCCAGAACCGACGGGGCCGTCTCGGGTCGATGACCCCATCCCAGTTGATAATGTGTATAACGCGGTGGTGGGGGTACCAAAAAAGGCACGGACGATGTCGTAAAGACAACGATTGGTATATTCTGTGCTAATAGGAATTAGGTGAGTTTATTTTACATTTTTATTTTGGTAGGTTATATTGCTTAATTAATAAACAGTAAAAGTACCTACCTACAATAAAAAAGCTTTAAAAAAAATATTTTCTATATCATACACCAGGGACATATAAACAATAATTAAACACCTTTTTCCATGGCCAACCCAAGAGGTAATAATCTATGCTTAGATTATTATAGGTGTTTGTGGCTTCGTTTTAAGGCTTAATCCTAGGAATACCCGTTTGAAATTTTATATACTAAAATATATAGAGCATCATATAGGTAAGAAAACCACATTACTTTACTTTCGGCGAAGCAGTTTCGGCAACCCCCACCCCTTCTCGCACGCGTTTCTGCGATAGCATAACTACGGGAAGTAACATTTTTTAACGCTCAGTATTCGATTTTCGCTGAAACTGTTAACATGGCAAGCTCCAAAATGTTTAGTGTTTCCCAACTTTATGGTAGGAAGGTCAAACCGACCGATGGGAGATTTGGATTATGGCTCTTGTTGGAAAATTTGGAAGGTAGCAATCTGATTACGGATATTGGAAATATTAAATACACGGAAGGCGAACAGCCGCTGGAAGATGGACTTATACCAATTACAGAACCATTTTGTGACAACATAATGCTTGTAAAGGTATGCGGCTTAGAGGACTGCGATGTAAATTCTAAACTTGTCAAAAAAGAAATATGTGGTTCTTTTAATAGTTATATACGTGGAAAATTTGGCGAATTGGTTTCTGCGAAACATGGTGTTAAAGCTAAGCTGCCTTTCCTCCTATTAAGTAACAACCCACTTGCCATTGGAACAAGAGAAGTAATTGGAGAAGATTTGGAAATTATTAAAAGGAAACATAAAGAACCTGTGTGCATTCCATACAAAGTAGAATTGGCGGACGTTGAACTCGACAGGTTACTTGAAGAAATACCGGATTTATCCGAAAGGAAGATTACTACCTAATGGACTTGGACATAACGCAAGATTTTGCAGGAATTTTTAACAAAGAAGAAATGATTAATTATTTAACAAACAACTTTAACTTTTGCATCCAAGGAGAGTACAAGGAAAGGTGCAACGTTATTGTAAACAATGATAAAACAGTTGGCATAGATTGCCTTACGTGGCTCAAATCTAATGCAAGGGTTAAAATATACAACAAATTTATTTGTCAAATAACCAGTCCTGGAGTTAACAAGAGCATTGGAAACCATATTATAGATTTCGTCAACTTCCCAGACGCAAGATTGAAGGAAACTTTCTCTTCTGCATTGGCCAAGAAGCATGGTATTACCAGATTAGAAGCTACGATATATAACTATCCAATTAAAAATTTCCATGGAGAAAGTTACAATCCTTTAGAAGATTGTATAACTCTGCTACAAGATAGTAAGTTGTACTTCCAAAATTCCCCGTTATACTCTGTTTCGATTGCAAAAATGTGGACAAAGTTGACCGAGAGTCTACAGAACAGCTGTTGTCTTGGGTTTAACAATATGCTGCAATATGTTTATTGGGGTAACAGTAATACAAGAAAGTTGACGGGATTACAAATAAATTTACCAAAAGAATCCGACGCAAGAAAGAAGGTTATAAATTACATTCTCTCGGCATGCAGCTTTAATTGCCTCCCTATTAACCATATAGAAGTTGTAGAAGAAAAGGAGAACAGAGACAATGTCCAAATTATACAAAAATGTTTCATTAAAGCTAGAGATACCTACTTTTCTAGGTCCAGCACCCCATTTTCTACTATACCGGAAGATATCGACATACAGGACGCTGGACTCGTATCTACAGATAATTTGGTTGCACGTGTTTTGAGGAAGAGAACCAATAAAACAAACAAACTTTCTCCTTATAATATTGAAGAAATCAACCCCCTGTCGCAAGCTTACATTACATCGACAAGGAAACGAAAACAGGAAATGGATGAGCTAGATACCAAGAGGCGGAAGCTGGATTTTCTCGAAAAGACAATTGCAATTAAGGAAGAATATAGAAGTCTACTGGAGAAAGAAGAGAAATTAACACAACTGAGGGAGAGATTAGGAAACTATTTTTATAGCCATTGGGCAAACCTACACCCAGCAGCTGTGTATAAAGTGTCGGAGTTTACCATAAACAGTAAAAACAAATATACTTATGTTGGTGTGTTAGCGGAAAAGGATGGCATAAAAAATGTCTACTTCTTAAAGGGTTACTACAAAAATATATTTCTAAATGTTTACAACAATAGAGCAGCTCTTATTGCAGATGGTTATATTACAATACTTTATAATAATGGTATGGAGATAATATGTTTGCCTACAGAAGGAACGTTTGTAACGTTTACTACCAATGGTATTACGTCTTACCAAGGCAACACATTCGCCAAGATAGAAAATTTAAAGTTCTACACGGAGGTATGGAAGAATATCCCTTTTACCCAAGAAGATATGACTCAAATTAAAAATATTACCATGCAGAAGATAAAAGATCGTATTAAATTTAGACATTGCCAACGCTTAGAACAAGTTGCCGAACGAACAGAAATGGTAATTGCCGCTATAAAGGAAGTTAAGCACAGAGAGAGACTTCGTTACATATTACAGGTTGAAAATTCGGAAATTTTCTATTGCTCGAACTATTGGTTGGAAAAAGAATTTGCAGAAATGGACCTAAGTTTTAAAATTAAGATAAAAATAGATAAAATTAAACATACGCCTAATAGGAAAAAGGAAAGAGTTGTATTTTGTGTGTAATAATTGTTTGTATTATTGTAAATAAAAACGAATAAAGATAGTGTTTTGTTACTGTTTTGTTTATCCCTACCAGTGTTGTATCAATCCTATTTCCTAAAGATATGGGTTAAGGAAGGTGGTGTGCCATATTGGTAAGAAAACCACATTACTTTACTTTCGACGAAGCAGTTTCGACGACTCCCACCCCTCCTATTTTAGGTTTCCCCAAATGCGCCGACAACGACAACTACAACGACGACGATAACGACGACGACAACGACAACGTTGTCGTTGTCGGCGCATTTGGGGAAACCTAAAATAGGAGGGGTGGGAGTCGTCGAAACTGCTTCGTCGAAAGTAAAGTAATGTGGTTTTCTTACCAATATGGCACACCACTTTCCTTAACCCATATATTTGGGAAATAGGATTGATACAACACTGGTAGGGATAAACAAAACAGTAACAAAACACTATCTTTAATCGTTTTTATTTACAATAATACAAACAATTATTACACACAAAATACAACTCTTTCCTTTTTCCTATTAGGCGTATGTTTACTTTTATCTATTTTTATTTTAATTTTAAAACTTAGGTCCATTTCTGCAAATTCTTTTTCCAACCAATAGTTCGAGCAATAGAAAATTTCCGAATTTTCAACCTGTAATATGTAACGAAGTCTCTCTCTGTGCTTAACTTCCTTTATAGCGGCAATTACCATTTCTGTTCCTTCGGCAACTTGTTCTAAGCGTTGGCAATGTCTAAATTTAATACGATCTTTTATCTTCTGCATGGTAATATTTTTAATTTGAGTCATATCTTCTTGGGTAAAAGGGATATTCTTCCATACCTCCGTGTAGAACTTTAAATTTTCTATCTTGGCGAATGTGTTGCCTTGGTAAGACGTAATACCATTGGTAGTAAACGTTATAAACGTTTCTTCTGTAGGCAAACATATAATCTCCATACAAATATTATAAAGTATTGTAATATAACCATCTGCAATAAGAGCTGCTCTATTGTTGTAAACATTTAGAAATATATTTTTGTAGTAATCCTTTAAGAAGTAGACATTTTTTATGCCATCCTTTTCCGCTAACACACCAACATTAGTATATTTGTTTTTACTGTTTATGGTAAACGCCGACACTTTATACACACCTGCTGGGTGTAGGTTTGCCCAATGGCTATAAAAATAGTTTCCTAATCTCTCCCTCAGTTGTGTTATTTTCTCTTCTTTCTCCAGTCGACTTCTATATTCTTCCTTAATTGCAGTTGTCTTTTCGAGAAAATCCAGCTTCCGCCTCTTGGTATCTAGCTCATCCATTTCCTGTTTTCGTTTCCTTGTCGATGTAATGTAAGCTTGCGACAGGGGGTTGATTTCTTTAATATTATAAGGAGAAAGTTTGTTTGTTTTATTGGTTCTCTTCCTTAAAACACGTGCAACCAAATTATCTGTAGATACGAGTCCAGCGTCCTGTATGTCGATATCTTCCGGTATAGTAGAAAATGGGGTGCTGGACCTAGAAAAGTAGGTATCTCCAGCTTTAATGTAACATTTTTGTATAATTTGGACATTGTCTCTGTTCTCCTTTTCTTCTACAACTTCTATATGGTTAATAGGGAGGCAATTAAAGCTGCATGCCGAGAGAATGTAATTTATAACCTTCTTCCTTGCGTCGGATTCTTTTGGTAAATTTATTTGTAATCCCGTCAACTTTCTTGTATTACTGTTACCCCAATAAACATATTGCAGCATATTGTTAAACACAAGACAACAGCTGTTCTGTAGACTCTCGGTCAACTTTGTCCACATTTTTGCAATCGAAACAGAGTATAACGGGGAATTTTGGAAGTACAACTTACTATCTTGTAGCAGAGTTATACAATCTTCTAAAGGATTGTAACTTTCTCCATGGAAATTTTTAATTGGATAGTTATATATCGTAGCTTCTAATCTGGTAATACCATGCTTCTTGGCCAATGCAGAAGAGAAAGTTTCCTTCAATCTTGCGTCTGGGCAGTTGACGAAATCTATAATATGGTTTCCAATGCTCTTGTTAACTCCAGGACTGGTTATTTGACAAATAAATTTGTTGTATATTTTAACCCTTGCATTAGATGTGAGCCACGTAAGGCAATCTATGCCAACTGTTTTATCATTGTTTACAATAACGTTGCACCTTTCCTTGTACTCTCTTAATCATTAATCATTTCTTCTTTGTTAAAAATTCCTGCAAAATCTTGCGTTATGTCCAAGTCCATTAGGTAGTAATCTTCCTTTCGGAGTTGCTCCAATAAATCCGGTATTTCTTCAAGTAACCTGTCGAGTTTTACGTCCGCCAATTCTACTTTGTATGGAATGCACACAGGTTCTTTATGTTTCCTTTTAATAATTTCCAAATCTTCTCCAATTACTTCTCTTGTTCCAATGGCAAGTGGGTTGTTACTTAATAGGAGGAAAGGCAGCTTAGCTTTAACACCATGTTTCGCAGAAACCAATTCGCCAAATTTTCCACGTATATAACTATTAAAAGAACCACATATTTCTTTTTTGACAAGTTTAGAACTTACATCGCAGTCCTCTAAGCCGCATACCTTTACAAGCATTATGTTGTCACAAAATGGTTCTGTAATTGGTATAAGTCCATCTTCCAGCGGCTGTTCGCCTTCCGTGTATTTAATATTTCCAATATCTGTAATCAGATTGCTACCTTCCAAATTTTCCAACAAGAGCCATAATCCAAATCTCTCATCGGTCGGTTTGACCTTCCTACCATAAAGTTGGGAAACACTAAACATTTTGGAGCTTGCCATGTTAACAGTTTCAGCGAAAATCGAATACTGAGCGTTAAAAAATGTTACTTCCCGTAGTTATGCTATCGCAGAAACGCGTGCGAGAAGGGGTGGGGGTCGCCGAAACTGCTTCGCCGAAAGTAAAGTAATGTGGTTTTCTTACCTATATGAGAAGAGAAAGCAATCTCGTATTGGTGAAAAACAGAATAGCCAGTCTCGAGAGGCGAAGTCTGGAGAAATGGAAGTCATTTATAAGACTATTTGTACTATACGGTAGGCCTTTTTGATGCTCTATATATTTTAGTATATAAAATTTCAAACGGGGATTCCTAGGATTAAGCCTTAAAACGAAGCCACAAACACCTATAATAATCTAAGCATAGATTATTACCTCTTGGGTTGGCCATGGAAAAAGGTGTTTAAATATTGTTTATATGTCCCTGGTGTATGATACAGAAAATATTTTTTTTAAAGCTTTTTCATTGTAGGTAGGTACTTTTACTGTTTATAAATTAAGCAATATAACCTACCAAAATAAAAATGTAAAATAAACTCACCTAATTCCTATTAGCACAGGATATACCATCGTTGTCTTTACGACATCGTCCGTGCCTTTTTTGGTACCCCCACCACCCCGTTATACACATTATCAACTGAGAAGGGGTCATCGACCCGAGACGGCACCGTCGGTTCTGGAACCGTTCTGTGACCGTTCATTTTCAGTTCAACTTTGGGGTCAAATGAGGTCATTGTGGAGTGAACGGCCTTATATACTACTTACGGCAACGTTTTTCTGCAATAAATGGAGCAGGGTTGTATTGGGTTTTATCTTTGCTCGAGAGAACTTCGCTCATTGGTAGGAGACTTGTTGATGGGAGTGGAGAATCACTTGTTCCTGTAGATGTATTGGTAGCTTCAGGTGTAGACTGTTGTTCAAATTCCACGGCCATTTGAACAGAAAAATTAAAATATTACCATTTAATTTCAAGCTTTAAAAAAAATTTCGTTATGCTTATTGCATATCGGCATGAAGGTGCTGATTGGCCAAAAAATTACGCAAGATAATTTGTCGGATGAACTATGTCGCATTTTATCCCTTCTTCAGTCCAATTCACGTAGTAACTGACCAGATTCACGACGAGAGACGAATGTCATAATCAATCATAATTGCAACACATCTGTCAAAAAGTCTAATACACGATTTTCAGCAAGTTTTGAATATTTTATTTTAACAACAGAAATTCCTCAAATACTTGAGTTCGTATTGTATGTTGTATGTAAGTTATTAGTGACCAATTACAGCAATAATAAAGAATACTTAGTGTCCATGATCGCTTCATTTAAGAAGACCTAATTTTAAATCAAATTAAACAATCCAGCAACTTGAGCAGTTGCATTTGTATCCAACAATTTTATAGCTAATTTGCTTAAATTGTTTAACTGTGAAGGCTTTGATATAACGTCGAGTGATGGATTAGGGCAATTTGAGGCCATGTGTCCGGATTGCTTGCAGATAAAACAATTCATATTATCGGTTAATAGAAAAATTCTGTTATCGTTACCATTAAATGAAATGACTATGGAAGTTTGGAGTTCAAAGTAATCAAAAGAAGGGAAAACGTAAGTTTGACGTCTGAAACTGAGAATATGGGCATATCCGTCGCCTGGTATTCTAGCCTTTAGAAAAGAGATCGGAGATGCGCCAGTTGTAGTCCAAGATTTTTTATTACATTTTCGACCTGTTCATGAGGAATGTAGGGGAAATATTAGATATGGTGATCCTTTTAGTAGTAGAGACGAGTCTACGAATGTTTATGGTAGTGTTATTCATTGTTATTGTAGGGTCTGATTTGAGGAGGTTATCTACAAGTTCGAAGTTAGCAAGATATATAGAAATTCGATTATTTGAAATTCTGGAGGCAAATGAGATATTTTTTGGACCAATAACATTACCTATTTCTTGCACGTAGTCGAATAACTTTGAACTGTGTTCTCCATGCATCACAATACCTTGATCTTTTTTTGGAAAACATTGTTTAGGTGCTGTCTTAACTGCTGATACATTACATGTTTGGACTGAATTGTTGATTGACATTTTGGAAAATTGCCGTGACCTTGTACTAAAAAGCAGTATATAAAGTTTATTGTGAGTTTATGTGAACTCGTTGGATAATATATTATCCATAAAGAAAAATCTGCTCACCTACGCCTCTGTTTTATGAGAAGGCTGGAACCAGGTAATTAACAATGTAAATAACTTGTTCAGTGAAAAACAGCTTGATAAGAGTCTGGATCAAAAAGTCTATTATTGATAATACATACACATGTAATTAATAGCACCAAAGCACAAAATAAATTCACTTATTTATCACGAGAATAGAAGAGCAAAATACAAGACAATGTTACTCGTTCAAGCACTCGTACGCGAATCAAATACTTCATAAATGTTATCTCTACAAGATACATTCAAGATTTTGATTGACAAAATGTATACTTATGCCAACTTTTCATTCAATCTTCGTTTTTCGGATGATTGTTCCTCTTGTAATGGATTTAGTCTTAAACTATTCACTTGGACTATGCATTTAACTGATTTGCACTATATTTCGATTGAAACACAAACTGTTCTCTTAAACTAATATTTATGAACAAGAATTAGATTTTGCACTCGACAGGGTTCACTACATAATTTACTGCATACTGAAGACTCAAACTAAGACTGAACTATATCCAAGAAATGTCCTGACATTTTATATGTTTACCATAGACAAAAGATCGTGTGAATCTACTATTTATAATAAAATTAATTAATGATAGAGACTGATTCAAGTGGACTATTACCTTTGAACATCGTCGTTTATCAGTTATAGTTCGTTTATGTTTACGATCCATAATACAAGCGTGAGAATCAAGCTCTTAGAGTTAAATTTACGATTTATCGAATAAATTGGTTTTTGAAAATAAACGTTGTGAATTGACTTATTTAATAATATTTCAAGTATTTAGGAGAACTTTTGTCTATGGTAAATTAGATATAATTATATGACTATAACAATATATAAAGCAGTAATTAGATTAAATTAGGTGATTTGGTACATTACACTCTTCTCTAAATGGTACAGTGAATCGAAACAGTTCCCTTTATTGGGCTGACGATGATCCTAGAGTATTCCACGAAACACAAACCCAGCATCCTCTTAAATCAAACGTGGGGAGGAAGAATACTTTAATGAAATAAAACTTTTCTAAGTCTATAAAGACTTCGAAAAGTTACCTGGGGCTAGGTGACCGCTAGTCTGACCATAAAAACTGGCTTGGGACTGCGCACACACGACACTTGTTTTCGATGGTGCCCCCTTTTCACTCAATATTAACACTGTTAAATGCTTCCAATACCCACGAATTTACAATACTTCTCGACTCTTCAACTACGAAGTCACTATGCCAGTTAACAGAGCATCTACGCTAGACAATGTCTAGACACAAAAATTCAAGTTAGACCCAAAATGGTGGTTTGTTCTAAGATTTAATAGAATAATTTCAAACAAAAAATTTAACTTATCTCTTATCGTAAATAGATTTTTTAGTCTACCGCAAAACGACTTGGTTTTCTTTTAGGAGTAATTTTTTGTTTTCATTTTAATAAAGAATTATCGTTTTTTATGTTTAAGAATTTTCTTTGTACACTCATTGACAGATTTTAAGTAACAATAAGTGTTTCGCTTCTAACGCTGATAGTTTTCGACTCACGCATACATTTTTCTATCTAGATCATATTTCGATTATTATCATTACGAACAAATTCATTTATTTCGAAGGTATCAATGTGATATTGGTTGCAATACCTTGTAAATTTTTAGACCATTGACATTGACATGGGAAAAATTCATACGGAAATATGCTTATGAAATATTGAATGAAAAATAACCTTTTGATAATAGATACATTGGAAATATATCTATGTTTATATTTAGTAAAAATCAGAGTGAAGAGTTTATTGGAGAGCTTTTACGCGAGTCAGGTTATTGACACGGGAATAATAAATTAAATTACAATAGATCCTCAATTTAATGTTAAAATATTGAATGACTAATGACTATATAAAATAATATAATTAACAGTCTTCAGAAATTTGATTATAATGAACATCGGTTGAGTGTTATTCACGTTACTTTTTAATTATCTGATGAAGAGCAGATTAAAAATTGGAAACTGTTGATTATAACTAAATAGTAGTTATTGTTATTACAAAATACCAACTGGAAAAACTGACATGTATTACAATAAATAAAAGAGTTTTGTCAATTATTTGTCTCAAATTGTTTCAACAGTTTTTCCTAAGACGCATAATAGGTTTATAGATGTATTAGTATTTTATTTGCTCCAATTATATTGTTATTTTTGGATTATCTCCACTTTTTACGGGATATTCTACTGAACCCTTTGCCTCACCAGACCTTTTTCTTATTTTATACAGCCAAATCTAGTAATTTTGAACCAACTTGTATTTTTTTATTAGTTTTTAATCAAATGCGGCTTCGTTGATGTCATTTTAAAAAATCTTCTTGAAACATGTGTGATATATCCGAAATGGCAGCATACGGTAAATGAGAAGATTGTTTTTTATTATTTGTGTTGGCGTAAAAAATAAGCCAATAACCGACCGCTCAAATAGTTTGCGGAGGTTGCCGGCTTTTAAGAAAGTTCGGATGCTACTGGAATTAAATAAGAATAATATATCGTAGGGGTAAGTAATCCGAAGGGTTGACCCGCGAAAATCCACTGGTGCCGGACATATCCTTATACAAAAATATATAGCGACGATTACTCATCAAATGTGGGATCAATTGGATGAAAACAGACCGAAAAGTTATTTGGAAGAAGTGCAAGAGTAAAAAGAGTACCAACTAAACCAAAAACCAGAGAAAGGGTAGATGTGATAATAGAAATGATAACCGATATGAAAAAGAATCCAAGCAAATAAAGACACATCAGCAGGAATGCTGTGAGGAATAAATGAAAATAAAAGAAGAAAACAAAATGCTTTACATACAAAATTCTGAACTGAAGGAAGATAACAAGGAGAACGTAAGAAGAAAGATTTGAAAATATGGAAAAACAAGTGAGGGAAAACAATGTTGTTATGCAAGGATTAAGAACAGATACAGATGATAAAAACATGCTAAAACAAGCTGTGGAGAAACTGATGGTAGTGCATATGGACACTAGAGTATAAGTAAAATCGGTCAGAAAGCTAGGAGAAAAAACAGGCCTTCTCAAACTAAGAAACGAAAAAGATAAAGTGGAGGTGATAAAAACAAGTACAAACTAAAGAATATAGTAGGGTTAACAAACGATGAAGCTAGAATGGAAATAGTAAAAAACATATCGGAACAATATTAGGGGATAACAAAATAACGTCAAAAATATAAAAATTGGATATAACGAGGTAAATACCGATGGGCAGATATGGAGATGGAATAGAACCCAAAGAGTACTCGAACTACAGAAGACAAAAACTGGCCAAAATAAAGGAAAGGTAGAAGAAAGAAATAAAGAAGTGACAAAAGAAGGAAATGACGAAGGAAGAAACTTTAAAATTTTCGAATCTGGTATTTGGAATACGGTATTTGAAATACGGTATTTGGAATACGGTATTTGGAATACGGTATTTGGAATACGGTATTTGAAATACGGTATTTGAAATACGGTATTTGGAATACGGTATTTGGAATAAGGTATTTGGAATACGGTATCTGGAATACGGTATTTGCAATACGGTATTTGGAATACGGTATTTGGAAAACGGTATTTGGAATACGGTATTTGGAATACGCTATTTGGAATACGATATTTGGAATACAGTATTTGGAATACGGTATTTGGGAAACGGTATTTGGAATACGGTATTTGGAATACGGTATTTGGATAACGGTATTTGGAATACGGTATTTGGAATACGGTATTTGGAATACGGTGTTTGGCATACGGTGTTTGGAATACGATATTTGGAATACGGTATTGGGAATACTGTATTTGGAATACAGTATTTGGAATCCGGAATATGGAATTCGGAATTTGAGATGCGGAATTTAGTATCCGGAATATGGCATCCGTCATTTGGAAACCGAAATTTAGTATGATGTATTTGGAATCCGGAATTTAGAATGCAGAATCTGGAATCCGCAACATGGAATCCAGAATATGAAATACGGAAAATGAAATGGGATACGGAATATGCTATCCGAAATACGGTATGCGGAATATGGAATCCGGTATTTGGTATCAGGAATTTGGAATCCGGAATTTGGAATCTGGAATAAAGAATCCTGAATATGGAATCTGGAATCTGTAATCTGTAATATGTAAATTGTAATCTGGAATTGGGAATCTGGAATCGGGAATCGGGAATCTGGAATCTGGAATCTGGAATCCATGATAAGGAATATGAAATCCGGAATATGGTATCCGGAATATGGAATCCGGAATATGGAATCCGTAATTTGGAATCCGGAATCAAGAATCCGGAATATATCATTCAGAATTTGGAATCCTCAATTTGGAATGCGGAATTTAAAATCCTTAAATTGGAATCCTTAAATAGGAATCCGGAATTTGGAAAACAGAATTAAGAATCCGGAATCTGAAATTTCGAATCCGGAATATGGAATCCAGAATATGGAGTTTGGAGTTTGGAATCCTGAATTTTGAATCCGGAATTTGGAGAACGGAATTTGGAATCCAGAATTTGGAATACGGAATTTGGAATCCGGAATTTAGAATCCGGAATTAAGAATCCGGAATCTTAAATTTCGAATCCGGAATATGGAATCCGGAATTTCGAATCCGGAATTTGAAATCCGGAATTAAGAATCCGAAATCTGAAATTTAGAATCCGGAATATGAAATCCAGAAGTAAGAATGCGGAATATGGAATACGGAATTTGGAATCCGGAATTTGGAATCCAGAACTAAGAATCCGGAATCTGAAATTTCGAATCCGGAATATTGAATCCAGAAGTAAGAATGCGGAATTTTGAATCCGGATTTGAGAATCCGCAATTTGGAATCCGGAATTTGGAATCCAGAATTTGGAATCCGGAATTTGGAATCCGGATTCTGGAATCCCAAATTTGGAATCCGAAATATGGAATCGGGAATATGGAATACAGAATTAAGAATCCTGAATATGGAATCCAGAATTAAGAATCCCGAATATGGAATCCGGAATTTGGAATCCGGAATTTGGAATCCGGAATCCGGAATTTGGAATCCGGAATTTGGAATCCGGAATCCAGAATTTGGAATCCACAATTTGGATTCCGGATTTTGGAATCCGGAATTTGGAATCCGGAATTGAGAATCCGGAATGTGGAATCCGGAATACGGAATTGAGTATCCGGAATTTGGCATCTGGAATTTCGACTCCGGAATATGCAATCCGGAATAGAGAATCCGGAAAATAGAATCTGGAATATGGAATCCTAAATATGGAATCCGAAATATGGAATCCGGAATATGGAATTTACAAAAAATTATCTATTGCCTTGTAAACATGCATTAGAATTTAACTCAATATATTTATACTGTTAAGCCATTTGAAACTGTGGAAAACAAAAAAAAATATTATTTTCTCATTAGTGGTAGGTTTTAAGGGTGAAAGCTAGGCTATTAATAATTAACTGCACTACGAACATGTATAACCTATATTTATCCATTTTTACTATAAAAACAAATTTAAACTGCTAAAACCTTCTCATTTTGACATTATGTCCTTAGGGGTAGTTTCTAAGTGTGTAAGTAAGGTTAATTATGGATAATTGTATCGCAAATATATAATCTATGAATTTCATCCATTCGGACTATCAAACCTTTTAAAACAGCTTAACGCGATTTTTTTTTATATTCAGTTTTAGAGGTGGTTTTTAAGGGTGGAAGCTATGCTATTTACTTACAATAACATTGCAAACATGTAAAATATATAAATTTCAACCATTCTACTATGTAATCACTTGAAACTGCTCAAAACTGCAAAAAAAAATTTTCCCTTCTTACTCGTTGAGGGTGGTATTCAAGGGTTGAAATTTTGAAATAATCATGTGTACCAAAATTCCAAATGTAAAACCACATTCATTTTGTCTATTTACATGAACTTTAGCTCGTAAAACACCTATATTTATTTATTTAATTTTTTCTATTTTAGGGGTAGTTTTCACCCCCTAACATTAAAAAGCACACTTTTGCACCATAACACATTTGAACTAGAGTGTAAATTTAAGTTAATTCCAAAATTTCATACAAATTGGTGCTCTCCCACAGAAATCGGAAATGCGACTCTATTTTCCGCTTCATTCAAGGACTAATTAGAACAAATCAAAAATTTACGTGATGGAGTAAGTGAGATTCACTGTTTCGACTCCCACTATCTGTAGTCTACTCATATTACTTTTCTAAATGGAACTAACGGTTTCCAAATTATTCCACAACGTATTGTGGAATTATAGAGGGACAGTTAGTTTTAGTTAAAAGAGTTACAATATGCGAAAAAAATTACTTAAAAATCGACTTCCAACTTATCAAAAACAACTTCGACTCTATCATTTCCCAATTGATGATTCTCAATATAAAATTATATTTTTGATTGATATACGCACTCTAAAATACAATGCTGCGGTGTTCATTCATTCCAATATGAAGTTGGAGTAAGCTCTTTCTATCATTAGGAGGATAATCTCTGTTATGAATGAATTAGCAATCTGAAATCCTTTCTCTTCCCATCCTTTCGGAGCACTTTAACTTTAATCGTAATTTTCTGTGAGTGCTATCACAGTGGGTCGGTTTCTTATTTAAATTTAGTATTACTACGTCGGTTTAGGATAAATGTGTTTCGTGAGACTCGGATCCAGTTACTTGTTATATGGTGAATTTAGTTTAAAGGTAGTTTTAGAGCGAATCTCGTTTGAGTAGAATTTGTTTTAGGATTGTTGGTTTAGACGGATAATAGCAATTTAAAGCTTCTGGAAGAAATACGGTTTGACAAAATGTATTTCTGTCCTGTTTTTGGAATGATTATTCCATTATCACCGGTATTTTATTTAACATTTTCTTGGTGCATTCTATATATTGACAAAAGGTATGCTAAAACAATTTGAAAAACTATCCTATGATGTTCATGAACCATTATAGTTTTTAGATATAAAATTCGCACCAAAACGCTTGTTAGTGTCATAGAGTCGCTAGTAACGTCACGTCTTAGTAAACGAGACATAATCCCGAGACGTTGTTTGGATATTCATCAAAGAATTTTGCTATTTGCAATTTGCTAGGTATTTGAAAAGTGTACAGGTAGAGTGCGGTCCCTCAGTGTGATAATACGTCAAGAAACAATCCTGATGAGTTATTTGATTTCGTTCCACTAGAGAAAACAATACAAGTGGCTTAAACTTACGGGGTGAGATTAAATAGCGATATCGCCTAGAACTCATCTTTATTTTTGAGATTATTTCGACGTCAGTATCACAGGCAACGACAGTTGCCGAGTGACGCCAGTACACTTCCTCAAAAACCACCAATCCGAGAAGCCCAATACAAGCTGTCTACGGCATGTTAATCAAACCATGAAAAAACACGATATATACGAGTATACCGGGTGATCAGTTAAGGGTAGCGAGCGGCCATATCTCATAAGATATTGGTCGTATAGATTTAGAAAAAAAATTCATGATAAAAGTTGCCAAGAGAAATTGTTGGAAATTATTTTCGAGTTTGTCAAACGTCCGCTAGAGGCCGTAACAACCGACACTAAGTAGAAAAATTGGATTTATATAGAATTTTGCCTAATGAAAGTATATCGATGATATTATTTTCATATTCACTGATTATTAACCTACACTTTTTGACTAAAATGTTTTGTTCTATCTATCAAAATAAAGCGGTGGGGGAGGTTCAATTGTTTTTTTTATACAAACCAAGGTTTCTTCCGTTTCGCCTGACCGATTTTAACAAATTTGGGCTCGTATGAAAGAGCGTAATTTACACTACAAAGCGTTTACTTGGTTTTGACTTTTTGACTTTCGTCTTTGCCGCTAGATGGCGTTAACTGAAAGGGTAGCAACTTTTTGATTTTTTTCAAAAAAACAAATGTAATGGTATATTCATTTTTACATATTTTAAAAGAGGATAAATTGTTCATGGAGTTTCATAAATAAAATTAATCATCTACCTTTTTTGAACCGTTGATATTGAACAAAATATAATTTTATTAAAATGGCACGCCACTGCTTTTTATCAAAATAAAAATCATTTTCGTAATCACTTATTAGTTGCTAACAAAAAGAATCCCTTGACTTTTTTCCGTTAGACGAACGGTTATGGATTGAAAAAATAAGATAGGTTAACATACTGTTTAAACTAACATCGCATTTAAGCGAAGCAGTCCATGATCTATATTAACCCATTATATCCCACTGGACCCATTTAGGGACAGCGAACAAAATTCCCCTGTAGCGCCTTCTATCGACACATAGCAACAGTTGAGTACGAAAGAGTGTTAGTTTACGTTGTTTTCTTCTCAACTTATGGCGCTGATGTTCATCAGTTTGGACAACGCAACGACAGGTACAATTTTGTGAGCAAGGTCACGCCTTAGTCTGGAAGAGCGTAAAATTCAAATTTCATTATTTAGCAGTGTTTATTATACCCAAACGTGTAGTTCTAAGTGTAAGGCATTGTGTTTTCAATTAATTTTATTAGAGTTTGCTAAAATTGCAGGTTACATAAGTCAGGTAAGTTAGATGTCCTCGTTTGGGGACGTTGGGCGGAAGCCGTCTATATAAAATACATATGGCTATTTTTGCAATACCTAGTTTTTATTTCAGTTTATTATGGAACTCGAGCATTTAGCACCAATACCTCCGAAAAGTTTTTACGGACGGAAGTGTCGTCATTTAAATGCTGGTTTACAAGATGTTGCTACAGCGACTATGGAACATGAAGTAGACATTGTTATTATACCGCCTGATGCTGACCCACAGACCGATGAAGAGGACTTGGACGAAAATAATTTAGAAGGTGCCGAAAATATATTTCCTACAGACATAGCCGGTGAAATCGAGTTGCAGCATATAAACAGCAGTGATGAAGAAGGAAGTGAGGAAGAAGATTGCTTGCCACTGCCTGAGAGGTTGAAAAACTTGAAATCAAAACGGGCCAAAAAAAATAAGGTAGGTCCAAAGTGGAAAAAAATTTTGATGACACTAGTATGCCAGCAACTTCCGGTTGTGCCGACAGTATGGAAATTCTAAAAAATGAACTGGAAAATTGTAGTCCTGTTGAAGTATTCGAAAAGTTGTTCGATGACGAAATATTTGACCATTTGATGCAACAAACAAATTTGTATTCATAACAAAAAAATAGACACGACTTCTTTGTTTCAAAAGCCGATCTAAAACTTTTTTTTTGCGATTTTACTCCTAACAGGCTATCATAAACTACCAAGCAAACGTATTTATTGGAGTCTTGATGAAGATCTTGGAGTTTCTGTGGTCGCAAAAACTATGTCAAGGAACCGATTCCAAGAAATCAAAAGGTACATTCACCTAGTAGATAATGATAATCTGGTTATCCAAGACAAAATAGCTAAACTGCGGCCGCTAATGTCACTTTTGAATAAAAAATTTCGACAATGGGGCGATTTGCATGAAAACCTGTCAATCAATGAAGCCATGGTAAAGTTTTATGGTCGACATTCCAGTAAACAATATATAAAGGGAAAACCAGTACGCTTTGGTTATAAGAACTGGATGCTGTGTAGTTCCACAGAATATTGTTATTCCTTCGATACCTACTGTGGTGCTAAAGGAAATCCTCAAGTTAACGATTTACCCTTGAGATCTCGGGTAGTTCTTGATCATCTCAAAATAATTGCAGTGCCCTCTGATCATGTAATTTTCTTCGATAATTATTTTAGTAGCCATGGTTTGCTAAAAATGCTGAAGGATCAAGGTTATCGTGCCACTGGTATGATAAAAGAAAACAGAACCAAAAACTGTCCGATGACAAAAGTACAAGTATTCAAAAAGAAAGAGAGAGGTTGTTTTGAGAACTACTATAATAGTGATTCAGCGCTTCTTTTCATCAGGTGGCAAGACAATAATACTGTCTCAATTGTTACCAACTATGACAAACTGCAACCTATTAGTACGGTCAAGCGCTGGTCATCAGTAGCCAAAGAGAAAGTAGATGTGCAACAGCCACACATTTTCAGTGCCTACAATAAATCCATGGGTGGTGTTGATTTACACGACCAGGCAGTAAGCAACTACAGAGGTAACAAATGGTGATGGGTGCTGTTTACAAACATGATCAACATGACTGTTGTCAATGCCTGGAGACTGCATAAATTGGCAAATAATAATTCAATCTCATTGTTAGAGTTAAGAATTATAGTACGCCACTATTTAGCATGTAATGAGAATTCGACAAAACCGAAAAACCGACCTGCTGCACAATTACCACCAACTGTACGATGTCATCAGGGTGGTCATTTCCCGAAAATTGGATCAACAGCGACGTTGTACTAAGTGTCACAAAAAAGCTAGGTGGAGTTGTTCAAAATTTGCAGTAGCCCTTTGCATTGAACGGGAGTGTTTCAAAGTTTATCATTCCTAAGAGGTTCATTGACCAAAATCTCTCTTATTTGTTTTGCTGTAGCTACTGATTTATTTTTGTTTAGCTTTAACCATTATTGTATTTTTCTTGAAAATTCAAAATAATGAGTGAAATGTTATGTATAAACTTTTATTTTTTTAACACTTTATCCCATTGTCCCCATTCGGGGACATATATATATATATATATATATATATATATAATATATTGTATACCTTAAGTTTTCGAGTATTACTTACATTTGATTTTTTGCTTAAAATAATACCCCCAATAATAATCAATTAAAAAAATTATTTTTTTTCCAAAGAATGCCTTGGGTTAAGAAAGAAAACACCAAATTGTCAATCACGCTGATATTCATTTTGACAATTCCTGCTATTAACATCTAATTTAATGTTATGTAAAAAGTATTTTTACAACAAATCATGCCTTTTACGAATGAAGAAGCCTTTGATATGTTGAGAATTTATTTTTAATGTTTTGAAAATGCGGCGATTGCTTCTAGGCAGCATGCACTGCGTTATCCCCTCCGAAGACGGCATTCGAGAACGGTTTTTCGTCGTTTAGCTTTACGTTTAAGGCAACATGGCCAAGTGTCACCAACTCCAACTTTGAGAAGAAATCGTAGAGTGAGAAGAGAAGATAACATTATAAATGTGTTGGCTTATATTCATGCAGACCCCCATCTAAGCATATGAGAGATCTCCAGATATTTAGGAATATCCTATGACTCAGTGGATTTTAAAATGCATCCGTATCACGTCCTGATTCATCAATCCTTGAATGAGACTGGCTTTGAACGTAGGCTCGATTACTGCTACTGGCTTAGAGATTTCATTAGGGAAAACCGTCATATTTTGTCACAAATATTGTGGACAGATGAAGCATCTATTTGCAGTAATGACAGGGTAAATCTTCATAACATGCTTTACTGGTCGGACAATAATCCACACTGGTTACGTGAAAATTATCAGCAGGGTCGATGGAGCGTCAACGTCTGGTGCGGTGTTTTAAATGAAACTCAATGTTTCTAGCTTATTCCACAATATAATGAGTAGATTCCACGATGTAAGGGTCGAGACAGTTAATTTCATTAGTGTGGTGCGGTGTTATTAATGGTACTATTATCGGTCCGCACGTCTTTAATGGCAATCTAACCGGTGACATGTATTTGAACTTTTATTGAACGATTTACCAGGACTCTTAGAAAATGTTCCTTTAGAAGTAAGAAAAAACATGTGGTTTCAAAAAGACGGATGCCCGGCACATTATTCTCGAAATGTGCAAGATTTTTTGAACAGGCATTTTCCTAACCGTTGGATTGGTAGAGGCAGTCTATTTTTCTGGCCACCACGGTCCCCCGATTTAACCTGCCTTGATTTTTATCTGTGAGGCCGAATAAAGGATTTGGTGTATAAAACTCGACCAACTACTCGAGAAGACATAATAGTCCGAATTCAAAACGCCGTAAATAATATGCCAAGAGCGGAAATTGAGGCAGCTGTCAACTCCACCTAGAAAAGATTGGACCAGTGCGTTCAAAATAATGGACAACATTTTGAACATTTACGACAAAACTATTAATTTATTTTTAACGTTTATTTTTAGGGTTCGTGCCCCTGCTGTTGTTGGAGAGTTTTATTAAGATTTTTTTCCGAATATGTAAATTAGTATGTTTCGAGATATGGGCGCCCCTTGTGAATTTATTTGATTTTTTAATCCAAAACCGTTTGTCTAACGAAAAAAAGTCGGAAGGTTCTTTTTGTTCGTAACTAATAAGTGATTACGAAAATAATTTTTATTTTGATAAAAAGCAGTGGCGTGCCATTTTTTAATGTAATAAAATTATATTTTGTTCAATATCAGCGGTTCAAAAAAAGGTAGATGATTATATTTTTCATTAAATTTTAGGAAAATGTATCCTCTTCTAAAATATGTAAAAATGAATATACCATTACATTTGTTTTTTTTTTGAAAAACACTCAAAAATTTGCTACCATTTCAGTTAATGTCATCTAGCGGCGAAGACGAAAGTCAAAAAATCAAAACCAAGTAAGCGTTTGGTAGTATAAATTATGTTCTTTCGTATGAGCCCAAATTTGTTAAAATCGGTCAAGCGAAACGTGAGAAATTTTGGTTTCTTAAAAAAAACAATTGAACTTCCCCCACCGCTTTATTTTGATAGATAGAACAAAACATTTTGGTCGAAAAGTGTTAGTGTTACGTCCTCTAGCGGACGTTTGACAAACTCGAAAATAATTTCCAGCAATATCTCTTGGCTAGGCTAATATCTTATGAGATATGGCCGCTAGCTACCCTTATTTGATCACCCGGTACAGTAATTTTTTTTTGGATACAAAATGTTACTCTTCGAGCAGCATAAAAAGTAGGAACGCTTTCACCGATCACGATGGAATTCTGTTGTGAATTTGAAGCACCGATTTGATGCTACGGTAAAAATTTCAGCCTACTAGTTGTCCTCAAAGCTGAGATACAGGTCCTCGTTTCAGATAGTTTTCCGGTATATATTTAAGACAACTTTATAACGGCTCCAACGATTTCGATGAGACTTCGCAGGATCATAGAGCTCGAAAAGTTATTAAGATCGCATCATACCTCGATCCCTGAAATAATCTTTAACGGGTCCTAATGGCCATATAAAATTTCGAAATATAGGTATTTTAAATGTTTTCCAATTTATACGTTTTTGACCTCAGACAGAGAAATAAACACCTTCAATGTTCTTTGTAGCCCTATTCAACGGTACATAATATTTGAGATACTTGGAGTACCCTAGTGGAGTTATAGCCAAAATAAGTGTTCCAGCCTTTGATTTTTTATCGTTTTTTTATTCTTTTTGTAATTTATACGGTTTTTTACCCCAGAGAGAGAAAATCATCCTTCATGTTTTTTGTAGCTCTATTCAAGATCATTCCAACGGCATATATAGACTATTCCGGATTTCTAGTGTACCTACATTACAGGTGTAACGGCCATCTGCGTGGAAAAGGTCGTTAATAGAAAATTTCGGTTTTTAGATTTTCAATGCTTTTTTATACATTTTTTAACGATTTTAAATGGAAATATGTGATCGGAAATGGTTCTTACCATTTCTTTAATCGATTTTCGAATGATCTCAGAGGCCCATGGTGGCAACCATGGAAAATTTTTATTTTTCTACAGAAACCAAAATGTTACTAAACCTAGGTTAGATTTTTTTAATCAAAATGCTAGCACAAATAAAGGACACATAGCACAATCTAGCAAAATTATTTTTATAGCTAGCACACCAACAGTTTAAAATAAAATGAAATTATTTATTTTTTGAATGACAAACAAGGTTTGTATAAAATTCGTCAAAAGTTTTCTTGAAAACTAATCTAACTACCTAACTAACTAGTACAGCCTAAAAGTAAAGTGAAAATAACGCATAGTGAATAATATAGGATTATTTACTCAAAGTTCTTACGAATTTGAAAACTCATCGAATTAATAAAAACACATATTTACTAAAAACGATTTGAGTATAATTTTGAATGATTTTATTGTTTCACTTGATTCAATATATAATGGTAGTTTAATAAAAAGTGGTTGTCCCATTATAGGAGGGGATTTGAAAGTAATATTACTTTTAGGAAAAGTCAAAGACAGATTATTACAGCGTCTTGTATTCATATTATGCTTCTGGTAGTTAGTTTTGAAATCACATATGTTGTTATATATGAAAACACAAACATCTAAAATATACAAACAGGGCAACGTTAATATTTTCAATTTTTCAAAGTGTTCTCTACAACCATTTAGACGAGAGACACCAGCAATACAACGAATTATTCTTTTCTGTGACACAAATACGTCTTTAGAATTGGTAGACATTCCCCAGAAAGATATGTCATACCTCAGACGGGATTCCACTTGTGCGTGATACAGCATAATCATTTCTTTATGTGTAGGAACGGATCTTAGATTTCTAAATAAGTAATTAGTGGAATTTAACCTTGACATAATTGCCTTACATTGCTTACATTCATCGATCAGCAAGCCCAAAAATTTGAAATAAGAGACACACCTTATCGATTCATTAATAATATTTAGATCTACGAACTGCACTCGTTTTTGTCTATGATGAAATTGTATTGCTTGCGTTTTTTTTGCATTAAGATAGATTGAATTTATGCAAAACCAATTATAAAGATCGGCCAAGAGACTATCACAATTATCTTCAACTACTGATTGAGACTTATCAGAAACCAACAACGAGGTGTCATCAGCATATAAAGTAAAGTAAGTTGATAAGTTAACTGACACAATGTCATTTATAAAGATTAAAAACAGAATTGGACTCATAATTGATCCTTGGCGCACTCCTACTGTTGATGATAGATAATATGATGCACAGGTTTCAATACTGTTTTTTGTTATTTTTGGTAAGCTCACGTATTATTGACGTGCATTTAAGTGAGGTGTGATCCAATTTAGTGAGTGATTTTGGATTCCTATATCAAATAATTTCATAGTTAAGATGTTATGACCGACACAGTCAAATGCCCTGATGAGATCACAAAAGATTCCAACAGGACACTCAGCCGACTCCATCATATTTGTAAGTTATTGATTAAAAGAATGTATTGCGGTGTTAATTGATTTTGCAGTTTGAAAACTGTGTTGGTTTTGCACAATCGTATTATCTAGCTGTAGGTATGCATTAAGCCTTTTCAGATAGCTATACTCAAAAAATTTTCAAAATTTAGAAGGAATTTCTAACCTGTTTAGAATCACCTTTCTTAAATAATGGAATTACTTTTCCAGTTTTGATCAAATCCGGTAAAGTTCCATTCGGAAAGGATAGATTGACAAGACATGTCAGTGGGGATATTATAAATGGCAATATTTTTTTAATTAAGAATGCTGGTACTTCATCGAAACCACAAGGTGTTTTATTTTAAAGTTTGGCATGTAAGAGTTCATATAATTAAAAATTAAAATTGAGTTGTTTTCCAATCGCTCCGGTACGTGAAATTTACGACACCATTTCCTATGGCGCATTGTTAAAAAATGTGTTAAACATACAGGGAGTCCCACGACGTTTTGATAGTCGAATTTCTCTAAAACTGTTCATATGACGTGTATGAAATTTGGCAGATATAAACAGTCGAAACTGATGCTCATATTTATAATAAAATGACTTCCGTCTTTCCTGTCATTTCGGGTCACGTGACCCCAACATACTTTTTTAAATGAGACAACCGGTATAATATTACAATTTTGGATATATCACTCAAAATCAAATTCAACGATACCACACTTGTCATCATTGTATTGTGTAATAATATTAATAAGGGCTATTTATTTTTACTAAAATTATTAAAGCAATATTTTGCTCCCAAGAATTTAGGTGGCTATGAAACAAATAACTATAGTAGCAATAACATAGGTTGTCATTTATTATTGTTAGGTGAAGTTTGTTCAAGAACTATTAATAATTATTAGTCATAGTCTTGTGAAGACACTGTAATAATAAGCAAATAAGGCCTTACATTTTTACTTACGATGAATATGTTGCATGCAACTTATTTATGGAGAATGTGCAGAAAACAAAACTCATGCTCAAGGGTTGTACAGAAAATCGCTTTTCTCATAGAATAACTCCAAGCAAATATACTTTTGTCTACATCGAACAAAAGCTGAGAACTGGTTCTTTTCCAAACGGTAAAAATCAAGTTTCTCGTCAAAAAACTGCTCGGACAGATGACAATGTGCTACATATTTTGGCTTATCTTCAGGTAAATCCACACACCTCAACACGATTTATTGAACAAGAACAACAAAGAAGTAGAAATTCAATACAAAGAGTATTAAGAAATCACAAGGTTAGAACATTGTGTCAATGTAGATAGTCATCAATTTGAACATTTTCTTTAATTTTATTAATTACTTGTACTTTTTAATTCCCTATGTTATGTTTATTAATAAAATAATTTATACAAATGTTCATTTAATTGCCTCTATTATCATTACTGCTCAAAACAATGATGACAAGTTGGGTATCGTTGAATTTATTTTTGAATGTTTTATCCAAAAATTGTGATATTATACCGGTTGTTCCATTTAAAAAAATTATGGTGGGGTCACGTGACCCGAAATGACAAGAAAAACGGAAGTCATTTTATAATAAATATAAGCATCAGTTTCGACTGTTTATATTTGAAAAATTTCATACATGTCATACGAACAGTTTTCGAGAAATTGCACTGTCAAAACGTCGTGTGACACCCTGTATTAGATACGTGAGTAGGATTATCTATTATTACATTACCGTTATTATACAATGAAATAACTTTGTCACGCTCATTATTTGTAGTAAAATCATTTATTTGTTTCCATGCACTTTTTGTTAGATTATCCGAACTTGAAAAATTATGATTTGATAATGTATTTTCCTAGTTGTTTGTAAAAGTTTTACATGTTGTTTTTTTTGTAAATTATAGTATGGTCGTAGTTGCAGAAATTGTCTAGACAATGCATGCAGATTTTTTAAATTATTGCTAGAACATTGTACATCTTTGTCTATCCACCTTTAATTATTCTTAATTAGTTTCCTTTTCAACAGTGAAAAATGAATATTAAAATATTGCATGAAAATACTCATGAAATTATCAAAAGCTGGATTGGTATCCAAAATATACAGTATTCCAGTTCTCAAGAATAAGACCATCAACAAAAAATGACTCGTCACAGTCTCAGCAAAAACTCTCCTATAGCAAAAACTTCGTAATGCAACCGATTCATGAACGAGTTCCACAAATACTGTACGGTGATCCGATACATTGTTGTCAAAGACATAGGCCAAGGCAATATTCAGAAAGTTGACAAATACATTATCAATAGTTGTACTGCTGGTATCCGACACCCTAGTCGGCCATTTGACAATATTATTATGTATATTAAAAGATGATAACAACTTCAAAAGTTCACTGTGATTACTATTTTTTGTTGTAGTATCAATATTAATGTCACCGCAAATAATAAAAGAAACATTAGGTTTAAAATAATGATTTAAAATATTCTCAAGATTTTCCAAAAAAATGTCAACATTACCTGATGGTGACCGGTAACAATTTTTGACAAGAAGTTCAGTTTTATTTTTGTCCTTGGAAGAAAAGGAACAAAACTCAGTATCTTTACCGGTACTAAACTCATTTAAATTAAAATTAGTTTCAAAAGTTATATCCTTTCTTACCCAAATTCCAATACCACCACCCTTAATAGTGGCATCACGACAATAACTACTAGCTAAATTAAAACCCTCAACATGAATTTGCTCCACAGAGTCACTAGTTTCCCACAACTGCGTCAAACAAACTACGACGATGCTCTTGTATTTATTAATGTCTAATATTAAGTCACATATTTTGTTTTCGTTCGGGCTTTGTATATTTAGCAACATTAAATTTACAATAGAAATGCTTTGTAATTCGGGTGGAGCTAGGTTATCGCTAGCCCTCGTCTCCCCCGCCCGTTGGAATTTTCCGCCAAAATGCTAGCACAAATGAAGGACAACTAGCATAACCTTGCACACCATTTTTTACAGCCAGCACACCAACAGTTTACAGAAATTGGGTGGGGCCAGGAAGACGTCAACCCCCCCACCCTGATGAAAATTCTTCACCAAAAATGCTAGCACAAATAAAAAACACCAAGCACACCAATTTTTTAGCTAGCATACTAACGATTCTTTTGATTTTGGGGGGCAAAGATCAGTAAAATAACGCTATAGTGACTCGATGAATGATTGAATGAATAACTGAATAGGTTGAATCTACGAAAACTTCTGGTTTATTTCTTTCTTACGGTAGTTACGAAAAATTATCGCGAATATTCCACTCATATGGTAAAAATTCCATATGAAGCAGGATTTTTTCGGAGATAACTTCCCTGCAGGGCCGATAATTTCCCTGTTAAATCCGTATCTAAGTAACATCTAAGTAACAATTGTTATTATTGTTATAATTTTAATTTAAAATATCATAACAATGTCACGTTTTGAAAACGATTCTTCAAGTTTAATCCATGAGAAAAGTGACTGCAAATGAACCAGAAAGTGTAATTAAACTCCATGTAATGTTATTTAAATAATATGAATTTCGCAATAATACAGCTCTAAGTCGTCTAATTGAGAAATATTCTATTGAATTACACTCGTTCATCAAAAATGAACCTAAACATTTCTCATTCAAGCATTTTGTCGATAATACTGGTCTGCGAGATTTTTGAGGTCATATGTTTGTTGGGTTATTTGTTACCATTATCGCCTGATGAATTCAAAAAAACATGCAATTTTGCTCGGTTAGGTCAATTTTTTATTCCATCGTAAAAAATTATTATTAATTTATTACTATCAAAATTTAAGGGAAATATTGCAATTACTGGCAACGCCGCGCCAGCAATGTACTATGCGCAAGTACTTTATCCTCTCGGTGCAAACAAGTCTGTGCCAGGCTAGGGACAGTGCAGACCGTGCCATCTATAGAGCCTGTCGAGTAACTAAAATCGGTAGATGATTCCAAAAAATTAACGAAAACTGTAACGTCGTTAGTAATCAAATTTTATTGATTTTTATAACTGCGTATGCGCGATGTCATATTGCTTGTCCCCATAGGTTATCTGTTATTTCTTAGATCATGAGGTTATTATCAGGTTACGGTATTTTGGTGTATTTTTTAATTGTTATAGTGTAATATTCATCTGTTGTTTCGTTGCTTTATTGTTATTAATTAAAAAGACAATGTCAAAGTATATTCTGAAGGAGTCTAATAAGCGATGTACTCGGTAAGTTTTATTAAAAAAAATTTAGCATTTTTTCTTTCACAATTAACAACCATTATCTTTATTTTCATAAAACACAGAATTTTAGAGATCATGGTTGTTTTTACATTAGCTAAACTGTAAATTGCTCCATTAATAAAGTAAATATTTCTTTTTACAGTTTTGTTCCTCCAACCCAGTAAGATAGAATTATTATGGCTGAAAAGCAGTGATAATAAATCATTGAATTTGTCGACGACGAAACGATGGAGGATATGATCTCTTCATTTTCAAAAAACGGTGTTTCTTCAGATTTGAGAAAAACGAAGAGAGGTTATTAAGACAGTTTGATTTGCCTTCCCATATGAGTGGAAATTAACGAAAATTGATGGTAAGTTTTATTGTATTCAATATAGCATGCTATTATTTTGGACATTTTAAAATGTAAATTGAGTGAATGAAAAGACGAGTAAAGAGTTTGTAATTTTATTAAAATTCCAGCTAAGCGCTTTCAGCCATTAGGCCATTCTGAAAGCTCTCGTCAAGAAAAAAACAAACAGAAGGTGTCAAAAAACATCAAACCCTGTAACTGCTACAAACAATGAAATAAAATGTTTGATGTTACTTTGTTGGATGTTACTTCATTATTTAAAAAAAATTGTGGAAATTACTCTATAAACAGAGTGTACAATTGTAATTCACATAACCAAACGTCAAATTTGAAATTATCAACTAAATGATATGTGTGTACACCCTCTTTATAGAGTAATTTTAACAAATTTTACTTAAATAATGAGGTAACGTCAAACATTTTATTTCATTGTGTGTACATTGTATCTGTTGTATGTTTTTCTCTTGTCAACAGCTTTGAGAATGACCTAATGGCTGACAACGCTTGGCTGTAATTTTCACACTCAGTACTCGTCTTCTCATACACTCAATTTATATCTAGTGTGTACACCATACTCAGACAATTCCATTTTAAAATGTAGCCATTGAAGAAATAATAATCTGGCTTTCATTTTATGTTATAGCAATTCCCTCCACAAGCTATGGGATGGAAGGTACTAACCCCTTGTCGATTTTAATATATAGCCCATGGTATGACAATTTATGGGAAATGAAAGTGAGTAGCAACTTTTGTTGAGGCCTTACGTCTAAGTATTTGGTCTAGCGGTAACCAAAAATCCAAAATATCCAATAAAGACAAAAAATAAATAAATCAAAAAATAGATAAAAACCAAAAAAAATCAAGAATTCGTAAATAAATTGAAAGCTCCAAAAAAAGGAATTAAAACAAATCGAAAAAATTTAAACATTCAAACATTTTTTGATATTTTTTTTGGCTTAGTACAAAAACATGTGTAAACTTATTATTTCAATAGTAAGCGAATTTTGTTTTATTTTGTTGACATAAATTTTCAAACATATTTGTGTGTTTACTTATTTATTGTTGTTATTTTGTGTGTTCACTTGTGGAACCTCAACCAGAACCGAGAAAGGACTTCCACGAGACGATGGAATTTTCAAGAGCTCTTAAGAAACATTTGCTGCAGAGTAACTTCAACTGCCTTATTCGATTGTTTCATAAGAACGGAATGCTTTTAAATGTAGAAATATACAAATATGCAATAAACTAGGTTCAAGCTTGTGATATAAACCTATTTATTACTTCCAGTGAAGAAATAAATATGTGTTTTAAGTGGAAATTAAATGATAGATATATTATTTTAAATGTGCTGTTTAGCACTCTTATATGTAATTACTTGGCACCTTGTATTTACAGAGCTGGGCAGTATTTAACAACTTTTCTTTCAAAAATATTTTAATTACTTTTGTTCTAACATTCACAGTCATTATACTCGAATGTTTTCTTTCACAGAATGTTGCCAAAAATAGTAGTTAACTACTCATTGCTAACACTTTTTTTGATTAAGTTATACTACAGCAGTTTGTCCAGCTCTGTGTGTTTATACGAGTGTAATAATGAACAAATAAATTAATATAAACTTATCATGAATACTTTTCTACTTTTATCTTGATTCAACATCATTTAAAAATCTAATGTTACTCCAATCTAGAATGTATGTATTATTGTTTAATTATTGCATTGTTTTTACATTATAGTTTATTCATTGTCATTCTGTTTTATAAGAAAAGTAGCTTAGTAGGAACTAACGAAAACGAAGACCACTTTATTCAAGTGCTACTTGCAAAATATGTGCTTCCTGCAAATAAAATATAACTATAACACATAACTGAAAACCATCCGCCATTTCATGCTTATCATTTTTGTTTCCACAGATAACTACTGTATGTTTCGTTCATCAATTCCTCTTCTGTTTTCTTCTTTTTTATGTTGCTGTCATGTTTAATATGCGATATTACTGAGAGTTTTATGAACTAACGTCGTACAGACGTAATAAGTACGATGTTAATAAAAATTATTTCGAAAGATGTAAAAGTAACTGCAACATGTGATCATCGTAGAAACATGTTAATTTGTAATATTACAGTAACGTTCTGTATATGACATTAGTGAGAAGTATACAAATTAACACCGTATGAATGTTTCCTATAGGAAGTTACTAAAAAGAAGTTCATAGGATGTGTATGTAACTACGAATTCAAGTATTACTGTGTACATCAAAAATATGTTTTATCTACATGACATAGATGTTAATCTGTACACTCACAAGTGCTGTTTAGCACTCTTATATGTAATTACTTGGCACCTTGTATTTACAGAGCTGGGCAGTATTTAACAACTTTTCCTTTAAAAATATTTTAATTACTTTTGATCTAACATTCACAGTCATCATACTCAAATGTTTTCTTCCACAGAAAGTTGCCAAAAATAGTAGTTAACTACTCATTGCTAACACTTTTTTTGATTAAGTTATACTACACCAGTTTGTCCAGCTCTGTGTGTTTATACGAGTGTATTATTAAATAAATAAATCAATATAAACTTATCATGGATAATTTTCTACTTTTATCTCGATTTAACATCATCTAAAAATCTAATGTTACTGCAATCTAGAATGTATGTATTATTGTTTAATTATTGCATTGTTTTCACATTATAGTTTATTCATTGTCATTCTGTTTTATAAGAAAAGTAATTTGTGAAAGGAATTACTTGTTGTGTATTTTTATACCAAAATAAGTAAATTGTTTATATGATTACTGTTTTATTTTTTCCAATTTAATTCACAATTTATGGTCCATCATTCGATATTGGATTTAATTTAACTCAACATCTGTTGAGTTGAATTGAATGAAATGTTAAATGATGGACCATAAATGGTTATTTTGAAATAAAATAATTAAAATACAGTAAATTTGAATATACCGCCAAAACCTAAAATTACAGAAATCTTTACAAAATCAATCAATTGTTTAGTCGACAGGCTCTTAAGATGGCGCCACAATCAGTGTCTCATCTATCTGTGGGTTATCTGTGATCTGGGCCACAGATAACCCACAGATAGATGCGACACTGATTGTGGCGCAATCTAAATAGCCTGTCGACTAAACAATTGAGAGATGTTGAAAAGATTTCTGTAATTTTTGGTTTTGGCGGTATATTCAAATCTACTGTATTTTAATAATTTTATTTCAAAATAGCAATTCATAGTCCTTCATTTGACATTTCATTCAATTTAACTCCATTAACTCAATAATGATTAGATGTTGAGTTAAATTAAATGAAAAATCAAATGATGGACCATAAATGGTTAAAATGGAAAAAATAAAGCAATAATCATCATCAGTTTATTTATTTTGGTATAAAAATACAAAACAAATAATTTCTTCCACAAACTACTTTTCTTAACAAACAGAATATATGAAGTTAAAACAATGAAATAATTTGAGTAACATACATTCTAGATTGGAGTATCATTAGATTTTTAAATGATGTTGAATCAAGATAAGTTTATATTAATTTATTTATTTATTATCATACTCCTATAAACACACAGAGCTGGACAAACTAGTGGAGTATACCCGCTAATTAATTAATCAAAAAAAGTGTTAGCAATGAGTAGTTAACTAATATTTTTGGCAACTTTCTGTGAAAGAAAATATTGAGGTATAAATATTCTGACTGTTAGAACAAAAGTGAATAAAATATTTTCAATGGAAACGTAGTTAACTACTGCCAGGCTCTGTAAATACAAGTTACTAAGTAATAACATATAAGAGTGGTAAACAGCACTTATGACTGTACAAAAATACCTTTCATTTAAAAAAAAATGAAGGATATCGGCCGGATAGCACCACCAGACGGAACTTCAGTTTTCATATTTTTTTTTAATATATAAGATTCCAATCAAATATAAACTGAAACCAATACACGACAGTAGCTTCACATTCATATAAAACAATTTCACAGAAATGTTTAATATATTCAAATCTATCGTCAGGTATAGGTTACCTAATACTGATATTGGAATAATTCACAAGCATACTTTTTTAACGAGTCTTTCACTGCTTTCAATTGTAGCATTTACAATACACTTTCAAGAGAAGCACTCCGTGAATTAATTGACAAAATCACAAATAAACGGTAGAATGAGAATATAATGTGTAGTTGCTTGAATCAACAGAAGAGCTTAAATTCAAAAATTTAATTTGATACTTAACAATGTTAGAATCCACAAAAAGTGAAAATGCCATCGAATACTCATTGAGATATTGTTGATTTTTTTATTAGTACGTACCATAGCAGTTTTCCCAGAAATATTGGTTTTTATTAGGGGTGTGATAACCGAGAATCACAACAAAATTCTTCTCTGTCAGCTGCTACCTGGAGTTAGTAATTTACCAAAGGTCAATGTATCGTCTAGGAATGCACAATTAATTTTGTGGGTTTTTTATATGCACCAGACGTACATCCTGTCTTGCAGGAGGTCCTGAGAGGCGTGTTCTATCTGCTGGAACTCGTTTATTCTCTGGTCGTCTACACAATAGATATAATATATTAAGTGGGTGCTGTTTTCATAATTTAATTATATGTATACATTGTTTAGCTTGATGCATTCGAAATGTAATTATGTACACGTTTAATCGAATAATTTTTATATAACCATTTAAAGTATATTTTTATAATTCACGTATAAAAGAGACTTCATTATAATATTGTTTACAGTGTCACAATGAAGCTTTTTTAACACTGTTTTAGTAATTTTTAGTGTACAGTTGGTTATTGTATTCAGTTATATTTTTATTTGACATTTGACTTTAACCTTGACACACACATTATAAATAAAATGGCCTAGCGTTGTTCTAGCTGGCAAATTATTATATTAAATGTTTTTAAAGGTAAATTAGAATGATTTATATATTGAAAATATTAATGAATAAAGTACGCTAACGTTTATTTATCAATGAATTGTCAATTGTTTATGTTTATATTGTATATGATCAATATATGGGTATACATAACGTTCAATTTTTGGGATAAATTACCAGATAGCTATGTGAAGATGTATTACAGAAATAATTGTGTTCATGATATAATATAAATAGATCGCAAGAGCATATACGAAGAAGCTCTTATTTAAACAAATAATCATCCTCTGCTCAAACGAAAGTTTGTTCACAATTTACACAGTTATTCGGTCATAATATGTCAAAATTTAAACTACACCTAGTTTAAAAACAGGGATTATATGTAATTATATTTTATTTAGAAAATTAAATAAAAGCGAATTATGATAAATATTGTGTAAAACTTGTTTCACAATGACTTTCTGTAGAATTTGTGCAGACTTCACTCGTACTACAAAACGAGTCATTGTGACACTTGTTTTACAAACAACTATTAGCAAATGAAATCGATATATTTTAGTACGATTCTAAAATACTGCGAAATTTTTGATGTATAGTATCACTAATTCAGCTAAATATTCTTGAAATGGATATGTTATCACTATGGTTCACCCCCGTAATACTGGGTAATAAACGACCAAAAAAATAAACAAAATTGAAGCTTATAAGGAAATGATAAGAATAAATCTTGATTTATCAATGCTTGTACATCAGTCAATGAGATACATCAGATAGATGATAATTTTTTGCCCGCTGGGTATAACATTGAAAACATTTGAGGTTTAATAATTGAAAAGTTTTAAAATTTCAAATGAAATTGTTTTGAAGTCATTAGCCTAATAATTAACAGAGTAAAATTTGTTATTGAATCATTCGAAAAAAAACGGTATGAAATCTTTTTAAATGACGCTAACTGTCTCTAAATAATTCCACAACATAATGAAAGAATAATAAAAATTCAAAAAAATTAATAATTGTTTGGATATTACTAAATATCATCGTCATAATGACAGAAGTTACATGTCATTTGATGCCTACCTGATGTTTAAAATTATTTTTGGCAAGATCAAGAAGTGACCTACCTTGTGATTGACTTAATATATGTGAATAGAAAAAAGAAGAAGATATGATATTACAAATATTAGAGCTTAGATATTATTAGCCCTGGGATATCTCAATTTATTAAACATCAGCTAGGCATGACATGAAATGTAACTTCTGTCATTCTAATGATAATATTTAGTAATATCGTAACAATTGGCAATTTTTTAGAATTTCTATAAATTTTTCATTATATTATAGAATTATTTAGAAACATTTAAAGAAGTTAATATGAGTAGATTCCACACAGTAAGGGTAAATACAGTATATTTGATATGAAGACTAATTCATTTACCACGAATTTTTAAATTGAAGCTGATCCTTCTACAATATACTTTATTCAGGTAATTACTCCATACTTTTTGTTAAATGCGTTCAGGAAATACTAATTTTTGAAAATATTAAGTTTTCAAATTTCAAAAAATATGTTATTTTTGAAAATTTCTCAGAAAATGATAGGGGTACAAAAAATGGTAGATTAATAAAAGTTTCTGTAGAATTAAAATTAACAAATGTAACTGCGAAGTTTGCAGTTAAGAGCGAGAAACGTGTTTCTAAAGTCCATTAATCTGAAAAATTCCAAAAACGAAAGGTCATAAAATATTCTATTTTGCAGGAGTAACTGTTGAAATTTCCTGTAAATTCATTTTTCGATCGATAGGGCTATAAAATTAAGGAAGGTATCGTTAAAAAACCAACGGCATCTTCCGATACATTTTTCGGAGCATTAGGTACAAAGCTGCTATACTCTATACCAATATCTTTTATCGTTCAGTGAATGTATCCTATATAGTAATTCCAATATCAGTGTGAAGAGACATTTTCATCCCATTTAGCGCAAATGTCGCTCAATGGCGTTCAAATATGTTTTATAAAATAGAATATTGTGAAATAATTATTTTCCTACAAAGTATATATATATATATATATATATATATATATATATATATATATATATATATATATATATATATATATATATATATTTATATATATATATATATATTATACTGGTTTAAAATGAGCACCTTGAATCTATTTTTTGGAATGCATTGACGTTGTGACGGAACTAATAAGGCTGCTGATACTCGGATTTATGTTTAGAATAAAATTTATACTGTCCGTAATATTATTTGGCTTATCGATATATTTCAGACCAACTTCAATCATAATGTTGGATGGAGAAATTGATTTGATACCATTTAGTTACTTAGTTTTGTATCCGAATGATAGTGTCTTTTCATTTTTGGGTTATGTGTAGTTCAGCCATTACAAACTTAATAGAATTATAAAAAATACTTGCTTTCAATTTTTAACAATTTCTATTTAAAATGATTATCAACGTGAAGTACTGAAAAATATACAAATACTTGGTAAATGTACAAGATGACCTTACTAGTGTTTTAAAGTGACATTAAGTTGAGAATTCTATAATATGTAATGTCAAAAGTTTAGGAACTGTCACATAGGAGAGAATTGTTTGGTTATATATCACAGTGACATAGATGTCAAAAAAGTCTATGGAAATGAATAATGCAACAAATCGAAAGAGGAGCAGAAATCACAGAACTTTATATTTATTGTGTCAGGAAATATATGAATTTTGTTGTTGAGTAAATAAAGCTATTATTTAGGAATTAGAAAATAGGAATAGAGGATAGTTTATGTAAAAGAATAACAATAATTTGGTAGAAATAACATTTTGAAAGGACACTGAAACGTTCACTTAGCAGTTAACATTTCTAATAGAGTTTTAAATAAATAATTCAGCGATGCATGTTAAATTTATTGGTGGAATAGACCACACGTCCTTCCTTGCCAATGTTTTAAACAACTATTTAAATGTTGGTGGAATAAACTGTATAGATATCTCACAGAAAAAAATCCTGAATAGAAATTCGGAATGCGGCACTATACGAGAGATTGTAATAGAGAATGGTAGTCGCAGAAATCCTGATAAAAGTTTTAAATATTCTGTATATTTATTAAAAAAACTTGTTCTAAGAACAAATTCGCAGGGATTACTGGTAGGTTTTATTTTTTTTGTGTAATATTTTCTTAAATTGATAAAGGTTTTTGTCCAGGACAAATCATTAAACTAGATTGTATATCTGTAAAAAAATGATAAGTACAGTTTCATATATGTCACTGGACAGATATCTAAATATCGTGTTAATTAAAAAAAAGGTCTATCTGTAACACACTTGGTGTTCTTGTAGCGATACCGCCTGGAATAATTTAACTATTCCGGTAAATTTAACTAAAATCACCCGACGGAAGAACTAAGGTGAAGATTTGTCGGCAATTTGTATTGACTCACAAGAAATGGTGTTTCCATAAGAGCCAATTCATGATCTAGATACTCAACTATGTATTATACTGAGAATTATTTAATCTAGGAAGATTTTATGGAGAATCGACTTCGACTTGATACTTCAAGATAAGTAAAATTATATTGTATGGCTTCACCATTCATATTTGTACAGCTTGTCTTAGTTTTTATTTATACTTTCTTTTTCTTCTCACATACACACTTTTACTAACCTATTATTGTCAAACTATGTAACACGTTTAAATATTTTTTCATTCATTATATTCATACATATTAGTAGTCTGTTGTTTCATTTATTATACAGAAAGACCTGTGAAATAGCCTTCAGTACATTTTTTTTGCTTAAGTATTGTCTAAAAACTAGCAGAGCACAGCAGGTAAGAGTTGACTGATTAAGAAGGTTGATTTTTTCTAATTTTGTTTAGGAACAAAGTTAGTGGCGCCCTTACTATTGATGTAACCTTACTGTTTTTTAGTTTTTCTCTCTCTCTCTTTCTCTTTCTTTTTCACATTTTCTTTCTTTAATTAAACTTCTTTCAGATAACAGAGCCCTGAGAACTGGCTCCGTTATCTCCAATCTCTTTGTCAGTTTGGATAGAACCTACTCTCTTTCAATACTTTCAATTATTTAAATAATTTTTACCCTGAGAGTAAGAGGTTTTTGTTTCATTGGCGCTCCAACGTGTATTAACTCTTACATGTTGTTATCTGCTATTTCTTTTTGGTAAAAAATTTTAATACTTGAAAATTTTTTTTTCCTGCTATTAGGGGGGAAATATCTTTGATATAATGTTCACTGTTTAACTTTTAATTATATTTTATGCTTTCTGCTTTTATAAAACAGGTCCTGTGTAATAAATATATACATCTTTTTCGTTGTTTGAAATATTATATGATATATGTTATATTATATTTATAACTGGTGTGAAGCTTAACGATTCATATATTACTCAGTTTTTATATCAATTCATTTGTTACCTTTCAGTGACCTTCAAATTGTAAATTAATGTTGTTGAGTATCTGTTTCAAAATTTTTTTTCTATCATTAGAGTATAAAATTTTAACTTAACTTTAATTACCAAGAGAACTGTATTGAATTTAATTACAAAAATGTCTTTGCCTTATAAATTGAAGGTCGAATATTTATTATCTCATGAGCTGGAACACGAATTGGCATATAGAAATGTTGAAGTATTACCGACAGTAGCGGAGCGTAGAAAATTGTTGAGGGGTATTTTAGCTCAAGAAGCATCCGGTCGCAGTTCTATTTTATATGAGAATAGTCAATTGAATTTTGATAGTGAAGTAAACGGTATAGAGTTAACTTTATCTGATTTGAGCAGAAAAATTTCAGAATTTGTAGGATCAGATAGGGACAATGAATATCTCAGATTAACATGTAGATTAGCTCATGCAAATAATCGGGTGTCTCGTTTGTCATGTAATAATGATGAGGAAGAATTAAAGAAAAAACAGTTTGCTACTCAGATTTTGTTGTTAGAGGGTGAACTTGATGGTAGATTACCGGGCACTATTCAGGCTCAATCAACTCCTGTGGGTCAGAACCAAAGCTTTACTTTCTCTAAGCCAGTACCTATATATAAATGGGGAATACATTTCTCAGGAATTGCAGAAAATGAATCTTTGGCAGGATTTTTAGAACGTGTAGAGTGTTTAAAGATTTCTCGAGGGGTAACAGATAACGAATTATTTTCTAGCGCTGCAGATCTCTTCACTGATCAGGCATTTTATTGGTATTTAAATAATAGAAGTCAATTTCAAAATTGGTCAGAGTTAGTTTCTAAATTAAAGTCAGATTTTCTCCCATATAATTATCAGGAAAATTTATTGGATGAAATTAAAAATAGAAAACAAAATATTAATGAAAAAGTTACGTTATATATAAATTCTATGTGTAGTCTATTTAATCGATTAGAAATAAAACAGGATGAATCATCAAAAATTAGAATCATTAAGAGAAATTTGCTTTCTAACTATGTTCAACCGCTAGCTTTATTAGATATTACCAGTATCGAAGAGTTAACCGATAAATGTAAAAAGTTGGAAGAATCTTTTACCTACTCACAGGATTCTCAGAATTCAAGTATTAGTTCGAGCAAACCTAAAATATATCTAGAACCACAGTTAAATAATACTTTTACCTCATCTTATCGGTCTAGGAATCATAATAATTCTAGACATCTATCTACAGTATCTACAGTAAATTCACATAAAGTTTGCTGGAATTGTGGTGAACAGAATCATTTTTATCCGCAATGTAAATACGCATTAAAAGTATTCTGTTATGGATGTGGAAATACTGGATTTATAAAATCTAAATGTCCAAATTGTTCAAAAAACAAACCAAGCGGTCAGGTCAATGCTTTGGTGACACCTACCGCTCCTCAAAATCCTTCAGGATCCACACATCCAAAGCAAAAAAATTCAAAAAAACAATCAAAGTCAAGAACAGTTTCCGAAATAACGCCTTCAACCAGCAACCAATAAGTGAAATTTATTCCTTACCTAATCTATCTAAAAATTCAAATAAAAATAACTTATCTTATTTCAATAAAAATGATTGGTTAGCTTGGTTAAATATAGTAAGATCGTTTTACAAACCAAGCAAAGTAAATAAATTTCAGAATTCTATAAATACTCAATTATCTAGTAATTACTTTTTAGACTTGTTATATCGAAAAGATAATGATAACAGGCCTTATGTGGATATTATTATTTTTGGGAAGACATTCTCTTGTTTGATTGATACAGGAAGTAATCTGAGTGTTTTGGGTTCTCTAGGTCTTGAGTTTCTTAAGAATTTATCTATACCTATTTCTATTACCGAACAGTTTCAAGTTTCGACTGCTGATGGTACATACCATGATGTTGGTGGTTTTGTAGAAACTTATGTCACAGTGGATAAGTTATCTCGAATTTTAAAATTATATCTTTTACCTTCAGTTACTCAAACAGTTATCTTAGGAATGGATTTTTTAAAGACATTCAATATTAAAATAGATTTTTCTAAATTTACTATGAATTTAAATGCCTTATCTTTAAATGTCATCAATACTGTAAAGGACGTCACAACTTTAACAAATGATGAAAAAATTAAACTTGATGTTGTTATCGAAAAATTTAAAAGCATTAGCCCTAAGGATAAAATTGGTAGGACACATATCTTAGAGCATTTTATCGACACAGGAAATTCTCCTCCATTTAAAATAAAACAGTATCCATTGCCTCAAGCTATGGAAGTTCATGTGAATAATGAGATAGATACATTATTAAAATTAGGGGTTATTGAACCAAGTACATCTCCTTATTGTTCTCCTATCTGTTTAACTCATAAACCTGATGGTAGTATAAGGTTACTTCTTGATGCTAGATTTTTAAACAAGCAAACTAAAGCAGATTCGTATATGATTCCAAATATCGAGGTAATTCTTAGTCAACTAAGGGATACGCGATATATTTCTAGTATCGATTTAAAACATGCTTTCTATCAAATACCTTTAGAAAAGTCGTCTCGTCCAAAAACAGCTTTCGCAATACGTTCTAGAGGACTATTTCAATTTACAAGTACACCATTTGGTTTAATCTCAAGTCCAGCTACCATGTCACGATTAATGGATATGGTAATAGGTCCATCTTTAGAACCATATTGTTTTTATTATCTTGATGATATAATTGTTTGTACATCACAGTTTGATAAACATGTTGAAATTTTGTCTAAAGTTTATGAGAAATTAAAAGAGGCTAATTTAACGGTAAATATTGATAAATGTCATTTTTGTCGTCCTTCTCTTCGCTATTTAGGTTATACCTTGGATGAAAACGGGTTAAGTATTGACGGTGAAAAAACTAAAGCTATTACTAACTATCCTGTACCGAGGACAACTACAGAGGTGCGTAGATTTTTAGGTGTTGTTTCATATTATCGTCGTTTTTTAAATAATTTTTCTACTTTATCTGCTCCCATTTCTGATCTTTTATCGAATAGAAAAAAAATCAACCAATAAGTTGGACACCGGAAGCTCAAAAAGCTTTCGATGATATAAAAACTGTCTTAACTACCGCTCCTGTACTTTGTAGTCCTGATTTTGACAAATCATTTTATCTAATGTGTGATGCAAGTGATGTAGGTATTGGAAGTGTGCTTTTTCAGTTAGAAGATGGGTTGGAACATCCAGTAGCTTATTATAGTAAAAAATTGAATAAATGTCAAAAGAAATACACAACTACTGAAAAAGAGGCCCTTGCAGTCCTATTATCTATTGATCATTTTCGTTATTATCTTCTGGGACGACATTTTACTGTCATCACCGATCACTCTTCTCTTGTTTGGTTAAATAACATGAAGAAACCATCACCACGATTAGCTAGGTGGATTCTACAACTTTCACAATACAATTTTTCGATAGTCCATCGTAGAGCAACGGGTACCGTACCTGCAGATTTTCTATCAAGGGTGCCGGAAATAAATGTATTAGATTTATCTTTACTAAAACCTGATAATTGGTATAAAATTATGATAAATAAGGTTCAATCCGATCCGGATAGTTATCCTAATTTCAAGGTGGAAAATAATATTCTATATGAGCATGTCTTTAACAAGTATGCCAATATTTGCAATTTAACTGACTGGAAAATTGTAGTTCCAACGGAAAACAGACTTGATTTGTTATCTAAATTTCATGATGATCCTACTGCAGCTCATTTCGGTGTTTTTAAAACATTAGAAAGAATTTCTGAGTTATATTATTGGCCCAAAATGAGACAGAGTGTACAAAAATATGTGAGCCGCTGTAAAGTTTGTGCTGCCTGTAAGCCCACAAATTTGCCACAAGCTGGTCTCATGGGTAAATATCGTAACATAGGGTTTTCTTTCCAGTTAATTTCCTGTGATTTAATAGGCCCATATCCTAGATCTCGCCAGGGAAATACGTGTGCATTGGTCATTGTTGATTTCTTCTCTAAATTTGTTTTAATTCAACCCTTAAAACAAGCTACCTCTTCTGCGATTGTGAAATTTATTGAAAATAATGTTTTTCTAATTTTTGGAGTTCCTCAAATAGTAGCTGTAGACAATGGTAAACAGTTCACTAGTCAGTTGTTTAAAAGTTTGATGTCTAAGTACAATGTCCAAAGTATTTGGTACACTGCAAATTACACTCCTCAAGCCAATCATACTGAGCGTGTGAATAAATCTATTGTCACTGAAATACGTTCATATTGTTTTTCTGATCATAGAACTTGGGATGTAGAATTACAGAAAATAGCTCAGGCAATTCGTTTGTCTAAACATGAAGTCACAGAATTTCCACCATCTTTTCTTGTGTTTGCTAGAAACGTACCTGTATCAGGGTCATTCTTCGGGAATATTGCAGAAAATGCAAATAATCAGCCTGCAATTGCTGATAAAATACACCGTTTACAGGATACTCAAGAAATGCCAAAAATTTTCGAAGATGTTAGAAAAAAATTACACAAGGCTTACATAAAATCGAGTAACCGTTATAATCTTCGTAAGCGCGATATTAAATTTCATGTAGGTGATCATGTTTGGAAAAATAATTATCAGAAATCTGATAAAGCTCAATTTATTTCTGCAAAATTTATGCCTAAATATATACATTGTACTGTTAACCGTGTTATATCTCCCTTGATTTATGAACTTAAAGATAGTAATGGCAAAAATATAGGACGATGGCATATTAAAGATCTAAAAGAATATAACTTATCTACTGATGAATCAAGTGACTCTACCGATGATGAAAATAATCCTGACTCAGTATCTTCGGATAGTGAATGAACATTTGTTAGATGAACACATTTTTACCTTATCTGCAAAAGTAATTTTACTGTAGATTTTTCTGTGTTGTGCAGAGAGTTAAAAATAATCTCTTGGCTAAATTAATTTGTTGGTAACCTAGGTTTATCTTGTAGATTATATTTTTGAAATTAGAAAGTATTAAGAAATTAATATTATTTTTGTTTACTGAATTAGAGTTATGTGATGTTGGAACGGTAATTAGTATCACTAAAATTTGAATGTTCCATATTATATTTCTAATTTGTAGACTTATCTTTTCAGTCGAAATGTGTAGTTACACATACTGAAAAATATTATCTTATCTTACCGTTTTCAGTTGAATTGTGTCAAATGACACAAACTGAAAAAAATTTATCCTACCTAGGGTTTTTGTGTGTTAGAGAGAATGACACACAGAGCTTTATCTTTACCTTATTTTATCTCGTGTCGAAAATTTATCTTTACCTTATCTTATCTTGTGTCGCAGCAGACATAAATCGTGCGTCTTCTGTACATTTAAATATTGTCCCACCAGACATTTATTGTATAGCATTTTAGCTTGCTATAATAGTTATAGCAAATTTGACTCTTACCTCTTTTGGCACAGCAACACAGAAATGATCTATCTATGTTACTTAATAGTTGGTTTAATTTTATCTTAAAATTTTTATCTTTATCTTTTCTAGTTAGATTCCCAATAAATCCAGTTCATTGTTAGGAATTTAATTTTCAGTGTTCTTAAACGCTTATCTCTATCTAACAAATAGTTATTTTCACTATTCAAAAATATCTATAATTATCTTGATATATCTTACCGTAGAAATTAAAATTTCTATCTGTCAAGAAAACATATTTTCTTTGTCTTATAGTAAGGGAATTTGAGAGGATAGAACAAATAAGTTTGGAGTTTATTGCCTCACCTTAAGAATATGACATATGGTTGTTAAATATGTTAGTGCTGGAATAATCGTCCATTCCTTTGTGACAGTATTTGTATTTCCTCTAATTTACTTTCTCTCTGTTTGCTATTTAGGATTCTTATGAATTCTTATTATTATCTACATAGAAACATCAAAATATCTTTTTGATATTTCTTTACCTGACTATGACTCATATACACTAGATTATAATATTAATCTAGGCATTAAAAACACAATATCTTTACCTTAATGATTCACAATATCGAAAAGTAGATACGAATAAGTTTGGAGTTGGTTACCTCACCATTAGATAATGACTTGTTGTTGTTAAATATGTTAGTGCAGGAATCATCGTCCATTCCCTTGTGACAGTATTTGTATTTTCTTTAAAGTTTACTTCTTCCCTCTTGTGAATATTGCGAAGTGTTTTTGATGTTCCTTTACCTGATTGTGACGTCTATATTCTCAATGAGAATAGTAAGTTTTTTATTTTTTTCTTTCTTTTCATTAGTTATAGGATACGGCAATTAGTTATGAGTTTTATCGACCTATTTATCTGAGCCATATTATGTTATTCTTTTCTCTTCCTATTATCATTTTATTTTAACTTTTATTTTTGATTTAAAGAATTTATCTGGGGTAGTATTCTTGTGAGTTTATTCTCACCAGTGTTGCTTGCAGTTCGGTCTACGGATAACGAGGGGCAACCCTGAAATATCACTCCTGGGCAAATGTCTTTTCCTATATTCCTTACCTTCAGAACAAATATGCACTCAGTGAATAAGGTTCGTGACAAATACCTAACTTGTCTTTCATATAATGGGTGGTTAATGTTGGACCATCTTAATAAATTTCCAACTTTTAATCTTTTTCTATATCTTTTTATGTTTCTTCCCGACTTTGTCTTTTTGGTATCATTTAATAACCCTTCAGGTTATTATTTTAGCGTTGATGATATGCTAGAATATCATTGAGTGTGCAGTACTCTGAACTGGACGTTGTGTAGTGTCTTCGTTCGAGCTACATTGCGGTGTGGGGTGTTTGAAGTTGTTATGGGGCAATGTGAAAGCAGTTGAATCGGAATACGAGGCTCTCTTTGCTGCTAAGTTTGCGCAATTTCGGTCTTGTGTGATCACTTACAACTTGGCACACCTTCTGTTTCTAGATTGAGCCATGGGGATTCTCAGCATCTGACCTGACGGTGGATATCGGATGCAGACAGTGCAGAACATGTATGAGGGTGTGTTTTTTATCTTTCATTTCTTTTTGTCTAAAATTTTCTTTTGTTATGCTGTATTTTAAGGGTTTGAGTAAGTTCAGTTACTAAACGGGTAGACTGTTCCCTTGTATCAGTACTTAAGTCCCTGAAAATGTATATCTGGGTTTTTGGTTTTCCTAATGTAAATTTTTTTCGTATTCGATTTAGGGTTCTATGTTGATAAGTAAGAGCAGTTACTAATTGGGTAGACTGTCCCTTTGAATAAGTGCTTAATAACACAGAAGCTTAAAGTTTATGTTAGTCTCAATATGGGGATGAACTTTATTGGGGGTGTATAAATATGTACAAAATATGTATGTATATATATATATATATATATATATATATATATATATATAATATTGACTGCATCAATGTTTTTTTAAAAAATAATAAGGATTTTCCTTTTTACTCATATGTGATTCTCATATTTTAAAGTTTCTATTTTAAATTTTCTTCCCTCGTTTTTTTTGGTCTCAATAGTTTAATTATATAACAAAAAATTTTTTTTTGAAAATTTTTTTTCTTGGCTGTTAGGGGTATGAAACGTTCACTTAGCAGTTAACATTTCTAATAGAGTTTTAAATAAATAATTCAGCGATGCATGTTAAATTTATTAGTGGAATAGACCACACGTCCTTCCTTGCCAATGTTTTAAACAACTATTTAAATGTTGGTGGAATAAACTGTATAGATATCTCACAGAAAAAAATCCTGAATAGAAATTCGGAATGCGGCACTATACGAGAGATTGTAATAGAGAATGGTAGTCGCAGAAATCCTGATAAAAGTTTTAAATATTCTGTATATTTATTAAAAAAACTTGTTCTAAGAACAAATTCGCAGGGATTACTGGTAGGTTTTATTTTTTTTGTGTAATATTTTCTTAAATTGATAAAGGTTTTTGTCCAGGACAAATCATTAAACTAGATTGTATATCTGTAAAAAAATGATAAGTACAGTTTCATATATGTCACTGGACAGATATCTAAATATCGAATTAAAAAAAAGGTCTATCTGTAACACACTTGGTGTTCTTGTAGCGATACCGCCTGGAATAATTTAACTATTCCGGTAAATTTAACTAAAATCACCCGACGGAAGAACTAAGGTGAAGATTTGTCGGCAATTTGTATTGACTCACAAGAAATGGTGTTTCCATAAGAGCCAATTCATGATCTAGATACTCAACTATGTATTATACTGAGAATTATTTAATCTAGGAAGATTTTATGGAGAATCGACTTCGACTTGATACTTCAAGATAAGTAAAATTATATTGTATGGCTTCACCATTCATATTTGTACAGCTTGTCTTAGTTTTTATTTATACTTTCTTTTTCTTCTCACATACACACTTTTACTAACCTATTATTGTCAAACTATGTAACACGTTTAAATATTTTTTCATTCATTATATTCATACATATTAGTAGTCTGTTGTTTTATTTATTATACAGAAAGACCTGTGAAATAGCCTTCAGTACATTTTTTTTGCTTAAGTATTGTCTAAAAACTAGCAGAGCACAGCAGGTAAGAGTTGACTGATTAAGGAGGTTGATTTTTTCTAATTTTGTTTAGGAACAAAGTTAGTGGCGCCCTTACTATTGATGTAACCTTACTGTTTTTTAGTTTTTCTCTCTCTCTCTTTCTCTTTCTTTTTCACATTTTCTTTCTTTAATTAAACTTCTTTCAGATAACAGAGCCCTGAGAACTGGCTCCGTTATCTCCAATCTCTTTGTCAGTTTGGATAGAACCTACTCTCTTTCAATACTTTCAATTATTTAAATAATTTTTACCCTGAGAGTAAGAGGTTTTTGTTTCAACACAAACACAATTTAAAAAAAATTTACACTTAAGAATTAGAATCAGCACACATATGATTAGGGCATAGCAACAAAAAACAAGGGGAGTTTGTTGATGAGGAAAATGAAGGAGGTATGACATATGGGAGGAATGATAAGAAATTTTAGATAAAAAACTATCAAAATTGTATAAAAGAGTCCTGAATGAACAGTAGAAGCGGCAAATAAAAATATAGAAGAAGGAATACTATGAAGAAGCTACTTATAAAAATATATAAAATAACAATTATTGGAGTCCCGGCAGTTCTGTATGGTGTGGTTTTGAAAGACAGCACTTCAAGAAGGAGTATTAGTGGGGTTGTGAGGACCAGGTTAGTTTTTTTTGTCTTTGTTGGTACCAACATTCATGTTAAAGATATAAAACAGATCTGATAAAAGTAATTACAAAAACATTAGTACTTACGCATTTCTATTCAACGTTTATAATTCATCACTTTGTTTCTTTGTTCCAATTTAGTACTTGCGTTTTTAAATTTCGACTGCTCAACTTTTATATTAGCATAAGACGTTTCATCACTTTGTTCCTTTGTTGAAATTTATAATACATATTTTCTGACCAATACAAACTAATTCATATTGAATATTATTGAAATAATTGTTTTCTTAAATATCATTTCAACGGATACGAATTGACATCTGTTATTACTGTGAGATCTGGAATCGACTATTCTAATGAGAAATTTTAACCATAGGCGCACCAAATAGTATAAAAAAAATATTAAAAATTGTTTGAATGAATAAAAGATAAAATATTGGAGATAAAGTGTAAAAATAACTGGAACCCAAAAAGTAGATAGAGTATCTCATTCTCTCCGCATAAATAAATACATAAAATTTTTCTTTTCCTTTTATTGAGCTAGCCACACTAAAATTTAATAAATCAAAATAGTAATACAATAATATTGAAAATTCCTCTTATACACACAAGTATTACAATATATATATATATATATATATATATATATATATATATATATATATATATATATATATATATATATTTTACTGGATAGATTTTAGCCCTACATTGTTCTATAGTATCATCATTTATATTTTCATTTTGTATCTTTACATCCCTTTGAATCTCTTCTTTGAAATCCTTTTCTTTCTCCTCCATTTTGTTAATTCTGTTAATCTGTGAATTGTCTATTTCCGTTATTTCTTTAATCTCCTCTCCTCTTATTTCTTGTTTAGTGGATTCTATTTTATTTCCCATGTATGTGTTTGATTTTTCCAAATATCTTCTCAAAATGTCCCAATTTTTCTTCCATCAATTTTATTATCAGTTCCTTAGTTTGTTTAATTTCTTCTTTGTTCTGGTCAATCTTAATATTCATTTCTTGTTTTAATTCTTCCTTGTTTTGGTCCATTTTTCCATTCAAATTTCCTTCTATTCTGTTCATATTTTCATTTTGTTTATCCATTTTTCTATTTATATTTCCTTCCATTCTATTCATATCTTCTTTATTTTGTTTAATCATCATTTGAAGCATACTCATTACATCCATTTCCTCTTTTGATTTTTGTTTGTCCTCTTGTCCTCTTTCTTCTGTTAATGGTACATCTTCTTCTTCCTGACTTTGTTCTGCAATGTCTTCTTCCGAATGTTCTCTCCCCTGTCCCAAGTATTGTACCTGAAAATCTCCTCTACCATTACTACTTTCTTCTCTTTCTTCATCAGACCTACTTTCGACTCCTAACTGCTTTCCGTCCCTTAATGTCATTTTCCGTTCCATTTTAGTATTTGACTATTCTTTCAATACAGTTAAAAATTTGTTTCAATCCTTTTTATTATTATTTACCTTCGTTCGGTGCGTCAATTATTATAATTCGTTTGATATAAAGGTTTTATATTACTTTAACCCCACGTTGCGTGCGTCATTTATTTACTGGATAGATTTTAGCCCTACATTGAGTGCCATTTTTTTTAAACTGGATAGACTTATCCTTTGTAACAAAAAATATACTTAATATTTTATTTAGTTTAGATTTACTTTGAACTTTTTATTATTAGCCCGGTATATAGATAATTTTAAATAAGTGATAAACAATTAATGCTACTTGCATGAGAAATTTCTTATCTCAGGGTATAGTTCAAGTACATAAAAATTAAACGGTTTCATTTTTTTTATATTAGCGCCAAAATCAATAAATTCTTTATATTTTGAAACAAATTTGTTGATCAAAATATATTATTTACTTAATAATTATGAACTGAATACGGTCCTGCCCTGCTTGGAATCAAATCTCTGCACCATTCATAGATGTCAGTTCAAACTTCTACCTATAGAAAATAGATGGAGCGGAAATCACCAGATGAAATGAAAATCTCAACGTACAGTTTTAAATCGTTCTTCAAAAGAAACAAAACGTTGTTTAATGTGATGAAAATAAATACATTACTCTTTTACAAGTGTTCTTGAAAAAATTCAACTATCTAAAATAATGATTCATTCATACAACAGACACATACTCTGGTGAGATATTAATTCTAAGGGTGAATTACAATTATGCAACTTGGTATACAAATGAATTGTAGAAGATGGCGAACTATAAACTTTTTAGCGTCCATGCAACATTAAAGTTCAGTTCTTTACACAAATCGGTAAGTTCGTTTAACTTTTTATGTATTAATAAATTGAATTTAAATACCTTGTTCACTATACTGTTTTTGTTTATTCACCTCAATGATCAGTTCCTTTAATCTATTTTAGGTTCTCTCTCTCTTGGAATAAATCCGTTCTTCCTGTCCATTCCCACCAAATCAGGAATTGACGCTGTATTTCTTCCAACATCAAAACACTTTGGATGAATTCCATGATTCAGTGTTTTCTGAAAGGTATTGTCGAGACATTGCTTCCACAATACAACAATTGACCATTTATGAAAGAAAAGTCACGGTTAGTACCACATAATATATAACAATTCCTTTTTATATTTTGTAGTTATTAATATTCACTTAATTACTTACATTAACGTATATCTCGTAAGTGTAATGTATTTGTTTCTTGAATTCCATAGCCAAAACTGATATTTCTCAAATATTTAAAATAATTTTCTTTACCAAACTAATTTTTCTTCTTCCAAATTTTTGCTACCCCAAAAAGAGACTTCCTAGTGAATAGTGTACATAATCAACAACTTTTTTCATTCAAATTTTTTTATCATTAGCAACGTAATTGTCGCTGATGTGATTCTTTTAAACGTTTATTTACCAATCAAAATTAACTATCAATTTCATCATTGAAAACCTTCACTTCAAACAGTGAATCGTCCCTCCATCATATCAGGACATTCTATTCTAAATTTTTCAATTGCTTAAACCTCATATATTGTTTTCTCCCAACAATATTTCATAAAAATTTTAACTGATATTTGTTAATCTCTAAGTGTGTATGTAAAATAAAAATTCTCAATATTTTTAGATGACAGCTGTTAACTTCAAATATATGTGCAAAATGAATATTCGTTTTGCATATGTCATGCTTTCTGAAATTCATATTATTATACAGCTTCCTATCTAGTTATGTCTAAACAGTTACTCTTTCTTATGTTAATATTTCTTTCAACAAATATTGTTTGGTTTCTTCTGACAAATTCATAAGATTATCTTAATTTCACATAATAAAGAAACATTAGTTTTTTTTTATCATAAACAAAGTTCTGATACTTAATCTTTTGAACAAAAATTGTGTTATTTTGTTTCACATAATTTGTTTCTCGCACCTATTCACAATTTTCCCTACGATTATACGGTCTGTCTTGTGTATGCCTTCTCTATCAAATAGTGTATCATACAGATTGTCTCCATTCAAATGATAAAAAAAATTCAGACTTAAAAAAAATTCTTCTAAATTACAATGCACAATCTTTAATTTTTATTATTTAATATACAGGGTGTTTCACTCTATAATAACATCCCCTAAATTTTGCGTTTATCAAATTTTGATGTTAGGAAAAATTTTATGAACGCAAATTTTACCTTAAACATTTATTATATTCCTTTTCTTTACTTCTTCATTAATTATTGTACTTATATAGATCCTTTATATTGAAGACACCTCTTATTTCATCACTTTCCATATATCTTAAAACATAGCTATTTATCCCGTTCTCATTGTCTATAACATATGGTTCCTCGAAAGGTGGTTTCAATTTCGCACACATTTGTTTATTCCTATCTGATACCCTTAAAGCACGGACGATCACTAAATCCCCTTTTTTAAATAATGTTCTTATTTTTCCCTTTTTTTCCATTCTCCGTAGGTATTCATTTGCATTGTTTTAGGTGTTCTTCTTCATCATTTGAGAAGATCAATATATCATCGATATAATAAAATGCAAAGTCTTCAAATTTATTTAGTATTTGGTGTAATGCTCTAACCAAGGCCGAACAAGCACTTTGTATACCATATGGAGCTACACAGAATCTGTACAACACACCATCAATAGAGAAGCCAGTGTAATCTCTACTATCTTCATCCAAAGGAATCAACCAAAAACTGTGTTTTAAATCAATTTTAGAAAATATTTTCGTATTCGTAATGCGCCCAAAAATTGCTTCCACATTCATCGGAGCCTCGTATTGTGGTACAGTGTATTGATTAATATTTCTTGCATCTAGGCATAATCTTAAATCACCATTTGCTTTCTTTACGACCACAATAGGATTTACATATCTTGTGTTACATCTCTCTATAATACCATCCTTTAACATATTTTGTATCTCTGAATCAACTTCTTTCCTATATTTGTAAGGTATGGGATATGTTCTTATTCTGAAATTTTCTATTCCCTTAAATTCTATCTTATATACATAGTTATTTGCCATTCTCATCTCTTTTTTAACTAATCTTCTATATTTAATTATTAAATTCTTCACTTTCTCTGCATATTCCGTATTTCCACACACTAATTCCAATTCTTCCATTATTTCATCCCTCTCCATATTCCATAACTTCCTATTATCCTCTTCAAATTCCAATTCTTCCATATTTCCACTCCTTTTTATATCCCATAACTTCCTATTATCCTCTCCAATTGCCAATACTTCCATATTTCCAATCCTTTCTATATTCCATAACTTCTTATTATCCTCTTCAATTTCCAATTCTTCTATATTTCCTTCTTCAAATTCAATTCTATCACCATTTAATTCAATCTCCATCTTTTCAAAATCAATTCTTGCTTTATATTTTGTTAATTCATCTATTCCTATAACTATGTCTGATTCTAAATTATCTACTAACAATGATTGCATCTCAACTTCTTTCCCATCCTTTAATTCAATACTTTGTATTATAGATTTGCTAACTTCACACAATTTCTTTCCGTTTGCTCCTATTAATGTAGTTTTCAGTATTTTAACTAGCTTATTTTCATAATTCTCAATATTTTCTTCAATTAGTTTTGTTTTTATTATGGACGCTTCCGAGCCTGTATCTATTAATATTTTGACTAGTTTCCCATTTAATTTTCCTTCAATTTTTATCAATCCCATTGCTCCTTTTAATTCCAAATCTTTCCCAAATTTAATATATTCCCTTGGATGTTCATATGTACAGATGATATTTCTTACATTTGGTATGTGCTCGATCCAAAATTTTGGTCGGGTTCTTTTTCTGTAATAATTTCCGGTTCTACCGATATCACTCTCTCTTCTCTTCTTTGAATATTATTTATCCTTCTTTGTCCTCCATTTCCGTTTCCTCTTTCTTCCTCCCTATAATCTTCTCTTTGTTCTCTAATTTCTTCTCTTTGTCGGTTGTCGTATTGTCCACTTCTGTCATTTTGCTCCCTGTAGTTTTGTTCTCTATAATTGTTATTATTGTTTTTATTATTGTATCTAAAATTTCTGTTATAATTGTTTTGATTGTTAAAATTTCTGTTATAATTATTGTTATTTCCTGGATTGTTATTATAATTATTGTTATTGTTATAATCTCCATTGTTATTATATCTGTTAAAGTAATTATTCCTGTATTTCATCATTATATCTTCAAGTATCCTATTTGCTATCTATGTACAAAATTATATTTACATATGTTTTTTTTTAAATTATTATTTGTTAATTATAAACTTTTTATTTACATGTGGTCTTTATATCCCTTCTTGACCTTTTACAATTCCTTATTCGTCTTCTAGATTACGGTCCAATAATACAGCCTTATTATTCAATTTTATTTTCTTTTCCTAGATTTCGTTTTTTCCTCTTCTCTTATTGTTTGATTCTCTTCTATCTGCTTCCTAAGTTTCTTAAAATTTTCCACTGTGTCTTTTTCAATTTTGTTGTCCCCTATCTCATCAATTTTTACCAATAGATTCATCAAAATTTGCGTTTCCAATTTCTTCATATTATTGTTTCTTCTTTTTATTATTTCATTTTCCATAATACTCTCACTTCCTATCATTTCATTTTTAATTATCCTATTAAAATTTCTTGGATCAATTATCTTTATATTTCTGCCAAGTTTTACTCTCATTTCGAAATTTTCTGCATAAATTATTGTTTCTATATTCTGTCCTATGGTTTGTTCCATTTCTTCCTTAGTTTCTTGTAATATCTTATTCATTTCCTCTAACTTCCAATTAAGTTGTATCCCCCTATTATTATTATTATTTGTCTTACCATATGTCACTATTCGTTTTAATCTATTAACATTTGGGTCTGTTATTTTCCAATAAATCTCTTTTTCATAAATTTTCATGACTTCCTCACTTCCTAGATTCTGTAAATTGCTATCTACAATTTTCTCATTTATTTGTCTTTGTATTTTTACTTCATCAAATTCCATTTTATTACTTAATTTTTGTTCTATAGTATCATCATTTATATTTTCATTTTGTATCTTTACATCCCTTTGAACCTCTTCTTTGAAATCCTTTTCTTTCTCCTCCATTTTGTTAATTCTGTTAATCTGTGAATTGTCTATTTCCGTTATTTCTTTAATCTCCTCTCCTCTTATTTCTTGTTTAGTGGATTCTATTTTATTTTCCATGTATGTGTTTGATTTTCCCAATATCTTCTCAAAATGTCCCAATTTTTCTTCCATCAATTTTATTATCAGTTCCTTAGTTTGTTTAATTTCTTCTTTGTTCTGGTCAATCTTAATATTCATTTCTTGTTTTAATTCTTCCTTGTTTTGGTCCATTTTTCCATTCAAATTTCCTTCTATTCTGTTCATATTTTCATTTTGTTTATCCATTTTTCTATTTATATTTCCTTCCATTCTATTCATATCTTCTTTATTTTGTTTAATCATCATTTGAAGCATACTCATTACATCCATTTCCTCTTTTGATTTTTGTTTGTCCTCTTGTCCTCTTTCTTCTGATAATGGTACATCTTCTTCTTCCTGACTTTGTTCTGCAATGTCTTCTTCCGAATGTTCTCTCCCCTGTTCCAAGTATTGTACCTGAAAATCTCCTCTACCATTACTCCTTTCTTCTCTTTCTTCATCAGACCTACTTTCGACTCCTAACTGCTTTCCGTCCCTTAATGTCATTTTCCGTTCCATTTTAGTATTTGACTCTTCTTTCAATACAGTTAAAAATTTGTTTCAATCCTTTTTATTATTATTTACCTTCGTTTGGTGCGTCAATTATTATAATTCGTTTGATATAAAGGTTTTATATTACTTTAGCCCCACGTTGCGTGCGTCATTTATTTACTGGATAGATTTTAGCCCTACATTGAGGGCCATTTTTTTTAAACTGGATAGACTTATCCTTTGTAACAAAAAATATACTTAATATTTTACTTAGTTTAGATTTACTTTAAACTTTTTATTATTAGCCCGGTATATAGATAATTTTAAATAGGTGATAAACAATTTATGCTACTTGCATGAGAAATTTCTTATCTCAGGGTAGAGTTCAAGTATATAAAAATTAAACGGTTTCATTTTTTTTTATATTAGCGCCAAAATCAATAAATTCTTTATATTTTAAAACAAATTTGTTGATCAAAATATATTATTTACTTAATAATTATGAACTGAATACGGTCCTGCCCTGCTTGGAATCAAATCTCTGCACCATTCATAGATGTCAGTTCAAACTTCTACCTATAGAAAATAGATGGAGCGGAAATCACCAGATGAAATGAAAATCTCAACGTACAGTTTTAAATCGTTCTTCAAAAGAAACAAAACGTTGTTTAATGTGATGAAAATAAATACATTACTCTTTTACAAGTGTTCTTGAAAAAATTCAACTATCTAAAATAATTATTCATTCATACAACAGACACATACTCTGGTGAGATATTAATTCTAAGGGTGAATTACAATTATGCAACTTGGTATACAAATGAATTATAGAAGATGGCGAACTATAAACTTTTTAGCGTCCATGTAACATTAAAGTTCAGTTCTTTACACAAATCGGTAAGTTCGTTTAACTTTTTATGTATTAATAAATTGAATTTAAATACCTTGTTCACTATACTGTTTTTGTTTATTCACCTCAATGATCAGTTCCTTTAATGTATTTTAGGTTCTCTCTCTCTTGGAATAAATCCGTTCTCCCTGTCCATTTCCACCAAATCAGGAATTGACACTGTATTTCTTCCAACATCAAAACACTTTGGATGAATTCCATGATTCAGTGTTTTCTGGAAGGTATTGTCGAGACATTGCTTCCACAATACAACAATTGACCATTTATAAAAGAAAAGTCACGGTTAGTACCACATAATATATAACAAATCCTTTTCATATTTTGTAGTTATTAATATTTACTTAATTACTTACATTAACGTATATCTCGTAAGTATAATGTATTTGTTTCTTGAATTCCATAGCCAAAACTGATATTTCTCAAATATTTAAAATAATTTTCTTTACCAAAATAATTTTTCTTCTTTCAAATTTTTGCTACCCCAAAAAGAGACTTCCTAGTGAATAGTCTACATAATCAACAACTTTTTTTATTCAAATTTTTTTATCATTAGCAACGTAATTGTCGCTGATGTGATTCTTTTAAACGTTTATTTACCAATCAAAATTGACTATCAATTTCATCATTGAAAACCTTCACTTCAGTGAATCATCCCTCCATCATATCAGGACATTCTATTCTAAATTTTTCAATTGCTTAAACCTCATATATTGTTTTCTCCCAACAATATTTCATAAAAATTTTAACTGACATTTGTTAATCTCTAAGTGTGTATGTAAAATGAAAATTCTTAATATTTTTAGATGACAGCTGTTAACTTCAAATATATGTGCAAAATGAATATTCGTTTTGCATATGTCATGCTTTCTGAAATTCATATTATTATACAGCTTCCTATCTAGTTATGTCTAAACAGTTACCCTTTCTTATGTTAACATTTCTTTCAACAAATATTGTTTGGTTTCTTCTGACAAATTCATAAGATTATCTTAATTTCACAGAATAAAGAAACATTAGTTTTTTTTTATCATAAACAAAGTTCTGATACTTAATCTTTTGAATAAAAATTGTGTTATTTTGTTTTACATAATTTGTTTCTCGCACCTATTCACAATTTTCCCTACGATTATACGGTCTGTCTTGTGTATGCCTTCTCTATCAAATAGTGTATCATACAGATTGTCTCCATTCAAATGATAAAAAAAATTCAGACTTAAAAAAAATTCTTCTAAATCACAATGCACAATCTTTAATTTTTATTATTTAATATACAGGGTATTTCACTCTATGATAATATATATATATATATATATATATATATATATATATATATATATATATATATATATATATATTAAACTAGATTTTTATTTAATTATTTATAATTTTAATTGTTTAGATAGATATGAGATTTTTATTTATATTTGTTTGATTTGTGTGGCTAGCTCATTTGTTTATTATTTGATGTATATTGTTACTTCATTTATATGATATTGGTTCGGGAGCATGAGACTTCCCCTACTCTTTGAGCCCTGGCTGTGTTTAGAGATATTTCGCTCATTCACAATAAAAAGAAACACAAAACACAATATTTTCAATCATTTAATTTTATAATGAAATTTTTTTTATTTAAACATATTTTTTAATCAAAACGGTTACGCCTATGGAATTTACCAATATAGAAGTATCAAGAATATACACTATCTTATGCGCATGCCCAACTAATAACGAACATAATCGAAACGGAACGAACGTTTCTTAACGACGCTCTGCACCTGCGTAAATATCAGATACATAGCATCATTTCCTTTATAATAATGCTGATGGATTCGCATAAAAGAATTTACGTTGAAAATTATATACATACATTAAATAAATTGTTGGAAGAAATATGTTACAAAATTTATATATACAAATGGAAAATTATGTGAATGAAATAAGATGCATCTTTCTTATATGATTTGAAAATACGTAAGTATAAGCATTATTATATCATAGAATAGGCCTTTTTATATAATATTTAGAATTTGTCTAGTGAATAAAATACATAAAGTCTTTTTTCTTTTTTATAGATCGATCATAAAGACGCAAGAATTCTTATATATATATATATATATATATATATATATATATATATATATATATAGAGCGAGTAAAAGGTAGTCGGCTTGAACTAGTTAAAACCAGAATGGTTATAAAGTTATCGGGAATAAGCCTTCTCAGGAATAAGTAAACTCTTTTTACTTTATGTTAAAAGCTTTCGAAATTTCTTTATTTCTTCATCAGTCAACTACAAAGATGTATACAACTAGTTAAATAGGCAAAAATATTAAATTTGAATTTATTACTTACAAGTAATCGAGGTTAATCCTTAAATAATTTCTTTTCCAAAGGATACCATTGCACAGAAAACCAACTCACTTCTTAATGTTTTTAAAACAGTAAAATGTCAAATGTGTTGTCGTTTACAGCACCCAAAAAGAATGAAATGAATTTTGTCAATGAATGTTATTCTTTTTTGAAAAACAAAACTATATATATATATATATATATATATATATATATATATATATATATATATATATATATATAGTCACTGAATTTACACTCAAGAGTTATTATTCTTATTATTGGCCAATAATATCTAAAGAAACACTGGCCTGATGCCTGGAATTCTGGACATATCCATGCCTGGATACAGGACTACGCCTTCCGAAGTTCTAGCTGTTTGATTTGTTGAGAAATTTGGATATTCTCACGGGCAAAACTGGTTTCAAATACATGTAAGTGTTCTAGGATTTGTATTTGTTAAGAATTTGTGGCTTTTATTATGAAAATTTGTAATTTAACTTGAAATTTCGGGAAAAGTTTTATATCACATCCTCACTATTTCGACGCCAAGAACCCACTTCCAACGCTTCTATTTGATCGTCAATTTTTCAATCAACAACCCAATATTGTTTCTAAGCACACTGATTATCAATAAGTTTTTTGTTAAATTTTATTTAATCGAAATTTGTCATGTCACTTTCCACCAATCACATTGTTTCTGGAGATGTCGAACTATTTTCACAATTTTTACACTTTAAGAGTTTTTGGAAACATATATAAATGTAAATTCCACCCGAAAAGTATCTGTTTTCTTTTACTGTCCAACTAATTTCAATAGAACAAATATTTTTACTGATAGTGGAATTCCTTTTATATGTCGACATGGCAATGTCTAATTTTGTTTTTACATATACATATGATAATTTCAAAATAACATTTATTTTTATGAACATGAATTGTATTATAAGATCAATTGCTCTGATTATTTATACTATTTAAGTTCTCTAGCAGCAAATATTTCTTTGAATCCATCATCATTTAATATTCATTAATTTGATAAAATTTTATATACACTATGACATATAAATTATCTTTATGTCTTGATATTTTTCTATTATAAATTTATCTATTGCTTATTACTAAATATGAAATTGATTTATATTATTTCTGTTTCAACTAACTACTTATTAAATTAGATAACTAAACTTGTTTAATTTCAGGTGAAACAGCTGATTTCTTCATAACAACTAAACATGTATATTTGGACAGATTCCATGTTCTCCATTATACTTGTTAAGCATTTTCTAACTTAAGACAATAATTAAGGTAATTTCTTTATTTTATTGTTGTTCTTTTAATTATTATAAACAAATGATTTAATATATTCTGACTTTATATGCATTTTTACTTATGATTGTGTTTCTTCTTGATGTATTTTTAACTACATAGTTTCTATTAATTTCAAATAATAAGCAAAATATTTTCAAACAGCTGATACTCTTTCGTATATAAGATATATGGTTCAATATATATGTATATATATATATATATATATATATATATATATATATATATATATACAGGGTGTCCCGGGACTAATGGGAAAAAAGTCAGGAGCGTATAATCTGAGTCAAAATAATGTTAGTACTTCATATAAACTTTTTCTATTCAGGTCCTCGTTTTCGAGTTATAGGCCTCCAAAGTTTTAATTTTGAATTTGGTTTTTATTTTTATTTTTCGTACTAGTTATTTGATCTTTATAAAATTCACGGCAAAGCTATAATGTACGTGTATGTTTATTTTGGTAAGGTAAACAGATTTACAGTAGTGTCTTGAAGCCAGGGACGGACTACTCGCAATAGTTAGTGATCCAAAAAATTTGCAGGGATGGCACACCCTGTATGAAATTATCGAAATTCACTTCCCCACACATTAGGCTAACGAAAAGGTACTCTTGTTAGAAATCGATAAAATGAGCCGTTCGGCTAATATTGACAGTTTTATTCCACTACGTACATTCACCATTTTTATAAGTACACAACGAGGTAAAACTAACTTATTAATACGATGTCCAAGATTTACCTTCAGTAATACAAAAAAATAATTTAACGATAGCAGAAGATGAAAAACATAAACGACTTATTAATTGGAAAGTTGGTAAAAACTTTTTAAAAGTGTTTTTACCGTTTATCAAGTAACCATAGGATTAGTTGTCAAACATTGTGTAGAATAGTTCGTAGTCAGTACTTGTCAATAATTCATAAGTCCTTAATTTAACAGTTACACTGGCAGAATTCACTTTTATTGAGTACGCAGATATGAATTTAATGTATGGACTGGTTTCTCGAAACTGTTTAGAGGCCAGAAGGCTTTATGCAGAACATTTTGCAAACAGAGCATTTCCAGACAGACGAATGTTTGAGCGTATTGATCTCAGTTTACGAGAAACAGGTATGAATAAGTAAATGTAATTTTCCATGTATACAAAACAAAGTTATAAATTTTAGTACGTTTTTTGCCAAAAAAAGGTGGAGAAGGTCCAGTACGAAGCGTACGTACTGTGGCAGTTGAACAAGACTTGTTAAATGCAGTTGATAATGAACCATCAACGAGTTTACGAAAATGATCAAGAGAACATAACGTCTCGAAATCAGTTGTGCATCGCGTTCTAAAAGAACAACTGTTATATCCTTTTCACATGAAAAAAGTACACAGTATGACAGTGGCTGATTATCCTTCACGACTTGAGTATAGCCAGTGGTTTCTGCGACAACAACAAGCAGACAATACATTTATTAGTAACGTTCTCTTTACGAACGAATCCGGTTTCACCAGAGATGTAGTCATAAATTCTCATAATATGCATTTATGGGATGATGCGAATTCACATGGCATTAGTCAAACTAGGAGCCAGCATAGATTCATGGTTAATGTTTGGGCAGGAATAGTTGGCAATCATTTGATAGGGCCATACTTCATTGACCGGTCAGAGATATTTGGAGTTTTTGCAAAATGAGTTATGGAACCTGTTTGATGATGTGCTACTACAAACTCGTAGGAATTTATGGTTCATGCATGATGGGGCCCCTCCTCATTTCAGTTTAGATGTACGATAGCATTCACACACAAGGTTTCCTAATAGATGGATTGGTCGTGGAGGTCCTTTTCAATGACAACCGCGATCAGGAGATGTTAATCCTATGGATTTCTTCCTCTAGGGTTATCTCAAAAGTAAGGTATACGCAACACCTGTGCAAACAAGGCAAGATTTAATAGACAGAAATCTGTTACACTGCAATGTTATTAGAAGTGCAAAGAAACAACCGTCGTAGACTTAGAATGTGTGTGGAAGTGGGAGGAGCTCATATTGAACATTTATTAGAAGAACGTTCGTTTTTGTTGTTTAGGAATTAGTTTCAGTCGATTGTTTTATAACTTGTGTTTTATGAGGTTTTCTTAATGGTTTAATAATGTTGTGTTCGTAATTTTGATTAAACGCAACTAATTACGTTGTCTGCGTACCTTTTTAATTCCCATTAAATAAGTTCTTAATGTTCTTATTATCTGCTATCATCAAATTATTTTTTTGTAGTACATCGTATTAATAAGTTAGTTAGGTAAATTTGTACCTAGTGCATTAATAAAACTGTAAATATTAGCCAAACGGCTCATTTTATCGAATTCCAGCAAGAGTACCTTTTCGTTAGCTTAATGTGTGGGGAAGTCAATTTCGATAATTTTATACAGAGTGTGCCATACCTGCAAATTTTTTGGATCACTAACCATTGCGAGTAGTCCGTCCCTGGCTTCAATGCACTACTGTAAATCTGTTTACCTTTCCAAAATAAACATACACGTACATTATAGCTTTGCCGTAAATTTTACAAAGATCAAATAACTAGTAAAAAAAATAAAAACCAAATTCAAAATTAAAACTTTGGAGGCCTATAACTCGAAAACGAGGGCCTATATAGAAAAAGTTTATATGAAGTACTAACATTAATTTGGCTCAAATTATACGCTCCTGACTTTTTTCCCATTAGTCCCGGGACACCCTGTATATATATATATATATAAAAAGGAAGTAGTTCTTCTTTTTTCGACCGGGAAATATTTATTTGTTAACGAAGATTTCGGGTTGGCGGTCATAAGAAATAAAAACTGTTTTTCTTATCTGCTCAATATTTCGCCATTATTTAATGGCTTCATCAGGAGCGGAAAGAAAATTGGTGTCAGTTAATTAAAATATGAAACAGCACAAACACGTTTAACACATATATATATATATATATATATATATATATATCCCCGTTATCCCCACCTATATATATATATATATATATATATATATATATATATATATATATATATATATATATATATATATATATATATATAGGTGGGGATAACGGGGATTTCAGTCCAAAAAATCAACGAGAGATATTTTATTCACAAAATGCCGCCAAGCTTTTGTCTCCTTTTGACACTTCATTATTGCACTATAATATATACAAATATAAATATGATTTAAAAATAAAGAAATAAACACAAGTACTTACATGTAAAATATTTCAAGTAAATTCAAGACAAATTATCATTGAAAAGTTGTGAATATAAATTTTTTTAAATATAATTATAATATACGACATGATGACATATTTCACATATAGACAAATCAATACATAGTTTGTTGGTTTGTTCCGTAGTTATTTTTATTTTCGTAGGTGACTCTATAATTATTGAATTTTAGGTTAGATTATAACCTTATAGCATGACTTTGACATATAATTTGTTTTATATTTCAACGTTAATATAAAAAGATATAAGGTTAGATTATAACCTGTGAAAATGACTTTGACAAATAATTTCTTATATTTTGACCTTAATAGAAATGAATTTATTTTTATGAAATATTCATATAAATATTGAGGAATTATCTATTTTGTTCTATATTCAATAGGTTACTATAAATATTACTAAGATTTTCAATGTCGCTTTTCTTATTCATTTTGTGAATAAAAGATCTTTCGTTGATTTTTTGGACTGAAATCCCCGTTATCCTCACCTATATAACATTTTTCATTCGTTATTTAAAAAAAAATTATGTTTATGTATCTATATATATATATATATATATATATATATATATATATATATATATATATATATATATATATATATATATATATAGATGTATGTATATGTATATAGATATATATATATATATATATATATATATATATATATATATATATATATACATATTATTCTGAATTAGGTTAGGTTGAATTGATTGTATTTTATATTTTTTTTAATAAATGTTGGGTAAGAAAGGCTAGCGTTAATTTCCTAACATTACCATATATACCTAATTTGACAGAGAAATATAAAAATGTTTTTAATTAAGAAAAAATTCAAATTAGTTATAAAGGTCACAACATAATCAACAAGGGTTACAGTACTTTAAAAACAAAAACATCTAAAGATAAAAAAAATCATGTTGTGTATGAAATTCCGTGTAAGGATTGTAATAAGGTGTATATAGGACAAACGAGTCAATATTTAAAAAACAGACTGAATAGCCAGAAGTATGACAAAAAAATAAAACAGCATTAACTAATCATAAGATGGAAACTAAGCATAATTTCAATTACGAACAAACAAAAATTCTAAAAACTGAAACTAACAACAACAAACGAGAACTTCTCGAAATGATCTATATACAAAAAAACAATAACAATGTCAATTCCAAAACTAATACAAATAATTTGAGTAAGATATATTACAATTTAATACAATAATACCAATAGAACAAGTAAGCATAATTTAAATAACAGTAGACAACAAACCATACTCTGTCCACACCTAGCACGATATAAACAATGTTTAGAAACGCCCTCGTAAAACGAAAACAAAAATAATAAATATGGAATGAAAAAAATTTAGCAACGAACTGGTAATCACAGTTGATGTATTGTAAGTATCTGAATTCCTGTTCTAAATATGGTGAGTATTGTACACAATTGATTGTTTTGTTAATGTGAGTGAGGCATAGATTTCAAAATTTCATTCTATTATACACTTTTTGTAGGTTTTGATAAAGGCTTGGATGGCAGCCGAAACGTTAGAATAAAATGAAATAAATTAAGTATACACGATGTCTTAGGGTCTATTTTAAATGTTACCAAGGAACGAATCCCAGGAAACTATATATATATATATATATATATATATATATATATATATATATATGTGTAGTGATGGTGGTCCTTCATTTATTGTACATAGAAGTATGGTAGATTCAGACTATAAAATATTACGATTTAAACCAACTTGCTTTAATAAAATGTTTCTAATAAGGAATATACTGGATGTAAAAGGTTAAATTTTAAAATTTCTTTTTTGCCATAACTATTTTGGTAATGTATATATAAAAATTTGGAAATAAAGGTTTTTGGTCACGAAAAATCATAATCTGTTACCTACTTCGATGTTATTTGTACAGGGCGCTAGATGGGCCTCATTTGTGGCATCAATGTGCCCTAAATTTTTTTGCTGTTCAGGCTAGCGGTATTTTTGTAAAGGAATATTGAAGCCACGTTATTTTCATAAAAAAAAGTATACTTCTTATTAACCTTGAAACTTAACGGTTTACGATATAATCGCATTTTAGGGATCAGCTGCTTGATTATTATTGAAAACATTAAGAAAACAAATTTAAAAAAAAACTAAGCTAAATAACATTATAACTTCAATTGTGTCACATTAAATGTTCGATATGTCCTCCATTTATCTAGACGTTCTATAAAAGATAATCTCATATTAAACAACATCATTGGATCAAAAAAACCCGCTGCTCTATTTATTTCTTCCCAGAGTAATAATTATTCATTTTGGAAACTATTAACGTAGTATGCGAACGTCACGTATGATTTTGACAGCAAACTATTCGTTTCGTTTCAATATTATGTCAGTCTTGTAATATTTAGTCTGCATTTTATTTGTCAATTCAAAAAAGCGGAAAATGGTGAGGCATAATAATTATTCTAATATAGATATGAGAGATACGGTTGCTATTTACTGTCAGCAAAATTTTAATGGGCGTGCTGCGATACGAGAATATTTGAGAAGATATCCAAAGAGGCAGCAACCTAATCATCAAACATTTAAAAATCTATTCTGGAATTTGGGCGAAAGTGATTCGTTTCGCCCTAAGCGTGATAACTTAGGCCGGCCAAGAATAATTACGCCTGATAAAGATGACGAAATAATGGTTCGCATTGAAGATGATCCTCAAGATACTACACCGCGTTTATCTGCTGCTCTAAAAATCGGCAGAACTTCCATTTTAAATAGACTACACCTCGAGAAGTATCACCCATACCATTTTACTCCGGTACAAAATTTATTGCCAGAAGATCTACCGTTAAGATACCAATTTGCAAGTGCTATCCGAAACAGGCAAAATCTTGATCACACCTTCGTCGACAGACCATTATTTACCGACGAAGCTACCTTCAACCGCAGTGATATTTTCAATTTAAGGAACGATCACTTTGGGTTATTGAAAATCCCCATGATAATTGAGTAAGCCATTTCCAGTATGAATTCAAAATAAACGTATGTTGTGGTATCATTGGTAACCATTTCTTAGGACCTCGTATTTTGAATGGTGAGAACTACTTACATTTTTTGCAAAATGATTTAATTGATTTATTGGAAGGATTGCCACTGAATATAAGACCAAATATGTGGTTCATGCAAGATGGTGCACCGCCGCATTATACGAGAGCAGTCAAAACAAATTTAAATAACAAATTTTCTGAAGGCTGGATTGGTTGTGGTAGCCATTTTACTTGACGAGCATGTAGTCGAGACGTGAATCCTCTTGACTTCGGTGTATGGGGTGCAATAAAACAACTTGTTTATAAGGATTCCATAAATACCAGCGACCAAATTTGGGAAGAAATAAATAGAGCAGCGGGTTTTTCTGATCCAATGATGTTGTTTAATATGAGATGATCTTTTATGGAACGTGTAGATAAATGCATAGACGAGAATGGAGGACATATCTAACATTTAATATGACCAAATTGAAATTATAATGCTACTTAATTTAGTTTTATTTAATTTGTTTTCTAAATGTTTTCAATAATAATCATGCAGCTGATGCCTAGAATGCGATTATAACGAGTATACTCTTTTTCTATTAAAATAAAGTGGCATTAATATTCCTTCACAAAAATACCGCTAACTTAAACAGCAAAAAAATTAGGGCACATTGATGTTGCAAGTGTGGCCTATGTAGCGCCCTCTACAATTACATGGAAGTAGGTACCAGATCATGATTTTTCGTGCCCAAAACCTCTGTTTCCAAATTTTTATGTATACATATCCAAAAACGTTGAAGTTATTGCAAAAAAGAATTCTAAAATGTAACCTTCAACATCCTGTATATTCCTTAGTAGCAACATTTTATAAAAGCGAGTTGGTTCAAATCGTATCATTTTAAAGTAAGAAATCTACCACACTTCTACGTACAATTACTTGAGGACCACCCTATATACAACCAATACTATATTTCCTGCGTTTTTTCAACCTTCCGACATTTCAGCGTCTCCCTTAAATCGAAGAGTGTATTATTTCCCAATAATTTAATTTCAATGTCCTTATTGAGACAAATACGTGAATACTTTGAAACTTCAATATAGGTACTCTTAAAACAAAACAAAAATCCAAAATTTACTGTTGGACAGATATTTCTGCATCCGTACATATTACCGATTTCTCTACATCCGCAAATACCCTCCTTCACCTTATATGCAACTCCGATTTTGGGTAATATGTTCTTCGAATCAACTTCTGTGCATCTAGCAGAGGTGCCAGATACCTATCTCAGCGCCTCAAATTTGATTCATATCCATTAATTCTGCGAGAGGAATTCGTGATAATCATGAATCGGTATAAGTATAAAATGTGTTTTACTATGGGGTCATCTCTAAAGTTATCCAAATTGGGATGAAAGTTAAAATTGCTAAGAATATTTTTCGTCTATAGTCGAAAGTCGAAATTCTGTACAGTGACTCACCATCCCCTAGCAAGCAATGTATTATAAGCGGTGTTGCGGTGTTTCTAGCAATAGGTAATTGATTACACAAATAACAATAAAATCCATATATTTTAGTTTCTTTTACACTCGTAACAAACATCTATGTAAATAGCATTTCAATATATTGATTATAGATTTCAAATAGACGAGCTGTGCATAAGCAGAGTCTAGTTGAGAATTTTATAAAAAAAATTTGTTTGCGAGAATATTGGAGTACGTGAAAAAAGACAGCTTGATGCAGCGATGTGTACAAGATAGAGAGGATAGAATAGGACACCTGCATAATTTATTTAGTGTTTAGTATTCATAGACGTAACATTGTGATAATTTTGGTATTTTATTAATTTGTGCTTTTTGTGTTTTTAGATGATTAGTTACAACTTTTTGTTTTTTTGTACGTTGTGAATTGGGGTTACTTTTCATTTTTTGTTAACAAGAATGGCCGAATGTAGTGGTGTTAGCGACAAGAAACGGCGTCGTCCAAATTTATTAAGAGAAGAGAAAATTATTATTAGAAATGTTTATGAAGAATAACGTACCAGGGTGAAACAATTAGGCGTTAGCGATGCTGTGGCTCTGTGCAGTTATTTAACAAAAGTTTCATATATAAAATTTTGGATAATGTACAAAAAGGGACGTTGACAAGAGAAGGAAATCAAAATTGTAAGCAGGAAACTAGAGGAATAAAGAAAATTGTTTAACCTTTATAATACCAAGTTTTTTTACATACGTGCGATACCAAGCGGGGTTCATTTGCACCCCATTTTTTTTGTCAATTTTTGTAATTTTTAAACTTTTTTTAGGTAAAATGAAAAAAAACGCAAATAAGTTATTTTTACTTCAATTTAGTTACTAAAAAATAAACAAACCTTAATTGGGTATTCAAAATTAGTTTTAATTTTTTGCTTTACATGGGATACAAAAAATTTCTTTTTCAGAGTGATTTACACAAACAAAACACTCACATTTTACACAACGTTGTCTTGATTTTCTATCTTTGGTTCTTTCACGGAGAAAACATCTACCTTGAGTTCCTACAGGTCTTGTTGAAGGGATATTTTGCTCAAATACTGGAACAACTTTAAGAATATTTTCTTTTATGCTTGCTTGCAAACCATTAGTATTTCTAAATCTATAAATCATATTTTTCTTGGCCAGTTCCTTTCCCAACTGAAGAAGATATTTTCTTCTTGCATCTAAGTGCCCAGACCCGTAATTTGGATTTTTCATTTTCCATATTTTATAGACATTTATAGCTCCAATATCGATAATATGGTAAAAAAGTACCATAGGCCATATAAGAGTTTTTCTTTGAGTGGTATATTTTGCTGCCATTTGGTCTGTTGCATCTACAGCTCCTTTAGTACTATTATAATGCAAGACAATATCTGGTTTGTAGTCTGACTCCTTATTACTTACTTTGTCATCGTCATGCTCGGTTGATAACAAAATAACGGCATTGTTCTTTTTCGGCACATAAGACACTAATGTACAATGTTTTGTGAAAGCAAACATTGGAGAATATTCTTTTTTTGAAGATGATGGAAGTAGATAACATAGCATAAATGAAAATAAATAACTTGCCTAAATGCACTTGCATATTGAAAGTATAATTGTATTCACAATCTGCCAGTGCCCATATCTTTATTCCATACTTTGCTTGCATGCTTTCCATATAGACCCTAAATGGAGCCTTTCCTCGAAATGGAACGAGTTGCTCGTCAAATCACACGTGCGTACTCGGATATAGTGTTTTATACAGTTTGATACGAATTTATCAAATACTTCCCTTATTGGTGCAAGCTTGTCTTCTAAACTTCTCTCAGCCCTGGTCTCAAAATTATCGAATCTAAAAAATTTTGTCAGAAAATGGAATATAGACAAAGTTGCTGTTATTATAGGCCGACAATATGCAGGGTCACTAGTAAAAAGCATTTCAATGGGTTCGGTACTAGCTTGCAATGCTCCTAATGTAATAAGTAGGCCTCGATTTCACTTCTGTTAGTTGTCACATATTTCTTTGTACTCTCGGGATGGGTTTCATTATAATTATCAAAATAAAATTCAGCTTTCCGGTTGGTTTCAGCGACAATAATGTTAAATATATCGTCTGAAAAAACAGCATAAGCGATTCTTTGATCGTACCTATTTTTTCACTGGTAGGTGTATGTCCTGGAACACGCACAATCTTGTTTGCCTGCGAACGTCGAACTTGATTATTTATTGGCATTTTATACCACTGGGTACCATCTTTAGCTGTATAAAGAGGAATATCAGCTACAGGTACCTCTAAGTTAGTGTTTTCTTCATCATAAGAAGCATAGATGTCTTCATCGAATTCTTCTTGGTCGGATATATGGTCCTCACTTTCGATGTCTCTTGCATCATCTTCCTGCAATAATTCCTCATATTCTGGATCATCATTTTGCAACAGCATTACCATATCCTCCTCCATCATTTCGAATAAACAACCACGTGGCGCAATATAAATCGACTCGTTTATCTTACACAGACGCTTGCATAAACGACACTAAATAGTAATAACAACTATTACTCCTGTACCAGTGGGCGGCCGGCGGCGTAGCAATGCAAGCGCCGCGCCGAATAAGAGAAGTGGGGATACGAATAGTACAACATGTAAGGATTTCACCCTGCCGTTAGCTCATAATAACATAGAAATATTGGTATACGTAAAATGCCAAGCGGGGTGCAAATGCACCCCACACTCTAAAACCCTAAATAATTACTGAGATGGAAAAAATCCATGTAAGATTTTAGGTAAATTACATTTGGAACTTAAAAAAATGCAGCTACTGAAAAGAAGAAATAAAACAAAATATACTTGGCTTAGATATATACAAAAAAAAACATGTGGGGTGCATTTGCACCCCGCTTGGTATTATAAGGGTTAAGACGATCGAACACGTAACGCTGTACGTAGGCTGATTCATTCTTTTCATTTTAAAAATGAAATCCCCACATTACCAAAAATTAGTAAAGCAATAAAAGCAGATGCAACGTTACCAAACATTAGCAATAGAGTTTTAAGGAGGACTTTAAGACTAATGAACTTTCGTTACCTGAAAAGAAGCAGAAAAAGTGCCTTAGTCGAAATAAATGAAATTGTTCAATGGCGGAGAAACTGTTTAAAGCATATACGACAATTTCGTAACGAAAGAAGACAAATTTATTATCTTGACGAAACTTGGGTTAACGAAGGTCACACTGAATCGAAAGTATGGCAGGACTTAAACATCCAAAGCAGTCGACAAGCCTTTATGGAAGGTTGGTCTATCGGTTTGAAAGTTCCTTCTGGAAAGGGGCGTAGACTCATTATCGAACATATCGGCAGCGAAGAAGTGATCATTCGTTTTCTGAGGAGTCATCGGAGAGTGACAGTGAAGCAAGTTAATTTTTTGAGTGATTTCACAGGCAGTAATCAGCGGTAAGTAATTTATCGCTTTTAAAATTATCATTGATATTAGTTATACATTCAGTTTTGTTATTGTCCCCCTATCAATAAAATCCCAGGATTTACAGCTAAAAAAAAATTGTTTAGTTTGGAAGTAACTAAAAGATGTAAAACAACAGATTGTAAAAAATGTTTTGCTTCATATGCTACAAGAGGCTCGCTCGTGTATTAATTACCATAATTACATGTTCGTTGCATAAAACGTTATTATGATCTACTATACACCTTATTATAGCTCATCCTTAAAAATATGTATTATTTTTGATAACACCTTGTATATACATATTGATACCTACCATAATAATTTCGTATTTCTGTGCTTTCAAATTTAAGCGCCATAGCGTACAAGAACATTTTCTATTTATTTTTTATTTAGGACTATCAAGAACCCTTCAAAAATAATGCGCTCATGAAGTTCGCTTCTGCAACTGATTTTATGGACAGTAAGAGCGATGAGTCACTTTACAGAATTTCGATCTACGACTATATATCTGTAACTGTATAAAATATGTGGTATGAATAATACCAGAGTATAAACTCCGAGTATGTTCTCATGAGCATGAGCATAATGTATGAGTTTGTACTCCATTTCATATGAATAAAAATATTTTAATTTGATGAGTTTCTTCTCCTAATACATAAAGTAGATAGTCACTATTTAATTTCCAAACTTGTTCAAATTCAAAAAATTGTTTACAAACAATTCCTGTTCGATAGCAGGTTTTCGGCATATGCCTTCATTTGTTATTAGTGCCTATTTGCGAAGCAATCAATCAACGTTTTAGTGCAATGAGTGAAAGCAGTGAAGATGAAGAGTGTAATAAAAGTTGCGAATCGCAAATGGGATTTGTGCATATGCTTCGTGATTTTCCCATACTTTTGTCGAAGTCACAAGTACCATCTGTCCGACTTTCAAAATTGAAAGCAGTCGAAGTGATGAGAAAACGATGGGAGCTTAATTTTGGTTTACAAATAACAAGTCAAATCTACAAAAAAATTAACAACATGAATTCCAGACTCAAGAAAAAGACTGAAATTAATAGAACTGGAAATAAGAAAATCATTTTGCAAGATTGAGAAAAGATTTTGTTGGAAATTATGGAAGGCGACACAAAACCATTTCTTACGAAGATTCCAGGTAATGTAATATTTATAAGTAATAATAGAAATAAGGCAACCAAACTATATTTCATCCACAAAGTTATCTACACCTTTTTAACTTTAAATTGGAAATATTTAAAATCAAATTGGGAATAATTAAATTTAAATTGGGATAAATCGCAATGGATAATTCCCAATTTGATTTTAATTATTCCCAATTCGAATGCGATAAGTCCCAATATGAAGTTGAAACGGAGATTTAAAAAACATAATTTTGTTAAAACCGAGGTTACCTATTAATTATTGATTGCATATACTTGATATTTTATTTTTTAAAACTTCAATTTAAACTTTAATTTCAGGAGCATCATCTGTCGGCACACAACAAACAGACGCAGCACAATGCAGTAGTTATGAAGATAAAATTTGCAGACATTCAACTTCTACTTCTAAAACGTATACGACAAATGATGATTCTGCTAGTGAAGTACATCTACCTAAAAAAAAGAAACATAATGGAAGTAGTTCTCTTGAAAAATATGAAACAAACCTTACTAAACAACTTTCAAATACCGAACTACAAAGACTAGTTTTGCTGAAACAACTAAGAGTTTTGGAAATGAAGGAGGAAAAATTGAAGAGATAGCTAAATCCAGATTTCATTGAACAATCTACTTCAAACAATAGTACTATCGTTGACAGTAAAAATAGTATAACTTACATTAAGTTATAATATTTAAATATTTATTTTGAATAGTTGCAAAATAAAACACGTAAGTTGTGACAAAAAATGTTAAAATCATTAATATGTTTTGTATTCTAACTTTTTCTTACCTTAAGCACAGCCCTTAAGGTAGAGCAACAATGATTTCTGCTAATGCAGATCGCCTCCGTTGCCCGCTTGGTCTAATATTATCGTCAACTTCATCTTGTACCGGGTACGGAACCGGAATATCTTGTATTAGCTGCATTGGATCGAGCTCATCATTTAAATATTTTGCTACATTATGAACCATAAAACAGCCTATAACAAGTTTTGGAACTTTTTCTATTGACACCCAAATTTTATATTGAAGCATCGGAAATCGTTGTTTTAGTTGCCCAAAACATCTTTCAATTATTACACGCTCCTTTCTAAATAAATTGTTAGAAGCATGTTCTGTCGGGGTATTAGGATTTCTAAAGGGTATCATTAACCACGGTGCTATGCAATAACCTTCATCTCCTGGAAGTAATGCATTTGACCTCTTGAAATCATTCCTTGCAATGTCGTGAATTTGTGAGTTGTTCCATATCCGTGAATCATGGACAGATCCTGGCAATGATGCGTCTACGCTTGTAAACCACTCATCTGCATTGCAAGTGGCTTGAACATTGATGCTGTGATATCCCTTGCGATTAATATATTCATCACCATGGAGAGGTGGTTTTTTATTCTTATGTGGGTGCAATCAATTACACCCACTGCACATGGAAAATTGTACTTTGTTTGCCATCTTTCTTTAGCTTTTATTACATCCGCCACAGTGCGAGGGAATTTTATCCACTGTTCGCATTTTTCTAGCATCTGGCAGCAACTTGCGTCACAACTTTACAGACAAAAGTTTGGTGAACACCAATATCTTCTCCTACTGCTGTCTGGAACCTCGGATCACCCACATAGCTCAAAAATATTTTCATTTTATCAGTGTTACATATAGCACCACCTCTTGTTTCTTCTGATTCTACACCCAAAAAGTTAGTAGATAGCCACTCGACATTTTCTTTACTGAATCGATATAATGATTTAAAATCACGATCACACGTACTTCTTTTAGGTTTATAATATTTTTTTAAACGCAAAATAAGCATGAACTCGGCCATAGCTCTGCCGCGATCAAACTAAAGTCTGGTTACTATTAGACTCCAAATTTATGGAGTAGATTCTCATCCTAAGGAGCATAAACACAATTTTATTCATATGAAAAATGAGAATATTCTCACAACAAATTATTCATAAGAGTACCTACTCAAGTGGAGTATCTGCTTCTAGTTTTTATTCATACCACGTAGAGTATTTACTACAAATTTTTAAGTATAAACTAAATGCTCATTTTCATTCATATGACCCAATGTATTCAACGCATATTTATAAAGGAAGATAGGAGATCTTTATTTTACTGTCAAAATTCATGAATTCTATATGGCGGCTCCCACATGACGAGAAGTTTTTTTATTATGATACTACTCTATTCAAAATTGAGAGTAAAAATGATAATAATCCATTTGATTTTTTAACCTAGGTGGGCAAAAATTCTAAAACTTGCTGCGAATACAGAATAGTTATCACTGCACGACAAAGTGTTTAATCCCAATAAATAATCAAGATCTATAGAAAAAACGTAATTTTTCTTTTTTAGGGCATTTGTTAAAAAACTGGTTTTTAAAAGTAACTGTTTATATTTTCAGTGCATTTATATGAGAATAGTTTTCAATTATATCCATTCAAACTATTGAATATCGTTCGTCTATATGATGCTTATTAATATGTTTGAAAGTAAATCAACGATTGTTATGATGATACATAACGCTAGTGGATCACAGCATTGTGGAAATTGTAGGTTTGTTATGCACAATTAGATGTTTGGTAGATGTTTTCAAAATTCCGATGGAAAAATTATCACATACCAAATAACTATTGTGGGAAAATAAAATAAAATACATAAACGATTCCTATATGAGTATTCACGTCATTGATTAATCATCAATCACTGTGAGTATACATGTTTGGAATTAATTTTCGTCTAATCAATGAATTAATTCTCGTTCATCTACGCTAAAAAAATCCTCAGATTTTTGGGATCTTCTCCCATAGGATTTGAGGTACAAAGTTTTTCATTTCAGTTACATTCCATCTGTAAAATAAATAGTCTTGGAAAAATAAATAATAAAAAACCATTTTAAAGACAATCTTTTATTCGAGCTGTACTGAAACGAATGAAATCAGTTCATGTTATCGCTGACAATGATCATTATTTTTTGTTGAATTATTTGGTTTCAGAAAGCTTATCTCGCAAAATGTTGATACATGTAGGACACCAATTAATTTCATGGGATAGTCATTGGCTCATGAGTAAGAAGTAGTTTTAGAGCATTTTTTTAAATTCTATACTTTGGGTAAGACCGAGTGGTGCGAAACCGGGTACTATCCGATCTTACCTTACTTGGAAACTATTTCTTTTACAGAGGAGTCAATATCCCTAGAACTAACGAGAGGAAAACAAATTGACTATCCTGGAGCCAGGAAAGCCTCAAAAGCCTTCAATGTTCCGTAGTCTGCTAGTCTGCTTTAGAAGATAGAGAAAAAAAGGCTAGAATATATCAACTAACTTCTAGCCAAGCCGCTAGAAGAGGTAGCTTGGGACATTGTATGACTATATTTTCTGAAGAGCAAAGAAAAGAATTACTAGACCACATATTGCTATTAGAGAGTAAATTGTTTGGGACTGGTTTTACGGTTTATTAATAAGACACAAGAACCATATTTCTCATCGATTCCCATAAAACACTTCAATAGCAACGGCCATGGGATTCAATAAGCAAGCTGTTGATTTATTTTTCGTCTTGTTGGAGGGTTTGTATGAACAACACAGTTCTCAATAAACCATCCAAAATCCTAACTTCACGAGGGAAAAAAACATATTGGAGCATTAATATCAGCAGCACGAGGCATTTTGGTTACTGCGGAAAGTAGATTGCGGCCGGAAATTTTATGGCAACAATGGTTGTTTTACCTCGAAAGAGAGAATATCCCGCGCTGCTTGACGATACACCACCGGGAAGCTTCGCTCAATATCACCCTTCTGGATGGATGCAAACAGACATTTTCGTATATTGGTTTCAAAGATTAACCCGTCGTCCTGATTTTCGACGACCATACTACCCACACAAAGAGTCTCGAACTTATCAACATGGCCAGAGAAAGCAATAATGTGTTGTTGTGCTTGCGACCATATTGTTCTCATTGACTCTAGCCGCTAGACGTGACCATCATGGCTCCATTGAGCACCTATTATTAACAGGAGGTGCGCCTGTGGCTTGCAACACATCCTGAAAAAGCTGTTACAATTCAACAAGTAGCCCAACTGTATGGCGCAGCTTTCCATAAGGCAGCAGGAATGCGGACGGTAGGAAATGGATTCAAGCAAACACTAATTTATCTTTTAAATCGACATAATTTTCCTGATTACCTGTTTGCTCCCTCAACAACCACAGATAGATCTGTTCCTGTGAAAGCAAATGCTCTTCAAGCAGGAGACCCACGACGACAGGCAGGAGCAGATGTTGTTCTACATGTGGACCCAGCAACAGATGAAAAATCTGCACAAAGAACGTGTGAAACGGTAGTTGAGATCAACAAACCAATATTGACGAACCATTTCCAAATGAACGCCGCTGTTCCAAAAGTTCAGAACCACAAATTTTTACGGATTAAAAACCTGCACAAAGAAGGTGTGAAACGGTAGTTGAGATTCACAAACCAATATTGACGAACCATTTCCAAATGAACCCTGCTGCTCTAAAAGTTTAAAACCACTCATTTTTATGGGTGAAAAGCTAGCTGCATCAATAGCTTTTGCTATATCATCCAAACATCTGATGCCACCACCTGTTGCTGGAAGGAAGAGAACAGAAAGAACAGATAATCGAAAAGAGAAATGTGGAATATTAACTTCTTCACCATACAAAACAGAGCTCGAATATCAGAGGAATGGGAAAAAAAAAGTGAAAGAAAAATAACGTCACAGAAAAGAGAATTGGTTATTGATGACTCAAACAAACCAAATAAGAAGCAAACATCAAAGTCAAACAATCAAAAACACAAGCTTCCAAGGACCAGAGAAACAAAAAAGTCTTGTAACTTTGACCTCGATCTCGACTGATGATTCTTCCGATGGGGAAGAAAACAAGTCCGACGATCATTGTTTGTATTGCAACGAATCTTTTTGCAACTCAAAACAAAAAGGATGGATCCAATGTGGAATATGTCTTGACTGGGCTCACGAAGGCTGCAGTGGAGCGGGCGAAGAGGATACCTTCTTTCAATGTGATTTTTGTTTGTAAGATTATTATTTTTTCTCAAAGTCAAAGTTTTTTTTATTAAAATGTAGTTTTTATAGTTTACCATAAAGTTAATATGTGCACTCGATCTTTCCTCACTAGTGGGATAAGACCGGGTGATTTGACATTTTGAGAATAACATATTTTTCTTAAAAAGTAATGAATCTACGACTTTTCTGAGACTCCATATTGTGATTCGATAAACAATACTTCAGGTCGTTCAATCAAACAAGCTCTAGTTGGAGTAGTTTGGCTCCAACATGCCGAAAAGTGTTAGCTACCCGGTTTTACCCTTTTTTCCACTAGTAGTATTATATGTAGACCCTGTTTATCGTAAAATTCTGACCATGTCAAATAAATATTGGTCACATCAAAGTATCTCCTTAAATTGGATCGAAAACACAATGAAGATCTCATTTGATCAATTCCTTTCAAGTGAAGTGTACTCTTGGATTTAAAAATATTTCCAATGGTATTCATATTGCTTTAAACAAATTTTACTTTATAGAATATTATGAATTACCACTTTAATGAATGATTTTGGATTAAGTGCTTTGGGACATCATCAGTTAAGATTCAAAAAACATTCAATGCAATATCAACCAAGAAATACGGTAAAATTATATCCAAACTCTAGACAATTTGACAGATTCTCGTTTAATTTTATCTTCCTATCGGTAATCAAATTCTAATCTTATTGTCAAAGAAAACTTCAACCCATAAACGTAAATCAACGTCTCGAATTCAATGGCGCGATTCCAAGACTTCGCTCGATTACGCCAGCTATCGACTATCGAATTTCAACTATCGAATAAGAAATAGGTATCTATACGTAACGGTCTCGGGTAAGTCGTCGTTCAGATGGCACTTGTTACTTCGGTTATTAGGAAAATCCCGCTTTAGGATTTGTAAACTATGTCGGTATTAAACTATTAGAGCTAATGTAGAGGATATCTCAGAGGCGTAAGCATTTTGATTTTTTTAAAGGCTTTCTTCAGAATATCAATGGTCCAGCAAGATCAATGTTTATGTACAGCAATTATAATGTGGATGCTCTAAAATTATTATAACAAATATAATATCGTCGCCTTAATGAAAAAAACCCGTAAGTAACGAAATGAAATTTTTTTATAAAATAGCTCAGAATTATTTGAGTAAAAACAAAGTATACAAACACTTAAAATATTTGTTATAAAAGTAATTATAACACCGTAAGCTAAAAGAAGTTCCGCAGATAATCTGAATGGACTTACCTGTTTTTCCAATATTTTTTGAAAGGATTTTTGGAGATACGGGATTTTCCATCCTGAATTTTTAATTAAGACCACATTTTTTTTATTGAAGTTTTGACAGTAAAATATTCTAAAAAAAATTCTAAAAATGAAAGATTTGAGTTTATCCATTAAAGGCAAATATTCATCTAGACGTGAATAAAATGAACTAAATTACGCAAGTTCAAAATTTATTTATACGGCAAATTGTCATAAAATCTATGGTAATCACTTTGAAGACTCTTTTTTAAAAACTGTAGATGCACATATTTCTCGTTTTTTTTATCGGTATAGAAGGCCCATATAATGATGGAAGACTTTCTAGCTCACATGCGAGATTATTCTGTTTATTTCCAGGTACACGATATTCGAACTCTAAGTAATCTTCTGGGTGTCTTTCTTTGTAAAATAAACAGCCATCTGGGTTATATTTTAAAGCGCGTATGTTGGGTATCAAAGGATCACCCACTTTCTTTCCAGGTCGTAAAGATGTGAGAAACTGTAATTCATTGAAATTTTTAAAGAAGCCATGACCCAGATAACATACCTGGTAAGGTGTTGGTTTTTCAGGAGCTCGCATACATATTCCAACATAGCTAGCTGGTATATTTATGTTGGTATGACGAATTTTTTGCTCAACAACAGAATGCATGGAATCTGCTTCCATTTGCGTATTGCCTTTCTCAAGAAATTTCTGTTCAATAGTTATATTGAATGTCATAGAGAGATTAATTGAACTGTTGGCCAAGATAGAATTTCTGTTCTGTGAGGTACAACTGTCGCTATAAAAGATCAGATTTTGCCCCGGCTGTAGATCATTTTTAACATGATCCTTTATAAACTGGCATAATCGTTTGCCGTTACTCCCCCCGCTAACTCATGCCAAATATAGCAGTACCCGTCGTGTGTTTTTAAGTTGAAGCAAGTGAAATTGTTTACAATGAGCTCCTGTCTTGAAGTGGAAGAAACGTTTGATTTTGGTGATAACAATACTGATTGTAGGTCCATACAAAAAACCATATTGGCTGATTCTTTCTCTTCTAGTTTTTTTTATCGATGTAAGCCGAATTGTTCATCAGCTAAATTTCCAGTTTTGTGTGCTACACATGCGTCACACTCATCCTTTGTCCGGAAAAGTGATAAGTTCATAGTATCAAAGACATGGTGAAACGACGCAATGGATAGATAAGAGTCTTTTTTCTGTTGACACCAATTTTTATAAAACTTATAAAGTGCAGACTTAGATTGCCAATTGAGCTCCAGGTAAAGTTTTGTCGATGAAGCTCGACAGTAATGAGATTCAACTTTAGGAACTTCATTGAAAAAAATTTCAGCTTTTTCTTCAAGTCTGTATAGCGCCCACGTTCTACAGGATCGTGGGTTTCTGATGAATGTTCTGCATAATTGTCGTGTCTTTGATCTTTTTTATTTTTGACTTCATTCTGCTTTTTCAACCAATCGAGAATCATATTTTCTTTCACGCCAAGAGTATTCAAGAACATTGGTTTACATACCCTTTTCCGCTCATCATTTAACTCAAGGTGATATATTAAAGACTCGCTTCTCCTAGAAACACCCTCTGAAACTCTATTTCTACTTCTTTTTGTGGATATAGAATCAATTAAAAAAGAGGTGTAAACTTTTCTCTCTTTCTAGCCCATATCAGACCAAAAGTGATTGAATATAGTATTAATTTCTTCATCAGAAAACGTCCTAGATGGTTCCTTCATTTTTCTTTTTTCTTTTTGAACATTATATTTCCATTTTTCGTCAATTTTTTTTACTGCCATTATAATATTGTCCCATTTCTCTTTCAATTTTTGCACGGTTATTGTCCCAATCTTTAGTACGCACCATTTGTCTTTTCTTTCTCTTTATTTCAGTGTTTTTATTCGCCTCTTCAGATTTCATTTCAATCTCAGGTTCACAGTCGGGATCTTTTCAGGCATTATTTGCATTTTTCTCTGCTATTACATGTTCTACAGCAGGAGTTTCGAACAATTTATTAGTCGTAGTATAAATGTTCCATTTCAATAATATCAATATCAAAATCGAGATTTTTGATAACGGTTTCTGTTACTCTACATCTTCTGATCAAGGATGTTGTTTTCTATTCATGGACTATGGTCATCTTGTTCCTTAAGGGTGTCACTAAAATCTTCTCTTGCAACACTAAGCGAGACGGCGTTTAAGTTCGTCAGATTAGGTACTTCAGTTTCTTTAAAGCCATTAGTAATTTCTGGAATGTCTAGTATCAGCGATTTGTTATTTGTTGATTAATTTAAAAAGCCATTATTGTTAGCAAAGATGTCTTCTAACTGCTGTTTGTTCCGATTATCGGCGATGAATATATCACTCTTGTTATTTTGTAGATTGGTTTATTGTTCACAATTCGACATAATTATTTGCGTCCTTTTTGATTTGGAAGCGAACATTGTGAACGTCGATCCTGAAAAATTTTTTAGTTGTAAGGTTCTCGACTCCATCCTTAAAATAATAAAATTAACGGTCTCGACCCTTACTTCGTGGAATCTGCTCATATTAGTGTTTTAAATGAAACTCACGGTTTCTAGTTAATTCCACAATATAATAAAATTTATTGAAAATTTTAAAAAATTGACAATTGTTTCGATAAATCAATATCATCGTCAGAATGACAGAAGTTACATTTCAACAGCTTGTGCTTGACTTAATATATGTTAATAGAAAAAAGAAGTAGATGTGATATTACAAATATTGAAGCTTAGATATTATTAGCCCTATGGAGATATCCTGGATATCATTTTTCCAATTGAGATCAGTATAACTGTGCAATGATATAGAAAACCAGGAAAACTATATCTGCTGATCTTTACAATTATCACTCAAGGAGACAGTTTATTAGTGGAGAAATCCCTAGATTTAACTGTTCATTGACAACTTCATATTGTGGGTTTCTTAAATGTCTTCTAATTTCCAATTCTTTAAGGAAATCCAGTTCTTGTTCCTTTTCACAAATATGCAGCACTTCTAGTTTTGTGTTAGGTGTCAATGAATGATTGGTGTCAAGTAGATGTTTAGCGTAGTGGGATTTATCTGGTTGTTTTAATCTGTATGCTCGTAAGTGTTCACTGTATCAGATTTCAAAATTCCTAAGGGTCTGACCCAAAAAAAATGCGAAAAAAATCATAGGAAAAATTCCTTCCCCCTCCACCCCCCTCCTCACCCCTGTAGCTATCTCGGAGACGGTTTGAGATATCGAATTCTTATATTCCAAAGATTTCTCTATGGTATAACGCCGTCACAAAAAAAATATCCCCCTTCCCCTCCCTCCCACCTCAAAAGATACAGGGCGCAACTGAGATCCACTTTTTTATTATTTTAGCTAGCAAAAAATAAAAATCGTAGCTGGAAGAGAAAAATCCGACTAGTATATGGGACTCGTAAACCGATTTTTTGATTTGAAGAAATATACAGGGAAAAATTAAAAAGTACATTTTTTTTCCGAATTTCAAGAAACGAATATCCGTACGTTAGAGATCACGTCAAACCCACTTGAAAAACATATAACAAAATTTTCCTCCCGCCCTTTTTGGGGGGTCTACAGGTCGTCAGAAACCGACTTTTTTCGACATTGGTAGTTAGGGCTGGGGGCTTTTTTTGCTATAAACGATAGCGAAAAACTGCGTCGTACGTTTCAAAGAGAGCCACTCGATACGTGCATAGAACACATAAAAAGGGGGGATAAGTGGGGGGAAATCTACGAGAAAAAATTCGCAAATATTTTTATGGACCCCCAATGACCCCCAGCAGTGGACTGAATATAAACGTTCGAGATGATGTTATTAGGCATATGCGCATTCGGTATATAGCTACGGTGGCCGAAAAAAAAGTTAACCTCAAAATTTAGCGCGTCATGAGGCGCCCTCTTTTTTAACAAAATTACCAAAGTATATATATCGATCGATAGAGAAAAAAAAATAGAATTTTTTTGAGTATATACAGGGTGTTGAGAAATTTTTTTCGTAATTTTTGAACATTGAATTTTCGGAATTTTTAGGCGAAATATACATCTTTCATAACGGCTAAAAAATTTCTATGTACGTGTCTAAGCGCCTCCTACATTTTTAGTCTCTAGCATTTTTTCGATATCTTGCGATAAAAAAATTTATTTGTCCGTTATATTCAATGTAGTTAGGGGGGCAAGCTTTGCCAATAGGGGGGCATATTTTTCCTGTTAGTTACCCATGATGGACTATCATAACCCACCATTAAGTACACAGCCAAAAATTCTTTTAAAAATATTTCCCCCATTTTTTTATAGGCTCAATTACTACGCTAAGGTTCATCATTTTTGATTATCTAAACGACAGTTCATTTATTTCTTTTCTACGATTTTTCCTTCCCCTTCAAAAACCCAGCTCATGTTGCCCATTAACTAGGTGGCAGGACCGGCTTTATAGGTCAGATTTTCAAAATGTTCCGATTGATACGAAATTTGGTATGGGGGAATAAATTTGGCCCAGGAACACGGTCCCGGCATTAAAATTTCTTCAAAACGAATTTTTAGCTGTTGAAACGTAACTTGAAATTTTTAGCCAGGACCCGAAACCAAATTGTTACGGACGGAGTAAATATCCTAATTTGTCTCTGATGTTTGAACAAATTATTTTCGCTAATAAACGACGATGAACTGTACCAATAGCAATTGGTCTGATACCTCCTGCTTTTTTAGTTAAAGCTAATAGTGACGCTCCGAATAAAATAGGACGAATATTGATGTTTACTGTGTCATTTAAAATAAATTTACATAATTTACACAAAGATGATGATAGATTTTTTCCTGAAGGGCCAGCACTGTAACTTATTAAATCTTGTAGATGAGAAGGTCTTAAAGAGTCTAAACCACCAGCAGAACATGTTTTAAAAGAGTTTATTGCGTTACTCACAAATTCTTCTGTTATAAGGAAAGGAATAGGTTCTGAACTCAGAGAAGGAAACGTACTATTAAGTTTCTCTAAAGGATGTTTCGATTTTAAATCTGTTAAAGTGGCTGCACTGACATCCGCAAAACTGTCATCTGAAGCTAAGATTTTGATTGCGGATGTCAAGTCGCCGACATTTTTAATTTTACTATTTTTTGATAAATCTATGTTTTTCCGAACTGGGAAATTTCTGTTTTGTTGATCAGAGAAATTTAAATGTTGATCTATAGTTTCTAAAGTTTTCAAATTATTCTTGATTTTAGTAGAGATACTTTTTCATTAGAATTTTTAGAAGAAAGACTTGAAACATTATATATTTGTCTTACGTATTCTTCACTCAGATTAGATGGTGTTGAGGCACACAGAGCCCTTGTAGCTTTTGGGACTCTTCTGATTACTGATCTTTGGCTCTTCAATTTTGCCAACTTTATAAGAAAATTCGTATCTTTTATATCCTTATTTCAAAAACTTTCTATTGTAATCGAATTTAAATTTTGTCCACCATGCGTCTTGTTTTGAAGTGTTTTAAGGCCTCGCTTCTTAAAAAATTTACCAAACGAATTATCAGGTAGAGCCTTAAGTTTAATAGGATCCCGTTCAGAATTAACTATATGGGATGATATTGAAAGATTATTACAATTAACTTTTGGAGATCAAAGAAATCTTGATTGTCTCGTTCAAGACTTAATTGCTTTACATCCATTCAAAAATGAAACACCATATAATTTTGGCATGCTTTGCCAATATTGTAGAAGTTTATTAGCGTCAAAAATAAATGCATCAAATCTACCACCTCAAGAAAAATGTATTGGACTAGAGAGTTATGATGAGTTAGCATTAAAAACATTTATTAGTGGGCTTACGGGCCAGTTACAAAATAATATTCGATTGAGAAATCCAGACAGTCTAGAAAAGGCAATGTCTTCAGTAGTCGAAGAAGAAAATTTCTTATACAGTACGCGTAAAACTAATTATTTAAACTCACAAAATTTTAGACCAGTTCAGAGAATGGCACCATCAAATCCCCGGATAAATAATTTATTAACCCCAAGACCATCTCAATCTTTCAATAGACAATATTCTCCCAATTTCAACAGAAACTTCAATAACTATAATTCAAATCAAAATAACAATAAATCAGATCAAAATAACAATAATAATTTCCGCCATCCTAATAATTACAATCATCCAAATAATTCTAATTATAATCAAAGATCTTTCTATGTTCCTCAAAATCAATCACCTCAGAATAATCATTTTCAAAATAACAATTCATATGCGAATAATTTTGCTAGAAATACTCAAATATTAGAAATACAAATTATCATAATAGAAATAGGAATTATCCAGAGCCAATGGATACGTCATCTGGTAATACACGTATAAAAAATCATCATTTTTGTGAATATTCTAATGAATCTCCATATCCTGAAAATTTTAATTCTTCAAATCATGACTTCGGTGGTAATAATAATTGTTACAATTCTCATACTCAGATTTGCCAAGAAACATATGATAACCATAATCCTTATCTAGAACGAGAAAGTAACGTGATAAATGCACCTGGTACACACTATCAGCAGTCTCAGCGTCCCACACAAGATTCAACTTACAATTCGGATAACGCAGATATAAATTTTCGCTTGGGTATGAAAAACCAAGACATAACATGATTAATATAAACTTACTAAAATCCAATCTTCCTTATATTTTTATTTCCGAATTAAATGCTAATTTTTTAATAGATACCGGTAGTAGTAGAAGTTTAATTGATCCTAACTTAGCTTATCGATTTTTTAGAAATTATATTTTATACGAAGATTTTAGCATTCAAACAGCTCACAGTATCAGTTTTCATAATGAAGTAATTGAAATTCCACTTTTCGATATTTTTAAAGTTGCAGAAAAGCACAAATTTCATCTTTTCGAATTTAGTAAGAAATATAACGGACTTATAGGTATTGACTTACTTAAACGACTATGTGCAAAAGTTGACTTATGTAAAAAATTAATTTTACACCTAAGACTCAAATTCCAATGAACTTTGATAGTGAACAAAATAGCACTACAAAGGAATTAATAAAAATAGATAATTATCAAATTAATATACCAGAAAGAACCACTAAAATTGTCAAATTACCAGTAAATATAGAGAATGGTTTAGGATTCATGAAATATATTGAGTTTGATACACAATTAGAATGTCCTCAAGCTCTTGTAAATATAGAAAATTACTTTGCATATACATCTTTTACAAATTCCAGCTGTGAACCGAAAGTAATTACAGTTACCAGTCCATTTGTTATAGAAAAATTAGACCTTACAGAAATAAATTTTGTAGACACATTAGAAGAATCAAATGAAATGTTCACAGATAGCCACGATAAATTATTAAAAGATAATTTAAAACAAAATCGATTGAATCACTGTAACTCGGAAGAAAGACAACATATACAGGATCTATGTTATGAATACAGAGATATATTTTATAGTGACCAAATTCCTCTTTCATTTACAAATACCGTAAAACATGAAATTAACCTAAAAGACGATACTCCTGTTTATACTAAAACATACAGATATCCCGAAGTTTACAAGAAAGAAGTAAAATCTCAAATCGACAATATGTTATTACAAGGTATTATTAGACACTCCTCATCTCCGTTTAATAGTCCAATTTGGATTGTGGAGAAGCGTAAAGACGCATCAAATAAGAAAAAATATCGATTGGTTATTGACTATCGGAAGTTGAATGAAAAGACAGTCGATGACAAATATCCACTACCTTTAATTAGTACAATTCTTGACCAACTAGGAAGAAGTCAATATTTTACTACCCTTGATTCAGCTAACGGTTTTTATCAAATACAAATGGATGAAAATGATATCCATAAAACAGCGTTTTCCGCCGAAAATGGACATTACGAATTTGTTCGAATGCCCATGGGAATGAAAAATTCACAGAGTACTTTTCAGAGAGTCATGGATAATATACTTAGAGGTTTACAAAATGAAACTTGTTTAGTTCATCTCGATGATGTTATCATATATATAGTACGTCTCTCCAAGAACATATTCCTCGACTTAGACAAATTTTTGATAGACTCAGAGAAGCTAATTTTGAAATACAATTAGACAAATCGGAATTTTTACGAAAAGAAGTAAATTATTTAGGACATGTAATAACCCGATATGGAGTCAAACCAAATCCCGATAAAATTTTAGCTGTAAAAAATTTCTCAATACCTAATTGCACAAAAGACATTGAAAGCTTTCTTGGTTTAATTGGATATTACCGTAAATTCATTAAAGATTTCGCAAAAATCACAGAACCTTTAACAAAATGTTTAAAAAAGGTTCTAAAATTATTTATGATCAAGAATTTGTTAATGCTTTCAATACTTGTAAAGATTTATTAACTTATGCACCTCTTCTTCAATACCCAGATTTTAATGAAAAATTTATATTAACGACAGACGCCTCAAATGTGGCTTTAGGCGCAATTTTATCTCAAGGACCTATTGGTTCAGACAAACCTATTGCTTATGCTCCGCGTACCCTAAATGATTCAGAGCAAAAATATAGCACGATGGAAAAGGAACTATTAGCAATAGTATGGACATGTAAGTACTTTCGTCCTTATTTATATGGTCGAAAATTTACAATAGTAACTGATCACCGACCTTTAGTATGGCTTTTTAAATTACGCGAACCCAATTCCAAATTAGTACGATGGAGACTTAAACTCGAAGAATTTAATTATGACGTAGAATATAAAAAAGGGGAAACAAACACTAATGCAGACGCACTCTCACGAATAACCTCAAACGCACTAGAAAAGGAGTCAATTATTAACAATCCCGGAGATATCAATAGTGAAACATTACAATATCTTAAACAAATAGCTGAGAATCCTTTGGACGACGCTAGTATTCAAAATCAATCAAATATTAATATAATTTCTGATATACAAATTACGATACTGGTAGTAGTACACAACATACAACAGCTAATGAAACTACTAACGAAGGAATTAAAATCCTTGACGAAATTATTAATAATAAAGTTAATCAAATTTTAGTTTTTGGACATATATATCATAAATTGGACGTTAAACCAGAAAATTATGAGCACCATAAAATAATAACTGTAGAAATTCCCACAGAAAATAATCACGATTTAATTTTTGAATTTTTGCGAGATTACACTATACAAAATAAAACATATTGTATGTACTTCCATACAGAAGGTTTATATAGAAATTTCAATGAAGTGTATTTAAACACATCTTCAGAGAAAGGTTCTGAATTAATTAGATGCACGCAATTAGTTAATACAGTAAAAGATAAAGACGAACGGATTTTGTTGATAAAAAATCATCATGAAAGTAAAAGTTACCACCGAGGTATTTCTGAAACTATTGAACATTTGAAAAGAAACTATTATTGGATAGGATTAAGAGACTCAGTCACCAACTATATAAATTCATGCGATATTTGCCAAAAAACCAAATACGCTAGGAAAAATCCATACTCGCCGTTAATGCTTACAGAGACAGCTTCATAACCATTTCAAATTATTCATATTGATCTATTCTTTTTTGATAACAAAATAGTTTTAACATTAGTTGATTCTTTTAAAAAATTTGCTAAAGCATATGAGATAATAGCTAAAACCGCGATTCACATAAGTAATGCTTTAATTAAATATTTTTCTTCATTTGGCATACCAGAAAAATTAATTTTGGATAACGGTACGGAATTCAACAACGAAGTAGTTCAAGAAATTTTAAAATTGCATAAAATAAAAGTACATAATTCATATAAAAGAATTAAGAAAAAATTTCGTTGCAGGTTCTTCGCAGCCATCAACTTCGGAAGTTACGGACTAATATATCCTACCTTCCATAATGTAAACGATAACCCTGGTATATTACCGCTTAAATTAGGGACCAGTCAAAATATCGTTGACTTTTGGTCATTTGTAAGAACTTTTGATACATCAAAAATAATCAGTGGATTTAAATCTTTACAAGATAAGCATACTAAACTGCAAAGCATGTTTTTCAGTAAAATCTCTAATATTTCCAATATTTCAGAATTCGATGAAATTTCAAGTACATTTCAATTACTTACCATGATCGAAAATAAGATCATTGTTCAAATCAATCAATTAATTCCTACAATTGATCAGCAATTCAGAACAAAAAGAGGAATAATAAACGGTTTAGGTTCAATTATAAAATCAATAACAGGAAATCTAGATAGCAGTGACGCCGAAAAATACGATCAAGCTATTGAAGCATTTTCAACAAACCAAAATAAAATGAGATCATTAGTGAATAAACAAGTTACTATCATAGGAGAATCAAAAAGCATTAGAATCTAAAATAACTGAAGTTGAACATATAGTCGAAAGAGCACGGAACAAAAACCGGCAAACTTTCGAGTATTATTATATAAAGCATGTTTTGTATGAAATAGACATTTTATATCAAAATGTATACGATTTATTAGAGAGGATTGAAACAGCCATAACATTTTCTAAATTAAACATATTCCACAATTCAATAATGGATCCGAAACCTTATTAATACAGATTTATCAAATTCCAATTTGCCATTCGAACCAAATACAGAAAATATTATCAATTTCGAAAAGGTAATGCAGATTAAAAGTTACTCTAAAAGAATAAAATAATATTTATAATAGAAATCCCAGTTGTAGAGATCAAGAATTACGATTTATATCAACTTTTTCCTTTACCCACTCCAAAACACAATATTTTTCATATAATTCTACCAAATTCCTTATCCTCACTGAGCAAAATTTCATGCCTTTCGACAACGATTGTCAAGAAATTAGCGATCAAGAATTCATCTGACATGAGTCGACACCAATATCTATTCAAGAAGAAGATGCCCCTTGTGAAGTGCAAATGTTAAAATTTTACAAAAATTTAAGTAATTGTCATGTTATTCCAGTTAGTATAAGAGAAGTCAGTTTTCAAAAACTTCAATCGAATAAATGGGCTGTCGTTTCTCCTCTGACTACAATGACTGAACAAATGTGCGGTAGTGATAAAGACAAAGTACTATTAAAAGGAACATTCATAGTAGAGTTAGAAGAAAACTGTATAGTTAAGATAGACAACGTAGTTCTCCGTAGCAATAGACTTAATAAAAGTGAATTAAAATTAATCGAGCTTCCAAAACTTACAATTAAAAATGTTGTGAATGAAAAACCAGTGAAATTTGACCCTCTTCAGTTAGAAAATGTTAATTTGGATAGACTCAATAATTTAAAAGACTCTTTAGATATTCAAAGTGAAAATTTAGATGAACCATTTCAAAATTCAGTACACTTTAATAATATTAGTGTATGGACAATATTTTTATATATATTAATTGTTTTTATTGGGCTTTATTTTATTTACTGCTACTACTTCAGCTACAAGGGATGAAGAAGGAGTACCGAATCTGCCTGTTCAACCCCGGATTCTCCTCTAAGGGTGGAGGTGTTATAAACCTCGATTTCATAGAAAAGAGCCGACGTTGCTGAATCTAAGAAGCGTTCCCCCACTGCGGACAGCGGCAACAAAACCAGTTGCGAGCCGGCATTTTCATCTTTATAACTTATACCTTCCAACTATAACATTTAATTGTTTGTTAAGTTAATGAAGTTCCATTTTCTTAAATTGTTCGATCATTTTTAAAAACGGACTTTACGCGAGTGAACATAAAATTTGCAGTCCTAATAATTCTACCATCCGCTTCACGTTATTAACTGTACATCCCTTACCAATTTTATTTCATGTAATCAATATACAAAACAAATACTTTCTTTTATAAAAATATTCAGTCAATGTTGACAGTGGTAATATTCGTTTGCCAAATTTTTGGTATAAATCAACGTAGTATAATTTTATAGTTCTATTTTCGACTATCCAGAAACGGTAACGGAATGTCCATTGTCTATAACTCAAAGTTCTTAAATTCGCGCTTAACACTTTGAAATATTTGAATTTTAAAGTCTTTCAATGGAACATAACACCAATTATCGAGTTCAATCAATACGGTACCTTTTAATAATAGATTGTCTTTAGATTTACTACAAATCACTACAACGGTTTCAGTTTGTTAAATTTAGCATAAATTTAATCATTCGCAATCCACATCCATTTTCTATTTCTGCTTATCTGTCAGTCAAATTTCTTGAATAAAATATAAAAAACTATTCTTTTTTCATATACTCCATTGTTATACAAAAGCTTATTATACGAAGTGAAAACGCGACTGGAAAAAATGTGGAAAATTATTGATGCCAGTGCAGAACTCTAAACCTCCAGCACCACCTGAGCTTCTAAAATTGATTTTTTGCAAATGCAAAGGAAACTGTGGAGCTATGTGTGGATGTCGAAAAGCAGGGCTGAAATGTTTTGCAGTGTGGTTCCATTGTTCTGGAGAGACTTGCAGCAACGTAATGGAACTCTCAGAATTATTAAATGATAATGACTTTGATGATGAACCGCCGACATTAACAACCCTTCCTCCTCCAGTTCTCCCACTTATATTTAATTCAGAAATCCGATCAGATGATGAGCCGCAGCCTGATCCATCGAAAAGACTGAGGACGGAGTAGTTCTAATTTAGAAAATCACCGTGGTTTATGCCTATTGGGGATACCACGTAAAAAAAACGCTCCTCCAGACTCTACCTCGTGGGTGGTGGGGAAAAGAGAATTAATTGTTAATAATATTGCAAACTTTATAATTAAAAAAATTATAACAACAAAAAAAATAAAAAAAAAATAACTGATAACACATTATTAGTACACACGTATAATATAGGTATAGTTAAGAGTACTGAAAATAGTACTCAATTCGGAGCGCTGTAAAACCTTAGCTATTGACTTAATGAAAAAATGTTTTGTATAAAAGTTGTTCCTCGAAAAACGGTCTACAAAAATGGTATGATATCATTTTTTCGTAAAATGATAAAAAAAAGTTATATCGAAAAATATAAATTTTTTTCTCGAATTTCTGAACATCTTCGCCTATAAATTTTTTATTTATAGTTCTACGATAAAAAGTTACTGGAACAAAGTTGTAGAGAATTTAATTTGCAACAAAAAATGTTAACACATTTTTCTATGAAATCAATAATTTAGGAGATATATCGTAAAAATCATTTAAACCCCTATTTTCAAGATGGCGGCCGTGAAACAAGGGTGGCGACCCCACAAACTTAGTTTTAGCTTAACACTGACCCCTCCTACACATCAAAAATATAAAATTGCGTCCTCTAAAAAACGCAACCCCAAATGGACTTACAGTAGGTAGTTGTGATGACGTGACCTGGATCCTCCTAGGTTTAAGATCTAATGTTATAAATAGCTTGGCATGCATTAAATTTAAATAGTGCTGGGTGACTAGTTACATCTACTATTATACAACAGATGTTATGTGAAACTGATCAGAAAGCTTAGAGAAAGCGAAGCTTAGAAAAAGTGGTGAGTGGAACATTGAAACTCAGCAAACATAGTAAACGAGATGGAAACAGAGAGAAGGAAAATAGAAGAAAATGGCCTAAGAAAGAGTATGAAATATATGAGTTATTATTTTTATAAAAGTGAATGGTGGATGATTTTACTTACCCAAGTTGTAGGGTGGGCTTAAAAAGGCTTTTAGATTTTGGTCCAGATGCAATATAGTTTTGTCAACACTGACAATTATGACCAATAAAATCTAATAAAATTTACTCTTTTCGGCTTATAAAATCCAATTTATAATCGAAAAATTAGAGAACCATATGCTCCGAAATAAAGCTGACATGAAAAGAAGGAAGAATCAAAGTCCAATCAAGTAGGTTTTGTAGGCCATCAAGAGATCTTAGGAGAAGTCACAGAACACAGAACATTCAGGGAAATACTAAGTTGGTTTGGTATGAAATAGTAAAATAAGAAGACAAATTGTTTTCCATGAATATGATAGATATCTAATACCAAAATATAAAATGACAATAATTCAACTTGTAAAGAAGAGGTTAAAATAATAAATTAGAGTAAACAAAAGTGACTCTAGTTTTAATTATATTTTTATAACCAAGTGAATTAGTGTTTTCAACTTATAATGATAATGGATACGATATCTTATTATTATTTACGTAAATAAAGTTCTGTTGTAAATGTAAACAAACCATTACTTTTTGGTAGAAGTTGAAGTTATTGATATTATCCTAAACATTGAAGAGGTAAGTTTTAGTATATTTTCGAGAGAAATTATTATGTCAACCATTTGCTTATAAGTGCATGAATACATTTCCAATAAATTTGGTTCCAATTTTTAAAACCGTAACAAATTGTTCTAGTGTTTTATGAGAAGACTCCAAATAATGGATTTTCACTCTTTTATCTTACTATTCATGCCAATTTATACTTTAAAATTGTATGGAATGACAAATTTGCTACTTCCACATAGAGAAAAATTATAAGTTTTTTGAATTATTTCGAAATAAATTTAACATAGGTATTCTATTATTATATTATCATACAATTACAAGCCTTGTCACATATAGTAATCAATATCTTATTTATTAAAGTCATTTACTATTAAGTTCAATGATTGATTTTGAATTTGTTCTGAATACTTTCATATTATTAATCCGTTATAATATACATCAAACAAAATTATCATTGTAATAGAGATGATAGAGACACATAATGTTATAGGTATATATAAATTTTTTATAGGCATCCAACGATGGCTTGATGTATGTTGTATGTTTCTTTCTAGGCCTGGAATTCGTAGGCAAGATACACAACAACCTCGAAAGAACCGATCAGGAACAGTACCGCATTCCATCGAAGTGATACAATGATATTTTTCAATGGATAATATTCTTAGATTTAGCTGATTGGATATACATTGGATAGTGTGTTCCATTGCATCATAGTGAATAACCCTCATAAAGTGATTGGATGGGTAAAAAAGAAGGGTTAGTTGCTTGAAACATTATTTTTCTTTTCCGAATGGTCTCTTTCCAAATCAATACCAAAAAATTCAAAGCATATCGACGGTGTCAATGCAATACCACGTATCTCCACGAAGTTTAACTCCACCAAAATGAAAAAATAAATAAATAATACTACCAAAACTGCCATCTACGGATGTCAGTAAAACTTTGCGCCATATACACATCTCAATTGACTCTAGGAGTAATAAAGTTTCCATTTAATAAATAATTGATTATCTAATAAATTTTTAGCTTCATTAAAGGATTTAATCTTGTTTTCCATTTGTTGTCTTCCTATGTGACTGTAGTAGTGATGTACATGTTTTATAATATTGTAATGTTTTTCTTATTTATTTAAACAGTAAACGGGTGGGATAAACTTTAAACACTACTTACGAATTTATTTAAACGCCAAACTACTCACTAACACTCAATTTATATACACTTAACTATTCACTTAAATTTAATTTATATGCACACAACCTTAATTATTAATTTATATCAACACTTTACTGTTCGCTATTTCGGCGTATTCCTGTTTATTCGTCGAGATCACTTTATCACCTAAACTAACTCTCCCTGGTCGGTCTTTTATATATTAGTGCCTTTTTTACTAGATAATTCTAGATTGCGGCTTACATAAAAACAATTGGCTCTGGCATTGTCTAGATAAGACTGGTCACAAAAACAATATCTAGATAAGACAGTCTCAATCGTAAACAGTTCTAAGAGATCCCTGCGCATCCGCCATAATTTCAAATTTCATACATGGCTTAGACAGAGTCGGATTCAGCGACTATACCAGTGTGCTATTTCGTAACATTACCCCCTCCTTGAATGGAAGTTCCTCCTGGAAATTTTGTGTAGCCGAGACTGGATGTTTGAATCGGCAATTGGCCCCATTTGTAAAGCTTTTTGAGAACATATTTAGAATACAAGCTTAAGAAAAAATACATAAATATTTTAGATTAGTCAGGTTAGTGATAATAGGGTAAACGTTTTAGGAAAAGAAAAATTACAAGAGACCCAATAACCAACAGCAGAGACAGATTCTTAAAAGAACTTGTTGCTAGTAATTTCGCTATTTGAAAATCTTTGAATAATATTGCAAAAGCCTTGAAATTTCGAAGATAGTATTAATGTTTCATAAAATTGCATAATTGTAATATAGTTTTTCACTCAGTAGTTTGTATCCATTATTTTCCATAATGGCGGTGGAGTTTCCTTATGAATAAATCAAATATTTTGATAAATAAGATATTGTCTTAGTGAGACAGATAGTTATTGTTTTCATCATGTATTAAAGCATACAATAATTAAAATTTAATTTTATCAAAAATCAGGCAAAATGTTGATTACATATTGAATCCCGTTTTCTCGTACCTTGTACATAAAAATTTTGATCTAGATTACCATCATGCCTAATCAATTCTTCTTCAGCAATTAATTCTTCACCAGGAAGGTCAGCATTGTAATGTAATGCCACATTATGTAAAATAGCGGATGCATTAACTATTTTTCCATCTTTTATGGGATTATAATTGAGTGTTCGATATTTTAATAAACATCTAAATCTACTTTTCAAAATGCCATTAACTTGTGCTATAGTACCTCTTGCTCGTCTTAAATTTGAATTAAATCTTCCTTCTGGCGACTCATTAGGTAACTGTCCTGGATATTGTGTCAATAACCAAGGTAACAAGGGATATCCTTCATCTCCAATTAAATGCCAATGCAAATTTCCTCGCAAATATATTTCTTGTAAATGTGCATTTATTCTAGACATTTACCAAATTCCAGTGTTATGTACCGATCCAGGAAATCTAGCATTAACGGTCAGAATTTTCAATTCTGCATTTGCAATAAACTGAACATTTATGCTATGATAACCTTTTCTGTTATAATATGGACCTGCTGGATAAATTGGATGATTATTTGGTGGTGAAATAATTGTTATGTGGGTGCAGTCAATACTCCCAATAACTCCAGGGAATTCATAGCGATTCAAAAACTTTTCAATATTTCTATTTACTGCTTCTGGTGTTGTAGGGAATTCTATCCACCTATTTAATGAGACATTATTTATAGCATTGCAGACATCCGATATACAACGACTCACAGTTCGCTGACTCATGAGAAAATGTAATGTTGTTCCTGTGTCCATTTGATAACTTCCATGTCCGAAGAAGTTAAGTGTACATAAAACTTCAAGTGAAATTAACTGTCTCGACCCTTACTCCGTGGAATTTACTCATATTAGAAATTTAAATGAAACTCACGGTTTCTAGTTAATACCACAATATAATAAAAATTGTAGAAAATTTTAAAAAATTGACAATTGTTTCGATAAATCAATATTATCGTCAGAATGACAGAAGTTACATTTCATTTGATGCCTACCTGATGTTTAGTAGTTATTTTTGGCTAGACCAAGAAGTGACCTAACATGTGATTAATTTAATATATGCTAATAGAAAAAAGAAGAATATGTGATACTACAAATATTGAAGCTTAGATATTATTAGCCCTATGGTGATATCCTGGATATCATTTCTCCAATTAAGATCAGTATAACTGTGTAATGATATAGAAAACCAGGAAAACTATATCTGCTGATCTTTACAATTATCACTTAAGAAGACAGTTTATTAGTGAAGAATTTCCTAGGTTTAACTGTTCATTGACAACTTCATATTGTGGGTTTCTTAAATGTCTTCTAATTTCCAATTCTTCAAGGAAAACCAGTTCTTGTTTCTTTTCACAAATATGCAGCACTTCTAGTTTTGTGTTAGGTGTCAATGAACGATTGGTGTCAAGTAGATGTTTTGCGCAATGTGATTTATCTAGTTGTTTTAATCTGTATGCTCGTAAGTGTTCACTGTATCGTATTTCAAAATTCCTTAGGGTCTGACCCAACTAGACAGCATTACATTCTGGACATATGAGTTTATATATAACTGACTTCTTCAATGGTTGTATTTTTGTTTTCACATTTAACAATTTTGTACTAACGTTACTTTCTGTTTTAAAAGAAATTGTTGTATTCGTTGCTGAAGATATTATCTTTGGAATATTATTATAAAATCATAACATATGCAGGAAATATTTCTAATAATATTTCAAAGATAATATCTTCAGCAATGAATACAACAACTTGTTTTAAATCAGGAAGTAACGTTAATACAAAATTGTTAAATGTAAAAACAAAAATACCACCATTCAAGAGGTCAGGTATATATAAACTCAAATGTCCAGAATGTAATGCTGTCTATTTGGGTCAGACCCTAAGGAATTTTGAAATTCGATATAGTGAACACTTACGAGCATACAGATTGTAATACCGTATGGTAAAATCCGTTGTAAAAAATACAGTGAAATGAATGGGTAGAGAACCCTATTGTATATTTTGTTATCACCACTGTAATAACCGCTGTGGTCGTTTAGGGTTTACAGCGCTCCGTTACCAGTGTAGAACAACCTTTGAATTCCTATTCTCATATTTTTTATTTTCGTAATTGAAGGTTAATTTCAAATTTCTTTATACTAAGTTGCAAGGTTTGTTTATATTTTTGATAAACAAACCATCGTGTGTTTTGTCATCGACTTTGTCGGTTGTGTAAAATTATTTGTTTAAATTATTTTCTGGTGTAGGTCAACAATTATTTTTATTTTAAATTGGATTCGACTAATTTTATTATCAAGAAAATTAGATCTATATAGGGTGGCCTTAAATTTCCCTTTGTCATATTTCGTGTTTATTACAAGATTGAAACAACTAGATAAATCACACTACGCAAAACATCTAGAAGTTAGAAGTTAGAATAGTTTATTGTTCTTTTATACAAAGTACATGAACAAGGAGTCGGTTATATAGTAAATATAAAATACATATATACTCCTAAACTAACATGATAGATAAAAGGTATTACAAGAAACAATGACATAAAATTTACATGTTTCTAAAGACAGCGTACAGCACATAATAGTCCAGCAATAGAGAAGAGCAGAAAAAAAAATATAAGACAAACGCATAATTCCCATAACTAATCCTATACTATAAATTGTTTATGTAGAGATACTGTGGATATCTAATCGTTAATAATGAATGATCTAATTTTCATTGCTCCGCTGATAAAACCATGCAATTGCTTCAATAGTAAGAGATCGTTTGAATTAAGAAGACAATCTAGATCATCTGAATGCTTTCGTCTTACTATGACTGTATTTCTTAATCCAGCATACAATGGGCAGTCAAATATGATATGTTCCAGGCATTCATTGGCCTGCTGGTTACATATTGTACACATCTGGTCGGTTTTTATTGTATGAGAGGAGTTATTCACATATAGGTATAAATACTGTGAATTTGCTGTGCGCAGTTGGGCTGTTAATCTTTTAATATAAAGCGGTGACGGTCCACTTAAATAATTGTAATTATTATTATTTTGCAGAAAGAATTTATATGTAGGGTGGTGAATACTAAGTAATATTTTATTCCAATCATTTTGCATGTTTTTAGCTAGATGTTCGGCAAATACAATATGTTTAAAATTTTCATTGATACAGTCAGTGTTAAGGCCAGCATTATATGGACAATAAATACTGACAACATTAATCAACTGTACAAACCAATTGTATTTGTGATGACCATATCCAGAGTTATATAATTTTATTAATCGAAATAATGCTCTATAGGGGTACCTTGAGTGATTTTGAGATTTTACCCTGATGAAGTATTCAATTGCTTGTTTTATTAGATAATATTCTAGCCTGCACAGATTGGCTTCGACTCTTATTATATAAGCGGCAGTAGTTCTCTGGAGGAATAGGAGGTTTTTCCAAAAAGACGTCTGTATTTTCTCAGTTTGATCCAGATAACGCAGACCCCATATATTACTGGCATATGTGAAAGTGGGTATGACGACATTGTTATACAGAGTCTTAATAGACTGAAGAGAAGATAATTTTTGCGAGTTTATAGTTGAAAGTACAGTACCTTGAGTAATTCTTGCTTTTCGTTCTCGTGATTTAAAATTATTTAGAAACAGTCCATTGGAAGTAAAGACTACTCCCAAATATTCATAAGTGTTTGAGATTTCTATTGGGTTGTTAAGGTATGAAAACGTGGGTTGTTTTCCAATATTGGGGCTCCTTCGGAATATAACTAGTTTCGTTTTTTCTGTATTTACCTGAAGCTTGAATGTGTTGCAGTATGATTCTAAAATCATCAGGCTCTTTTCCATTTGTATTTGCGACTCTGCAAACAGTACCAGATCGTCAGCGTATAACAACATCCGTATGTTATCCCCTCCATCAAGAGTAACTCCCTTACTGCCTTGGTTCTGAAAATAATTATCAATATCGGAAATGAATATCGCGAATAGTAGTGGGCTGAGCGGATCCCCCTGTAAAACACCTTGGGTTATTTGTACTCTCTCTGAACTGTTACCTTCTTGTTCTATAAACAGTGGTGCTTGTTTGTATATTATTTTTAGTATTCTAGTAATTTTTGCACTTATTCCGTTTGAATATAATTTTTCCCAGAGTATATGATGGTCTAACGAATCAAAAGCTTTTCTAAAATCTACAAATAGAGCATATAATTTTCTTGAAGGAAGGCGAAGGTAATTGTTAATTATAGCGTAGAGCACAAATATGTTGTCTTCACAGTTGCGTGTTCTGCGGAAGCCGCTTTGGCACTCTGGTAATATTTCATTATTCTCAACAAAGTTAGTTAGTCTCGTATTAATTAATTGGGTAAAGAGCTTAGTTTTGTGATTTAAAAGTGCTATACTACGGTAATTATTAGGGTTTTTAATATCGCCACTTTTGTGGAAGTGGATCATTTTAACATCTGACCATGTGGGTGGTATTTGTTCTTCGTTTAAAATTTTGTTGAAGAATGTTTTCAGGTGTATTATCCAATCCAAAGGGAAGTTTTTGAAGAATTCGTTGCTAATGTTGTCTACCCCGGGTGATTTATTATTTTTAGCTGAGTTTAAGACTCTAAAAATTTCATTAGTGGAAAAGTTTATATCTAGATAAGGGTGTATAACGCCAAAATATTGTGAATCCCTATGTAAATGCGTTCCATAAAACTCTTTGTAAAACTCAATCATTGTGACGGTATCAATTGTGGGACCTCTATTTTTAATTTTTCTAGTTTTTAGAAGTTCCCAAAATTCGGAGGGGTTGCTGATATTATTAAATTTTTTTATTGTAACGTTTTCGTAAGCTAATTTTTTAATTTTAATGAGTTGTTTGTACTCTTTTTTAATTTCACTATATGATATTAGTGCATTCTGTTCAAAGTTAGAGTTTTTTAATAGTTTTTTTGACATGTTTAACTTTTTCTTTGCGTCCTTGCAAAAGTTATCAAACCATGGTTTTGAATTTGAGAACATATGATTAGTATTGTCACGGTTTTTTTCCATACCTAAAAATTTTGCTGTTAACTTGATTGCCTAATTTATTTGATTGTCCATTATATTAATAGTACTCGAGTCTGAATGTATTTCAAAGATAGATACTATATTTTTATATGGCAGGATCCCACCTTATTATTGTTTCTTTATAGCTATGATATTCTGATAGTTTATAAGACCCCACAAAATATGCATTTTCTATCTTTACAGTGCAACTCAGATGATCCGAAAACAGGTTTTTATTTATACAGAAACTGGAAATTAGGCCTACACTACTAACTCTTACCCAGACCAGATCTATTGTACTTCGTCCTGACCGCCCAATGTATGTATAAGCACCTTCATAATCCTCAAACCTACCGTTTAACAAGAGAAACCCTAGATCTTCCAAAGCTTCTACAAGTAATGTTCCTCTAGTATTAACTAGGGAATCTTTTGACTTACGTGGTTTTAACGGGGGATTGATATGTATTACGTTCTCTGAATCAAAATCATTCAGACCACCTACTCTCGCATTAAAGTCTCCGTACAGAATCATCTCGTCATTTGGGAATTTTACTGATATTTCTTTTAGAGTATCCTCAAGCATCTCTACACATACATGATCATCTAAATCAGGTTTTAAGTAGACTACACCTAAAATAATATAATTATTATTTATATTTATTCTGATAAAATTCCACATATTACATCTATCGATTACATCTAATGACTTCACACCCCCCCGGTTTTTTGATATAAGTATTAAGATACCCCCACTACCTCTACCCTTTTGCTTATCTTTTGAAGCTTGGCATGAGTAAGTATGATAATTGTTTAAAATATTTGGTAAGCTATTTTGGGAAGAGGTAATCCAGGTCTCCACTAAGCCTATTATATCAGAGCTACACAAATCATTAATTTCATGTATTTCTAAATTATCTAAAGTATTAATACCTTGACAGTTCCAAAATGTTATCTTAAAAGGGACAATTCCGTCCACAAACCTTGATCTTTTCACCTCTGTATTAATTAGTTTTTTGATGATGTCTCAACTTCTCTGTTCATTTTTGTTATTTTTTTTGTCGTTTCTTCAGCGCCTTCGGGAGATCTCTCACTGTATTTTCTTCCTTTCGCTGGAGTTTGTTCTGGCAGTCCTGTCTCTTCTTCAGTCTCGATTTCAGTTTCATTTTGTGCTTCTAATTCTGATAAGGTATATAGCTTATCGTTAATATATAATTTATTGTAGATGATCTTAGTTCTACATCCCTTGTCTCTTGCAACTTTTGAATATTTTAAGAGCTGTTTTCTTTGCTCCATAATTTCTTTGGGAAAGTCTTCGTTAATATAGATATTTGTTCCCTTTAATCTATTTCTTCCTTTCAATATGTCCAGCTTGTTATCCCATGTCTTCACTTTTAGTAATATTGGTCTATTTCTAAGTTTGTTCCTGTCTCCTATTCTCCTCGACTCTATTACGTCTGACTCTACATTTATATTGGTGTTTACTCTTTTCAGTACTTCTCTAGCCTTATCATTCAGTTGTTCCGCATTTTCTCGTACTTCTTCTTCGATGCCATTTATTATCAGGTTTTCCCTTCTTGAATCCTTTTCTATTTGAATTACTCTTGTTTCCAATTTCTTCGTGGCTTCTCTTAATAAATAATTTTCGTTTTTCAGAGCTTGGTTCTCTTCTTTCAATATTTGTAATTGACTATGGATATTGTCCAGTTTTTGCTCGATTCTGGCATTTCGTTGATCCATGTTTTCTAACTTCTGCAGTATCTCTTCCATTGAAAATTATTTTAATATTCGGAGTTTAAAATTTAATTCAATTTTAAATTGTAGAAGCCTGACCTGTGTTAATGTATTCAACTTTATATCTTAATTAGTTTATGGAAAAAGTAAGTTTTTATTCCTTGTACTTTATTAATTTCTGGCGTATTATAACCTAGCTTTTTTCAAATTAGATCTTCTTACCAGGTTTTTGGTGTTTTTATTACATGTATATATATACTGTCTTCTTTTATAACACAGTTGTGAAAGTTGTAGGATTTTAATTTTTAAATTTCTCACTCAATTCACTTATTTTACTGGAACGATTCAAAACTACACTTTCTGTAAGCAGCTTCAGAACCGGCCTCCTACGCAAAACATCTACTTGACACCAATCATTCATTGGCACCTAACACAGAACTAGAAGTGCTGCATATTTGTGAAAAGAAACAAGAACTGGATTTCCTTGAAGAATGGAAAATTAGAAGAGATTTAAGAAACCCTCAATATGAAATTGTCAATGAACAGTTGAATCTAGTGAATTCTCCACTAATAAACTGTCTTCTTAAGTGATAATTGTAAAGATCAACAGATATAGTTTTCCTAGTTTTCTATATCATTGCACAGTTATACTGATCTTAATTGGAAAAATGCTACCCAGGATATCACCATAGGGCTAATAATATCTAAGCTTCAATATTTGTAATATCACATATTCTTCTTTTTTCTATTAGCATATATTAAGTCAATCACAAGTTAGGTCACTTCTTGGTCTAGTCAAAAATAACTACTAAACATCAGGTAGGCATCAAATGAAATGTAACTTCTGTCATTCTGATGATGATATTGATTTATCGAAACAATTGTCAATTTTTTAGAATTTTCAACAATCTTTACTATATTGTTGTAGAGTAAGTGGTCCGAATATGGGCTATGCATTTAATATGGGCCCCCAAACTATCTGTGAAATCGGTAGCGTCATCTATTAGAAAAATGTCAAAATGTGCTATAGGGCACCTCTCCTACGCTATATTATAGATGCCGCGGTCAGTACACTTGTTGATGTTGAATGGTGTGGTGCTTTTGTTCTTGACCTTGGACAGAATTTTATTGGGTAAGTTTATACTGAGTGATATTTGTGTTTTTTGATATTATTTAGGAACTGATATATATCAGTCTGACAGAAGAAAGGACGAAAAAGAGATTCTAGCGTAGATTATGAACAAAAAAATATTTACAAACATCATAATTTAATATTTTTCACGAATGTAAACAGTTTGAAATATGGGCCCCTAGTGTGAGTTAAATATGGGCCAGGGGCCCATATTCAGAACGTTATAATTAAGCCATCTATTTTTTACAGGTTAACAATGTCTGCCAAAGATAGAAAATTTATTTGTCAAAATCTGCGAAAAAAATGGAACCAGGATGACATGAAGAAAGCTGTACGTGCTGTAGAGCAGGGAAACATGGGATTAAAACGTGCCTACAAAAGTTTCCAGGTGCCAAGAACGACTTTACAGAGAATGGTAAAAAAAGTCAAAACCAACGATTTTCCAATTGCTTATATTATAAATTCTAAATTGGGACGAAAACCAGTTCTTGGATACGCCATAGAAGAAGAATTGGTTGAATATATTCTCAAAATGGAGTCTCAGTTTTATGGTTTAACCAGAAAAGATCTGTGTAGAATGGCATACACACTGGCTATTGAAAATAAAATCAAAAATCCTTTTAAAAATGGTATAGCTGGTCGTACCTGGTTAGACGCTTTTTTAAGAAGACATAAAAATGTACTGTCCCCCCGAAGACCAACTGGAACCTCTTTTGCAAGGGCTTTGGGATTCAACAAGGAAAATATCAAAATATTTCTCGATAACCTTGAGGTACAATATGAAAAACATAACTATGGTCCGCATCAAATATATAACGTAGACGAAGCTGGTCTTTCCGTTGTACCATCAAGAATTCCTAAAGTCATTGGCCGAAAGGGAAAACGTCAGATTGCTGCCATTACATCGGCTGAGAGAGGTTCGCTAGTGACTATGGTTGCATCAATGAGTGCAGGAGGGCAATTTGTTCCCCCAATGTTGGTCTTCCCGAGAAAAAATAGAAACGATCAGCTTATGCGCGGAGCACCACCTGGAAGTATTTATGCAGTACATCCAAGTGGCTGGATCCAGCAAAATTTATTCACCGAATGGTTCAAACATTTTCTCCAGTTTGTAAAGCCAACTGAGGAGTTACCTGTGTTGCTTGTAGTAGATGGACATTACAGTCACACTAGAAATTTAGAAATTATAAACTTGGCAAGGGAAAATAATGTCTGCATCATATCACTCCCTCCTCACTCGACACATAAACTCCAACCCCTTGACAAAACGTTCATGGGACCACTAAAAACGTACTACAGCGAAGAGGCTAGAACTTGGATTCGGGTTAATAACAGAGCCTTATCACAATTTGATCTAGCAGAATTATTGGGTAAAGCTGTTCTGAAATGCCAGACGGCAGAAATAGCTACAAATGGATTTAAAGTGACCGGAATATGGCCAACAAATAAACACATTTTTGCAGATGCTGATTTTATTGCTGAGAAAATTTAAGCTGAAAAAACCAGTAACTCAACTGGAACTCAGCTGGAAGAACCGACATGTGACCATTCCAAAACTGTTTCTTCAGAAGGTATATCAATTCGTTCAGAAGATCAACAACCGGGTTGTTCTAAAGACCCCGAACCACCATTAAGGGTCACAATGGCCCCATCAACTGTGCTATTAGGAGACTGTTCAAAAACCTTCGTGAGCCCATTCGTTCTTTCACCTGTCCCATCAGTTACAAAAAGAGCGTCTACAAGAGGAAGAAAAACCTCTCGTTCCCAAATTATAACTTCATCTCCATATAAATCAGATCTTGAATTATCGATTGAGAAAATAAGGAAATCAAAAGAAGGACATTTCAATAAAAACTATATTAGCTAATGATGGTTACATGTTATCGTTTATAAAAACGAACAAGAAAGAAATATCGTTATTGCTAAAACAACAAATATATTAACTAATTATATTCATGATCCTAAAAAATTTTCTATATTCCGAGAACTGTTATATAAAACAAAAAAATTCCTAAAAGAAAATCCAAATTTAATAGTCATACCATCAGACAAACGTAACATCACAGTTATCATGGTAAAACAACATTATTCAGATTTATGTAATGAATTAATTGATAATAACTCATCATATGAAGAACTGAATAATGATCCAACTCTTAAAACCACTAATAATTGTAACAAACTAATAAAAAAATTATTTAATAAAAAACTAATTGATGAAAATACAAAAAAAGAGTTAACTACTTATAACGGTATTTCCGCAAAATTTTATTGCTTACCTAAAATTCATAAACCAACATTATCTGCTAGACCAATTGTAGCATCAATTAATACTCCAATTGAACCTCTTACTCTTTGGTTAACTGAAATATTGACAAAATCTTACGACTATAACAATGAATATTATGTTAAAGACTCTTTTGAAATTAGTAAATCATTCAATAACTTACTATTACCATCAAACTACGTTCTTTTAAGTTTAGACGTAGTATCACTTTTTAGTAATGTTCATTTAAATATATGTTTAACATCTCTTCAACATAAATGGAATGATATAAGTAAAAATTGCAAATTGGGAGAAGAAACTTTTTTAGAATTAATTACATTTATTTTTAATAATACATTTTTCTCTTACAATAACAAAAATTACCAACAAAGCTTTGGAACACCTATGGGCTCTTTAATATCTCCTATATTAGCAGACTATGTCATGAACTATATTTTAGACTATGTTATTTCTGTTTTACCCTTTAATTTGTTCTTCATCAAAAAATATGTAGATGATCTAATATTATCTCTCCCATGTGATGGAATAAATAATATACTCTTTTACTTCAATAGCTTCGATCCGCATATACAATTTACAATGGAAGGGGGAAATACAGAACAATCTTTACCTTTTCTTGATACCAAATTTATTAGAAATAATGATAATAGAATCTTAATTGACTGGTATAGGAAACCTATCAATTCTGGGAGATATATAAATTACCATTCATATCATCGATGTAGTGCAAAAATTAACTTGATTAAACAGATGAAAACCAGAGTTCTAAAAATTTCCAATCCAAAATTTCACAATAAAAATCTAAAAATACTCTTCAAACTTTTCTATAATAACTCATATCCTTCATATCTTTAGAAACATGTTTTATATAATACTTCTGACAATAGAAATGACATTACTGTTGACATAATACGAAACGAAGAAAACAGTGACATTTTAACCACTAATATTACATCTCCAACTTATATTTCATTTCCATATATAAAATCTATCACACCTAAAATTTCTGGACTATTCAAACCACATAATATAGAAATTGCGAATAAACAATGTGTTACAATAAAATCAATTTTCAGTAAGATCGAAGACAAGACTCCTACTACCAAATTAACTAATATAGTTTATGAGATTCCTTGCAATATCTGTAACAAGAAATACATTGGTCACAGTAAGAGATCGCTAACCCATCGAATCGCCTCTCATAAAAGTGATAGTAGATTATATCCTGATAGATGTGCTTTAGCGGAACACGTGTTTTATGAAGGCCATTCTATGGATTATCAATCTGCCAAAGTCTTAGCAATAGAAAGTAATTATAGGAAACGCCTTTTTTTGGAAACAACATATATTGCAGAAAAAAATTACGTAATAAATAAAAAAACAGATTTAAATAACCTTAGTGTTATCTATGCATATCTTTCAGATTATGAAAATAGAACAGAAGATTCATAACAATCTTTAATTTTAAAAAAAAAATAAAAATTGTAGTAGTTCAAGATCAAATATTTTGTTTATTGTCATATTGTTTTTTGAGTTTTTCATTGATATATGTTTAAAAGAATTTATTATAAAAATTTACAACTATTCCAAAATTCGCTATAGATTTTATGTAAGTATTTATTATTTCATTGACCAATTATTCATAGCCCTTGATAATGAATAAAAATTATTCGAAAGCTCGGGAATAAATATCTGAAAGAATTTACTCTGGAGTCTTATTGCCACATCCCCACAAAAATATCCAGTATATATATATATATATATATATATATATATATATATATATATAAATATATATGTCAACAACAAAGAGATTCATGGGTAATTCACGCAAAAAGAAAAAGGGCTACTGAAACAGAGAATCGAAACATGGGAAATCACAAATCAACGGATTTCAGCAGGGAAACCAAACGCTCATTTGTGCCTCTAATTGGAAGATCCCGAGTTTTCAGGACAACAACCAAGATCGACACGGAGGCGCATATAGCCCCCCGCCTGAACCTTCCGACCCATAGTAGATAATAAAGGAGATGTAGGAATATCGCGTGATATGTTAACAATTGATGGCACAAATGAGCGTTTGGTTTCCCGGCTGAAATCCGTTGTTTTGTGTTTTCCCATGTTTCGATTAACATCTTTGCTCCCAAATTTCACATCCTTATTTGGTAACACACATTTTCTAGACATGAAGTTGCATAGAGGTGGGAACAATATTATAAGATCTTCCTGGTACAGAAAATCTATATGTAGTAATAGGTTTATTAGTCATAGGTCATGTCATCCACCAAAAATAAAAACCAATTTAATTCTCGCCCTTAAGGATAGGGTGAGAAAGTTATCTCATCCAGATTTTCTTAACAATGACCTAATTTTATTGAAGGAGATTCTGATTCAGAACTCATATCCTAGAGGTATGGTGAACAAGTTTTTAAACAACACTCCGACAATTTTCATGAAATTTGAAAATGTTGTATCGGATTCAGTCCATAGTGAAGATTTGTGGTATGGTTCATCACCGTACATACCAGGTTTAACACCAGACCTCCTTACAGTTTTGAAGGTTACCACTACTGTTGAGGTTGCAACCTATAATATACTTACAATCAACAGCCTTTACACTAAAATCAAGTCAAGGTTGGGCATGGGCGAGGTTTTGAACCTTATTTATAGCATGAATGCAATAAAATATATATATTGGCCAGACCTCTAGATGTTTATCTGGGAGATTGACCTCACATAAGAGTGATTGCAAAACTGCAAAGCTGTCTTGTGCTTTGGCAGAGCATGTTATAGTTGATAAACATAGTATGATGTTTGATAATGTTAAAGTACTTGACAAAGATAAAAATTATAATAAAAGACTTTTTTTCGAGATGTGTCATATACACAAAAATTTAAATAACTATTTGAACAAAAAGTCTGATTTTGATGGACTGTAAAATTTACACATATCTGTTGTCATTGTAGAATGGCTGAGTTTTTTTAGTCTTCTTTCATTTTTCACATTGATGTTTTTACATCACTCTCATATTCTTTTATAATACCAATTTATATCCTTACTGTATAATTATAAATATAATTGATACTCCACTTGCTGTTAAATCCATTGGATGATGGGGTCTTCTTTTTGTTTCTTGTTTGACTTTCAATGTTATTTGTTCAATGAATTTTCTTGCTCCTGTAAATCTTGATGTACTTGATGCATACATGTTAAACTCATTTTGGTGAATGATTTTGTATTCTAAGCAGATTTTCAGTTTTATTAATTCAAATTTTGTCTCTCTACAATAGCCCTATTGCATTCTGAAATAAGCCTAAAAGTCGTTAAAATTGCGAAAATCTGATATTTTTTTTGGCGAAAACCACGTTTTTTTATTTTTCTCGGGCCATATAATTAATTGTCTATTACAAATACTGAATTATGTCATCGGAATTTTGAAGAAGAGAAAATTTCATAAACTATAAGACCCTTACATATCAATTAAAACGAAAACTTTGGCAGGTATACTGTTGAGAAGTTTAGATACGCTTCGGTTGCCGATACCAGTGCGAAGCATAATGCGCCGTATTTTTTACAACTTATGGCGTAAATATTTGTTTTATCGAAAAACGTTGAATGGGAAAGTATGTGAGTGAAAGGAAATAAATAATATTTGTCCAATCAAATTAAATATAATATTTATTTATTAGACAAATTTATTTACTAGCCAAAAATTTCAATTCTATCTAGCTTTCTCCTCTTCTATCTCTTCTTTTTCATCATTTTCATCATCTAATCCATTATCATCTCCATTTTATTCTTCCTTTTCTTCCGTCCTTCCTCTTATTATTCTTCTTCTCCGCTATCTTCTTTTTCTTCTTCTTTTTTTTTCTTCTTGGTGTTTTGATTCTTTTTGCTATGCGTTTTCCTTTGCTACTTCGATATCTTCTTCCGCATCGGCATCGTTAAAAATTTCTTTCTCAGTGCTAGAGCAGTCATTCAAATTACACACACACACACACACACACACACACACACACACACACACACACACACGCGGTACTGAGCCCGTCCCTCCCAAGATGCAACCCTCAGAGAGCGCAAAGAACATATTATTCTGTCCCCTTATAAAATTAGCCGCATTTTGTATTTTCCTCCAGAGTTCGTCGAGTTAATTTCATTGGCATAAACTAGGGACTTCATATGTCCCCAAACATCAAAATCAAGTGGGGACTCAGGTCTTCTTGGTGCCCATTCAAAATCACTTCCTCTGCCGATCCATCGTTGAGTAGATATGTGATTCAGATGATTTCTAACAACTAAAGGGAAATGAGGTGGAGCTCCATCCTGCATAAACCACATTTTATTCGTTACAGCTAGTGACAGATTATCCAAAATATAGCTAAAAGTATTTTGCAAAAAAAATAAATAAGAATCTCTATTTAAATTTGAACTCATGCTGGAAATGTCTTTCTTTCAGAGCATGCGAATTTTTTCCTTCCCAATAATGGCTGTTTCTCCAATTAAATACATCTCGTCTGGTAAAAGTCACTTCATCGGTGAACATAATATTATTAATTAAATTTCGGTCACCATTATGCTTGTTGAGAATACGTTGATAGAACTGTAACCGTCGTGGGAGATCTTTTGGAAGCAAATTTTGAACAGGAGTGAAGTGATACGGGTGGAACTTTTCTTTTTTTAGAATTCTAATAATAGTCGACTGACTTACTCCTATTGCTGATGACAAAAGACGTGAACTTACTATAGGATTTTCATCTATTCGAACCAAAATTTCATCTTTTGATTAGGTGAAATTTGTTTCGGACGGCCACCTTGATTTTTATTGTGAAATGACCCGGTTTCACCCAAACGATGAAATTGATTGGAAAAAGATTTGTGATTTGGTTGCCATCTGCTTGGATACAACAATTCATACCTTCTGGCTGCAGAGCGCCCGCAAAAATGTTCTTGTGCGTATACACAAATAATATCTCCCATTTTTTGTTTCGTAAAATTATTGTGACGAGGCATATCGATCGAAAAAGTATATGAAAGAACAAATGACTATAAACTCGCAGAAAAAAGTTTTCACTGACAAGAAATGTCATTTACCAGCAACAATTATCTGACAGTCCAAAGCACACTTTTCATAAATGAAATAATATTTAAAATCCCTTTCCGATACTCTGAACTCTTCAATTGCGTTTTTCTCGAAAACGAATGAGAATATAGTGTTTGAACCAGAGTACCAATATCACGTAGAAATTATGTTTATGTCATATTTTTAATAAAAACCACTAACAAGTTTCGTCAAAAAAGTTACCAGTCAATTTCATTATCAGAAATCCTTCACGAGGCTCCCCCTGTAATAAAATGTCAAATAATACATAAAATCATATTGCCTGTATAAAACTATGGCTCTATGTCGATTTTGATAACAATCGACTAATATACAGTGAAATTATTAGCAAAAAACATAAAAAAAATTCAACTTTAACGCCCTTTATCTTTTTCCACAGCAATATTTTATAGAGGTATATTTGGTCCTATCTCCATATTTTGGTCCAAACAATCTACCCTTAGCGTATGTCCCAATAGTTATGAATCACTCTGTATGTTGACCAGGAATAAATAGAAAATAACTTTAAGTTTCTTTGAATTGAAAATGAGAAAAATTATGAAGTAAACGCATTCTAACCCCTAATTAACCCAACCACCATGTGTCAAAATTAACCCAGAAATAAATTTCCGTACCAATTTCCGGAATAAGTAAAGGAGAATAATATCTTACCCTGGGATGGTTTATAGGGGTTTCAAAGAAACGTGTAGTCGGTGGTCTCAAAATCCTGAATTTCAGGTAAATCTTCACGTATTCAACCAAAGAACCAGTTCAGAACTAATCAACCATTAAGATTTCTTCGGAGAATAAGCCCCAAAACCCACAAAAAAGTGACAAAATACGGGGTATTAAATCTCCAACCTGCCGAACACAACTCTCGAAGTGAAGAGAAGTCAGAATGCTCTTCATATTTTGTTCTCACAGTCACCGATAAAAATAAATCAAATAAAAAGACATTAGATGGCAAAAACTAATCCGCTTGGTGAATAACGAAAGTGTAGAAACGAAAGTGAAGGCCTGTGTACACGCATTGTTTCAAAATAATAGATTTCAATATACTTTATTATAGAACCATACATTTTACCGAATAGTTCGTGAAAAATGTTGATTTTAGCAAAACACAATGCTATTCACCTGTATGCAACTAACATAAAACGATAAAACGAAACATTATATATATATATATATATATATATATATATATATATATTTTTTTTGGTTAGTTTATTTCTTGAACCTATTTTATTTATTTTTCAAAACAATTATTCTTGGGATTTTTTGGTTCTGCATAAAATTGAAAAGTATTTTCAGTTTTTTTTATTTTACATTTTAGTCTATTTTTAACTGTCCGAAACGTTAAAAATAGACTAAAATGTAAAATAAAAAAAACTGAAAATACTTTTCAATTTTATGCAGAACCAAAAAATCCCAAGAATAATTGTTTTGAAAAATATATATATATATATATATATATATATATATATATATATATATATATATATATATATATATATTTGAATTACAGAGGTTAAATCACGATTTAGTTGAAAGAGTTGCAAAAGTAGGCATAATAACAGTCAGTTGTGGGTAAATTAACCAGATATTTCACTTGAATATATCTAGATTAAACTGAAATAATAAGAATTATAATTTATGAATACAGGGTGGCTCGAAAATGTTTAATGGTAAAATCATACTGTGACAGCACGTTTTTCTGGCCTGCTCAATTCGTGCTTTTATTTCGATCTTGATTATTAATGAGAGTCCCCAGGTATTAAATAATGAATTTACTTATTCTACCTGTATATCGGTAATAGACAAATTGTCAATTATATTTGTCTTTGAAAAAACAAGAAGTTCAGTTCTAGACACATTCATGAGTAGTCCATGCCGTTCACTATGGCTTCCTATACGGTTCATTAAGTCTTGTAAATCGACCAGATTTTCTGCCAGCACAACACAGTCGTCGGCGTACTTCAGATTGTTACCGACTCCATTGATTTTGATTCCTCTTTGGACCCCTTGCAGCGCTTCTCTAAATATAGTCTCAGAATACAAACTAAATATATGTGGTGACAGGATATAACTTTGCCTTACTCCTCTCTTTATTGGAATAGCCTCTGATGTTGATTGCTCAGTTTTAACGTCTGCTGTTTGGTGCCAGTACAACTGTGAAATGATTATGATCTCTTCTTTATCTATTCCCGTGGCTTGAAGAATTTCCAATAGTTTATCATGCTTAACGCAGTCAAACGCTTTTTTCTAATCAATAAAACATGAAAATACATTCACGTTCATATCTCTGCATCTTTGAGTTAAGACGTTTAGAGAGAACAGTACTTCCCGTGTACCCACACCATTCCAAAATCCAAACCGACAGCCATCTACCTGACCTACGCATTTTTTGTAGATGCGCGTATAAATTATTCTTAAAAATACCTTAAGAACATGAGACATTAAGCTGATCATTCGATATTCGTCACATTTTAATGCGTTGTTTCTCTTTGGAAGTGTTATAAACGTTGACCTACCTGATGTAGGACCCGGTAAACTGAGACGTAACTTGTAGCATGAGGCCCTCAGGGAGATCCCACTGCTGCAGGCCAATACGGACTCGATTCCACCGCAATATGCCTTCAACGGGCCCTACAAGGTAATCTTTGAAAACAACTCACAAGACCTATTGGAAGAAGGCGCAATCTGCATCTTCACAGACGGGTCTAAATCCAATGTGGGCTCAGGATGTGGTATTTTTTCCAGATCCCTGAATCTAAACATAAAATGGGCAATGGGCTGCAATGCAGGTGTTGCTCAAACAGAGCTCACTGCTATCTGCATCGCTGCTAAAGAGATTACCAAAAGGAAAACCACAGGTAATAATATATACATCCTTACGGACTGTAGACAAACACTACTAGCACTGAACAGACCACGTATTACATCAGGCCTAGTACTAGAATGTCACATGGCCTTAATCGAAGCCTGTAACAACAACACGGTCACTTTAGGCTGGATCAAGGGCCATGAGAAATCGAGAGGAAACCGTATTGCAGACTCGCTAGCCAGGAAGGCAGCCTCCCAAAAACTCTAAGGACCTGGCACTTTCATTGGTCTATCGGCGTCAGCAACGGCCGACCTATTAAAGGAACACTCCCTTAATGAGTTTAAGGGTGAATGGGACGACGCAGAAGGCTGCAGGCTTGCCAAGGAACTGCTACAGTATCCGGAGAGCAAAGTAGCCAAAAAATACGTGACTATGAACAGGCGGAACCTACGAACAACCACGGGAATTCTGACTGGTTACTGCCACCTACGAAAACACCTTCACAGACTGGGTCAACCTAACACCCCACTTTGTAGAGGATGTGAACAAGAAGATGAGACTGTCGAACACATTCTTTGCGAATGTCAGACACTCTCTCAATTTAGGTTTCAAGTATTCGGCGAGCACAGGCTAACATACGCCAATATGAGGGAACTTAATTCAGGCGACGTTATCGCCTACTTCAAGGAAGTAGGCTGGATGACGAGCTAGAAGGAAGTTTTGAACCTCAGAAGGATGCACAATGGGCCAATTGTGGCCTAAGTGCTGTGGGGCTACCCACCCTTCAAACCTTTACAGATACAGAAACGTTGACCTGAGCCAGTCTGAGGGTATAGTACCTGTTCCATAAACAGCGTTAAGTAGTGAAATTGATATGTTCAGTCCGGCTCCTTCTTCGTCTGCTATAAGTTTTAGTACTTCTGCGTGTGTCTTATCTGGATCAGTTGCTTTTCTGGGTCTTGGGTTTTTATAGCATGTACGATTTCCTCTTTCGTTATTTCGGGTCTCTTTTCATTTATTTGATCGTCGGTTGTTGGTGGCAATTTTAGTCAATTGTCATTGAACAGGTCTTCGACATATTCTTTCTATTTTTTAAGTTTGGCTTCAGTTTCTGTTATTATTTCGTTGCTATTGTCCCTAAGTATTGAAACTGGTGTTTTTTGGTCATTTCTTTGACTTTCTTGTGTAAGTTGAAAGAGTCGTGTTTTCTTTGGAGGTATTCGGGTATTCGATTTCAGAGCATTTCTCTGATAGCCACTTTTCTTTTGCTTCTTTGCATTTGTTCTCAACTGCCCTATCGAGTTTTTTGTATTCCACTGGATTTTGTTTTTGTGTCCTCCTTTCTGACAATGGAAGTCATCCATTCCTGCTTCTCATTATATGTCACGTAACCACTTTCTTGTTCTTGAGTTTCTATTATAGCAGTTTTTACGTTGCCCCAAACCGTTTCTACCTCTGTTGGCACTGAAATTTCAATTTTTCTCATTTGGTTCTCAAGTCCTTCCCGTATAACACATTTTATGTCTTGGTTTTTAAGTTTCTCAACGTCTATCTTTTTGCGTGTCTGTATTTTTTGTACTTTTTGAAAGCCCTGCATTTTGAAATTCATTACCACCGGGTTATGGTCGCTGCCGATATCTGTACCGGGATCCGTTTTTACAGATTTAAAATATTTTTTAAAATATATGCGATCATAATGTAATCTATCTGGTTCCTGATTATATTTTCTTTTGTGTGTCCAGGGGAGGTCCATGTATATAGTCACCTATGGTGCAGTTGGAAAAAAGTATTAGTTATCATGAGTTTCTGTTCATTGCAGAACTGAACCAGTCTGTCATCCCTCTCGATTCTGACGCCAAGGCCATAGGCTCCCACTTGATAGCCATCCGCTGCCTCGCCCATTTCGGCTTTTAAGTCACCAAGTACTATTGTTATTTCGTCTTTTTCATAATTCTGTAAGTTGTTTTTAGTTTTATCATGATTTTGTCATTCAAAGGTAAAAAGTCCGTGACTGATTGTGACACTTTGTCCGTTAGGATCACAGCAACTCCATATTGGTGATTTCTGTCCGTTCCCCCAGAGTATCATATGCGTCCATTGTTTGTTTTTTGTGTACCTGATCCAGGCCATCTTACTTCGAGACCCAGTACGTCTGTGTTTAGTTCATGCATTTCTTGAACGACGTTTGCCAGTTTCCCTGTACTAAAAAGGCTTTTCACGTTCCATATCGCAATGCGTAGATTGTTTCTGTAAACTCTCAACGGGGGGATTCTTAGCACCCTCTCTCCATTTAAGGGACGCCCCGGACTGAGAGCCGTTCTGTTTTGTATCTCTGCCATTTGGAGTTTTTGGAAAGATTAGTACAGTAAGGGTTTCGTTTTTTTGCTACTCCTCATCTCCGCCCTCTGCATTTCAGTGCCTCACCGCTTCGAAGTCATTCTTCCCACGCCAAGGACTGGTTTTGATAAGACTGATGCCTCTTACCATTTTGTCTTATACTACACCCCTAAGACTAGGTTGCCACTTCCGCCATCGTCGCCGTGTTTCTTATGCCTTGGCTGCCGTTGTGGCCTTCGTTCGTAACCCCGCAATACTGGGTCCCTATCAGAACTTAGCCACCAACTTACCCCACCCCCGCGACTTGGATGCGCCTGCTAGGACTTACTTAAGTGATCCCAGAGAAGAACTTTGCTGCTCCTCAAGCCGGGAGTATTTAGATACATATCCGTAATTATTAAGTATATGGTTTTTTTCGGTAATATATTAACATAAGAAACTACAGGTCTAATTCGACATTTTATGTAATTTGACGGTTCCATATAATTGAGGGGACTGAGTTTATTTATTTATGACACATTTCTTTTCATAATCACTTAAATGATTATTTTAATTATCAAGAATATCTCTTACATTATTAGAAACTTTTTTGTTGGATCTGCTCTAAAAATTTGTACATCGATATATTCTATAAGTTAATATTTTTGATTTATAATCTTCGGTTTTTAATATAACAATCGCATTCCCCGTCTCAGATTCACTACATACTTACCTAATATTGTCCCAAAAATATACTGGTTCCTAACTGAGAAATATTTCTTGCAATATTCATGAATACAGAATTTCTGCCGGGCTTTTAGTTCTACGTCTACCTTAACCTGTCCGAATTCGGACATTCACCTTATGTGTTCATACGTCAAATGGCAACTGACATGTCTGTTCTTTTTTATTGAATCAATTGGTCTGCCAGTGCACTATTTATCCAAAAATCTGATGTAATTTTGCGAATAATTGGAAATGATGAAACTCCTGCCTCTAAGAACGGGATGGGCGGACGCCTCTGATTAGTGAAATCTTCCTGGTAATTTGTGTTAAGTTTCAAACTTCTTGGACTTGAAATTGTGGAGTATTGTATGCGTTTCGAATGAGTTTTGGACTTTAATGCAAGGGATTCGGTTTCTCGTGACAAAGGTTAGAAAGATTTATGGAAGGCTCTTTAAGATTAATCAAACATCATCAATGTTGGAATCTACCTCAGTGACATCATTTGAATTGTTGTAGTTAAGTATCATACGATTTATCGTTTGGATGAAAACGATGCTTTTAACGAGTCGATCATCGAAATAAAATTACAAATCAATTGAACGATGAAATAAAACAATATACGCTGTACTCGCTCTAGTCAACTGAAAATCAATAAGGTACATCTGTGAGATACCTTGAACAATATTCAATCATAAAATTGATCAATCGTATACTCTCTGAAGGTTGTATCGTGCTTACAAACTGAAAATTCACCAAATATTACCAAAATTTGGTACTTCAAGTACCATAGCACACGTTGTACTGGATTTAGTGACTGACTATCAATAGGGTTCATCTTTTAGACGCTCTAAATAATATCCAATCATAAAATTGGTAACTTGTATAAACTCCGGAGGCTGTATCGTACTAGCAAACTAAAACTTATCCAAAAATATCGTACCTAAAGTACTGTAGCACCTGTTGTATTGGCTCTGGTGAGCTGAAAATCAATGAGATTCATCAGTGTGATGTCATGAATAATATTCGATCATAAAATTTGTGACTTGTTGAACTCCGGAGGCTGTATCGTGCTAACAAACTGAAATTTCTCCAAATATTATAAAATGTCGTACTTCAAGTATCATAGCACCCGTTGTACTGGCTCTGGTGAGCTGAAAATCAATAGGTTTCATCTGTGACATGTCCTTAACAATATACCATGATAAAATTGGAGACTTATTGCACTCCGTAGGCTGTATCGTGTTAACAAGGCATGTAGGGAAAAGTGGCCGACGACGACATCATAGACAGAGGATTTTTTTCCAAAATCCGTTATTTCGTGTTGCTATTGATGGAAAACGTAAGAATAACTCAAAAATTTTTCAAAATTCCAACTTTTTTTGGGGTAAACCCATACTTTTCTCGCATATTAGATAGGTTGGGCCGAAAAGTCACATTTCTCCCTTGCTCAACTCCCAGTAACAACTTTAGAAATAATAACACTTATTTTAATTTGCATTGAATTGTAATACGCATTTCCTAAGAAATATATTGATAAATTGAATGGCTTCACTAGGAAACACGTGTCCTTGATTCTAAGGATAAGTAGTGGGCATTGAAGACTCGACCTTCCGATTTGATATTTTGTTAGATAGTACCCGACTTTCCGTCGTTATCTGCGTCGTCATCTGCGTATCTTTTTTATTTCTGTACCAATGGGTCTTTTCAACATCTCTGGTTTTATGATCAATATCCGGTAAACATGTTACTTGTGTGTCACTAGGCACGTTCATGTGTTGAAATTTCCTTATAATAAACACCGTCAGCCGTTAATGCCCATTGGCGTACCGGCCACACTTTTATGTTGAGTATATCTAGCAGTAGGTTTGAATAAGAATTACAGGAAAATGAACTCAACAAGAAGTAACGGAGAACAGCAACTGGAAAAGTACCAGAGGATAAATGATTAAACTTAATGGAGAGTGAACTAAGCAACGGAAGAGAAAACGTAAATGTGATAAGGATGAGCCGCCCTGTGAAAATAAAACCACATTCTGAGAATAGAAACGATTTCTACAATATCTTCAGGCGCAAGCTTTGACCAGCTGTTCTTTGCCAGTCCTCAACTATGGATCACAAACTTGCACCCTTTTGAAGGCATATCAAATAAGTACGATGTTGAGGCACTGATATACTTAATTGAAACAATGCGGGAATTTTGATTTAATATCAGCGTAAATTGATGAGATCCTTCCATGAGAAGCGTATGAGCTCGCATTTTTGTGATACAACAGGATTTGTCGTTTTAGATTCGTTTCTTTCAATTCACCAGGAATGTCTGACAAACAAATCGTCGTTCACCACTTTGAATTAAGGGTCTCTCGATTCACAAGAGTTCTCACATGAATGGTTTCCCTTATGAAAACGCCTCTTCATGTTTAGGAAACAAGAAACTTTCCTTGGCTTTTCTTCATATCGAAAAACTCAAACCTGTTTGTTACGATTCTGCATATGGCTTTGAATGCACCAGTATTTTATCACTTTACGGCCCAATCTACAAAAGCATTTTTATGTGCATGTGTCCATAAATGTCAACTCAACTGCCTCGTTTTTGTCTCAATTTGCTGTGTTTCAATTAACGTATTCAATTATTAAATCTGCAATATCTCTCTGGCTCATGTTTCGATGCTCTGGACTCTATGTTCTATATTTCTATACTCATGTCATCATTATATTCATCTAAATTCACATATAATATATATTTTCACCTACATATGTTTGGTTTAATTTGTCCAGAAGTCTATAAATATTATGGTTGATTCATGTCTTGAAACGTGGCGTTTGTCAAGTTCCTCCATGAATTTTTTAGTACTTTTCAATTCCGATTTATCATTTTGTTCTCTGAGTAAAATTTACAATATCGCAAACAACAGATAATGTCATTTTCCATTTCTTCAAGATAATCTACAATTTTTTGCTGTAAACTAAATTTAAAACGCTCATAATCAATCACATTCTATAGTTGACTTCAGGCTGATAACAGTGATTTTGCTTTTTATTCCTGTTTTATTGCCTTTTTAAGTGGCAGCGATGTTCAACTTTAACCTATATTTACATTCACAACACGCAACTGTAAAGCGGCACCTCCGTCACGTTAGCGTTAAATGTACAGTTTGTCCGATTTATATATGCACACCTGAGTATTATTAAAATCTATTAACTAAATATTAATTTAGGTATTTGGAAATGGAAACATCTGAATTTTTCGAAACTTGAATGAATTTCAATATGTACTACAATTAAACGTAATCAGAGAGAATTGTTAGACAAATGGAATATAACCCATAATAATTATAAGGAGGTACAATCATAAGAATCTCTACTGATACTACTATTAAGTAGCATCGAATGTAAACATTGCACTTCTTTCTGAGACTGGAATAGATGAACTGGATTAAATTACGGAGAAGTATGAAAAATGTTCTATTTAATCAGGAGTGACCGCTCGTCACTCGCGCCATGTCACATCTCGACTTTGTTCTTACCCTATTTTTGTCACTTTATCTCTCTCTCTCTCTCTCTCTCTATCATGATGCGCTAGACGGCCGACACTATTATAGACACATTTTCCTCCTTTTCCTCACCCCGCAATTCTATTTATTTATATACTTAACAATCATATCAACTACGCGCAAATTATGCATACATTTGCCTTATAATGTATATATGATCTTCTATTTGCAGCTTCATTGATGATTTTCCATGCATTTATTAAAAAGATACTCATTTCTCAAAACTAAAAGTTCAAACTTTGATAAAAAATATTTACAAAGCTGAACACTTGGCTTATGTTGTGCGATATATCGGTAACAAAATCACTGTCACCACCGGTGAATCAGCTTCTTCCGACTGAAATCTCGAACCAACTACATCGGAAATGGGCATCCAAAACACACCATTGGAAGTGGATGACCGTGCCCTAAAACCTCGTCTAAGAGAGCGCCGATAGAACATCGAAATATGATATATAGTATCATTATTTACAAATAATAATATGCTGTGGAAAAACGGTGTGTTAGATGAACTAGGCCTAAGACATTTAAGTTGGCTACCATGCAGTGTCACTAGTCACCAATGACGTTATTATAGAACAGGGAAATTGATGGTTAAAATTTCAATTGATTTAACACAAACATGTATTATAAGATGGTTAATAAAATATAGAACAGAGTAACAAGAGTTTATTCAAGTAATCTCCAACATAATCATGACGCAGTGGAAATAATATAATTACAAAAGTTACAAGGTGCAATAAATGTAAGTTGAAGGAATTTTTTTTATTTCGTGTAAATTTTTTTTTCTAATCGTAGCAAAGCGCTTTCGACTGTCAAGTCATCATCGGTGCTTACCTACAAGCAAGTAACCCAATAAATTTGATGAAAAGAAAATTAGAAAAAAGAAGTGAGGTTACTTACTCGCCAGGCAATACTAAGATGAATCCATAAAAATATCCATACCAAGATAAACAGTTGAACATGTTAAAATATAATTGAAATTTGTTTATATAAAATTCATCCCTTTAAGGGATTATTATAGATTAAAAATTCAAAATCAATATGATGTGATGATTCGGCCGGCTGACAAATCCACTTGTGCGCACATAATGACAACGAACTAATTCCAGAAAGTCCCGTTGACATGGAACCATTGATTCCATGGAATACGAAAAGAAGCAAAACTTCTGGTAACCAAAACCACCGAAACAAGAAACAGATCAAGAGAACAGTCTAATGAGATCCCACGCTTTACCTGAGTCAAGTAACCGTGATAAAGAATAACTAAAAGTCTTCTTTTTTATTTATTATGTGGTATATATAAGACAAAAAAGGCACCCCAACTCAATTTACTATTATAACCGGACTAATGAGATCCAATGATAATAAAGAAGTGTGAAATTTGTCAAATTAGTGAATAAAACAGATTTTATGCTACGAAACAAATAAAACCTCAAAAGATCTGCCAACAAAAGCGAAATGCATCGAAACAACCAATCGCCAAAGATAGCTATAAATTTAATTTGTGGATGAAAATTGAACGATCAAAAATATTTGTCTATGAATTCAAACCTGAAAAATGTATACGATAAAGACAGGAAACACTTGCGCAAAAACGTGTGACACATATCGCCTATAAATGGAACCGTCTCTTATTTGATTTGTCTATGGTGGATTCTAATCTTGTATTCGGACTTTTATGATGAACATGTATGCGAAATATTTTAGAAATTAAATAATATTTACTGTGTGTTTGGGTTTATATTTCACTGTATATATATTAAAAACACAATTCTGCAAAAAGGGGTTGTACTTGTTCTTAAGAAGCTTGCTTCTTTGTGCAGAATCCAAATCAGACCTTGAAGTTGATCAATCATATAAAGTTTTTTAGAAAGTTTCACGAAAAGTGCTAAAACATGATTTTTCGATTTAATGGGGTAATGTTACATCGTGAAGGCATAGAGTTTTGAGCCGCTCTCAAAAGGTCTTTCTTTATAAATCCATTTATTGCCTTTTGATTTTGTTGAGCTGATACTGAACAAAGTCATTTTATTTAACACAAACAAGTAGCAGTAGGGTCACATGCATGCGACAATTAGGAATTATTTAAAATTTAGTCTGGTTAGAAAGTCTTCGTTAAAGATGATTATTTATTGATGGTTTGTTAGACACTTTTAATCTTCAATTAAATTGAAATTGAACTTTACCAAGACTCAAAAATTGGACACATTAATAACAAATAAAACATCAACGTATTCTGGGGCATACATGATAGGGTAAAGTACGTCTCGGCACTGGGCAGTTCGGCGCCGGTTGACTGGGCAACGCCAACTTGGCGCTGGTTACCTCGGTACCGGGATAACTCGGCTCCGTAAAACTTTATCGCATAATAATTATGATATCAAAGTAAAATGTTTATTTTTTGTATATAACAGTGAAACTGTGTTATTAGAATTGTCATGTAGTTTTGAATAATTAAAATGTTTTTGCAAACATTGAAATATTATATGAAGTAATTAAAATAAAAAGTGAGGTTTGAATTAACCACAAACTTTCCACTAACATAGATAATTTTTTGTATCAATTGTCTGTCCTAATCTCCTTTCTAGTTCTCTCATTTTCCTCCATGACCTCAGTTACTTCTCATTTTTTTTCGACATCTCACCCAATTTTTCAGGAATTTCATCTATTTCAATTTTATACATTTTTCTACATCCTCCAATTCACCAATTTTATTCAAATATAAAACCCTAATTTTATTATTTATACGTATAGTCAATGCGTCACTTTTTTCCAAAAAAAAAACGTACTTTACTTGATTTCATCTTTTTTCAAATACTAATTTTTCACGATTTATAAGTGACAGTGACTGTTGTGACAGGTGGTGATAATATTATAAAAATTGCGTATTGCAAATTTCAATAAATGTTTTTGGGTTCCATTGAAACATTTATGAAGTTTTTATAATGATATCTGTACATCCGTGTCTTTTCATTGATCGCAAAAAATCAAAATTACAGGAACTAGTTCCTACAAATTTGTAGCAAACATTAAAAAGAAAAGATTTTACGTATTTTCATAAATCTTAAAAAGGAGCGGTGAAATCTAAGAAATACACTTTTTCATCGTTTTCTAACACACACTCAAAAAAAATTCTAAACTTTGAATGGCCATTAAAAGATGTCCATTATTATCAATGTATGCAATCACAATATTGAAGTGAATCGTTGCTTGTGGAAATATACTTGTCAGGTCGTGTGTAAAATATATTCAGATAAAAAATAACAGAGAGGTACGAATCTTGTATTTGTCAGATTTGACAGTTCACCACTTACATTGATAAAATAAGTAATAACTACCAGACTTAACGCACTTTCAACATTCCAGTTAGTGTTCTAACTTCAACACTTTCCCTTGTTAATGGATGTTAAGCCTAGTTTTGAATATAGGATTTGCAGCCTTTGCCTTAACCCGGGATCGGTCGCGCCGTTAGAAAAAATCTAACAATTATAAATTCTCTACAGAATTTTTTTTAGTTCATGAGATAATCCGTTGTCGCTCTATAAATGCCTCTGGGGGTTCCCCACCTTCCCTCAGAACTAGTTAGGTGGGTGGGGGAGCTCCAGTAGCACAGATGTCGGTAATTGATAGTATGAATCTAACCCGCGACGGATTACGTTGGTGCATTTGTTAGAGAAAATCACACGACGCGACCTTTAGCGCTGGTGAAAATTTAGTGAAAATATTGTGCATTTCCAAGGTTTTTGTAATTAAAGTGTGACAAGACAAAAATATAAGGTAAGGACATTATATAAGTGAAAATTTATATTCAAATATATACGTAAAAATAAAAATTACATAATATAAGGTAAAAATAAAAATTGCAATTGTAAATAAACTGCATTTTTTTTCTTTTCAGTTATAATGGATAGAAAAACAGAAGAGTTGTGGTTGAAATGGTACGAAGAGGCACCCTCAAACCCGGAGGTTGAATCAGATGATTCAGAAATAAGTAACGCACCTTCTGAACATAGGGATCATTGTACCGACACCGAACAATCTAGTGATAAGGAGTTAGCTAATGAAGATCAGCTACCTGTACGATCTGCTTCAATTGTAGCACGAGAACCATATTTTTTGGGAAAAAATTATACCGTCTGGTTAAGACATAAGCCAATTTTTCCGAAGCGTAAAAGCAAGGCACAAAAAATTATCACGAAAATACCAGGCGTAAAAGGGGATGCGCGAAACGCCAAAGAAATTATAGGCTGCTGGCAATTATTTTCCCCCTATACGTTTTGGGCAGTATTGTGAACTATACGAATCAAAAGCTTGACCAAATGAGGTTATCCTATGGACGTCCCCGAGACTGTACGGCAACCGATTTAGAGGAAATTATGGCTTTCTTAGGACTTCTTTATTGTGCTGGGGCCAAAAAGGTCAACAACTGAACACTCATGTGCTTTGGGCGCAAGATGGTACCGCTCCTGACTACTTCATTGCTACCATGTCTAAATGGCGTTTTCATATACTGATAAAGAGCAATTCGATTCGATGATTTTCGTGACCGCAATGAAAGATCAAAACTAGCTAATCTCTCTCCTATTCCTATCCTTTTTGAAAATTAAGGGAATATATCCTCCATCGTTTTCTCGTCGACAAATTTTATGATTTATTACCACTGTGTTTCAGCCATATTAACTTTATCTTCCTGGGTTGGAAGAACAAAACTGTAAAAAAATATTCACTTTAGCAATGCAACACTTTTCAGTTTAGCTAATGTAAAAAACAACCATTATCTCAAAAGTTGTCGATTAAATTAGTGAACAATCTGTGTTTTATAAAAATAAAGAAAATGGTTGTTAATTGGGAAAGAAAAATGCTCAATTTTTTTTAATGAAACTTACCGAGTACACCACTTATTAGACTCCTTCAGAATACACTTTGACATTGTCTTTTCAATTAATAACAATAAAGCAACGAAACAACAGATAAATATTACACTATAGCAATTAAAAAATACACCAAAATACCGAATCCTTATAATAACCTCAACACTTGAACTAAGAAACGATAACAATATAACACATAAACGAGCAATATGACATCGCGCATACGCAGTAATAAAAATCAATAAAATTTCATTACTAACGACGTTACAGTTTTCGCTTAATTTTTTGCCATTATCTACCGATTTTAGTTACTTGACAGGCTCTATAGATGGCACGGTCTGCAGTGTCATCAGCCTGTTTTACGTTTATTTTTTAATGTATTGTGACGCGTACTGCATCCTTCCCCTCACATAGGTTCTTTCCAACTGACGCGTCACTTTGGACCCCATCGATGCAAAGTTTTTGAAACAAATGCTCGTGCGCCAGATTATTTTACGTGGTTCACTCCACGGCCCCTTGACCCTTAGCGTCAAGAGTTCCAGGTAGCCTCAGATTAAGGTTACGGAAAATTCCAGGGGTCTCGTAGAATTTAACATGTCTACAAAACTATAACTCTTAGACGGCGATGCTACGGGATATGAAGAAAACACTGATTTTATTGATTTGTATATTACAAGTCCTATAGAAAATATATATACACAAAAAACAACTTCTAAGTATTTTCAAGCGGTACCGAATCAGTTAAATATATAGTGTATGCAAATGTGTTCAAGCCTTATCTAATTATGCGCCATGCGAAATTTGCCGGTATCAAGGAATGTGAGCAATGACACAATAAACCAGGTGTGAGCAAGCAAATGCAATTGGTAATAACAGCGAAAGCGGTATAAGCATTTTGTAATTATGCGGTAAGTAACAATAAAACAATAATTACCTATCACAGTAGTAAACGGGATATAACTAACTTCGCGGTAGGGATGGTCAATCAGGATAGGTGGGGAAATGCGACCAGACCAGTTCATAACAAAAAAAATAATGAACATAAACTAGATTATCAATCAACCCGTGGCAACAGCCTCAGACTTGGTTGAGAGTCTTATTATTGCAGGAGAAAATACACTGTTCTAAACAAAATGAGTGAACATAAAATAAGTTACTCCTGGCTTGGGCAGCTGGTAGCAACAACCTCTGCTCTGCCCCGCAATCAGTTTTTAAATTTTCAAATTATCGGTTAAAATTATTCTAAAATTTTGGTCGGAAGATTGGACAGCGGTTAACCAAATACAAGCAAAATAAAACAACTTTGTCTTAAAATAGATTAAAAAAATGAAACGAAATTATTACCCGCTGAGGGTGGAACGACTGGTGGCAACAGCCTCTGATCCGCCCCACATTCAGTTTTAAATTTTCCAAATTGTGGGTCAGACAAAAATATATACAATTTAGAACTAAGATAAATCAAATGTAATTTAGCGAAGACGTAGCCCGTTCCGAAAGCGAGACGGCCGGTGGCATCAGCCTCTGATCCATGCCACAGTCGGTTTTAAATTTTTCAAATTGCCGGTCAGTTAAAACTATATATAATTTAGAACTAAACTTAATCACAGGTAATTTAGAGGAAACGATGCCCGTTCCGAAGGGGAGACGGCTGGTAGCAACAACCTCTGATCCGTCCCACAGCCGGTTTTCTATATGCAATTATCGGAAAAAATCTAATATGTATTTGGGTAATTTGAAACAAGACAATAGGTATAACAATCCAAATCGCAAAATTAAAATCAAAATGCTATTTCAATATATTGAAGGTTCGGACACGAATTCCAAAGAACAATATAAAGAAAGCAATAATAAAAACTGTAAATAAATTTTATTTCTATTGCTTCATAAAAAACGGCTTACCAAAATACGGTATTATATTCTAAAATACTTAAATTAAATATAAAACTTTTAAAACTCGGTGTAATATTCTATTCGGTTTTCAAAATGAATTTTCACTCACTTAGAAACTAAGGGACGGTCGGACACTAGACTTTTAAAACTCTCAACTTAATAACTTGTCTGACACGCGGTAGCAATTTGCAAAAATCTTTTAAACGGCCACTGGTAGACAGCGAGAGATATCTCGATTCAGCTCCCCAAACACGCTTGGTTTTTGGAATTCATAATTTAATTCCTACCTAAAATTTTTGGCGATAACGGTGGTGAGGAAATTAACTTGAATCGATTTGCTCACAACAAGAAATATTCCTACTATACTGGACGGCTTTGGTTTTAATTAAAATAGTTTTTATATCGGGAGTCCTCGATAATTTAAATTTTGAAAAGCGGAATTCAATAAATTTTACATATTTTTTTAGATGGTAATTCATGGCTTTCGAATTACCAATTAAATAAATACTTAAATTAATGTTACGGGACTGAAACGATACCAGAAATCAAAGTTGGATAGGAATATCCACTTATTAAAATTAAAATACCATCGGAAATGCTTCAAACAAAAAAATAACTCCTTACAGTGTTCTCGTATATACAAATATTAGATTTATTTTCTATTTATATATCAATCGTTCTTCGCCAACTTCTTTTATATGAAATAAAACTTCAAAAGTTTTTCTCTATCCAACGTTTCGAATTCGATTCAATATATCATCTACAACCGTACTAAAACGTTATTATTTAATGTTTTTACGTTTGAAAAGAAATTATTTCGTATCGCCAACAATACATACTATGAAAATTTCTCTACCTATTTGAAATATAATATGTGATTTAAGCAATGGAAATATGTATACCATGGAAAGTTATCACAATTTCATTCCGAAAATGACTTGGATGTGTTTAAAAATTACATTTGTCCTTGTCTTATATGTATGTTTCCTGATAATTGTTTTTAAGAAACCAAAATGGATGTCTTAATGTTGCTGGTGAGTTTTTCAATTTTAAGCTTTGTAGTATAAGAAAAAATAGGGATATTCAACTTATGTTAGTTGTGAACTCTCAATTTTATATTTTCAACCTTGATTAACTAATGTTAATATCATTTTTAAATAAAAATAAGAAAAGTTTTTATTATTGTAAGGTATTATTGAAGATTGTCATGTAACGAATTCAGTGATAGAACATTATTATATGTATTGTACCAATAGCCCTGATGATGAACCTAAATAAAGGATAAGAAACGTTGGATAAAGAGAAAAAGAAAAACTTTCGAAGTTTTATTTCATATAAAAGAAGTTGGGGAAGAACCATTAATATATAAATTGAACATTTTCATACTGCCAATTAACCAATGGATATATTAGATTGATTGTTTCCGCATTTATTGTATTCTACCTTAAGGTTAAGTTCTCCGAGAGATGGGAGTACCTGAACATCTAATTGCACTTATAAGAAACCTTTATGACAACAGCATGGCCAAGGTTAGAATAGAGGACCAGCACTCGCTCCCATTTAAGACCTGCATGGGCGTTCGTCAGGGATGCATCCTCTCTCCAGATCTTTTTAGCATCTACGGAGAATACATAACAGAAAAGCATTAGATTAATGGCATAGAGGAATCTGAATTGCGGGTAAAAAGATCACAAATCTGAGATATGCAGACGATACAACATTAATTGCTGCGTTAGAAGAGGAAATGCTGGAGTGGAGACAGAGAGCAATAACTGTGACCTTATGATAAACGCGGAGCAAACCATGATAGTTGATCGTTCAAACACTCTGCAATGAACAGAAGCTCTACAAAGATTTCAAATCGTTGACCCTATCATGTACCTGGGCTCATATATAAGTAACGCGGTGTTGGGATTTGGGCCTAAAGGGTCCAACTCCCAACAGAGTTGCCTCAAAGGAAACGTCACATGAAAGAATAAATATTAAATTATAAGTAATATACACTAGCTCTATGAATAATAAGTTCGATGACACATGTGAGAAACGTCATCTGTGCGTCAGACATAAAAACGATGTGTCTCCGTATGCCAGTTGTTGCAATGGCATTTACATATATTAAGTATTTGTTTGATAGTACATTTTTGATTGAATATACTTTACTTTATTAATAAAGTCCTTGAAGAGCCAGCCACTTTTATTGGCCACAGCTATTGAAGGTCTCCTTGTTGTCCAACACGGGGGTGTGGGAACCCGATCATGGGGGATGCCTAGCGATTAAATGGTTTCTACCCACACGGGTTCTAGTGAAGTTGATATCCGAAGGATAATTTGACTAGCTATAGGTGCAATGAGTCGACTACGCAAGATTTAGAAGGATATATCTATTTCTAAAGACACTAAAATGAAACTAGTTAAAACGATGATTTTTTCCATCTTCCGATATGGAGCTGAAACGTGGACAATTAAAGCAGCAGACAGAAAAAGAATTGATGCCTTCGAGATGTGGTACTGAAGACGTATGCTCAGAATTGTAATGAAATAGGTCAAAAATCCGCTGTCACTACACTAATGAATGGGTAGTTCCTATTTTCATTCTGCTGTCACCAGTGTGATGAGTTCGGTTCAGGTATTATCTCTCCGGTTTCCTTTCTCTATGGCTGGTAGTGACCGGAAGACCCTACTGTACACTCCTATCCAAAGAACAAAAATCGTTGCAGCGTGCTGTCACCAGTGCCTCGCGGCACAAAATGTAGAACCAGGAATCTCCCTGCGGGATTACCTCGAGGGAGGGGTTGTTCCTGGCTCGAGCGATCAAGGTCATCGTGGGGCCCCTTGGGCTGATACAGTGTGCCAAGCCCGAGTTCCTAGTGCGCGTTGAGTCGGACTGTCCTATTTGACTGGTACGGGAGTGGTGAGGGTTGATGTTAAGGAAATAAACCGAAGGGTTAAAATATGTACAAGTATATATTACAAAAAAAAAATATTAAAACCATATACGAACGCATTGTAATCTAATGAATATAATATACGCGGCTTTCTCCTGACTTTTGGATAGCCTACGTGATATACACTACATAAATAAAAGAATAACAAATGGAATGTCTTTTGGTACTTAACCTGTATGAGTATGGTACCCTATACACCCTATACAACCCACTTTTGTCACGAGAGCAAGAGAAGAGGTCCTGGACGTAACAATCGTAAATGTTGCTGCTAGGAAAAATGTAAAATATTGGAGGGTGATGAGCGAGCCATCACTTTCCGACCATAGGATCATCGAACTTAGGATAGAGGGAAATACCACCTCGATTCCTACAATTCAAAATCCTAGGAATACTGATTGGTCTCTTTACAAGACCAATCTGAAGGACAATTTGAAACACGTCGAAGTGAATGGGGTAAATCACCCGCACTACGACCTGGAACAAAGATTCTAACAGATCAGTGAGGCAATAATGGAAGCTTTTCATTCCAGTTGCCCACTCTCAAAAGCTCGTTCAGAAAAGGATGCTCCTTGGTGGAATGAGAACCTGTCAAACCTCAGAAAAGAGGTCCGTCGGCTCTTTAATAGAGCCAAACGTGACGGCAATTGGCAGAGGTACACTGAGAAGCTCACTCAGTACAATAAAGAGATTAGGAAGGCCAAAAGGCTTAATTTTCAAGCCTTTTGCGAAAAGATCACTTCCACTGACACAGCGGCCAGACTACAAAAGGTCATGGCAAATGGGGGAACTAACCCCACAATGTCGCTGAGAAAGCCAGACGGATCATACACGGAAGGTGAAAAGGAACGATCAATTCTTCTTCTTAAAACCCACTTCCCAGGTAGTGAACCAGCAACTAAAATCGAAATAGCAATGAACTACACCAAAAAATCCCGCAAGGAAGATTGGGACATTGCTAAGAAAATATTCACCAGACAACGGTTGGAATGGGCAATAAGTACCTTTCAACCATATAAATCACCAGGAGTGGATGGAATATTTCCAGCACTCCTACAGCAAGGGATAGAGGAGATTCTTCCTCACCTGCTGAAGATTACAAGAAGCAGTCTAGCAGTGGGTCTAATACCTAGAAAATGGAGAAGGGCAAGGGTAACCTTCATACCAAAAATAGGGGAAAAAGATGGGACTGATCCCCGATCTTTTAGACCCATCCGTCTAACATCGTTTCTACTCAAATCGATGGAGAAAGTAGTGGATAACTATATAAGAACAGAGAATCTGGAGAATATACCACTTCATAAATGTCAGCATGCCTACAGAGCGGGTCGATCAACTGAGACGGCTCTGTATCAGCTGACAGAAGTCATCCAGAGAACTCTGAACAACAAAGAAATCGCAATGTGTGCATTCCTGGATATATCAGGGACCTTTGACAACACAACTCATGTGTCTGTCAAAGAAGCACTAAAAAGGCGAGGAGTGAATGAAACCATTGTAAAATGGATGTATGAGTTGTTGACAACGAGGATAGCTGAGACACAGGTGGGGAATCAAACCACCTCAGTTAAAGCCACTCGGGGGACACCTCAAGGGGAAGTGATATCTCCCCATCTATGGAGCCTCGTAGTAGATGAGTTGCTCTACAGGCTAACGGAGCTTGGCTTCGAATGTATGGGCTACGCCGATGACATTGTATTAATAGTCAGAGGCAAGTTCGACAGCACCTTGTGTGATTTATTACAAATGGGCGTCAGAATCATTGAGCAATGGTGCTTGTCAATGGGGCTAAACATTAACCCAAGCAAGACCATAGTAATTCCATTTACCCGGAAAAGAACACTTCCAGCCATGAAACCCATATCCTTAAATGGGGAAATCATAGAATGGAAGTCGGAGGTTAAATATCTAGGGATAACCCTAGACAGTAAGCTTCTGTGGAATAAGCATGTTGAAATAACTGCTAGTGAAGCAATAAGAGCTTTGATGGCGTGCAGAAATCTAGCTGGTAAGAGGTGGGGCTGTAACCCAAAAATACTGCGATGGATGTACGCCTTGATTGTGAGACCAGCAATTACGTATGGGGCGATAGTTTGGCACACAAAAGCAAGTCAGTACAGCACGAGGAAAACCCTCGATAAAGTTCAAAGGCTTGCCTGTGTGTGCATCACTGGAGCTATGAGAACGGGTCCAACTAGGGCACTTGAGATCATTACAGATCTCACACCTCTACATATGGTGATAGAAAGATCTGCCCAAGAGCAATTCTTAGAATATCTAAGGAAGGTTCAGGCATTGAGAGTATTAAAAATCAGGGAGCTTGGTCCTCTCTGACAAGATACACCTCATTAGCGAATCTTCCCAGTGACGAAATGATCAGGAAAGTAAGCATCGAAAAGAATTTCACTACGATGCTAAATACGAGGAGAGTGTGAAAGGGAATACACCACCCAAACTCTCAAAGATAACACCATTAGATGGTATACAGATGGTTCAAAAACCACCATCGGAGCAGGCGCTGGAGTATTTGGGCCTGGCACCAGATACTCATTATCGTTAGGCTCCTTCCCGAGCGTCTTTCAGGCACAAATACTTGCGATTGAAAGATGCGTGGAAATGAACCTAGAAAGAAACTACTAGAGATGTGACATATCGATCCACTCTGATAGTCAAGCAGCTATCAAAGCATTGAGCTCCCATGTCATTGATTCAAAGTTGGCATGGGAGTGCCGAAGAAAACTTGATGAATTAGGCAAGAATAACAAGGTCTCTTTAGTCTGGGTTCCTGGTCACTCGGGAATCACGGGAAATGAAGAGGCCAATACACTTGCCAGGAAAGGAGCACAAATGCCCTTTATTGGCCCGGAGCCTTTCTGTGGTGTATCAAAATGCTCCTACAAGAAAGAGTTTCGGAAGAACGAGGAAACCGAAAGAGAAGCACTCTGGCGGTGCCTTCCCGGGTTGGAACATTCCAAAAAGTTCCTGAGGAACTTTGACACTGCTAGGTCCAAAAAATATTTGGACCTTAGTAAAGATAAGCTACATCTCCTCACATGCTTTCTTACAGGACACTGCCGCCTTAGGAAGCACTTAATGAGAATAGGTCTAGCAGAGATTAACGAGTGTAGATTCTGTGGGGAGGAGGATGAAACTCCTGATCACCTAGTTCTGGAATGCCTCGCCATTACAAGCCAACGCAAGAAATGCTTTGGACAAGAAACTTATAAGAGTGAGGACCTAACCTCGCTGAAGCCGCCCCAAATACTAGAGTTCATTAGAACCTTGGAACTGGAAGGCGAGCTATAGTAGTAGCGACAACAGCTCTGATAGGGGGGGGGCACAATAAACCTTTGTTTTCAGTGCACAGTAACCCCGTTAAAATCTAATCTAATCTAATACACCTTTTAGCGATAATTATGTTGGATATCCTCCACAAAAATTAAGGCAATGAATAGAAATCAAACGAAACTTTATGAATCGGATCAAATACGATATCCTGTAAACCCTATATCTATATTGCCAAAATTTACGGGATTGGAAAGAAATAATTACGGATCTTGTGAAATTTAATCAACTGGTAAAATATATAAAAAAAGAAAATCTATATCCCCTATTTTCTTTAATTCTAATAACGTTTCTCGAAAAAAAATACAGGAATACAATCTATATCAATAAAATTTAGAAAATGAATTATGATGTCTCCGGTATCTGGATGTCCGGTAATATGACTGGAAAAGTTATCAGTTGATACTTTAAGGTAGGACTAAATATGATCCCTGGTACAATATAAATATCTGTGCGCTATAATCAAATAATCAAAAGGAGATATATATAGCGAAATGGTCCCTGAACATAAGATAAACACCTATAACTGTCTATATTCTACCAGTAGATGAGGGGTGCCGATATATATGAAAGACTAGATATGACCGAAAATACTGTGGGGTCTCTTACCTATTTCGGGACACCCGGTTAAGTCAAAGAAAATATAATACAACAGATCAATACAAAATATAATAAAATAATTGTACGTTAAAAACTTACGTTTTGGAATATCACTAGTCACAAACTGTACACTATTACTGTTGGGGGTGAAGGGACCGTCAATACTTGGACTGGCCTCCTCCGTGGAGAGATACTTTCTTTGCCTTTGATTCCAATTTTTTCGTTATTTATCCTAAATTTTACCTTGTGTGAAGGTTAGTTTCCAATATCATTGTTTTTTAACTCGTAACGTACATAGTAAGCAAACATGACATAATCGTCATCAAAAATGTTTTGTTAACCTTGCAATAACACATTTTTGTTTGTAATAATTTTTTCGTTGAGGTCAACAATTAATAATTATTTCGAATTAAGAAAAATTTGTCTATATAGGGCGTTCTAAAAATTTTCTATGTCATATCTCGTGTTTATTACATCACTTCCCCTCTTGTAAAAGTGTTGTGACGTTTCAGGTCCAACACCTTTTTTATATCTTAACTAATATATTAACATTGTTTGTTTTGCGAGTACATTAACCTGCACTTTATATTGCTTATAATTTGTTTTTACGTACCGCGCACTTGACCTTACTCACGTTCCGATTTAACTGTTTTGACCCTGACCTAGGTCCCGATTATTTACACTCGCGACACTGCTGCTTAGTAGATCGTTCATGGAGTGTTTTCTCTTTGTTCAGTGTTGCGATCTGGGGTGGCTCGTCTCTTGATGCTGTATCTGCTCCATTTCTATCGCCCCTTCGTCTTGTTTCTGGGTTCTGCTGTGGGAGTGTATTACCCATGCCGTGAGGGAATCCCATATGCTGCATACCATAGCGATACCACATCCTACTGTCTGCTGGATGCGGCTTGCATTTAATATCGTGTCTACCATGTATTTTAGTAGTTGATATGTGCAGTATATACCAATTATACCACTTATTATGGAACCTATCTCCGTGAACCATTCTCAAGTATGTTTTAGGGTGGATTCGGCTAGGTTTTTGATTTCTTTGAAAATATCTGACCCTGTGTATTCTTGGCTGCTCTGCGTTCAGTCCGGCTACTCTGCTGCTGCTTCTCTTTTTATTTCTTGAGAATGTCTCTCTTTGTTAGGCGTCATCTATGTATTGCATGCTTACGTGACATTTGTATGCTTGCTCTATCTATTTATGAGATCGACATTCTGGGATGGAATTGGCATTGTCGGTTGAAGGTTTTGTTTGTCTTCAAGGCAATGACAATTCTCGTGTGCTCTGTTCGCTATATTTCGATAGTAGGTTTCTCTTTCATAGTATTAAAGCGAAACCTTTGTCTTCTTCTTCTGTAACTTAAACTTTTTCTTGGGTTTCGATTGATTATTCGTGATTTGGTTGATACAATTATATTACTTTGTATCTGTGCGTGGCTCTGCATCTTCTTCTGCTGCTTTGTCGACTACGGATGTGTGGCTATGCATCCCGCAGAAAAACATGAGTCTGGTTACAACTACTAGGCCTGACCATACTGGTTGCCGTTTGATTTCGTTGTTCTGGATAACTGGAATGTTCGTGCTTCCTCTAGCGTACGTCATCTCGCGTTCCGGGCACTTTTGAACGTCTTTTAGGGAGATCACTGTAGTGTTTGTATTGGGGTTTGAACAGTCTTGAGCAATTAGCGTAATTGCTGTCTGAAGCCCGCACATAACGAATGTTACCCAGGTCAGAAGAACGATCTGTCATTTTATTGTCGCTCACTTATTATACCTTCACAATTTGTTGAAAAATTACATTTGTAGGAGATCACTGTAGTGTTTGTATTGGGGTTTGAACAGTCTTGAGCAATTAGCGTAATTGCTGTCTGAAGCCCGCACATAACGAATGTTACCAGGTCAGAAGAACGATTTGTCATTTTATCGTCGCGCACTGATTATACCTTCACAATTTGTTGAAAAATTACATTTGTTAACATTCATCATTTACATAATAATTATTTAATACAGTTATTCGTTTTTTCTTCGAAAAAATAATGTTTTATTTTTCCCATGTTAACGCTACATTTGCGTTGTTATCCTTAGTTTATTTTTCTCAATTTACCGAGCTGAACAATCATTTAGGACTGTCAATTGAGTTCATTGTTTAAGACTATTGCCTATTTTTAAATTTCTAGTTGGTGACTAAAATGTAACTTATGCGTTCACCTTGTAGTTATTGAAATTAAATCTTTTTAAACATACTTTGAGTTGACCTTGCAACGGTGCAAATTTTTTTTTCAAATTTATTACCTACAATGACCTTGCATTTGTCGATGTGTTGCATATCATTTCTATAATTCCACTGTTACGTGTCTTTCGCACGTCATTCATCTCTATGCCTTGGCACTTTCTGCCACTGCACTATTTCCCATATCCTTGTGTCGTACTTCTTTTGGTACGTCTGTCTCCTATACCTTGGCGCTTTTGGCCACTGTATTATTCCTCATATCGTACTCTTTCGGTACGACTATTTTTTATACAATTTGGCAACTCTTGGCCACTGAAATCGTCTATATATTGTCGGGACATAATACTATACAATAAACAACCTTATGAAAACGTTAACGTCTCTCTTTGCCATTCATACAACTGAATTATCCTCAGTAACCTTCAAGACACAGCTTCACGTGCTTTAGCAATTTCCCAAATTCATTGGCTTCCGGCGAGTGTGTTGTACATCTAGTATTTTCCACTGTAATTAGCCCAGAACAAAATCGTCATACCCTAGTTTAGTTTACTATTTAGGTTTTAATGTATGAATGTTTTCCTAACAACTTTTTCCCTACATCTTTAACCTCTTCTAAGTTAGATAATGTCTAGTTTATTTATGAAATCGAGTGATTGGTTCAGTTGAAAATAATCCGTTCGTTAATCAAAGTAAAACAAAATTTCCCGTTAACAATTTCTACTTCTAAACGTGATGCTATCCTCCGTACTATATTTTATATCGATATTCTGGTCTTTTGCGGAAGCTTGTTGCTGACTCCGCGCATTTTTTCCTTGTATATGTGCTGTTGAAATTTCATACGTTGCCTAAATGCTTCTTACTTTTGTTTATGTATTAAAATTAGATTTGGTTTCAACGTTCGTTTGCAATGAATATATATGTTTTCCGCGATGTAATTATGACTAGGTACTTATGAACAAATAAATGACTAAGCGAATATACCTGGTTGTAACTTATACTACTTCAATTATATATTAAATTTGAATAAACGTATGTTGCAATATTTATTTGTGATATAAATACGCACTGAATAACCTATGGAATTAAAAATCAAGTATTTGCCGAATGTAACCATCTTACTTATGTAGGTGAAATTTATAAGGCGTTAATTAATCTAATTGACTTAACTATCTACTCCTAGCTTTTGGGCTTCTACGATGCCTGAAATTGGTAGTTTGATCGGAATAATAAAAACAAAGGATTGCTGATTGGGTAGGACTTCCCCTCTTGTAGCTCCCTGTCGTATGTACTTAGTATCTGGAACACCGCTGTCACCAGTGTGATAAATAGATCGGTATTATCCATATTATTACGGTGAAGCAATTATCAACTCAGCCGATGTTGCTTTTCGACCTTGTCTGGTCTAGATCCAGTGTGTTTTGTGTCGGGAGTGACACCTCGTGAAGGATGTGGTCCTTCACCACGCACACTAGTCTTGATCTAGCAGAAGCTGTGGTCCCGAAGGCTCTATGTTGCGCTATACTAGACCCTGGTGGTGAACCATTGTTTTCCCTCCTGGGGGGTATGGCTGCTGAACCGCTTGTCACCGCTAGTGGGATGTGGTTCCAGTCAACCGGTATTACCTGTCCGAGAGAAAATGGTGTTATCCCACCGCTGTCACCAGTGTAATGAAGTAGGTCAAAAATCCGCTGTCACCACTCTAATAAATGGGTAGTTCCTATTTTCATTATGCTGTCACCAGTGTTATGTGTTCGGTTCAGGTATTATCCCTCCGGTTTCCTTTCTCTATGGCTGGTAGTGACCGGAAGACCCTACTGTACACTCCTATCCAAAGAACAAAAATCGTTGCAGCGTGCTGTCACCAGTGCCTCGCGGCACAAAATGTAGAAATAGGAATTTCCCTGCGGGATTACCTCGAGGGAGGGGTTGTTCCTGGCTCGAGCGATCAAGGTCGTCGTGGGGCCCCTTGGGCTTATACAGTGTGCCAAGCTCGAGTTCGTAGTGCAGGTTGAGTCGGCCTGTCCTATTTGTCTGGTACGGGGGTGGTGAGGGTTGAGGTTAAGGAAATAAACTGAGGGGTTAAAATATGTACAAGCATATATTACAAAAAAAATTGATAAAACCATATACGAACGCTTTGCAATCTAGTGAATATAATATACGCGGCTTTCTCCTGACTTTTGGATAGCCTACGTGATATACACTACATAAATAAAAGAATAACAAATGGAGTGTCTTTTGGTACTTAACCTGTATAAGTATGGTACCTTATACACCTTTAAGCGATAATTATATTGGATATCCTCCACAAAAATTAAGACAATAAATAGAAATAAAACGAAACTTTATGAATCGGATCAAATACGATATCCTGTAAACACTATATCTATATTGCCAGAATTTCCGGGATTGGAAAGAAGTAATGGATCTTGTGAAATCTAATCAACTGGTAAAATATATAAAAAAAGAAAATCTCTATCCCCTATTTTCTTTAATTCTAATTACGTTTCTCGAAAAATAATTCAGGAATACAATCTATATCAATAAAATTTAGAAAATTAATTATGATGTCTCCGGTATCTAGATGTCCGGTAATATGACTGAAAAAGTTATCAGTTGATACTTTAAGGTAGGACTAAATATGATCCCTGGTACAATATAAATATCTGTGCGCTATAATCAAATAATCAAAAGAAGATATATAGCGAAATGGTCCCTGAACATAAGATAAACACCTATAACTGTTTAGATTCTACCAGTAGATGAGGGGTGCCGATATATATGAAACACTAGATATGACCGAAAATACTGTGGGTTCCCTCACCTATTTCGGGACACCCGGTTAATTCAAAGAAAATATAATACAACAGATCAATACAAAATATAATAAAATAATTGTACGTTAAAAACTTACGTTTTGGAATATCACTAGTCACAAACTGTACCCTATTACTGTTGGGGGTGAAGGGACCGTCAATACTTGAACTGGCCTCCTTTGGGGAGAGATACTTTCTCTGCCTTTCATTCCTATTTTTTCGTTATTTATTCTAAATTTTACCTTGTGTGAAGGTTAGTTTCCAATATCATTGTTTTTTAACTCGTAACGTACATAGTAAACGAACATGACATAATCGTCATCTAAAATGTTTTGTTAACCTTGCAATAACACATTTTTGTTTGTAATAATTTCTTTCGTTGAGGTCAACAATTAATAACTATTTCGAATTAAGAAAAATTTGTCTATATAGGGCGTTCTTAAAATTTTCTATGTCACATCTCGTGTTTATTACAGAATTTCGTGGCGCACATGACAAACGAGTCAATCCTTAGAGAACTGAACTACCGCAATCGACTCTCTTCTGCCTGCATGGCGAACATATTGAGATGTTTTTGACACATCGTGCGAAGAGATGAAAACAACCTGGAGAGGCTGATAGTCTCGTGAAACACAGAAGGTCCAGAACACGCTCGTCAAAAGGCCACCGGTAGTTCGTTCTGCGGCTTTGTAAATATAGCTCGGGATCGAAGTCAATGGAGAGACATAACGTCACAAGCTGTCAGTGATAACAATTCTCACTAATAAGAGAACGATGATAGAAGAAGAAGAACCTTAAGGATGTTTATTTGTAGACTACTGTTACCATTGAAATGAATAACCTAAACTGGAACAACTACATTAAAATCCCTTTTTATTAGGTAGGTATAGGTACGAGATTGTAAGACAAGGCAACTATCAATTTTTTAAACGGTTCAATATGCTTTGATATCTAAAACAAATTAAAAAGGAGTAATAAGGTGAGCGCTCCTAGTTTTATAATACATGTTTTTCCTTATTATTTATTTGTTTTCATTCAGCGTAATTATTTTAATCGATTTAGAGCTGTTAAATAAAATTTTGTACCCTTAGAAAGTTTCCAAAAGTGTGCAATGAATATATTTGAATAATCTATTTAAAATACCTAGACTGTCAGGAAGGAATTATCGTCATTATGTATGTGTGTAATCAAGAATAAGCCAAATAAACATAACTTAAGAATAATAATTTCTAAAAACGTGGCTTCAAATTTGAAAGACATTCGACCTTTACCTATTATATTCAGTTCAGTGACAGTTACCATAGGTTGGGACAGAACGTGTAGTGACGTTCAACCTTTAAACACGTTCTGCCATCAATATTATTCCATATAATGTGACAGAACGCCTAGGGACGTCCTTGAGTTTCTAACTAGAAAATCAAACCATCGCTTCATACTAACTCAATCAACATCGGGAAACCAATGACAAGTTATCGAAGTGTGTGCAAAATCCTCTTCCCTCCAACGAATTATTTCGTTTTAGAATTACTCGTTCTCCTAAGGTATTTGCACTTTGAGCTTTTCCTTTACCTTGGTATACATCAAACGCTAATAAATATCCACTCATGGAACAAGCCATAGCCCATATCTTGAATTATATATTTATCGGCTACAAAGGCATATATTATTTCAGAGAACTCTGGAAGCCATGATACTATCGTCTATTGCTACACTTCTACGTGAAGTAAAAGAAGCAGGGAACACTTCGCTGAAATGTTCGATGACTGGTCGAATTTTATATAGGCTATCATAGTTACATCAATTCCGCAAATATCAATAGAAAAAAAATGAGTTACGCCATATTATTGTTACGAACTCGAGATCTGCAAGCCAGAAATACAACCCAAGACATTTGATATTGGCAGTTTTGTCCGAGTCAAGGCCCCAACGTTCGATGGAAAAATGTCGTGGACCAATTATGTGAAACAGTTTGAAGCAGCCGCTAGAGTGAATAATTGGTCCAATAGGGAGAAAGCAGTGAACCTAACCATCGCGCTTCGGGGAGATGCCTTAGACGTACTTCAGACGATACCACTTGTAGAAACGGATGACTTGGAGCAGCTTAAGAAGAGGTTGGACATGCGATATGGTCACGAACATTTGGAACATTTGTACATATTCCAGCTGAAGAACCGAAGGCGGAAACGTGACGAACTCCTTCAAGAGTATGAAATGGATATTGCCCGACTAGTTCAATTTGCTTATCCATCAGCACCAGAGAACATGATGGAATGTTTAGGCATCTAGGCCTCTATTGACAGCTTATGTGACCACGATATGGAGAAGACGCTTCGATTAGCCCATCCTAAAACATTGGTCGATGCATTGACCGCTGCTCTTGAATATGAAGCAGCCACGATGGCTTCGGGATACAGCAAAGGTAGGACCATACAGGAAAAAGATGACGATGACAGACTTGACCAGATCGTCAACCTGTTGAAAGGTATGGTAGACGTGGAGCCGAAGAAGACCAGGTGCTGTAATTGTGGCGAGCTAGAGGATGCACGCAGTTCGTGTAAGCGTCCTACAACTCCTGCAAACCAAGAACCTCTTAAATGCAAAGCAGCCGCGAAGGGCTCGCGCTACAACAAAGGTAGGACCATGCAGGAAGAAGATGACGATGACAAACTTGACCAGATCGTCAACTTGTTGAAAGGTATGGCAGACAGGAAGCCGAAGAAGATCAAATGCCGGAATTGTGGCGAGCTACAGCACGTACGCAGTCCCTCTAATCGCCCCAAGACTCCTGTAACCCAAGAACTTCAGTCACAGGAGACATCAAACAGGGGTGAACATCCAGCTGATGTGAATCACCGCAAAGCCAACTCTTTACCTAGACGGTCATGCCCTGTAGACTATTCACAATGCCACAAGTCGAGATCTAAGGAAGTTGCAGTTTCAAGAATTACAGTAGTCAACGAGGAATGGTCACCCACCAGGATCAGAGAAGATCAGAAAAATGATCCTCTCCTGAAGATGATCCGGCAATGGAAGAAAGAAACTGGCGACCTACCTGGCAAGAAGTGTCAAAATTTTCACCAAAACTCAAGGCGTATTGGGCTCAGTGGGACTCTCTTGTAGTGAAAGAAGGGCTGTTGAAAAGAGTCCTTGAAAACGATAATGGTTCTGAGATGAGGAGACAGCTAGTTATCCCGAGAACAAGAGTAGCTGAGGTACTGAAGTTACACGACAGTCCATCGGGAGGTCATCTGAGAGTGAAGAAAACCCTTCAGCGAGTCCGTGAAAAGTTTTATTGGATGAACAGCTCCGACGATGTGAAGGACTGGTGTAAGAAATGTACGACTTGTGCCACGAGTAATGGACCACATCGCAAGAGAAAGGCACCCATGAAACAGTACAATGTTGGAAGCCCTTTCGAAAGGATTGCATTAGATTTCGCTGGACCATTTCCGACGACTGAAAATGGTAGCAAATACATACTGGTTGTAATGGATTATATCACAAAATGGGTGGAAATTTACGCTATCCCGAACCAAGAGGCCACAACTGTTGCGGATGTATTGGTAAAAGAATTTATCAGCCGATATGGAGTGCCCTTGGAAGTCCACAGCGACCAGGGAAGACATTTCGAAAGTCATCTATTCCAGGAGATTTGCGAGAAGCTGGGAATGAAGAAGACCAGGACGACGGCATTACATCCACAGTCGGATGGAATGGCCGAGAGAATGAACAGGACTATTGGAAAATACCTGTCCAAAGTAGTATCCAGCCATCAGAGAGATTGAGACCAATATCTTTCCCTATTCGCATTGGCTTATCGATCTGCCGTCAATGAGTCCACGGGTGGAACACCGGCAAAAATCCTGTTTGGACGTGAAATGAGGCTTCTTTGTGACCTGGAATTTGGCTGCCGGCCTGGAGAAGATCTAGCAGGCGAAGACTACATGATCCAATTGAGAAGAAGGCTGGACGAGATTCATGAATTAGTTCGAACAAATCTTCGAGGTGCCAGCGACAGAATGGAAAGTCGGTACGACACGCAGGCCACAGAAGGCGGTTTTAAAGAAGGGGTCAAAGTATGGTTACACAACCCAACGAGGAGAAAAGGATTTTCTTCAAAATTACAAAAATCCTGAAAAGGTCCATACTTAATCAAGAAAAGGATCAATGATGTTATATATGGCATAAGCAAGATCCCCAACGGAAAACCGAAAGTAGTTCACCAAAACCGACTAGCGCCATTTGAAGGAGACCATGACCTAGAGGAAGGAGTAAACCTTATTCAAGATGTGTCTGACCCTATCTCCGATGAATTTATGGGCGCGTATGGAGGTACCGGTAAAGCTAGATATGGAGTCACTTCAGAACAACGACAAGATTTGTTCACTCTCCCGGAAGATTACACTGGCACACAACATGCCCGCCCGTCTCAAAAACGCACGAGGGTTAGCATCCGTGTTTCGAAAGAAGTTCGGGCAATTAAAAAACTTGAAGACCAGATTCCAGCCCCTGGTAAGACACTGAAACTGAAACATAATTCGCGGTACGTCTTCTACGTAGTAACTAAAGATGAATTTAAAGATCGATCTACCTACCGCGATGTGTGGGAAGCACTTCGTAACCTCAGAGACCATGTGTTAGAATCCAGCGTGAAGAAACTGGCTATGCCTAAGACAGCGAGTGACCAGTTGGATTGGCGTGTTATCAGGAACATGGTAGAGGTTATCTTTAGAGATACCGGTGTCCAGATATTAATTTGCAGCTACAACCCCCGTTATCAGTATCCGATGAAGACGGTGCCCTGTTATTTCCATAAGATTGGAAAGTGTAGAAATGGAGTCAGTTGCCGATTCAAACATCCAGTCTCGGCTACACAAAAGTTACAGGAGGAACTTTCATTTAAGGAGGGGGTAATGTGATGAACTCGCACACCGAAGCAGATACTAAGTACGGTCCTGTAGCCTTATGTTAACCGAGTTAAAGAAATGGCTAGTGCGCTGAATTCTGGGAAGGTCTATTGAGATTTATTGTGACAGTTTTTATAGACATGTTCTCAGAAGGTCTTTCAAGGATTGAGCCTGCAAACGGGAAATATCGCGAAAGGCATTTGTTTTGTGTAAGCCGCAGTCCGGAATGTTCTAGTAAAGAAAGTTTTGATATTAATAAAGGACCGATAAGCGGATGAGTTTAGTTTATAATTTGACATCGTGAGTTAAACAGTAAATAAGTGAATATAAAGTGTTTATATAAATTAGTTTGAGTGAATATACAGTTAATATAAATTAATAATTAAGTGATTAGTTAAGTATATATAAATTAAGTGTTAGTGAGTTAGTGTTTCAATAAATTAGTAAGTAGCCATACCGAGTGTTTAAAATTTATCCCACCCGTTTATTGTCTAAATAAATAAGGAAAACATTACATTATGAAATAGCAGTACGATGTCACGAATCAAGTTTTTCTGCACCGGTAGATCGGTAGACGTGGCAAAATTGAATGGGGCTATTGAAAATGAAAAATCACAGCAATAAACCGACCATCATCAACGTTTCAAGATAGCGGATGGCATGAATTTAATAAAATTAGAACAAGAACATTGCATTGGAAGAATTTTAACAGAGCCCAGTTTGAACGGTCGGTTTTCAGTCATTGTGAATGATATTGATTACTTTGAGGTTTATTTCGTTTCTTGGCATCATTACTGTAGAAATTAAACAATTGAAAATATATTCTTCTAATTAATAACACCCCACTCTATCCAACAATACTGAATAGAAAATTTAGAACCCATTGAAACTCGTTATTACACGATACCCCCTTTCCATTGAAAATTTTTGCAGAAGTAATTATTACTCCTACGGGGTTGAGGATGCAGTTGAAAAATATCACTCAAAAACTAATTTTTATAGAACAATTTACTCGTTCGTACATTTTTCTTTTGAATTCCTAATTGCGGGGAAAATATTCTATCTGTTCCTTTAGGACTTCATTTTATGTGAGAAATAGACGGAGATTTGAAGTTTAACAAGATTATGCAGTGTGATATTTCTATTATAGTCCGATCGATACCCAACAATTGTTATTTTACTGCGCAGTATTTGTAATCTAGACGATTTGTTTCTGTTTTCTATTTTCAAGTGCTTTAGCCACTAGTGTCATTAGCAGCGTGATTTATAATAGAAGATTAGGATACTAAATGAAATTTTGTTATCATACATGGAAATGAACTCACAATTTTTTACTATTCATAGCAATTCTGATTTTTTAATGGAATAATATTAGCTTGTTTTATGGGTAGTGAACGACAAATAGATGTATTTTTCAACCATATTAATAATTTACACCCAAAAATTAAATTTACATTAGAAGTTGAAGAAAATAACTCAATCAATTTTCTTGATTTAAGAATTCAAAGAATTAATAATGTACTTGATTATTCAATTTACAGAAAACCATCACACACTGATGCAACTATTCCATATAACTCAAATCACCCCGTGTCACATAAATTGGCAAAATATAATTCAATGATACATAGAGCTTTTTCAATTCCCTTGAACAAATGTTATTTGCTTAGGAAAATCAATACAATTAAACAAAAAGCAACATCTAACGGTTATCCATAACATATGATAAATAAATTAATTAATAAAAAAGACGGAAAAGTGGCATTAAAACTAATAATCCCCGAACAAACCATCGAAATAAAAAATTATAAAACCATCACATATACAGGGAATATTTCTAATAATATTTCAAAGATAATTTTTTTCACCTGTCAAAATCTGACATTTTCGTGGTTTCAACCAATAGCAATACATTATTCTAGCCAATAATTCGGTACTATACTGATAAAACTGCTTCCTCGTCGATAATACCTTGATTACATTGAAACGTAAAAATTTTACTCTGAATTTGTCATTATTGACAACTAAAAGTGCTTCGAAGTTTATTGAAAAATATTGAAAAAAATAATCTTCCTAAATACAACTCGTTCTTCAAATTTTATCACATAATTTTTTATTTTCATCACTGAAACTTATTTATTTGAGGCAAAACCATTCAAACAAACCAAATTTAAATAAAATCACTAGTCCTAACGCACTCGTGACTTTATCAATAGGTTTGTTTTCATTTTTTTGCCAAATAAACAAGTTTTCGTGGAAAAGGAAAAAATATCGATAAAATTTGAAGCACTCGTGGTATTACCTTTGATAATATCTTCAGCTACAAATACAACAATTTCTTTTAAAACAGAAAGTAATATTAGTACAAAAATTGTTAAATGTCAAAACAAAAATATCCACATTAAAGAAGTCTGGAATATACAAACTTAAATGTCCAGAATCTAATTGTGTCTATTTGGGTTCAACCCTTAGAAATTTTGAGATCAGATACAGTGAACATTCACGGGCATATAGATCAAATCAACCAGATAAGTCCCATTCCGCAAAACATCTACTTGACACCAAACATTCATTGACACCTAACACACAACTAGAAGTACTACATATTTGTGATAAGGAACAAGAACTGGATTTCCCTGAAGAGTATTAAAATAAATATATGAACAATCCATAATAATAATAAACGTCTTCCAATGTGGAATATTAAAATCATATTATAAAATAAATCATAATTATATATCATACATACATGATGTGATGATGATGTTGCTTGTTTCAATTTATTATAACGTTAATGGTTCGCCCTCAATAGTGGTTTTGGAATTAATAAACCTTTGCTCTAGTGTTCTTAACTCACAGTTTGATGGAAGTTCGATCCGGTACACTCCTTGCATAACCATTGGTTTCGTTGTGGAAGATTTAGTTGTTATTTCTGCGGGTCAAGTAAATATGGCTACGTTGTGGGAGTTCGATACAATATGGAAGATTGTGTTCTGTATTTGCACTGGAATATAATTGCAAGAGGCTTCTTTATTTTTCAGTTGAAGAATCTAGTTGATGCAGTCTTTGGTTTTCGTTGTTGTTTGCAGCGCTTTTTTGTTGTATTAGTATTCGGCACTGGTTCTTTTGAATAGAATTTCGGAGTATCGGAAGGTCTCTTCGTTGACCAAAAGGTACGGTTCTCGAGGAATAATTATGGTAGAATTTATTGTAGGTATTGGGAATAGGATACAAAATAGGAAAGTGTAGGATTATTACAATAGTTTGGTTCAAGTAGTAAGCGTCTACGCTTATTATATCGTGGTAATTAAGGATGTCTTCGTCTTTTGTATATAAAAGTTGATCTTCACTGTGGTGTTCTAGGATTTTTGTCACTAACCATTTTAATTCGTCTTTCCTCTAGATCGTTAAGGAGTTGAACTATAATCTGGAGGGATCGGTTCAATTAAATTCGAGTATATTTCTAGCTTGAAGATAGTGGTTGAAAATATAAATTTGTTTAGATTTTTACTGATTTGATCTATTTCATCGGAAATAGTTTCTTGGTTGTGTGTTAGAAGAGTTTCTCTAAACTTTCCAAAATCCTTGAGTTTTAGCTCATATGATGATTTACGTTTTTTATGATATTCTCTTGATTCGTTTGAAGCGTTTGTATTGCTGTATTGTATATTTCGGCGTCTTCCTGGTCTAAGTTTCCGGAAATAGACTTGATAATACTTCCTTAGCCGTTGAGAATTCCAAGTTACCTTTTAGAGGTTGGACCAATTGATAGTTCATTCTCCTTGGCCGATTTTAGTTGAAATTGGAGTGCTTGATCGAAATTTTGTAGGCTGGTAAAATAAGGGTAGATGAGACCGTCTTCTATGGCTTTAGTCACTGCTTGGTATTGTTTATCGATAATTTTGATTTCTTCCATTATAGGTTGTAGTTCGAAAAAGTGAATAAAGTCGTACGTGTTAGAATGTATCTTTTCTTATACTAGGTTGAGAAGAAGCAATCCTGCATTTTCTTTCAAATCTCTCATTTTGATTTCCTCTCCCATTAGGCATGCGAATCTGTGAGGAAGATTTAGAAGTTTTCTTTTCGGATTTGTGTTTTATGTTTTTCTTATGTACAGTGGCTGTCAGAGTGTCTATCATTATAGACTTATCTATGATTACTGTCCTGGGTAGAAATCTTGGCAATAATTTAAGTTTTTCCAAAGTTTTTCTAGTGTAAATTTTAGTAGAGTATTTGGGTGTCTCATTTTGTTTCTGTTTTCTATAATGGCCTCGTTATTTTCGGAATGGTGTTCGTTGGTCTCCCTACAAGTTCCTTTTGTTTTCTAAGATGTTTTTCTATGTAATCGCTTAGTAAGGTTCTTTTTATATCTATGTCAGAAGGATCTCTTGCATTTAGGTGTCCGTTCAGTACTTCGATGGGTTGTAGTTTCTTTGAGAAGTGGACGGAGATTTTGTAGCCTAGTGAAGCATATGGAATTTGTTCTTTGATGGATAACGATGTTTTTCTGTCTCGGAGTATTCTTAGGTGTTCGATCAAAGTTGAATTGAATCTTTCGATCATACCGTTGGACTGTGGACTGTCTGGGGTTGTGTAGTGGATGGAAATTTCATGGGAATCGACAAATTCTTGTATGATTCCGTTTTAAAATTCTTTTCCGCTATCTGCAACTATCATTGAAGGTGATCCGTGGTGAGTTACAAATGTTAGGGAAGCATTATTTACGTTTACTGTGTTTCCTCCTTCTATTGGGTAGGCCTGTCCATATTTGGAAAGTGCATCTATTATGATTAGGAACTTCTGTTCATTGGCTTGAAATAGATCGACATGAATAATTTCGGTGCGTGTAGGTGTGACCATTAATTTTGGTTTTTGTGGAAGTGTCATATTCATTTTCTTGACAGATATCGCAGAAATTAACGATGTCTTCGATATCCTTCTTCAAATTAGACCAGAAATAATGTGTCCTTGTTTAAAATGCTGTTCCAGTGATTCCTCTATGATTAGTTATGCCTTGACGGTATTTTTTTATTAAATCTTTTTACTCTTCTTCTGAATTCACATCCTCCAGATGTATGTTACATTCAATTAGGTCGTGAGCGTTGTTTTTGAATAAGTTCCTGATGGTTTCGCCAATTTGCTCATATAATTCGTCGCTTTAGAAGGGACATGCATATTCCCTTTTTGGTTAGAGGTAGTTCTTAGAGAAATAATTAATATCTGTGTCTAGATCGTGTTTTTCGAGAGTTATACGTACATGCGCTGTTTGTTTGGAAATATGTGTATTGTTACTGGAGATCGAGGATTGTAATCAACTATTCTAAAGACGATTTGGTTGTTGTAGTAATTGAGCGGTCTATCAGATGTAGGGATGCCTAATATTGGGTTTTCTATTGCAGTGTGGTTCGTTTCATCATCTGATGTTTCTCGTTGATCTTCATGTATGTTGTGTTGTGATTCCTCTTGATTTTCTTCTCGGTTTCTTTGTGATTGATCTAAGTTCGCCTGTACTAGGATTCCTTCAATAGAGGGGGGCAATTCCGGAATATCTTCATTGACAAAGTCTGAGAGTCTGTCCTCAGGTGAGTTATTATATAGAGACGCATCTTCTTCATCCGGGGATTCTTATTATTTATTCACTCTATCGACGTATTTTGCTTGGTCAAACAGTTCTTTGGTGTGTATTTCCACTCCTGTGAGGGCGGCGGCGTTGGTATTGAATTTTCATTTCTTATACATAAGTTCGTAATCGTACTCTTCCAATTTTAATCTCCATATTACTAGTTTGGAGTTTAGTTATTTCAAAGAAAAGATATTCTGAAGCTGGCCGGTGGTCTGAGAGAATTTGAAACTTTCTTCCGAATAAATAAGGGCGGAAGTATTTGGTGGCTCATATTATAGCTAACATCTGTTTCTCAATTGTCGAATACTTAGTTTCTGCGTCGTTTAGCGTTTTGGAAGTGAATGCTATGGCTGCCCACTGGTCCTTGGGAAAGCACTGCTCCTATATTATAGTTGCTAGCGTCGGTGGTTAGATTGAAGGGTCTTGTAAAGTCCGGGTACTGTAAAAGAGGTTCGTTTATCAAAAAGTTTTTGCATGTATTGAAGCATTCTAAAAATTCCGGTGTATGTTTGATCTGGACATCCTTAATCAGACAAGTTGTTACAGGTTTCGTCAGTTTTGCGAAGTCCTTTAGGAACTTCCTGTAGTATCCTAAAAGTCCTAGGAATCCTCTGATATCTTTAGCTGTCTTAGGTGGTAGGGTTCGGTTTTATACCCTCTGAAGTGCCGATATGTCCCAAGAAACTAACTTTTGTTCTTAGGAACTCACATTTTTGCAATTGTATTTTCATTCGGGTATCTCGGAGACGTTGGAATATTTTGGTGTGATCAACCATGTGTTCCTGTAAAGATGTGGAAAACACGATAATATCGTCCATATAAAACAAACATATTTCGCCTTGGAGTCCGTTCAAGACATTATCCATTACATGTTGGAATGTTGCGGGTGCATTTTTAAGCCCGAATAGCATTCTTATATACTCGTAGTGTCCGTTCTCGACACAAAAAGCAGTTTTAGGAATATCTTTCCCGGACATTTCTATCTGGTTGAAGCCGCTCGCCAAATCAAGGGTGATGAAATATTAGCATCGGCCAAGTTTATCCAATATGCCTGTTATGTTGAAGATTGGATAAGGGTTGTCGATGGTTTTTTCATTCACTTTGCGGGAGTTTTCTTGCCACTATCCAGATTGGCTGGGGCCATGGAGATTGGTTGTGTCTAATTATACATCTAGCATCGAGGTTATTTGACTTCTACCTTCTTCTTTGTGGATGTATGGATAGCGGTATGATTTAGTATATACCGATATTTCGTTCTTTGTTCTTATGTAATGTTTAACTTGATTCGTAAAACTAAGACGTGTATCTGGTTTATGGAAGATATCTGAATATTTTCTGCATATGCGGAGGATGTGTTCTTTTTTTCCATATTAAGATGGTCCGTTAGGATTGAATGGTTTATGCTACTCTTCGTAATTTGTGCTAATGTTGATTTCATCGAAAATATATTATTCTTCTCGAGTTTAATCTTCTTGCAATCTATCGGTTCGGTAATAGCCAATTCTATTGGCTCCGAGGTAAAATTTGCATGAGGTGAAATTTGCAATTTCCGTCCAGGCTAGCTGGTTTTGTTCGTTCGTAAGGCTTTCTTTTATCACTGCATCTTGAATTTGTTGTCTTGGTATAAAAACGGTTCCTTGATTTTCTTTAACTGGTAGCCTGACTAGACTAATGGAGTCTGCTTCGAGTTGAATCGAGTAAAATTGCATTTTCTCCGTTTCATTATATTTTATAGGGATAGTTGAATGTATCGTAGTGAGGAATGATTCAGGGAAACTTAAATGGCATGGAAGAGTTTTGAGTTATCGAGACCAATAACGCCATCAAAGGTTTCGTGGAACTTGAATAAATAAAACTTCAATTTTTCGGGAGATTTGAATTCTGGAAACGAAGGAATCATGACACTATGCTTTTGTGAATAATTTCGAAAAATGGAAGTGACAGTAGAAGGATCATATTTAACAAAATTTTGGGAAATAAGTGGAGGCTATTTTGGGGTTAAAGAATGATTTTGTAGAGCCTGTATCGATTAAAAGTTTTAAAGGTCAGAAATTTTGATGTACGGGAGTTCCTTTTTTTCGGAAAAGGAATGCAGCCCTATTAAGTTTTTGCTTCTGTCATCGGGGAAAATTTTCATATTCTTTATACGGAAACTCTTGTGCTTCGGCAAGTGATAACTCTTCGAGTGGTTGTTCTATATCGTAAAAGTCTTCTTCGTTGTCGTTTTGTTCGATGTTATACAATTCTTCGACGGTAAACTTCGGCTGAGATTGTTGAGGTTCTTTGTGTTGATTGGATGGACTGCTCCTATTTGTGGCCGCTGTCAATATACTCATGGGGGTTGGTCTTGGTTGTTGTGATGTCCCTGGTCGGTGGGACCAAAAGTTTGGTTGATTAGGTGCCCTAAATATATGTCTTGTTTCGAGTCTTGGTTGATTGAACGTGGGCCATTGGAAGTTTTGAAATGGTTATCTAGGCGGAAATTGGCTGTTTATTTATCTCGTTGGTTGCCATCGAGGGTTGGGGAACGTCAGTTGTGGTTGGAACATCGTTTGTGAAAGAACTAGAGGTCGTTGAGAATAGGTTAGGTGTTTCTGGGCCAAAAGGTTATTTGTGGATCGTTCAGGAGTTGAAGATTGAGGCAAGTTATTACACCTTTGCGAATATCGGATATTCTTCTCTTCTTGTATATGATGAATTGCAATTTCTAGGTTATTAGGCCGCATTGCCCTTATAATTGAGCCCGAAGGTTCTCGTGAGCCGGCTAGGAAAGTAGTTAATACTTGTTGTCTAAAGAATTCTATTTTGCTTCTTTTTTTTGGTTACGAACTTCGATGTTATTGGTAATACAGTTTAGAATTCCCATTGTTTTGTCATAAAACTGCATGGGTGCTTCTTGAGGGCCCTGTCGTATGTTGACTAAATCTCTAGTGAGAGAATTTTCGTTTCTTTGAACTCCAAAGTTTTGAATTAAGACGCCTTTCACATCGTCCTATGTTTCTCATCCATGAATAGAAATTACTTCTTCGGCTCTACTAGTTAATTTACTTATAATACCATGAAAAATAGTCGGGTTCTGAATATCCGCTGGATTATTTTGGTTATAATAATGATTTAATAATAAAGTTGAAATCTTGATAAATTCGAATAATTCGTTAGAATTTCCATCAAAGTTAGGGATAATGCCTACATTTTTAACGTCGAATTGAGCCATTGCAATATTATTTCTTATTTCTACTATATTATTAAAGTCCGTATCGTCAATACTTAGGTTGCTAAGATTATTCGTCAATTCGTAAAGTCTTCTCCACTTATATTGAAGTCTATTATACTTGGTAGCGTATTGTCTCTGCTAAACTCTGAATCAGAAGATTCTGAGACAGAGGAGTCTGACATAAATAAAGTGGCTTACAAGAAAGATATGATACTACGGTTTATTCCTGGAATCCTTCCTATGCTTCGGGATAAAATATATTGATGGTTACCCTTGGAGATTGTTTTTTCGGAGATAGTGGATAAACGCTTGATAACGACGAAGATTATTCAAGGACTCTTCCACTATCATACTGACTGCGCCAAATACGATTTGCCACTTTAAAAAAACTTTCTATTTACTATTAACCTTCCGCCACTGCCGCGCGGACTCAGACTCCGAAGCTCCCGAGAATTCCAGATTATTTGGAATTCCCCCACTACCTGACCATCTCTGTCTCAGTAATCCTCAAGCGGCATTCCTCGAATATCAGTGTGTTGCCGGGTGCGCAAAGGTGTGTAACGTTACGAATTATAGGCTTTTGCGGAGTGACAGTCCCACGGCAGTAACGCATTCTAATTTCAACATTCAGATTTTTAGTTGCATTTTTGACTAGAAGAAAGGTATTCTACAATTGTTTTTTTTAGTTTTTGAAGTTTTAAAGTTTATTAAAATTTTACAGATGGGTAGCTACGAGAAGGAATTAGAAAGGTTAAACAAACTCATGTTAGAGTGTTTAGAAGAGGAATCAGAAGAAGAGAAAGTAGATGATTCGGACGACGATTTGGAAGAAGATAACATAGAAGTACAGGAAGATAACTCAGACACAGAACAGGAAATATCCGATACTGAAATAGAACCAACTGCTAATCTTCCATGCTTTCTTGGGAAAGATAAAAAAACAAAATGGTCAAAATGTGCCCCTCCTTCGTCCAGAACACGTGCAGAGAATTTGATAATTCATCTCCCGGGACCAAAAATGGCTGTACGAGGCTTGAAGTCTGCTATAAATATTTGGAAGTATTTCTTTGATTTGGAGATTATAGAACAAATTGTCCGCTATACTAACCAACATATCGACAAGCAAAGACCCAAGTTTGGCGACAGATTGTTGCGAGAGCCAGGCACAAATCTTTCTGAGATGCATTGTTTTATTGGACTGCTATATATAGCTGGCGTGTTAAAGTCTGGTCGGGTCAACATTGATGAGTTATGGAATAACGATGGAACTGGAGTAGAAATTTTTCGAATTGGTATGTCAAAATTTCGTTTTTCTTTCCTACTACAGCATTTGCGATTCGACGATATGGATACCAGAAAGGAAAGACACAAAGTTGATAAATTGGCCCCAATTAGATCTATATTTGATTTGTTCGTTGAAAAATGCAAATCTGCGTATACGCCTTTTGAGAATGTCACTATAGATGAAAAGTTGGAGGCATTTCGCGGGAGATGTGGCTTTCGCGTATACATTCCGAGTAAGCCTAACAAGTATGGCCTAAAAGTATATGCACTGGTGGATTCTAAAACATACTACGCTTGTAATTTGGAAGTATATGTGGGATCTCAACCCCCAGGACCATATGTTCAGGATACTTCTGCTTCAGCCGTTGTTGAAAGACTTGTTGAACCGCTTAGAAATTCAAAAAGAAACTTGACCTGTGATAACTGGTTCACTAGCATTCCGTTAGTACGCAATTTATATTCGAATTATAAACTCACTTTTTTGGAAACGATCAGAAAAAATAAGCGGGAAATCCCCTTAGAACTTTCGAACCCAGTCAAAAGGCCACTTGGGAGAAGTATGTTCGCCTTCGAAAACAAAATGACATTGGTTTCATATATCCCGAAAAAAAACAAAAACGTACTGCTAGTTTCAAGTCTACACCACGACGACCGAATTGATGGAGCCACGGGAAAACCCGAGATGATAATCGACTACAACAGCACCAAGGGTGGCGTAGACACACTAGATAAGATGTGTGCAGCTTACGATTGCGCCAGGAATACCAGACGTTGGCCGATGGTGATTTTTTATTCAATGTTGAACATTGCAGGAATTAATTCTATGGTGTTGTTTTCCTTGCAAAATCCAGGCAAAAACATGCGTCGTCGTAAATTTTTACATATGCTTGCTTCGGAGCTAGTAGAAGATCATATCCGTAATCGTGGATTACAGGTCAATATTCCAAAAAGCATAAGACTTAGAATTTCAGAAATGTTTGGAACACCCGAGGGATTACCACAACCTCCAGCTGCAGATCCGGTAAATGTGAGAGGAAGGTGCGAATACTGTGACAGAAGAAAGAACAGGCCGACACGATTCTCATGTAAAACATGTGGAAAGTTTATCTGTTTGGAACATGTTACTTGCGTATGTGCAGATTGCTATTTACATTAAAATTACATGTTAATGATATAGATAGGTATTTTTAAATTAGTTTTATGTATTCCATAACGAGTTTTCTGCATTATTTCTTTCTTTTGTTTTGTATTCAAACATTTTATTTGTTTCGAGTTTTATAAATTTTCTCAATTATTCAAAATAAAGAATTTTTGGTACTTCTTGTGTTTTTGATAAAAACAATTAACTTTTGACAAATTTTGACAAAACAAAAAAATTTTTGAGGCCCATTTTGGAGTGCGGACTCTCAGTCCGGCGGCAGTGATCGGTAACAAAATCGTTACGGCAGTGCCGGAAGGTTAACAACTATTACAAAACTACTCAAGAAAACTGGTAAAAATAATACAACTAAAATCAAAATGAATATAATAAAAATCGATCGTTTAATTTATACAAAAAATATTGCTTCGTCGGCATCGGAGGTTTCATCGAGCATGTTGTTTGGATTCAAGCAAAGTCAGCGTCCATGTGTGATTGCTTCGTATACTGGAAGTTAGCGTATTGAAGTTCAATGTACTGTAACTTGTGGCTGCTGACGAGCCGTGGATGTGACTGCTGATGAGCCAATGATAACGCTGCTAACGAGCTGTAGCTGCTGATGAGCCGTTGAACGTAGATTACGATCACTTTCGTTTGATGAGTAAAAACTGATCAATATCCATTTTGAAGGAACATCTGTTAATTGCTTGTACAAATTGCGTTTAATATAAGCAATTGCCCGCAATTATGACTAAATAATTGCAGGTAACTTTGTATTATCAATTATTTCAGTTTTCTTGACGTTTTCTATTCTTTGACCTTCAATCAACAACTTCTTCTATTTTTTTTTGTTATTATCGACATGTGGTTTGGTATGATATTTATGTTATTTCCCTTAAAATAATGACAGAATAAAATGTTTTTTCGCCTACCTCTATCCGGTAGTATACACTTCCTGACCTCATTGTTGTCGTACTTTTCCTCCCTAGGCAGGAAAAGTAAAAGTGATGTCATAGTACGTTATGAATGAAATAATTTTTGCAATTTCAAGACTGAAGTGAGAGACTTCAGTCTGACATGTTAGAAACTATGTTAGACCCAAGGGATATAAAGGGACAGTTAAAATCCCATGGGATTTGAAGTAAAAGTCCGTCCTCGATGCCCAGTCAAGTTTCATAAAAGTCCCTCCTCGATGCCCAGCCAAGTTTCATAAAAGTCACTCCTCGATACCCAGCCAAGTTTCGTAAAAGTATTTATTAATTTTGTTGGTTAGTTTCACAAATAAATGATTGAAATTGGTTTGTTATTTGAGGAAGGCGGAAATATCATATGTATAACATGAGTGTAAAGTGCCTCTTCCTCCCTCGAATGATTACTACAGTGAACTTCATCCTCGGAAGGAAATGTAGCAATTTCCTCACTTGTTATACAAATAGCTATTCCATCGTCATATTGAATAGTGGCCTATAAATAAGATTATTCGCGCTATATAGAAAACATGTATGTTGCGTTGTATTTCTGCCAATAGTCACAAGACCTAAAAAAACTGGACCTAGAAAGAGAAGCTATATTTGGTGAACAGGGGGGTCAATCTGATAGAGGTTGAGAATGGCATTACTCGGGCGGTAGCTCCAATGAATATAGGGGAGACCAGTCGAAGATGGCGTAGCTGCTATACATGATACACCTGCACTTTTTGCTAACTCTGGACCGACGTATCAATACAGTTTTTATAGTCGGTTAACCATATTATGGCTGGTTTCAAGAACGTGGGACAACAAGCTTTTCAGTCTCTAATCATTGGTTCAATCATATTAGGCGACATGGCGTAGATTAGATATTGGTTGGAATTGCTCGGAAATCATCTGACAAAAGAAAATATGAAGGTCAGTGAGCTGAAAAAAGTTGTGCTATTTGCAGGAAAAATCATGAACTACGAAAAAACGCAAAAATTGGTACATAATTGGTGACGTCGGTCTATGAGACCAATTTTAGATCCGATTTTTTTTACGTCTTTTTTTTTTATTAAAAAAAATATATCTTAGTTGTTGACCCTGTAACAGTTCCGATGCTTTTAAATATGCTATGATGTATTTCCCGTTATTTTTAAAATAAAAATCTTAATAATAAATAATCAATTGAATTTTTGGTAACCTTATATTTGAAAATTGAAAAAAAATAAAATATACTTCTTAATACAAAAACGAATGCTAAAACTCTTTACTGATGAACAAAATAACATAATTAATTAAACCAAACTAACACAAACTTATACACCTATCAACACAAGAACTTACATTATCATCTTCTAGTTCGCCGGCCTCGGAATCAGTTGGAACCTCATCAAATAATTTTTGCAATGCCTCTTGCTCTTTTTCGTTAGACATAGTTGATTAGTTGAAACTAAAATGTAATTTTATAAACAAAAATAAAATAAAAAAGCATTTACTGCTTACCCCAAGAAAATACGAGTTTGGTAACGTCGGTGTCTCACACCGCCACTTTGCAAAGCAGAAAAACGATACGCACTACACAGAAAACGATTCTATACTAAGTGGTCAAGGATAAGGGTAAAAGGTACCTGGCGGCGCACAGCGAGAAAGAGATGCGTTGTGTTTTAAAACGAGAAACAAATTGTTCCCGGTCTCAGGGACCGCGCGTTACCAGTGAAAGGTTAAATATGCAAGATAGAGAGAAGAGTATACTTACGAACTCGTTCTTTATGAAATTCTCTACAAGATAGAATTGGTTTAAAATCGATATATTCAATTTTTTGTTGTGTGCGATAAATGCAAAAAAAGTAGCTAAAAAACGAGGTTATTTTAAAGCATTTGTTTCGCAGATAAGAAATCATCCAATCACGCTATAAATTGGGATTTAAGAACCTTATAGTATAAAACAATATGCCAAAGGCCGATTAAATTGGCTTGATAGTCTTTACATGAATTAATTGTTAATTGATTTCCGCGTTTCTTGCGTTCATGCCAGGCTTACATTTTTGAGTTGTATAAGACGCCGATTTTTTTACAACTACTCAGAATTCTGAACTATAATACACAATAGTTATAATGAACAATTTTCACGTTTTTATCATTTTTTACGCGATTTTGAAAAGTTGAAATCGACACTTCAAATCGAGCGCGGCACAAAAAGTTGCTGTATCTCGGCTTCTATTGGGCCGATTTTGATGATTTTTTTTTAAATCGATGTAGCAAAATGAAAGAAACTCATTTTTCAGAATGGCGTCTACCAATTATGACAATGTAAGCATCTACAGTAACTAATTATAATTTGGCATTTTTTTATGTTGATAATAATCAATGATTATAATTATGTCCATGCTAGGATTGTGTTGTTCATTGCAAATTCGTATAGTTAAAATAAAATAAAATAACATATTTATGTAGAAAAGTAGAATACAATAATGTTGTAACAAAAAAGCGAAATATCATTATTTATTGTATGTAGATCTTATAATGGAATAAAATATAACATTAAAATACATAACAGTTAATTGTACTACCTGTAATTTCCATTATTAATTATTTTGACTATACGAATTTGCAATGAACAACACAATCCTAGTACGGACATAATTTAAATCAATGATTATTATCAACATAAGAAACTGCCAAATCTTAAGTAGTCACTGTAGATGCTTGAATTGTCATAGTTAGTAGACGCCATTCTGAAAAATGAGTTTCTTTGATTTTGCTACATCGATTTAGGAAAAAATCATCGAAATCGGCCCAATAGAAAACGAGATACAGCAACTTTTTGCGCCGCGCTCGATTTGAAGCGTCGATTTCCAGTTTCGCACTCTATCCCCACTCCCCTCAGATTTGACGCGCCGAACGCTACCAGTACAACTTCCTTAGATTTTTCCTACTTCATGCACAAGGGCGAAGTTATATCTCAAAGAACATACAAAAACTTCTCTGAAAAATCTATCTGCTGGCATTGTTTTATTGTTACAACATTAATAGTTATACCGCAAACAATCTCGATCTTTGACGTTTATTATCTCAGCACCTATACGGCCAATTTCGGGATCCATATTCGCTTCAAAAAGTAATTGTTTATAAGACGAAATTTTTCAACTGTTCAAAATCGCGTAAAAAATGATAAAAACTTAAAAATTAGTGTTTTAAATGAAACACTTAACTTAAAAATTGTTCATTATAACTATTTCGTATTATAGTTTCGAGGTCTAAGTAGCTGTAAAAAAATCGGCGTCTATTACAACTCAAAAATGTAAGCCTGGCATGAACGCAAAAATGACGTTAATTTTTTCGCGGAAATTAATTAACATTTAATTCATGTAAAAACTATCAGGCCAATTAAATCGGCCTTTGGCATATTGTTTTATACTGTAATCTTCTTACAGTGTCATATATCCGTGATCGGACGTAGGCTACCTCTCACTTCTACCTGTATTGTGCTCTCCAGTTACCACACATAGAAGTGACCTACAGTTTAACGACGGCTCCGAACGTCTATGTTGAGAGGCTGTACTAGGCAGAATACTGTCGGTGGTTTGCTATTGCATTCCGACAGGTGGCTATCCGAATTTTTAATTATGATGTTAACTAGGCCCGGGTTTGATCCCGGGGCCTCTCGGTTAGCAGACAAAGCAGCATTCCACTAGACTACGGAGACTGTAATAAGGTTCTTAAATCTCAATTTATAGCGTGATTGGATGATTTCTTATCTGCGACATAAATGCTTTAGCTACTTTTTTTGCATTTATCGCCATTTCTCAACGAAAAAATTGATTATATCGATTGTAAATCAATTCTATCTTGTAGAGAATTTCATAAAGAACAAATTCGCAATCAAACTTTTTTCTCTTTCTTGCATATTTGAAGAGTTATATTAAGAAATATCGGAAAAAATGAGTGATTTTTGCGTTTTTTTGAAGTTTATGATTTTTCCTGCAAATAGCACAACTTTTTTAGCTGGCGGACCTTCATATTTTCTTTTCTTACATGATTTCCGAGCAATTCAAACCAATATCTAATCCAAGTCACGACACAGCCATATTTCAAAGGTTTTGGGTCTACTTCTCCTGGACTATATCACGATTTATAATGTTCGTAAATGAGACAAAAACTCTTAAATTATTCATGTCTATCGATTTTATTGTGAATAATAAGATATTTTGACGGTAAATATCAAATCGTTATTCATAAATAATTTTTAAAACGATGCGACATGAAATTACTATTAATAATTAATAATTAGCAGTATTTCAATTAGAGACGAGTCTGCAATATAACATAGGACACAATTATAATTTCACCTCAATCCTCAACCAATTTCATTTAGCATGTATTATTCAAATTTCATTTGTGAAATGGTTTTATTTTCAATATGATGCAAATCCGAAGAGATTTCAACTTTTCAATGGATATTTAGTCTCGGGACTTAAGCACTATATCGAAAACCGATTTAAATTACTAAACTTGTTACAAACAGTGGAATACGTGGGTATTATATGCACATAAATCTATGTCTCGTAATACACTTTCCGGGCGTATGTAATTGATGTATTTATTCATGGGAAATTACTAAAGTTGGATAGATCTAGCATATATGAGGTGAAAAAGGATGGAAACGTGTTATGAATTCATCCGTTTTCGACGACGCGGAAAACATTTGTGTTATATTATTGACATGTTTAAAGTACCAAATAACTTGGGATTTCTTTCAGAGGCATCTGAAGATATTCACCTTGAATCCAGTGATCTGTTTCACATGAAATTAGTACACGTTACTATTTTTTATGTATTAAAGAAATTGTAATGCAAACAGAATTTCTGAGATTCATCAAAAAACAAATTTGTTATCGAGCATAGCATAATTATATTAAAGTAGATATTATGAGTGGAATCCGCAATCCCCATAATATCCTCCTATTCTGACATCGGTCAAATTCTTCTCTTCCCGAAACTTAATTACACTCTCAAGACAACCGTTTTTAGTTGACAAAACACGTTAAAATATTCATAGCCACAACTGAGGTCTGGAAATTTGTCAGAAAATATTTTGATAACTTGATTATTCCTTTATACTATATTGTATTTGCTCTTCATACTGTTTCAAATATGTTGCTTCTTTGAAGGGAAGCGAAGACGAGCTAAAAACTGGTAAATGCAGAAAAGAAGAGGTTAATACAACTCTCAAATACTAATTATTGAGTAAAATAAAACAAAATATAGAAATAAAAGAAAAAAATTAACATAATTTGCTAAGCAAAACAAAAGAGGACAGAATAAGAATAAGAGTGAAAGGGTATTTCAAAACAAAGGAATTAGATCATTCTACCAAGTATGTAAAAAGTAGAATGTTATCAGAGAAATAGTTATATTAAAATGCAAGATGTATGATTAGTAGCCAAAAATAAAATTAACTTCCTAAATGAAAACTTGCTGTTTCTAGATAATTCCACAATATATTGAAAAAAATGTTGAAAAGTCTAAGAAATTTGATAATTGTTTCGATATTAAATATCATCGTCAGAACGACAGAAGTTACATGTAATTTGATGCCTACCTGATATTTAATAACTATTTTTGGATAGACCAAGAAGTGACCTACCTTATGATTTACTTAATATATGTAACTAGAAAAAAGAAGAAGATATGATATTACAAATATTGAAGCTTTAGTTATTAGCCCTATGGGGATATCCTGGATATCTTTTTCCCAACTAAGATCAGTATAACTATGCAATGATATAGAAAACCAGTAAAAATATATCTGCTGATCTTTACAATTGTCACGTAAGAAGTATGAAAGTGGAGAACTCCCTAGATTTATCTGTCCATTGACGACTTCATATTGTGGGTATCTCAAGTGACTTCGAATTTCTAATTCTTGAGGGAAATCCAGTTCTTGTTTCTTATCACAAATATGTAGTACTTCTAGTTCTGTGTTAGGTGTCAATGAATGATTGGTGTCAAGTAGATGTTTTGCGTAATGGGATTCATCTGATTGTTTTAATCTGTATGCTGGTAAGTGTTCACTGTATCGGATTTCAAAATTTCTAAGGATTTGATCGAAATATACTGAATTACATTCTGGACATTTAAGTTTATATATTTAACAATGTTGTAGTCAATCAGCAGATATAGTTTTCATGGTTTTCTCTATTATTGTGGGGCTAATAATCACTAAGCAATAATATTTGTAATATCATATCTCATTCATTTTTCTATTTACCTATATCAAGGAAGTCACACTTCTTGATCTACTCAAAAATAATTATCAAACTCCAGGTAGGCATCAATTGAAATGAAACTTCTGTCATTCTGACGATGATATTTGATATCTTAACAATTTTCCTAGAATTCTTTACATTTTCTTTAAATATATTTTGGAATTATCTAGAGACAGCAAGTTTCATTTGAAACAGTAAGCCAAAAATAACTTGAAATCGTACAGAGAAGTGGACAGAATATTTCCAAAATCTATGGAATGTGGGTGAAGTCCAGATTGGAATAAACCCAATTCGGGCACATCGTCCATCCTTATTCTTAATTGGATCACTTAATATTCTCCTTTTAGATCTTCGCCAGGCCGACAGCCAAACTACAGGTCAAAAGGAAGTGTCATTTCACGTCTAAATAGAATTTTCGCAGGTGTTTCACACGTAGTTCTTGAAACTGCAGCGTCCCTAGATTCCGCCTTGTTACAGTGGGAATAATATGTTGGGCACGGCCGTCTGGACAGGGAGTCGGTATTTCGGTGACTCACACCAGCTCGATGTTCGATGTTGAAATCGCTCTCGAGAAGTGGTTCAATCTATCTAGCGATGTGGCCCACGGTATTTTTGAACTGCATCAACCACTTGAGTGCTGCATGATCAGTCCAGATTAAGATCTTCCTACCATACCGACACTGTTGAAAGTGTTCCACGGACTTTACTACCGCCAAAAATTCTCTTCTTGTGACGCAAAAGTTTCGTTCTGGTTTGGACAGGACTACACTGAAATATCCCAGCACTCTTTATTGCCCTCCTTTGATCTGTGAAATCACTCCTCCAATTCCTACGTTGCTTGTGTCAGTGTCAAAAATGAAGTTTCCCTCTGGTAATTGATATCCTAATATCGACGCTGTGGTTAAAAATTCCTCTTCAGAGTTTCAGAAGCCGTTCGACAGTCTTCGTCCTATCGGAAAGCTTTTGTTTCATCTGTGAGTCGAGTCGGGGCTTGGCTATATCTCCATACTTTCATATAAATCTTCTATAGTATGTGCAAAGTCCAAGGAAACTTCTGTTTTTATATTTGTCGGTTGGTTGCGACCACTGCTGAATGGAAGTAATTTTCTCTGGATCCACCGCCACACTTTCATTGCTCACTATGTGACCTAGATAGTTGACTCGGTTTTGGAAAGCTGACATTTCTTTGGGTATAACATGAGCTGGACAGCTTGGAGTCATTTCAATACGTCTTCCAGATTCTTCAGGTTTTTGTCAAATGTCTTCCCCAGTCCTACGATGTCATCCAAATAGACCATCATGTCTTCCAAGACAACCCTCCTAAAACATTTTTCATGAGTCTTTTGAATGTCACGGGCGCATCACCGAACCCCAAGGCTCTTGAAGCTAAATTGCCATAATACAGATCCGGTAAAAGCAGTCTTCTCATTGTCTTCTCGCTCCATTTCTACTTTCCACTTACCAGACATCAGGTCAAAGGTGGAAAACAGTTTGCTGCTGGCCCATGCGTATCGTCGATTCTAGGCAGAGGATAGCTGTCTTTCTTCGTCACGTTGTTTAGCTGGCAATAGTCCACGCAAAATCTCGTGGTTCCATCCTTTCTCTTGACGAGCACTACGGAAGACACCCTTGGACTGGTAGTGGGTTCTAATAATTTTTCTTCTGCCATCTCTCGAATTATACGTCCAGCTTCCTCTATTTTCGCTCGTGGTTGTCTTCGACCTGATTGCCTAATCGGCTTGGCATTACCAGTATTGATTTTGTGTTTGACGGCTGATGTTCTACTAGTCTTTCCTCCTTTAGGTACAAATGGCTCTCGATACTGCAAGAGAAATCTCCTCATTTTCCTTTTCTATGTTTGATTCAGGGACTGACCAGCTACTGATAACATTTGTTCGAATTTGGCATTGAATTTGTCAGTTGCCGTTGCTTGGCGAAATATAGACTTCACTGGTACGCATAATCCAATCCTTTTTTGATGGTAACTGGTTAATCGTTCACTGCGAACATGCCCTAGCTCACCACAATTCCAGCATCTAATCTTTCTCGACTTCAGTAGTTTTTCTCTAGTTATATTATTTCATCCATTTTCTGTTTCACTGAGGATTTCATCGACAAGTAGCCATGATTAATCTGATAGTGATTAAGGTCCAAGTATACACAAGCTAGTCTTGTGAGAAGAATGTAAGAATTACTAATCTTACATAACAAACATTTCAATTAAGATAAAAAAAACTGAATGAAGAAATCAGACCCTCGGATATACATGTAGACGTTTCAAGGAATCTCTTGTTGAACTGAACTAATCATCAACTGTTACAGCATTTTGAACAGAAGCTTATAAATGCTATGAAAAAATAACAAATGAAAAGAAATTTTATAACAATGAATGAAACAATTCTTCAAAAATAAATATTATGTCTAACTCCTGTCTGTCACTACTATGTAAGTTAGATGAAAAATATATTAAACTTAATTAATTTCCTTCTAATCTAATAATCCTTCTCACATATAATCTGCTTCACTATCACTATCATCTTGTAAATCAATAATAAATTTTTTCCTCCATTAATATGGACTATAATATTCTTATACTCATCTTCAAGTTTGATTACTTTATTAAATTATGTTTCATTGTGTCTAAATTAACTCGATGGGATTGAAAATACAAAAATTAGGAGGAAGTCTCACTATAGAGTGACCATGTTGTTCAGCAATACTCTCTAGGGCGTATAGTTTCCTCAATTTTCTTGTCTGTAAAACTTCAATGAGTTGTGGTTTGGTATAAGAATCTTCAAAGTACAAAGTCTTAACCAATAACAAATTTTGTAGTTGGGTCTTCTTGTAGCTTTTATTTGGTATCTTATTGAGCTGTCGTGAATGATAAGAAGCGCTGTCAAGAATTACAACACCATTTGACTCTGAGTTTAGGATCAATGTGAATTCAAACCATGTGCTTATGATAGTTAAAGTTGCCATCTTCCATTTTTTTCCACACATTTTCAAGGCATTTGGAACCCATCCTTCATTCACACCGCAATGCACAATAATAAGTCTGGATCCTCAGTTTGCAGGCATTGTTTGCATACAAATGTTTGTTCATCCTTTCTTAACCGTATCGTTTCGTCCAAATAGACAATTGGACGGTTTTCTTCTCTATACTTAGTTACTTGTTCCAAGTATGTATACCACATATCCACTATTCTTCTGCTTCCCATGGCTGTTTAACGTTCAATTATCGTCTTGAATTTGGATCCCAATTTTTTTAATCCAGTTTTCAGTAGTTTTCTTACAGCCATTTTCATTACGGCCGGCATTTGTCAATTTGTTTCTACTTATTTCGATCATGGGTAACTCATTTCTTTAGTAACAGTCATATATGGTGGGGAGATTTCGAAGATAAGCTAAGGGCAATTGTAGAAGAAATAAATAAACAGGGAAAAGGGTTTTGAAAAAGGAAACTCCTTAAAATCCAGAGATTCACTTTGAAGTAATTAATAGTATAATAATTCTTTATAATAATTTTGCAAAATTAATAGGTAAAAATAGGAAAAACTTAAGTTTAGAACAACAAGAAAGTTATAAAAATTATTCAGATAAAATTAGAGATAAAACTGCTAGGGCATTTCAAGCGCTGAATTGTATTGTTAAAATACCTACCTCTATATTTGAGGAAATCGATACGGGTGTATTACAAGCAATAAGCAAACAATTGAAAATGGCGACAAGTATGAATGATTTTCCCAATATCGCAAGTAAGGTCTTACCTACTGAATTCAACGGAGAAGCAAGCAAGTTACAGTCATTTTTAGACTCATTAGATTTGTTACAAATAAACGCGACGGGTAATGAAGAAAATGCGGTTCTACTAATTAAGATAAGATTGACTGGAATAGCTAGATGTTTCATCACAATGGAAAACTCTATTATAGTAATTAGGAATAAACTAAAATCAGGAATAAGAGGAGACAACCCAAGCCTTCTCTAAGCGAAACTTAATAAAGTAAGTGGAAATGGGAAGGACATAAGGCAATACGCGACGGAAATTGAGAAATTGGCAGAGAAGCTACAGGCAGCATACGTGTCAGAAGGGTGCAAGAACGTCTAGCTAAAAAATACACCGAAGAAGCAACGATCAAGGCAGTAACGATGAATGCCACAGCGGACGCAACAAAAACGATCATAGCAGCGGGAAGCTTTTAAACCACGCAAGAAGTATTATCTAAGTTAGTATTAGTAGAAGGCATAGTAAGCCAACAACAAGTTTTACACATGAAGGACAACAGGAATTTCTTCAGGAAATCAGATTTTGACTTTAGGAACGATCAAAGGAGGGGAAACAACAGAGGATTTCACAACTGCAACCCCTCAGAAAGAACATTCAGACAGTATAATCAAGGAAATGGTTACGGCAGATACGCAGATTTCTATAAGGAGAGGAAATCCAATAGGAATGGCAATTACAACAATCGGATTAACAATAACGAAAGAATATGCAAGATAGAAGATAAAATTGATGAAATGAGCAGACAAATAGTACAGTTAAAGAAAGAAAACTACCAATTAAGGTTGGAAAATATGGGATTCAAGAAAAAAACAGAATTTTTGCAATGAAACATGACACAGACCCATAAAAATTATAGAGAGAAGAATTTGATAATACATGGTATAGAAGAAGGCAACGAAGAAGATGAAGAACAACTAGGAAATAAATTAGGAGTTGTAATGAAAAAGGTTAATAATACAGTAGATGTTAAATCAGATATTTTGAAATGTAAAAGATTAGGAAATAAAAACAGTAACAAAAATAGTAATAATGATGAAAGATGTGAATAAGAAAGTAGAAACTTTGGAACGAACGAATAAATTAAAAGGAACAAAGATATATATTGATGAAGATTACTCAAAAGATATACTAGAACTGAGAAAACAGCTAATAAGATATATGAAACAGGCGAGAGAATGTGGAGCAAAAGCTTGTTACGTTGAGAATTTGCACTAGCATTGTTCATCACTTGGCCTAAGTTTGAACACATTTTTAGTTGAATATTGCTACCTTACCTTAGTTTATTTACAAATATTCCTTACTATTACCAGCTTAGCTTCTGTTATTGGATTTATGCTTTTAGATTAGAACTTGTCTTCCTTGTTTTGCCATTCAATATAATTTATATTATTAGTTGTTTCGAGAATACCTACAAGTAATTGGGACATTTTATTCTGAAAGAATATTAGGGCGGCTATGTTTCCTTTAAATTCTGATGATAAAATTCCGCTTTGGAATAAAAGTATCATCTCACCATGAATTCTACCTGATTTGTTTGAGAGATTATATTATTGTAACAATGTGTACCTGCCTGTAGTTTCTGATGGTTATGAAAGGAAGTATAAACCATTCGCTTTTCCATTTTAATTTTGTTTTAGTGATATTTCTTTGGTATTATGAACTATTTTTGAGCAACTCAGTGTGTTTTGTTTACATTCGAAAACAGGTGGTTCTTCATACGTCAAGTAAAATGACAAGAACATAGAGACAGTTATTGTTTTGTCTATGGACAACAAGTTTGTTCTTTGATTAATAGTTTAGGTACGTTCGTTTTTTCAGCGCTACTGATGTTAGTTCAGCGATCAGTCGGAAATTGTTTGTTGATGGGGTTGAATATTTCGCTTTGAATAATAGGTCATTGGAAGTCACGTTGTAACGCACTGTTCGAGTATAACCTGATGTAAATATTTCATGTTTAAAAGATGTGAATGTCACATCGCGCATGGGCGACAGTTCAGTTGACTTTGTATTATTGTAAATTTTGGGTGATTTTGAATGGGACTCGAATTCAGATTACTGTATTAGACGATGTCTGATATTAGATTTGGGGTAGGGAATGCGTTGTTATCTGTTCATTTTGGGAACCGTACATTGCATTTTCATTGATGGTTGACGTGCTTCCGGCTAGAACAGGTGGTTTGTGACAGTTACTGGTGGTGGTTCGCTAGAAAAGTCACGTGCGTGGTGGGTTCAAATAATTTGAAGTTTTGGGAATTTACTTTCCACTCTCCGAATGGGGTATTTAGGTCAAATTGACCCAAGGTGATGTTTGGTTGGACTTTGATTGTGCTGGTTTTGTTGGGAACCAAACACTTCACCGTTGATTCACGGGATATTCGCGCACACTTCACATCTTCAAGTATACTGGACTAGTATAGACGATATATACTCACCGAAGATCGCCGTTGTTTGGAGTGATAGAGGAGGCCACACCGATATGAAGAAGATAAACCCTGGGGATGGAGACCCTTGGTTTTTTTTATGGATTTTTTTGGACGGCTGGATCCCGAAGCTCCGCATCTGATGGGGATGGACAGTAGTCGCCGCTGATAGAATTAAGTGGATGCTGATTTTTTTTTTGTAAATTGTTCAAGTAACGTTATTGTATATTTTTCATGACCAAGTAATGACATTTTCTTTCTCTTATATTATTTTTTATATATATGGTTCAAATAAATAACCTTTGATATATAGTACAGGGGATAATGGGGTTAATTTTTTGTATATATGATGTTCAAGTAAATTTTTGACATCTAGAGTTTGAGTAAATGGGTTTATTTTTTTTGTACAAACATTAGTTAAGAAATTTGTTACATTTGGGACAGGGCATGATTGGTTTTCCCATGTTTGTACATTGATTTAGAAGTTTCTGATATTTGGGACAGGGCATAATTGGTTTTCACATGTTTTGTAGATTGAATTAGAAGTTTCTGATATTTGGGATACGAAATAATTGCCTTTCACATGTTTGTATATTGATTAAGAAATTTCTGACATTTCAGCTATGGGATTCGGGTGAATCCTAAAGTTTATGGCATAATGGTAAGTTGGTACCACGTTTGGAGCTCGATACGAATTACCAAATTATTGTAATTTCAATATGTATTCATTTACAACCAGCGACAAAGGTTGAATAACTATCGTTGTTGTTACTCTAGTGAGTAACAATCATTTTATTTGGTAGTACATTTATTTCCGTTCTATGATAAGTGATCATACACTTATGAAAAGATTGTAAGCCCCTCAGGCGTATGATTGTATTTCGGACACCTACTGATTTTATATCTAAATTCTCATATTAATTAATATGTATCATTAACCTTTTTTTATCAACCGTTGTTACTTAAGGTAAGCAGATAAAACTTTGCCTAAATTTTGTGTTAACTAACTCATTGCATTTAGTTTGGACTTTGTCAACTAGCGTAGCTCATTATTTTTTTGGTTAACTCATTTATATTAGATAACTTTTATAACTATCACCCATATTTTTCAATTTGGCCCTCGGGCAATATGGTGATTTATAAATGTGTTTTGACAACCACTCTTTAGCTTAAACCTTACAATGTATTAAAAGATTATTGATAACCGGACTCCTGAATAAATCTGTGCTAACTGTCTGAGGTCTTTGATTGACTGAACCTGATTTTGGTAGTTTAGTTGGGTACAGGTATAGATAAACTGGGTACGTCATTGGGATATTTTGGACTACCTGGTGCCCGTATTGAATCATCCTCATATCAAGCCTACTCCCTTCTTCGGCATTGAGCAGCCGGTGACGAAACCCAATTGGGACTAGCAGGAGGCGTTGTAGGTGAGTTCGGTAAGTTGTTGTGGTACTGCAGAGTGGTTATTGCATTTTGTGACAGACATCTGTCTTATGGGTACGTCGCAGTTGGTCATCCCTCGGGGAACAATGGTGGTCTGTTATTTTGGCAATACACCGTTACCTTTGGGGTTGCATAATACTCTTACAAGCTAGGTTAATCGATAAAACAATATTGATAAATGACAACGTATATAGTATAAGAGAACTGGAAGAAAGGAAAAATTAATTAGAAATAAATACAGGATGGAATAAATCAATACTTAAGGAAAATAACGAAACTAATCGGAAAAATTTCAATACAACCTTCAATGATAAATGTTTTAATCCACTGATGGGACTCGATTTGGAAGAATGCGATTTTGAAATACAGTACGTTAAAGGTGTAGCGAATTACGCAGATAGTATATCAAGAATATCTATAGAAGAACTCAAGGAATTATACATAAATAATTCACATGTCTTGGCAATCACAAGAGCACAAACGCGCAAGGAGAGCGCTCAATCAGGAAAGGATCTAAATAATAACGAGGAAACAAAGGAAGAACGGATAGAAAAACATTCAGTTATGAAAGTTTGAAATAATATAGAGGCACATAAGTTACCAATTTTACACTTTGAAAATAACTGTATACTCGCTAATGACGAGCATTCAGATCAAAAATAAATTGAAATTAAGTGAAGCCTTATTTACCGGAATACACAACTTCGACCTAGGACGAACGTTGGAAAAGCTTCAGGAGCTGTCGGTAAAATTTGAAGTAAAAAGAATGAAGATATACGCACATGATTATATATTCATAAAGTCCACAATAGAAGAATTTATAGAAGAAAAGAATAAAAGGTTGAAAAATATACAAGTATGTATATGCGAAGTACCAAAAACGGTACAGCAGAAAGAAGAGATCCAAAAGATTCTAGAAAGACATCACAATAATCCAATATTTGGAGGACATGTAGGAAACAATAGATTAATAAGGAAACTGAGAGCAAATTTAAGGCTGGAAAAACATGGAGAAAGACGTATGGAAGTATGTAAAAAATTGCCACGAATGCTAAGTGAATAAAGCAAAACCTTGTCATAAAGAAAAAATTGTCATCACCTATAAAACCGTTTTATATCATTTATATAGACACAATAGGTCTTTTTTCGTGCAACCAGACGCAAAACAAGCATTTTGCAGCCGCAACAGAGGCCGCAAAATGATATTTTGCGGCCGTTACCCAGAGTGACGGCCGACAAACATTTTTACGGCCGTTTCCATAGTGACTGCCGGCAAACTGAACGCCACTACAGCATTTAACATTTCTGAAATATGACAATAACAATGTATTTCGAACCATCTAGTTCAAATGTAGTCAATTGCAAAATGTTAATGTCCAAAGAAAATAATACGTTTTTGTCTAATGTAAATAATGATTATTCAGAAACAATAGATTTAGTTGCTTCATCTTCAGGGATGAATATCAGTAATAATATAAACAGTACAGTCAATGTTAATATATATCAAAAATAAAGTATGTTTCTGTTGTGAATTTGGAAATAGTTTTTGGTAAGCCGAGATATTTTGCAATCATACTAGGTATTTTTCCAATCGTATGCACTCCAACAACCTGTGCCGAGCACTTTCCATTTTCATATCTCAGAAATAGACGGCGAATAGCAGTATGTTTTGGTCGAAGAGTTACATATTTATAGTAAAGTCTTATATAATCTTGATTAGTAATGGTAAAAACACGCTTTTGATCAGTTTTAGTATCAGGAACAGTTACTATCAATACAGTTTTGTCTTCCTGAATATCTTCGAGGGTCATTCTCACTAATTCATCTCGTCGCAATGCTCCTGATATTCCCATTATCAAAACTACCTATAATAATAATTATTATGAATAAAACATCATACTTCACTTTTTTTCCATATTTATATACCTTCCACAGTAGATGATTTGCATCACTAGCTTGTTTGAGGAATGAATCAATTTGCTCGTGCGTAAAAACTTTTGATTTCTTTGCTCGATAACCAACTGACTTTTTCTTGAGGAACGGTACCAATTTTAAAAACTTCTTTACGTCAATTCCATCTCGTACGTTAAGCATAGTCTTCAACATAGAATAAATGCTCCATAAAGTTGAACTCTTCACAACTTTTAATCGCTGCATCAAATATCCTAATAATATGTTTTCTGACACCGTCTTGATATTTTGGTTGACACACCAATCTTTGAAGTTGCTGTAACATTTTTCATATTTCCGTTTATATTTTTCGGGTATCAAATCAGAAAGTGCTGAGTCTATGAGATCTCTCAGCTCAGGAGGAGTGCAAGTAACTGAAATATCACTATCGCTATCGGACATCTTCACGACTTCACGAGAAATGTCAAATTGATTTGTATTGCTAAATATTTCATCTCCATAGAAACATTGTGATATTGACGTGTAATTTTCTCTATTCGCGTTGAAACGCTGACTTTCCTAAAGAGACATAATGTTTATTGAAATTATGTAATTTTCACGGTTGCACGAAAAATATTGTGTATACTATGGCCGCGAAATGTTTTCGCGACCTCGAGATTATCTTGCCTCGGCCGGAGCGGCCTCGGCGATAATCTCTCTCTCGGAACGCGAAAAAGCATTTTGCGGCCTTAGTATACAAATAACTATTGTAGGAAGTAACAACGGGAATCGTTATTGTGTAACAATATTATGCGAACTAACAAAATAAGCGGTTATGATACCGGTCATTAACAAAGAGGCAACCACAATAGCAAAAGCTATATTTGATAATTTTATACCAAACTATGGATTGAAAGAGATAAGGACAGATCAAGGAACGGAATATAAGAACGAAATAATGAAGTACTTAGCGGAACTTTTGAAAATAAAACATAATTTTTCAACGGCATACCACCATGAAGCGATAGGCAGTTATGAAAGATTACACAGAACATTTATTGAGTACATAAAAAAATTTATCAAAGATTCTAGAGATAAATGGTGCAAATTTGTAAAAATGTTTGCATATTGTTATAATACAACACCAACACGTATCACGGATACGCTCCATTTGAGTTATTATACGGTAGAGAACCCAACATACCAGAATTTTCAAATGTAGAAATATAACCATGTTACAATCTTGAAAGGTATGATAAAAAGTTGAAATATAAGTTACAATACGCGAATGAAAGAGCCAAACAGTTTTTGATAAAAAATAAGTTATTTAGAGTGAATAAAAGCGAAAAGAAATCTTCACCCGAAAACTTTAGGGTAGGGGAGTCAGTTATTTTGAGAAGTGAGGAAAGAAATAGGTTCGATCCACATTATTCAGGTCCGTTCAAAATAACGGAAGTAAAAGAAGTAAACTGTGAGATTATATCTCTAAACAATAAAAAACAAATCGTTCATAAAAGAAGCAATTAGTGAGAACTATTAACGTTATAGGTAGTATCGAAAATTTATCGAGGATAATTTTTCTCTTCCAAGAGGGGATGATGTGATGATCCCAAAAAGACATTATAAGATTTCAGTAAACATTAATTTCAAATATTGCTAGAGGTCAGTGAACTAGAAGGACATTGGCAAGGGCAGCGAAATAGATAACAAACACGTCCGTTTTATAAATATTGTATCGACACGGCCGGCAAGGTCAAGAAAACGGAGCATTGACTGTGTTAGTTTTAATGATTTCCTATATATGGATAGTTCATTTTTTTGAGGATGATTCAGTTTTATTATTGTTGTTAATAGTGCAAACGTATGTATTCTATGGTCAGTAATTTATATCTGTAGTTTTTAAATAAATGTTATCCCAGTAACTTTTTTAACGATGTTATTTATTTAACCCTAAAGGTTGGTTCACGAGGTAAATGTTTCCCGAAGATGAATGGTTCAATGGTTAGAGAAGTATATACGAGGGGCACTTGCTAAGTAAACACCACAAGTAGGTCACTTCTTGGTCTAACCAAGAAATGTAACTTCTAGCAATCTGACGATGATATTTCGTAATAACAATTGTCAAACTTCTAGAATTTTTATCTATTTTCATTATATTGTGGAATTATTAAGAAAAGTAACATGAGTACATTTCACACAGTAATGGTCGAAACAATAAATACCCGATGTTTATTGGAGTCATGACTAAAGATCGACCATTCTATAGTCTTCTGTTTGATTTTGTGACTTTAGAAACCAACATTTTTATATATTTTCTCTTTTTAATCCTAAGAATCTGTAATACTCTGATCAATTTATCAAATTCAATTTGAGAAGAAAACCTAGCTTCTGCAAAATTTGTAAATTCTTCCATTTTTCTTCATAATTGAAAGGATATAGTACTTTTTTATCACTCACATTATAAAATTCATATTCACATTCCTCTATCCAGAACTTTATGAACAATACTGCATGTAAGATGAATACTAAATGTATAGAGTAAACCGGAGTGCACATCGAATTTTTTATCTCGATATTGAATCTGCATATCATCGCTATTGTTTTCAGAGTATGCTTTCAAAATACAATATATGCATAAGAGACAAAGCTTTCACGGACGCAACTCATTCTATGAGACTATGGGTAGAATGCGTATAAATAATATAATCATATATTTTGTAATGTGATACCAATTTTAAAATATATGTCTAGTTTTAGTCTTTCAGTTGAATAGATTGTTACTTCGGATATTCTCAAAAGAATTGTGGAAGAATGAAGTTAGCGAAAACTATGGAGTTATATAGAATACCACTATACCAATAAAGCAAATAAAATTCAAAATTGTTAGAAATGTCACGAAGAGAAATCCCAATTTTATTCCCAAAGCATACACACAGTTTCTGTTTTCAAACAAAAAATTGCTAAGCACATTTTATTACAACGATAAGATTTGGTAGTATTGTTATTTGTCGAGCTGTTTAGTTGTAACTTTATTAAGTATATAAAATTGTGAAAACGGTTTATATTCTTGAAGAAAGAATAGAAATTGTTATATTATTGCTAGTGAAACTATATTATAGTATTTTTTATGTATAAATAGCCAAAAGTACGAATCAGTATATGTGCTAATGTCAACTAACCGACATAATCTATATAAATTGATTGATAGATGTTCCCGGTGGATGAAACACATAATATACAACACATCTCTTCCTTTAAAGATCTAGGTGGGAATGGGCTCTAACTCTTTTCTGGCATCGATGCCACCTGTATCAGCTGCTCCTGCTCAGTCTTCTTATCTTTCTTTTAGTAGGACCCTGCCCTGTTTAATTTCGAATATTTGGCCATCTTCTAAGCTCTTTTTGAGACGCTGAGCTCCAGCTCTCATACCATCTTTTTGGTGGTCTACCTAGTGATCTCCGCGTGTTTGGTTTCTGGGTTTTCGCCCATTTTGCCCAACTGTTTTCTGGCATTCTTCCGACATGATCTCTCCAACCTCGTTTACGTTCTCTAACCCACCTCACTATATTCTGAATTCCTAATTCTTCTCTAATGTCCGGAATTCTCATTCTATCTCTGAGGCTTACTTCCTTAATTGTTCTTAGCGTTTTCATTTCAGTCTTCCTCATTATTCTTTTTGTTGGTGATGTTTCGACCCTTGTTTCGGTTACATACCCTAATGACACAGTATTTACCTGGGATATCCCATTAAAGTACTACTAGTGTCCCAATGTTTCCGATCTACGTGGGATGTCCCTAGAAAATGTCTCTTACATAAATACGATTAATTATTTTCATTATAAAATATATACAACTCGTATTGTCAATAATTGTCAATTGTCTCTAAACTTCAACAACGTTTATTAAATCTTATATACATATAAATGTTGTAACTCACGTATTTGTGATGTCCCTCAGCTTTAACTTTGCAAAGAGATGAAAGAAGATTATAAGAAAAAGAAGAAGACCTAATTTGCAGAAAGTAAGGTTGGAAGTAGAAGTGTTGAGTTTTTGTAGTAGAGTACAGTAACTTTGTGAATGTTGGGCATATTTATGAAGTAAGTATTCATATTGGGTAGTCAGGAAAAATGAAAATTATTAAATAAATATTTCTTTTACTTTTTTCTTTTGTAGATTTTATTTTTCTCAAAACTTGGTGGTAACAATATATATGAGTTCACTAGGCGTTGATTGAATCCCTTGTTACTGATGGCTCAGCAGAAAAGTTTTCTTTCACAGGAAGAAAAGGAAAACTAACATTTGGGGAATTAAATCTAGCAAAATCTGTACTTGGTAACTACCTATAGTGCTTTTACTAGTAGAGACAGAAATTAGTAATGTTTTTAAACTCTTTAAAAATTATCAGCCAGGAAAAACAGTTTAAATTTAAATCACAAAATATTACTAAGTGTAAATTACTAAATTCATAAATTGTTAGAAAATGTGGTCTTTATTTCATTATAACTACATAACGTTCATATTTTATAAACAATATAATAGTTATATAATATTTTTTAGAAGCTGGGCAAAAGGCACATGGGATCAACAGAAAGGAAATCGAACTGAAAATTGGTGATTGGCTGAGAAGAGCAAAAGAAAGACGATTGAGGACGTAACTGAAATATAAGTAAATAACTCAACAATATACATGTAGATATTATCCTGAAAACATTTTCTACTAGGTATAGGTGAATAAAGCATTGGTAAATAAAACATACCAACTATGCCGTTCCATTATGTATCTGTTACTATTTACTTGTTTGCCAATGCTTTATAAATACACTTCCAATACCTAGTAGAAAAGGTTACATGTGGTTTATGGAAGATAGTGTTGGAAAGGTTTGTAATAAATAGCTCTTGTTTTAAGAAATATCTTCCAGTGTATTTTTAGAAACGTTTCCGAGATGTGCTAAACAAAGTACGCTGGACGTACCTAGTACAATCCTATGTCATCTTGGAAACATCCTACTGGGATATTTCTAGAACATTGAAAATGATGACATGGTTGTTGCCAGAAACATCCTAGGGATATTTCGAGAGAAATGGGGATGTTGTTAGTATGTTTCTATTATTCCAGAAGGATATTTCTGGAATAGTTTTGGGATGTGGGATGTTTCTGTGTTATTAGGGTATGTTAGAAAAGGTCTTACGCATGTTTTGTAGATTCTTATCTTGCTTTGTGTACTCATCAGATTTTTTTTCCATAATATTTTTCTCAAATATCCGCTGTCCCTTGATGCTTTTATCGCTTGAGCTCGTGTTCCCTCTAATAAATCCCTCTTGCTTGATTCTGTTACTCCAAGGTAATTGAATTTCATTGTTTGTTGTATTATGTTGTTGTCGATAGCTAGTTCACATGTAATCGGATCTTTGACTATGACCATTGATTGAGTCTTCTCAATTGAAATGTTCATATTATATTTATCTGCCGTTGTCTTCATTTTGTATAGTATACGCTGTAAGTCATCTTCACTCTCTGCCATTAACACCGCGTCATCCGCATAACATAACACTTTCAATGATTGTTCTTCCATTCTGTACTCAGCGTTAACTTTGTTAACGCTTTCTATGATTCTGTCCATGATAATATTGAATAGTGTAGGGCTGAGGCTGTCTCCTGTCGTATCCCGTTCATAATCTGTTTTTCCTTGGATAATCCCGTTCTGGTTTTAATCCTAGTTATATTTCCGACTGCCGGTGTTCTATATTGTTCGTCTCTATAATCCCTAATACATCCCTCAACCGTACTTTATTAAAGGCTTTAGTGACGTCAACAAAAGATACAAACATGGGCTTGTTGAACTCCATTGATTTTTCTGTTAGTTGCAAGAAAGGCTTCCAGATTTGACCATCATCTCTATTGAATCCAAAATATGCGAGAAGGTTATTTTATAATTAGGTAATTATAATGATTAGGTACCTAGTCTGTAGACTGTAGAACAACTGATTTATATACTTTTCGTTGAGTTTGTACTTTTTTTATGCAAAGGTGATATTATTAATTGTTTTCTATTTTGATAAAGTATTTTGTTGCTATTAACTTATTTATAAAGTGGCCAAAAAAATTGAGTTTTAAAATTTGATTTGCATTTTTACTCAGGATTCACTCCTTACACTTATTTCACACACAACGATTGTGACGTACGAATACGATAAAAATACGTAACTATCTACTCTATTTTTTTCTAAAAACTCAAAAATGACAAAACTGAAGCCTAACTATCAATTTAAAGGCATTTGACCATGAACAGAAAAAAAATTCGCCAGTGGTGCTTTCCTTTTCTGTCACCCCCGCGCCACGAATTACGCGACCTTCCTCCCTCCCAAGGAACAAAGCTGTATACGCACTGAGTATGTCCAAAATCGTTGTTTGTGAAACTGTGAAATAGACGTTATACAGGTAGATGAGTTTAAGAGTTTATAACGTCAACGTTAAATATTAGTCAAAACTAGAAAAAAATCTCTGGAGGGGCGGCACATCTGGTATTTGCACGCGGGCGGCCAATACCCTAGGATCGGCCCTGGCAAATGATCACCAAGAGTGATCGATTCTTCAGGAGGTATACTAGGGAATAGATTTGTTACATCGAGTGATATTATAAACATTGGGTCCACCGTCGATCTGTACTGTTTAAACCCTTGTTGCTCTTCCGTCATCGGAATCTTGTTTCCAAGCTTTATCGCTATGATTTTTGTAAGAGGTTTCAATACTGAGCTCAACAAAGTTATGTTCCTGAAATTTTCGGGAACTCTTTTTCTTTCTTTTTTATGTATGGGTACGGATATGCTTAACTTCCATTCGTACGGTATTACACCGGACATTATAATCTTCCGAAATAAGGTGAAAAGTTCCCTCTTTAGTTTCTCTCCTCCATACTTGATTATCTCGTTGTTTGTATTGTCAATGCCAGGTATTTTCGATTTTGCAATTTTGTTATTAGTGCTTCAACTTCCTCCAGTGTTATTTCCGGTTCGTTATTGTTATCATTTACTGAGATTTGTATCCGTGTATTGTCATCATCAGTAATATTATATGTGCTTTCGAAGTATCTGATCAATTTTTCTGTAATGTCATTTACTTGCACTTCCTCCGTAACTTCTTTTTCTTCTGTTACGTAGCATGTTCCACATCTTCTTCTGAACACCGTATAAGTCCGCTTCCATTTCTACTGAAAATGTTCCCCAGTATTCCTCCTTTAGTTGTCGTATGTGGTTGTTTGTTCGATACCTAACAGTTTTGTATCTTCCATACTCATCCGGTGTTCTACTGTTAATGTATTTTATATATGCTTCCTTCTTCTCTTTTGCCAGTTCCTTGACTTCGTTGGTGAACCACGATTTGGTGTTTCTCTTTCCGTTGGTGTCTACTGTTCTTATCCCTATGGCTTCTGTTGCACTTTGTGTTATATTTTCTCTTATTTTTTTCCAACCCGTTTCTACATCATCGTTATCTACAACCTGGTTTTGCGTTATCTGCTCATGGAGTTTTCTTTCATATAGATCTTTTGTGCTATCTACCCTTAACGATTCTATGTTGAATTTTGTTACATAATTTGGTGCCTTTTTCTTTTTTCGCATACCTACCGATCGATATTTGCAATGAACCAGGTTATGTTGTATCCCTACGTTCGCTGATGTTGGTGCTCTTATGTCCAGAATTTGTTGAGTGTCCACTTGTATCTCTTAATGTGTATTTGTGTTGTTCTTTATGTTCAAGGTATGTATTGTTTATTCTTAGCTCATTGTATGTGCACATTTTGATTAACATGTTGTCAATTTCATTTTTGTCTCCTCACCAAAGTGATGCATGGTTCCAGGGGTGGTACCATTTCCTATACGTGAATTGTCCCCCATTATAGAGACCTTTTCATTTCTTGGTAAACGATCCAAAGTGCACTAAAGATCATCGAATAATTGTTCTCTTTCGTCCCGTGGTTTGGTTGTCTGGTGCATATACACTTACCAGATGTGTATTGTCTATTCCAAATTTCAGTGACATATACATTATGTTGTGCTGAAGGTATTGCACGTCTTCGATCAGGTGTTTTAGCTTCTGGCTTACAACTATTCCAACCCCTGCCTGTGCTTTTTTGTCCTTATCTACTCCGCTGTAGAATAGTATATAGTCACCAAGTTTCGTGTTGTCTTTGTCTTCCTTCTTAGTTTCTGAGAGCAAACAAATATCAATGTGACTATTAGCGATTTTCATTAGCACTTCTTGGTCTCTGCTGTTCCACGATGTGATGTTCCAGCAGGCTAGTCTCAATTCATTTCGTTTCCATTCTCGTTTTTTCCCTTTTTCTCACCGTGTCCTTCCCTGAGTGGATCCGTCTGGTTCCCGAGGCACCCGTATCGGTTCTTCTAGCAGTGCTTTTTTTTCTAAAAGGTAGGTTGCTAGCCGCGCCTCTCCTTTTTCCGGGCTTGGGACCGGCAATATTACTCACTGAACTACTCGATCCATCCAGTAAGCAATACAGGCGGAGTTCTTCTGCTCAGTCTGAGAACAATTCCCCCTTCCATCAGGCACATACTGAGTAATATTCCTGTTTCACGACATAATAAATCAAATTGACTGTCTCGACCCTTACTTCGTGGAATATGCTCATATTAGTGTTTTTAAATGAAACTCAAGGTCTCTAGTTAATTCCACAATATAATACAAGTAATTGAAAATTCCAAAAAATTGACAATTGTTTCGATGATATTGATTTATCGAAACAATTGTCAATTTTTTAGAATTTTCAATAACTTGTATTATATTGTGGAATTAACTAGAGACCTTGAGTTTCATTTAAAAACACTAACATAATAAATCAATCACAACTAGTTTGACTTGTATATTCCACTATATATATGAAGAAAATGTAGCATAATATGTACAAAATTAGAGGAATATTTAAAATAAAATCTGGTTACGATCGATTGGTCGTGAATAAGAGGAAAATGGCTGTGACCGTTTTCTCGCCACCGACGATGGAGTTCTAAAATTACCATAATCAAATTAAGACACGCCATTTCGCAATTTGTCTCGTTTTTCTTTGAATTACATTCATCAAAAAAACTTCCCATAGTTGCTCCAGACATGAATCAGGAATTGTAGTGATTGTGATATTAATAAGGATCAGAAGTAGTCAACTATTCAAAATAGATCAATAAATTTTAAGTAATTAATACTTGGTTATAGTCCAGTTAAAACTCGCTCAAATCAAAATTTTGAGCGGTGGTCTTGCATTTTTGACATAATTTACTTTGAAGGGTGGAAAAAAGGTGTTTTTTCTTTAAATTAAGCAAACACGCTTGAAGTCACATAAAAAAACGTTGAATAAAAATTAGACAGCTTTATATTTTACACAGAAATGGTCTTTATCATTTTTCCTAGGTAGAGGATGATAATTTTAACGTTAATAAATCAAAGGTAATATAAAAATTGAAAAATTTCTAACAACTTTTTTGTATTCACTCAGCGCACCATTAGAACAATGTAATAACAATTTGAAATTTTCAGTATCCAGTTTAAACCGGGAAAATAAGGAAAGCGAACGAGGCGATAAGAAAAGAACATCAACAAGCAAAGCAAAGCATGCAGGAACTTGGACTCAGTGTGGACTCATTAGAAAAAGAAAGGAAGAAAAATAATAAGGTGACCTCAGGACAAAAAATCGATACTCGATCCAGAAGTTATTAAACAAAAAATTATAAATTTATTGGAAATAATAATTAGGACTGCAGCGAAATTAAGAGACAAAATATGTCTACTTGAACTGGAAAAGGAGATATAAAATGATGCGAAATAACTCTAAAGAATGTTTTTGAGAGCGTAATATAGATTCTTTGCCGATGCTACAAAACAAGTGTCAACGGCCATAGCGGTTAATATATTTGGGACGTCCTGAAGAGATATTGAAAACAGCAAGGGTGACAAAACTGATCCTTGCAGGACTCCACCCTATGGCACTGCAATGTTTTAGTAATATTTTCTTTTCGATAAATAGGAATTTAACTCTTTGATTAAATAATCCGGTATTTTTAGTTTCAATGATTTATACAATAGCCCTTTGAACCATACGCTGTCAAAAGCTTTTTGAATGTCTATAACAACCATAACGGCATTGTTTTGTACCCGAAAGCCTTCTCTAATGTAGTTTAGAACTCTGTATCAGCAATTGTGCTATGACAGCTTCTGAAACCATACTCCTCTGAAAGTATTATATCGTTTTTATCAACAAATGCTTGTTATCTTTTTAGTATCAATCTGTACATCACCTTTGCGATAAAATTCATTAACGATATAGGCGGGTCGCTATCCACATAACATGGATGTTTTTTTTGCTTTCAATACACGTATGGTATTGGCAACTTTCACCATATCGAAGTAGGAGCCAGTTTTAATTGTGTAATTTGTGATGTGTGTTAGTTGCACAAGTGCTTTTTTCAAAATATTGCAAATGCCGTCATTCCCTGGAGCTGTTTTGTTTTTAATGTATTGGATGGTGTTATATAATTCCGTGTAGTATGCTGGATTCTTTGTGTCTTTTGTATTTGAAATGTGTCGATATTGCTGTACTGTTTGTGTCATGTTATCGGTATTTTAAATTTTTGTTACTTATCTACGCTGATTTTTAAAGTGTCCGGTGATTCTCCATATATAATTATCGATAAGAAATAGCAGACTAGTGTAGACCCTGAATCCGACTCTGTCTAAGTCATGTATGCAAGTTAAAATTATGGCGGATACGCAGGGATTGCATAGAACTGATTACGATTGTGACTATCTTATCTAGACATTGTTTTTTTGTGAACAGTCATCTAGAAAATGCCACAGCCAATTGTTTTTGTGTAAGCCGCAATCTAGAATTATCTAGTAAAGAAGGCACTCATATATAAAGGACCGACCATGGAGAGTTAGTTTAGTTGATAAACTGATCTCTACAAATAAACATGAATACGCCGAAATAGCGAACAGTAAAGTGTTGATATAAATTAATAATTAAGGTTATGTGTATATAAACTAAATTTGAGTGAATAGTTAAGTGTATATAAATTAAGTGTTAGTGAGTAGTTAAGTGTTTAAATAAATTCGTGAGTAGCCATACCGTGTGTTTAATATTTATCCCACCCGTAATAAAACGTTTTAATTAATAAGAAAAACATTACATTGGTGTCAGGTGTGGGATATTATAAATAAATTGCTACGTAAAAATGGCCAAGAGACTATGTGACCTGAAACTGGCTGAGTTGAGAGCAGAATTGGGAGATCGTGAGTTGGAAACGTCCGGTAAGAAAAGTGAATTAGTAGAAAGACTTAAAGTGGCACTGGAAAATGACGGCTTCGATCCAGAAACAGTTTTATTTAATGACGAGGCTTAAACCTTAATCTCGTCTATTTCTGCTTATATTTCTGCTAACATGGATGAAAAGATTTCTGCCATGGAAGAGAACATGGACGAGGAGATTTCTGCCATGGAAAAGAACATGGACGAGGAGATTTCTGCTGTGAAAAACGATATTTCTGCTATTAAGAACGACATTACTGCTAATATTGACGACAAGATATCTGCTTTGAAGAACGATATATCTGCCGATATCTTATTAATGAAAAACGACATTGCCGCTGATGTTGAGAATGAAATTTCGTCTCTAAATTCTAAAATCGAGAATAAAATGTCAACGATGGACGAGAAAATCGAGAATAAGATGACAGCAATGGACGAGAATATCAAACGTTAGAAAAAAAGATGACAGATATAAGAACTCAAGACACGCCAGCGGAAGAAAACAAAAGACATTGGTAGTTTTACCCGAGTCAAGGCCCCAACGTTCGATCGAAAAATGTCGTGGACCAATGATGTGGAACAATTTGAAGCGGCCGCTAGAGTGAATAATTGGTCCGATAAAGAGAAGTCAGTGAACTTAACTATCGTGATTCGGGAGATGCCTTAGATGTACTACAGACGATACCACTAGAAGAAACAAAATACTTTGAGCAGCTGAAGGAGAGGTTGGACATGCCAATGGCCACGAACATCTGGAGCACTTGTACCAATATATGCAGAGGACGCTCCGTTTAGCCCATCCCAAAACAATAGTTAACGCATTGACAGCTGCTCTTAAATATGTAGCAGCAACGAAGGCTCGAGGATATATCAAAATTAGGACCATCCAAGAAGACGATGACGAAGACAGATTTCGCTCAGATGTCGCAACGACAGTGTATATGTAGATGGCGAAGTGAATGGCAAGAGATATACTCTGCTGGTAGACACTGGGGCAACTAGAACCATTGTACGACCAGAAATAATAAACTCCAAGAAGAAGCTTTTACCAAGCAGACTGCGACTGCGGAGAGTGCCAACGTTCACGGGGAAACACAAATCCAATTGGGAATTGACGCAGGAAAGTTCACACATACGGTAATCGTAGCTGACATTGAAGAAGACGTGATTCTGGGAATGGACGTAATGAATGTACATGCTTTCCAATTAGATCCATGATAGCAGCACGGCTACAGGGAATCATGGAGGAAGGTACACCGATTATGATGGAGCCAAGAAACCACGACGAGAAGTTTGGAAAAGGATCACTAATTGGAAGAGGATTGGTTGCGTCGGCGAAAGAGATCCCAGTACGTGTGATAAACGTGAATGATTACTCAGTTACCATCAAGAAGGAAACCAAGATTGGATCTTGCGTACCAGTGACGTCTATAGTTCGTCAAACAACGACCACTCACAATTCTAGTGTCAGTTTCGAACATATGTTATCAGTAGCTGGTCAATCTTTGGATCGAGCTGAAAAAAGGAGAATGAGAGAATTTATCTTGCAGTATCGAGACTTATTCTTCGAGGAAAGACTGTTGGAACATTAGCCGTCAAACACAAAATCGATACTGGTAATGCTAAGCCAATTAGGCAATCAGCTCTAAGACTTCCACGAGCGACGGGAGAGGAAGCTTAAAGAATAATTCGAGAGATAGTAGAAGAAAAAGTAAATAACCATCTACTAGTCCATGGGTGTCTCCAGTAGTGCTCGTCAAGAAAAAGGATATAACTACGAGATTCTGCGTGGATTATCGTCAGCTTAACAACGTGACGAAGACAGACAGCTATCCTCTTCCTCGAATTGACGATACGCTAGATACTTTGACCGGCAGCAAACTGTTTTCTACCTTGGACCTGAAGTCTGGTTATTGGCAAGTGGAAATGGACCCAGAAGACAGAGAGAAGACTGCTTTTACCACCGGCTATGGATTATGGCAATTCAACGTCATGCCATTCGGGCTCTGTAATGAGCCTGCGATATTTGGAAGACTAATGGAAAATGTATTGAGATGGTTGTCTTGGAAGACATGCGTGGTCTATTTGGACGACATCGTAGTACTGGTGAAGACATTTGACGAGAACATGAAAAATTTGAAAGACGTATTCAAACGACTACAAGCTGCCCAACTCATGTTAAACCCGAAGAAATGTCAGCTGTTCCAAAACGGAAGCAACTATCTAGGTCATATAGTGAGCAATGAAGGAGTGGCGGTGGATCCACAGAAAAATGCTTCCATCCAGCTATGGCCGCAACCAACCGACAAACATCAAATTAGGAGTTTTTTTGGACTTTGCACGTATTATAGAAGATTTATCAGGAAATTTGGAGATACTGCTATACCTCTAACTCGACTTACAGAAGCAGCAAGAGCTTTCCAATGAGACGAAGACTGTCAATTGGCTTTTGAAACCTTGAAGAGGCATTTAACCTAGGCGCCGGTATTAGGGTACCCATTACCAGAGGGAGACTTTATTATTGACACTGACGCAAGCAACGTAGGAATTGGTGAAGTGTTCTCACAGATCCAAAGAGGGAAAGGAAGAGTGCTGGGATATTTCAGTGAAGTCCTCTCTAGAACGAAACTAATACGTCACAAAAAGAGAATTTTTGGGGGTAGTGAAGTCCATGGAACACTTTTACCAGTATCTCTATAGTAGGATGTTTTTAATCCGGACTGATCATGCAGCACTCAAGTGGTTGATTGAACGACTTCAAGAGTACGATTTCAACATACATCATCGAGCTGGTGTGAGTCACCGAAATGCCGACTCCCTGTCCAGACGTCAGTGCCCAACAGACTGCTCCCACTACAACAAGGCGGAATCTAGGGAAGCTGCAGTTTCCAAATTTACTGTAGTCAACGAGGAATGGTCACCCATCAGAATCATAGAAGATCAAGAGAATTATCCTCACCTGAAGATGATCCGGCGATGGAAGGAAGAAAATCGGCGACCTATCTGGCAAGAAGTGTCAAGATTTTCACCGAATCTCAAGTCGTATTGGGCTCAGTGGGACTCCCTTGTCCTGGAAGAAGGGCTGTTGAAAAGTTTCCTTGAAAACGATGATGGTTCCGAGATGAGGAGACAGCTAGTAATCCCGAAAACAAGAGTAGCTGAATTACTTAAAGAGTTACACGACATTCTATCGGGAGGTCATCTGGGAGTGGAGAATACCGTCCAGCGAATCCGTGAGAGGTTTTATTGGATGAACAACTCCGATTATGTGAAGGACTGGTGTAGGAAATATACGACTTGTGCTACGAGTAATGGACCAAATCGCAAGAGAAGGGCATTTATTAAACAGTATAATGTTGGAATCCCTTTCGAAAGGATTGCTTTAGATATCGCTGGACCATTTCCGACGACAGAAAATGGTACTGGTTGTACAAGATTATTTCACAAAGTGGGTGGAAATTTACGCTATCCCGAACCAAGAGGTAATTGTCGCGGATGTATTGGTGAAAAAATTTATCAGCCGATATGGAGTGCCCTTGGAAGTTCACAATGACCAGGGAAGAAATTTTGAAACTCACCTATTCGAGGAGATTTGCGACAAGCTGGGACTGAAGAAGACCAGGACAACAGCATTACATCCACAGTCAGATAGAATGGTCGAGAGATTGAACAGGACTATTGGAATATACCTGTCCAAAATAGTTTCCAGTCATCAGAGAGATTAGGACTAGTATCTTTCCCTATTCGCATTAGCTTATCGATCTGCCGTCAATGAGTTCACGGCTGAAACACCTGTGAAAATCCTGTTTGGATGTGAAATGAGGCTTCCTCATGACCTGGAATTAGGCTGTCGGCCTGGAGAAGATCTAGCAGGCGAGGACTACGTGATCCAATTGAGAAGAAGTCTGGAGTAAACCATATTCAAGATGTGTCTGACCCTACATTCGATGAATTTAGGGGCGCGAATTATGTCACCCCTTGTATAGAAGATGATATGAAGATGCTGACACACTGTATAATTTTGCTGATCCGTTTTAGTTTACTTCATTATATAAATTCCTTTCAGACAGCAGTTAGTAGTTAACTTTTAAGTAAATTAGACGTGAAATTTATTGTCGGCAATATTCTAAGTGTAAAGTAATAAATAAATATTTTTAAAAATAGACTTTTTACATCCGGTGATTTATTTTGCGCAGTCAGTAGGATATTTCGGGTCGAACATATTGTATGTGCGATTTCGTTTTAACGATTTACCGAAATAAATCGAACACTTAACTATATTGTTGAAGTTTGTGGAGGACATTCGTGCAGCGAGATACCATATCTTTGGACTACTCTTCCGTCTACCGAGGACCTGTTCGAGCCGCTACCAAACATTCAACGAGATCTGGGACCCATATTGCCCAAAATCTGCGAGGATACAGAAACCACTACTGACTCAAACCCGACAAATTCAATTAGTAAAGTAAATAATCAAATAGATATGGCGGTACAATCTTTCAAATGGGAGTATTCAAATTGCATCCCCGATTTTGACGGGAATCCAAACGATCTAAATAGATTTATTTCTGTTAGCGACTCACTCATAAATAATTTTATTGATTGGGCAAATCCAAATAATTTTCAAAACATTTATTTGTTGAATTCTATAATTGCTAAAATAAAAGGTAAAGCTAAAACAGTCATTAATATTCAGACATGTAGCACATGGAACGCATTAAAAGACGTATTGATAAGAAATTTCTCCGATCAACGAGATGAAGTATGTCTAAATAGGGATCTCGTAATGCTAAGACAAAACTATAATGAAAGTCCACAATTATTTTATGATAGGTGTTTGCATATGCTGAACTTACTTTGTAGTTATGTAAATTTACACGAAACAACAGAAGATGGTAAAATTTTAAAACGACAATTTTATCGAAATTCAACATTAAAAACTTTTCTTTCTGGGTTAAAAGAACCTATTGTTACTACAATTCGTTGTATGAAACCGACATCATCAAGCGAAGCAATGCAATTTGTTTTACAAGAGGAAAATGCGCATTATTTACAAAATTCATCAAAAAATAATCATAGAACAACACAACATTTCAGACATAACTCTCGACCAACGATCGATTTCAGATCTAATTATCAACCACCTACTCAAAATCAGTATACCAATTTTAACTCACCCAGTCCCAGCTTACAAACATTCAATTCCCAAACTCCAAATAATTTTTTCGCAAGACAGAACAATTTCCCCTCACAACCAATCCCAATAAATCCAAGACCTACTCAACAGAATTTTCCTAGAGCCTCAAAAGTTTTCAAAAGGCCCAACCAAAATATGAATGTTTTCAGGCCAAATTCAAACGCTAACCTACCTAAACCAACGCCCATGTCTACTAGCACCCGAAATACTTATCCAAACAATCAAAATCAACCAATATATAAAAGACTGCCGCCATCTACTAATAATTTTAGAGAAAATAAACGTCCGAATTACACTTCGGAAGAACTTTATAATGTAGATACCCTAGAAAACTATGAACCCGAAAATTGGGAATATTTAAATAATAATTACGATTATTCTGATCATACTGCTGATCAACTGTATTTATATAATTCAAATCCTGATAACGATATTAGTAATAATAATGACACAGTTAACAAAAACGAAAATTTTTGTTAAGTACCTCGGAAAATCAACCTTACCATAACAATCCTAAAATAATACTTTTTAATAACGTCAAATCAAGTTAATTGCCCTATATCATTTTACCCGAATATAATTTAAAATTTCTAATTGATACCGGATCAAGTCTATCATTTATAAATCCCAACTTGGCTTTCAAATATTATTCTAGTGATATTAAAAATGACTCATTCGTAGTAACAACAGCTGCCCATAAATACCGAGCCGACATCCTGGCTTCAAACGTATTTAATCTCCCGAATCCAATAAAATTAAAATTCTATGTCTTTAAATTTCACAATGTTTTTGATGGTCTAATTGGATTAGATAATTTATAAATATTACAAGCCAAACTGAATTTTCAAGAAGGATTTCTTATAACTCCTTCTAGTAAAATAAAACTGCATTACCACGAGGTTAACGCTGACCTTAATCTTGTAACTGTATCTCCTAGATCGCAACAAGTTGTTAAAATAAAAACAAATGTTACACATGGAGATATTTTTATTCCTTATCAAAAGTTTCATAACTGCGAAATTCCACAATGCCTTAGCACTGCAAAAAACGGCTATGCTCTTACTACAATATTAAACAAATCTGACAGTACCGTATCACTAGATTTTTGAGAACCATTCCAAGTAGAATGTTTTGACGAAAATGAAATAGAAAACATTGATTTAAATAATATTGATTCACATCAAATACCCTTAGACCTTAATAAAATTAGAACTGATCACATGAATAGTGAAGAAAAGAAAAAAATATTAAAACTTTGTCAAGAATATAGCGATATATTTTATAAAGAAGGTGAACCACTATCATTTACAAATAAAATTAAACATAATATACGTACGACAGATGAAATACCGGTATCCTTTCGTACATAAGCAAGAAGTTGCTAATCAAATTCAAAAAATGTTAGATTCAAAAATTATTCAGCCATCTAATTCAGCATGGTGTTCCCCAATTTAGGGGGTTAGCAAGAAGTTAGATGCCAGTAATCAATAAAAATGGAGAGTGGTCATCGATTATAGGAAACTAAATGAGAAGACTATAGAAGATCGATACCCTCTACCAAATATCACAGAGTTACTTAACAAATTGGGCAATTGCCAATATTTCTCTACAATAGATTTAGCCAGTGGCTTTCAACAAATTAAGATGGAAGAAACCGACATCGAAAAAACGGCATTTAACACCGAAAATGGCCATTGGGAGTTCCTGCGCATGCCTTTTGGATTGATAAATGCGCCAGCAACTTTCCAGCGCGTCGCTGACAACATATTAAGAGGTATACAAAATGAGATGTGTTTAGTATACCTAGACGATATTATTGTATATTCCACGTCATTACAAGAGCATTTAGAGCGCCTAAAAACGGTTTTTCAGAGAAGCAAACTTCAAAGTTCAGCTAGATAAGTCTGAGTTCTTAAGGAAAGAAGTTACTAATCTAGGTCACGTAGTGACACCTGACGGAGTTATATCAAACCCCGAAAAAATTTATGCAATACTCAACTATCCGATACCTAAAACACCCAAGCAACTCAAAGGATTCTTAGGATTGCTTGGATACTACAGACGTTTTATCAAGGACTTTGCACGACTAACCAAACCTTTCACGAAATGTTTAAAGAAATGTGCAAAAATTTAACTTTACGACGAATACATAACATGTTTTGAGACTTGTAAAACTTTAATGACTAACGAACCGATATTACAATATCCAGACTTCAATAAAACATTTAATCTTATCACCGACGCTTCTAATGTAGCACTAGGTGCTATCTTATTCCAAGGTCCTATTGAAGCATATGCTTCGAGAACGCTTAACGACTCAGAGCAAAATTACTCCACGATTGAGAAGGAGTTACTTGCTATAGTTTGGGCAACAAAATATTTTCGTCCATATTTATATGGCCGTCAGTTTAATATATTAACAGATCATAAACCTCTCGTGTGGTTAAACTCTTTAAAAGAACAGAACTCTAAATTACTACGTTGGCGAATTAAATAAGAAGAATTTGACTATAAAATTTTTTATATAAAAGGGAAATTTAATAATGTAGATTCTCTATCGCGAATAGAACTTGACACTTAAGATACAAAATCAATTTTGGACGATAAGTCATTTTGGAAACGTATGGATGAAATTTTAGATGAAACATCAAACTACCACAATAATCCAAATACATCCGAACAAGCATATCAAACTTTAAATACCCCTTCATCAACTGCTAATGAACTAATAAGCGACACTCCAACCACATCCGACAATGACAATGACAATTTTTCAATGATAGTTAATATTGACGGAATAATTCCAGATGACAACATTCAGCATCGAAATCAAGAGACACAAAATAATACTAGCGATAGACAAAACGAAAATATTACTGATGACAATATTACTATACACTCAAATGTCGATGAATATCCAATTATAGGCATACCGTCTATTGAATGTGCTGTAAATTATGGCAAAAATCGAATATTTATTAAATCAGTTTTACATTCACCTGAAAAATTAAAAAAAAATCACTTTATTCAGCGATAAACAACGGTTTTTAGTTCAGCTCTCTAAAAATAATTTCGAGAACGATGTTATCAATTTTGTTAAAGAATATATAGTTCCAGATATTCAGTACTATTTTTATTTCGAAGATCCTGACCTGTACGAACCATTCTCAGTTTGCTTACAGAAATATTTTAAGTCGTCATCTATAAAATTCAAAAATGTTCTACCAAACTATTAGATATTATAAGAAAAGATGATATTAAAGAAATGATTAAAAACTACCACAAAGGTAAAACGAACCACCGCGGAATTAATGAAACTCTTCAAGGAATTAAAGAAAAGTATTACTGGCCGGACATGAAAAAATCAATTCAAACATTCATTAATGAGTGCGAAATATGCCAACAGTGTAAATATGATAGACATCTAGTAAAGTTGAAAATTAATTTGACACCCACTGCAAATAAACCGCTTGAAATCATTCATATAGATTCATTTACTTTTGAAAATTCCAAGTACTTGGACGATAATAACTTATTGCCTCGTAATTTCTTTATGTCTGTATTGGGCCATCAAAAGAATCATATGCAAGAAACCAATCCAAGAAAATCAGTCCGAAGATATTCACCTTCCTTAGCTGCAGCCCACGGAAGCTGAAACTTTAGGGGGAGGAATTATGTCACCCATTGTATAGAGGATGATATGAAGATGCTGACCCACTGTATAATTTTACTGATCCGTTTTACTTTACTTTATTTTATAAATTCATTTCAGACAGCAGTCAGTAGTTACCTTTTAAGTAAATTAGACGTAAAATTTATTGTCGGTAATATTCTAAGTGTAAAGTAATAAATAAATATTTTTAAAAATAGACTTTTCACCTCCGGTGATTCATTTCGCGTTTGGAGGTACCGGAAAAGCTAGATATGGCGTCACTTCAGAACAACGACAAGATTTGTTCACTCTCCCGGAAGACTGTTCACTGGCATACAACATCCCCGCCCGTCTCAAGAACGTACGAGGTCATTCGAAAGAAGTTCGGGCAATTAGAAAAACTTGAATACCAGATTCCAGCCCCTGGCATGATGCTGAAACTGAAACATAATTCGCGGTATTTCTTTTACGTGGTAACTAAAAATGAATTTCAAGATCGATCTACCTGCCGCGATGTGTGGGAAGCGAGACCATGTGTTAGAATCCAGCGTGAAGAAACGGGCCATGCCTAAGATAGCGAGTAATCAGTTGGATTGGCGAGTCATCAGGAACCTGGTAGAGATTATCTTTCGAGATACCGATGTCCAGATATTGATTTGCAACTACAACCCCCGTTATCAGTATCCGATGAAAACGGTGCCCTGGTATTTCCATAAGTTTAGAACGTGTAGAAATGGGGCCAGTGGCCAATTCAAACATCTAGTCTCGGCTGCACAAAAGTTCTAGGAGAAACTTCCGAATAAGGAGGGGGTAATGTTACGAAATAGCACACTAGTGTAGACCCTGAATCCGACTCTGTCTAAGCCATGTATGAAAGGTAAACTTATGGCGGATGCGTTTACGATTGTGACTATCTGACCTTGACATTGTTTTTTTCGACCATCCTTATCTAGAAAATGCCAGAGCCAATTGTTTTCGTGTAAGCCGCAATCTAGAATTATCTAGTAAAAAAGGCACTAATATATAAAGGACCGACCATGGAGAGTTAGTTTAGTTGATAAAGTGATCTCGACAAATAAACAAGAATACATCGAAATAGAGAACAGTTAAGTGTTGATGTAAATTAATAATTAAGGTTGTGTGTATATAAATTAAATTTAAGTGAATAGTTAAGTGTATATAAATCAAGTGTTAGTGAGTAGTTTAGCGTTTAAATAAATTCGTAAGTACCCATACCGTGTGTTTAAAATTTATCCCACCCGTAATAGAACGTTTTAATAAATAAGAAAAACATTATATCATCTTAAGGTTCAAGTTTGTTTAGGAATGTTAACCATTTTTGCGTAATTTGAAAAACACCTTATTTTTTTTAACCCCTTTCCAGGTAGTTGAAACAGAATAACATGTATGTTTTGTTTGTAGACACGTCAAAGTATATTATGTCAAAAATTCGAGACCCACGCTCAAAATTTTGTTTTAACCGACTTTTTCCTTGGACTATTAGATATGATAATTTCTATGAGATTCATTGGATTTTCATGATAATAAATTCACTTGAAATAAAATGCGTATTATTAATTCCATAATATTTCATAAATTAAATACATAATATTCCATAAATTAAATGGTGAAAAATAGCGATGTTGTAAGTTTTTAGTGAAAATATACATTAATCATTCGGTTCTCCAATTCACAATTGAATGTATTCTGATTATGAGTTTTTTTATTTATTTTGTAATACGGCTTATTATTATAATGCTAGTAACGATTTCTCTCTTTATACCTAAGGTAAGTTTATTGTCGTTTTCAACTGAGTGAATAACAACAAGTGGTTATGGTTTGAAGACCAAGATCAGCCGCAGAAAAGGAATTGCGCTCCAATAAATTCGGGCTGTGTCATCTTCTATACCACTTTTTATTTACTTGTTGTTCACAATAGCGTGACGTGAAGTGGGTTTTATAGGCTTATATATACACTTATTTACAGTTGTGTGCATTTGAAAACAGTCAAACCAAATATATAATACTATCAATTAAAAAATCTAATTTGTGGAACGAAATTATTGAATTGAATTATTCCTATTCATTTGCTATATATTATATATATATTTATTAATGTGTCGTAAGATACCGAAAATTAGAAAGCAAACATTACCATAATCGCAATCGTGACAATATAACATTCAAATATAGCTACTCCAAGAAAATTATCAACGTTTCCAAAAAATAAATAACTTTCAAAGTTGAAGGTTGTCAAATAATGAAAACCCAGGGCACACCAAGTGATTTCAGCTGATGCAGCCAATGTATTCAATAGTACAAAAAATATTGAATCAAGTATCTCTAGTTCTAGTTTTTATAGTTGTAGCAATAGTAGTTATAGCCATCAATATAGTTTTGCAGTTTTAGAAAATTTTAAAAATAATACTTAAAATTTTTGTGAACAATTAGATACTGTTGAAACTTTAAATAAAAACAGAAATTTCTGATAAGAGGGAAAAATGAAGTTAATTTTAAGTAATGTCGGATTATTAACAACAATATTTCCCATAACAGTGTTTATTTATTTAGCGTATGGCATTACACATCATGCAACAGGGCAAAATAAAAAAATTAACAACACAGACAGGAGTGTAAATGACAAAGAGCGAACAAATCAAATAAAATCAAAAACGAGCATTAACATTACATATATAGTCTTTTGAGGCCCCGGTTGCCATCAGAGAATCTGAGAAGTTTCCAGCATAAGCCCTTGTTTCACATTCGGATACTATGTGGTGAACGGTTTGACGTTCTTCTCTGCAGTCACAGCCAGGATTCGGTATTTTACCCCATTTATGGAGGGAATCTGCACAAATTACATGGTTGGTGCGAATAAGATTCAGGGATGACGATATATGGCGAGGTAGTTCATACCCTGGTGGTTTCACCGTCATCCAGGGGAGGGTTTGACAATGCCCGGGCCCACTACCTGCTATTGTTCTCTCCAAAATTCTATGATGTTAAACCCTGTTCGTTGCAATGCCTTGGCTGTTACTATTGCTGGGTGTCTGGACCGAAGTCTGCCGTTCTCCAGGTCAGGTATGTCGCGATGTAGGGGTAACTGTGGGTTGTCAATCAGTTTCTTGTATTCCCGAAGAAGAGCATTCCTTCGCCAGAGATTCGCGGGTGGTATGTGGCTCAAAACAGGCAGCCAGTGTATTGGAGTTGAGCGAATGGTTCCGCTTATAATTCGCATAGTGTTGTTGAGCTGCACATCGATTTTCTTTGTGCGAACACTATTCGGGGCGCGTTATTGCGCTGTCGAGTCGATCAGTCCAAGTGTTGTAGTGTGTAACGTATCAGCCGAAAACCCCCATGTGGTACCGCACAACTTATGGAGAATATTATTCCTCGTATTTAATTTAGCTGCAGTGCTTTCCAAATGCTGTTTGTAGGTGAGCGTTCTGTCTCAAGTAACTCCCAAATATTTCGGACGCGGACTGTTTCGAAGATGGATTTCCTCAAAATAGACGTTTAGTCTTCTGTTTGCGGATTTGTTGCAGATATGGAAGCAGGTGGTTCCTGTTTTTGTGTGGTTAGGTTGTAACCTCCATTTACGAAAATATATGCTCAGGGACGTTAAATCAGATGACAAAGTTGTCTTCATTGCTTCGAACGTCTTATATTGTGTTTCCAGGACCCAGTCATCCGCGTATCCGAACCTTTTAAAAGTTGTATCTGGCATGTCTGCGATATATAAGCTGAACAATAGCGGAGCCAACGCAGAGCCTTGTGGTAAGCCATTATTTAAGACTGTTTGGGTACTTGACTGTTCCCCTGCTATCACCTGGAATGTTCTATCATCCAGCATGCTGTCAACGATTCGAGTAATTCTCTGGCAAGGAATCACTCGGATGAACTTGTAAAGCAGGCTATGTCTCCAGACTGTATCTTATGCAGCAGAGAGATATATAAATACAGGTGATGACATAAGCTGATCTGTACAGTTGCGCCCGGGGCGGAATCCAGCCTGTTCTATGGGAAACGCTGCCATTATTTTGCTTGCAATGCGGTTGTGAAGTCTCTCCAGGAGTTTATGGACTGAGCTCAACAGTGCAACTGGCCGATAGCTCTTTGGTTCGTTACTTGGTTTTCCTGGTTTTAAAAGCACAATGATTTTGGAGTGCTTCATTTGCTGTGGTATTTTACCATGTATCATCATATCTGTGAAGAAGTCGGCGAGCCATCCTCTTGCGTATCCTCCACAGTTTAAGAGGAATTCTGGGTGGATTCCGTCAAATCCAGGCGCATTTCAGGTGTTATTTCCATACAGGCCTTTAGAATTTGTTCCTTTATTTCATTCAGAGAACTGGCCCTGTTCTCATGGAATCCTTTATTTCTCGATTTCACATAAGCTCAAAAAAATAAATCGTTGTGTGAAATCTGGAAATCTAGCAGGCTATCTATTGTTACCATTCGTGGAGTTTTTCCGATTGGGAAACTGTGAATTTAAACAATTTAGTGCTAATCGATAATTATGTGATGCACAACCATCACGTTGGTACCAAATATCATTGGAGTTGACACCTAATTGTATAAGGACAAGAGTAATTTGATTTTGCAACATATACAAATATTTTTTGCCGGTTAAATTGCCATCAATTAAAAATTGTCTAATCAAATCTTCATCTAATATTCCAGCCCAAACATTTAACTTTTGGGATATTGAGTTCTACTATTGTAGTGTTTGTGTAGGTTCGTCCTGGACCAATATCGAATAACGGATGAATTATGTGCACCGTGTTTGGTCGATTCATCTGTGACCAAAATATTTGCGTCCATTTGTATTTTTTCCATAACTACTTCTCAAAATTTCATTCTACGAAATTGATCGTCTGGAAATATTTCACTTTCAAATATAGTCCGAATCGTTTTCGGATCAATATCAAAATCGTTGGCTAAATGAGTGGATGACTTAGAGGATTATTTTCCACACTTGCACGGATTAAAATATATTCTTCTTCTTCTTCTGGTTGGGTTTGACGATTTTGTGTACGCGGTCCATATTTTGTAGGAGTGACATGCTATTCAAAATTTTTTATAACCGTTCTCATTTGTTTCTTGCTAATTGGTTGAGTATTTTCGAGTGCCACAATAAACACATTTTCTGCTATTTCTCGATATGAATTACCCTGATAGTACAATTTTACAATTTGCACTTTTTGGTAAATCTGCATACTCATTTTATAAGATTTACAAAGATTGTTACTCATTCGCAAACAAACACTTAGTGATGTACCTCGATGTAAAAATAAGTGTCATTGAGAGAAGCACACGCGATTCGTATTCGTCTGGTAAGTACCGCCCTCGAGAGGCGCACGCTGACTGATTGTCTATCTCACTATTGTCTCTCTCTAACATACTGGTAATGCCATGTGACCCTTAAATTTTCCCGTTGACTATAAGTGGATTATCGTTTTACGTTGAAATTTAACGGACATCAATTTTTGTTATTAATAAAAAGGAATATTATATGGGCACTTACATTTCCAACGTGTAAATTGAAAATCAAGAGAGGGGATAGATAAAAATAGAAGAATTAGAGCTGTAGAGGGAATCGTTTTATCAGGAGCGTAGGAATTACAGGCGGTTTACGCTAATCGTTCTATTTTATAATAAGTAGAATATCTTATTATTGGGTTACAATAATAAAATACTCCAAAAAGTATCCAATTTAATGTCAATATCGTCGATTTATTGTTTTTCATATTATTACCATTGAAATTAATAAATTTTCAACTTATTTTTAGAATCTTCATAATGATTGGAGTGATATTTGGAAAACAATTTGGGCAATGGTATTTCTTTGGCACGTTATGATATCCTGTTGAAGAAAATAGGAGATACACTGAATATACGTGTAGGCAAATTAATTTTGGCAGTCGGAAGTTTGGCAACTTCCGATGCGCCGTAGCAAAAACGTATGCGGATTACAAGAGCTCACTTCGCCGGTAGAATTTGTAAGCTTCGTTTCGACAGTACAGTTCAGAGAAAAGTGTGATTACCGGGGCTGTGCAAAACTAACTTGTTATGGCGACTCCAGAAAGTAAAGCGTTTCATAAAAAGTTGAGTGAGCAGTGTCGTGAATTGATTATGAACGTTTCTAATTTCATGACCGAAGAGGCAAACAATGGCAAGTCCACAATTCTATTAACAAAGGTAAGTTTTAATTATTGCAATAAAATTTTCAAACCAAAGTAATTATTTAACAAATTTACACTCGATAGTAAATTTCTTGAATCGATTTTCGTACATAAAATGTTTATTTGTTAAACGATTTAAAAAAGTGACATTAGGGTGAGACAAAGTATTTTTCCGCCTACCTCTATATAAAGTATACATTTCCTGGCCTCATTGTATGGAACAAAGTCGTACTTTTCCTCCCTAGGGAGGAAAAGTAAAAGTGACGTCATAGTACGTTATCAATAAAATAATTTTTGCAATTCCGAGACTAAAGTGGTCACTTTAGTCTCCCATGTTAGAAACTATGTTAGACCCAAGGGATATAAAGGGACAGTTAAAATCTCAAGGGATTTCAGGTACAAATAAAAACGTACACCCCCGATGTCTAGACAAGCATTTTAGAAGTCCATCTACGATGCCCAGCCAAGTAGTATTTATGTGTTTTGTTTGTTAGTTTCATAAATAATGAATTATTGAAAATGTCTTGTTATTTGAGGAAGGCGGAAAAATTATATGTATAGTATGGGTGTAAATTGCCTTTCCCTCCCACTTCATCCTTGGGAGGTAAAGTAGCACTTTCCTCCCTTGTTATACAAATAGCTATTATGCACTCATGTGTCTATTTTATGCACCGTTATGTCATCATTACAAATAAATTGACGCCATTTTTAGTCCATTTAGAGCAACCTAAATGAGACATTTTTTGGTTAATGTATGCCTGCGGCTCATGCGTCATTTTTTCAATTCGTGGAAAAAAGCACCACTCTATGCACTTGTTGCATAAATAAATATTCTGTTTCTGTCTTCAGGAGTATATGAAAGGGCGCATGTTCATTTTGTGTAAGATACCTATTTAAATTGTAATAGGTTTTTTAGCTTATAATTATTATACTATATACCTATCTCTATTACGTTTCGGTTCTATTATTTGCTCTGAACCATCTTCCGATTCCAGTTACAATTGCGGGTTGGTCATATTGAAATATGTTTGAACTAAAATCTAAAGATCGTTCAAAACATCTAATGAACTGAAACGTAATATAGTATTTTAAAATTTAATACTTTTTTAAAATGGCCGAAAACCACGACAAAAATTTTTATTTCAAAAAACGGTCACTGAAAACAAATTTAACTCCTTCCTCAATTTATTTGTATAAAAATACACATGAGTAAAACTTTTAATACAACATTTATATCAACTTATTTTATTGTCAGGCCATTGAACGAGCTTATGCTGCTAGGAAAGTTAGCCAAAGAACGCTTTCCCATATTAAAAAAAGAAGCTCTGGCAGGAAGTAATGCTGATACTGATGTGCCTACTAAAAAACAAAGAGCTTCCAGTATCCGTATGGATCAATTCGACAGAACTGTGCTTAGAAGGTGCATAATAAATTATCACATATCCGAGAAAAAAGGACCCACGTTAAGAAATGTACACCAAATCTTTGCAGATAGTTATGGCTTCGCAGGAAGTCGCGAATCTTTGAGGAAACAAATATATTCTTTGGGTTCTTGTTGGACCAATCTGAAACACAACAGAAGTTTGTTGATGGAACGTCACGAAATCAGACATTTATGCCTACTAAATTCAAGAAACATAAAAAGTGCAGAGAACAGAACAAACCTATCATTCATATGGATGAAATATACATTCATTTATGTCACACGCACCTTAAAGGATGGAGCGACAAGAGTAACGAAGGATTAAGAAAACCCGCATCAAAGGGTAATAGGCTCATCATTGTGCATGCGGGAAGTGAAAATGGTTTTGTACCTAACGCTGGTATTATGTGGAACTCCCAGTCAAAAACAGGAGACTATCATAATGATATGGCGTACGAAAATTATGAGAAGCGGGTACAAGAAGAACTCATTCCAAACAAAACAAAAAACGCTGTTGTGGTGATTTATAACGCCCCATATCACAATGTTCTGAATGAAAAATTACCTACGACTGTTTGGACTAAACAACAATTAAAAAACTGGCTTCCTGAAAGAAACATATATTACAGTAAAGAAATTTTAGAACCGGATCTTTATAACGTTGCAAAAATGTACAACTCGCAATATAAAACTTATAAAATTGATGAATTGTTTATTCAACATGGATTGTTATAAGGCTACCCCCTGATCATCCGGACTTAATTCTAATCGAACGTGTTTGGGCGGCACTTAAAGAATATGTGGCCAAACGAAATGTTACCTCTAATTTTACAAAGTTTGAGGAATTCTGTAATGAATTTTTTGAGACATATTCTGCAAATGATTGGAAAGTTAGATGAGACCATGTCAAAAGATGGAAGATAAATTTATGAACAATGAACCACTTTTAGATACTGTTGTAGATAATATTATTATTAATTTGGCCGAAGACGGAGATACCGAGGATGATGGAGTTGATATACAAATTGATTTTTAAGAATCATTTGTAGATGCACATAATTATTTTACTGTTGATGATCCCTGTACATCTAAAACATATTTTTCATTATATTGTTTGTTTGTAGGTGGTATGACTGAGTACATTAAACGTAACAAATGTGAATAGGTGTTATGAAATTGTAGATATTAGAGACGATTTCCAGCTGAGTTATATAATATTTGTATCAAATCTGTACATAGTTCTATATAAACAATAATTCACGGCACCCCGAACCAAGATATTTTCTGTTTTGCCAGTCCTAACTCCGTAAAAACTGTGAAGGAATAATCTGATTTCATAGTAAATATTTGCAAAAAACCCAAAAATTCACATATGAAAGTAGAAATATCTACCACAAAAAAGATTGAATATTTTATTTATATTATGAGTATACTTATTAGACCATCTCCAAAGGGAAATCCCCAATTTGTTTTTCAAATTATTGGCCATTGCCGAATTTAGAAAGTTGTTTAACAATCCTTATCATATTATACGCTTTATCTACAAAATCTACCTGACTTCCAATTTATATACAAATAAACCTCAATGACAAATATTATGAAAGGACCACTTAGAAGACATTAATTTGAAGTAAAGGTGAAAGTTCATCTCTCTTGGAATCTATTTATTATTCATTATTTACATCACATAATATTAAGGGTAATTATAGAATTCCCCGTATGGTTTTTGAATCAATGAACAATTATGTCTGTACAAAACAAACCAATTTTCGTAGAAAAATGTGATGGTTTTTATTTCCTTATTCATTAAATTAATAATAAAGAACACATAATTGTTATTTTGTTTTATTAACCCGATTTTATATAGCATTATACATGAGCCACACTTTAATATTTTTAAATCCAAATTCAAAATATTGTATCACCCTCGTACGTATTAGCCATCTCACAACCTTTAAAACTTAGCACGCGGAATGTACGTCGCCTGCTCTTCCTAGTAACTGCGTTTACAACGTTGTCAAGTTGTATGGCTTTCTCGCGCATCGTCCACTGCCAAAATCAATTTGCCAGCCTGTACTTGTTTCTTTACAAGATATTGGTCGCTTTTGGACTCAGTATTGAAAACACTATGTTGTCATAAAATATTCCTAACACTGACGTTGCACACTTCTAGTTATTCTAAATTTGGTTGTCATATTCAGTACAATAGCAATATTTGCGGCCTGTTTATACAAATATATATTGTTAAAAAATAAGATGACTATTTAATGTATTATACTCGTATATATGTTAGAAACAATCATGCCATCTTAGAGGTATGTGTACCATAATAAAAAAGTCGAAAATTGATTCAAAGTTTTACTGTTTACGGACAAATTAATGTTTGAAATATTTTGTATACCCAATTAATAAATATGAAACTATAGTAAGTCATAAAGAACATAATAAGTTATCCAAATATTTCAGTAGACTGAAATTAAAAACACAAAAAATAAAAATATTTTGTTCTAATAATTGTGAAGCTGTTTACATAGAGCAAACATTAAATATTTGGGAAATGAGGGGAAGAGTTGGAATTATTGGAACCGATGTTGACATCCAAGCTGAACACACTGATGTTTACTACCACTACGAGTAAAACTCAAAATTACCTACAATGTCTGAAGCGCGTTTCGATAACGAAGAATGGTTTTCAGTGGTAGTAAACAGTGGGTATATAAAATTACTTGTTGGTAATTAAAAATGCAGATAGTCACTATATTTCACAATGTTTTATCACAGTTTGTATAATTATCAATTTGTCAAATTAACGTTTTAAAAAACAGTATTTCGAGTTGATAATTTGGAAGTCATGTTTCTAAAATATTTTTAGAACGCTATTAATTCCTTTTCTGTTTGTTCTATTTCTATAACTTCTTTTGTATTTGGTTTTATAGACTTTTCTGTGTTTAGTTCAGCTTTTGTTGAATTTGAACAGCTTTTTTGTATCTATTTGTCAATAGCCTTTTTTACAGTAGTTCTAGTATCACTGGAATAATTTGCAAATGGTGATTATATTCGAGACATAAATTACGAATTCTACAACACTTTAGAATGTTATAGTTCAAGTGAAGTGGACAAATATTCCAAAAACGACGGAAGTTCTCTTAGTGTAATACATCAAAATATTTGCAGTCTAAATGCACATATAGATGAATTTAAAATAATGTTAGAACAATTGGATTGCAGCTTTGATTGTATTGTACTAACGGAAACTTTTCAAATTGTTCACAATGATATTTTTAGTATGAACGGATATAGGACATTTTATAACAAAGGACAACTAAATAAAAATGATGGAATCGTAATATATGTAAAAAACAGTTTAAGTGCAGATAGCGCAACTATCAACATTGAAAACTCAAAGGATCTGTAGATAAAAATAAATTTGGACAATAATAAACATATTTTGTTAACAAATATTTATCGTTAACCCGTCCAACTCACCTGGAGACTTTGTTTCGTGTTTAGTGAATTATCGTAAACAAATTAATTACTCTTTATTGGATTTTCATTTATTGATTGGCGATATTAATATAAATATAAGATATGAAAACGATATCTAAACCTATTATATGGAAATAATTTACACTCATTGATAAATAAATACACACGCATAAAAAATCATTCACATAGTTGCCTGGAACATATCTTTCTGAGAACAGTCACAGAATTTTTTGAAAATGTCACTGCAGCAACGTATGAAAATAATACACCATCGAGCTACGCTACTGAGCTTTCCTATAAAAACTATTTGAAGAAACTCTGGAACGATTAAGTATAAAACATACATAAACTATGAGAAAACCAGACATGACCTACAAAATTATAATTGGGAATATTACTTTAATATGAAGGAAGTAAACACAAAAGCTGAAGAATTGCTAAATATCTTAAGTATTTTTATAGGAAAACATACAAAAGAAGTGAAAATTTTAAAAAAATATATATAAACCGTCAAAAGTAGATTACGGCAGGACTTGTGAAAGCAATTGATACAGAAAATAAACTCTACAGGGAATTTCAGCAAGATATGAATAAGGTTGAGAAACGAGAAATATATATCACTTACCTACCGCAAACGCGTGAATAACCTAATTAAAATAATGAAACAAAACTACTACCGAACCGAAATGCAAATATCAAAAATACATGTGGAACTTAGTTAACAACAAAAATAAAACAAAAAATGATATTATATTTATAACTAATGAAAAAATAAGTATCCAAATCAGATATGGCAGACGAATTTAACAGTTACTTTGTAACAGAGGGAAAAACTTGGCACAAAAAATAACCGTACCGACTAAACCCCCTCCTCGGTGATCTAAAAATTCTGAGAACTCTTATTGGATGCCTGTAACTACGGAAGAGACAAGAGACTTAATAGTATCTCTGATCGCTGAAAGCAAACAAGGCTCTAGGCATAGACAATCTGCGAGCAGAAATATTAAAAAAATTAAGTGAACAATTAACTAAACCTATAGCCGACTTAATAAACTTGATCTTTGCAGAAGGCGTATGTCCCACTATTTTTAAAAAAGATGTAGTAACCCCAATCTACAAAAAAGACAACAAGGCAAAGATGTACAAATATCACTTATTACGACGTTGACAAAGCTAATGGAAAAAGCTGTGAAAAAAAGATTAACTAAATTCATAGCAAACCACAAATTATTATAACAGCATCAATTTGGCTTTCAAGAAGGACGTTCTACTAATGATGCAATTGAGACATTGCTTTCTTATGTGTACAGTTCTGTTGATGAAACTAAACAAACGACCGTTGCATTTCTGGATATGGCGAAGGCGTTAGGCACTGTGAGCCATGATCAGCTGTTGGGCGTCCTGGGGGATGCAGGAATACGTGGACTACCTTAAAAATTCTTTGAAAGCTATCTAAAAAATAGGACACAAATAGTAATGATAAACGATAAGATCAGTGCGGAAAAAAATATATTGTTCGGGGTTTCCCAGGGAACTGTGCTGGGACCAATACTGTTTAATATGTATATCGATGATCTATTCCCTTATAATTCTACAGGTAAAATAATAGGATTAGCGGATTATACTGCTAAAATATATACAAACAGTACGTGGGAAGGCTTCAAACAAAAAATAGAAACCGATCAAAGACATTTATTTTATATCTTGAGACATTAAATTTTAACAGTCAATTATTCGAAAACATTTAATGTACCTCTCACTAGTTACAAACACAAACTGCCTCCTTATGAAAAAATGACTGTTACTATTAACAACATAAATATTGATATTTCTCTGAAATACAAGATAAAGTATCTCGGACTAACAATAGACTCACATATACGATGTTCATCTCACTTACATGAAGTAGCTAAGACACGTATATGTTTATTGTACAAATTCAAATATATAAAGAGAGAACTGGACTTGCAGCATCTTAGAATCATATATCATGCTCTTGTAGAATCACGTCTTAGATATGGCATATTAGGTTGGGGAGGAACTGTGCCTACTCATCAAGAGCAGATTGAAATTCTGCAAAGAAAAATTCTAAAAATAATGCATTTCAAAGATTTAACTTATAGTACAAACCAACTTTTTTGAAACTAATATAATGTCCTTAAGGCATCTACATATTTTTAGTTTGATTGTTTACTTATTTAGAAATCGCTCATACTTGCAATCTCCTGGTCACCATTATCATACTAGAAATGTAACAAAAGATCTTGTCCAAACCAACACAGTGTAAAAAACTGTAGGAACTAGGTACTTCGAATTCATAGCACCACGTTTGTTTAACTTTCTCCCAGAAACGTATAAGACTCATATAAGGAGATTAAATTCTATAAGTGTGCTAAAAAAATATTTAAAAAATATGTAAAATCCCTAGAAACTAAGGATATCAATACAATCATTGCCTGCTAAGATGAAAAGGTATATATGTGTATACGGAAAGTTGAATTAACATTATGTTAAGGATAACAAAACTGACAATTGAGTGGCGCGATATAGGATCATTCTGCCTATGTTCAACAACCTCATAGGTCTTAATAGGTTACAGTGATCCCAAATAAGCCACAAAAGGTAATTAGCCTCCCCTGTTTATTCAAATTTTTGTAAAGAAATACGTTCAATATTTTCTATCTGTGTTAATTTATTGTAATGTATTTTTTTTCGCTGTTTATACATTGGTTTTATTAGTTATGTAATTCTAATATATTATCTTTTTGGTGATTTGTAATTGTAATTATTTGTAAATAAACATATATAATAATAATAATGATAATAATAATAACAATGTTTGTCAAGTTAAAACTATCACTATCATATTATAAATAAAACATGTCATCACTATCAATATGTTATTCAATAAAGTATGAAACATATAATACTAACCAAAAATGTTGTAAAAATAATTTCACTTTATAATGAAATTCTTTCCCCAGTAATGTGAAATCCTAAAAAATGTTATAATTTCCAAATATTGAACAGAACAACCGCGTACATAATCTTTATAATTTTTCTTTGAATTAGAGATTGTAATTCATAAATTGTCAAGTTGTAAATGTTTTTTCCTCTCTTCGAAGACACGGGTAATAAGAAACAGCTCCTTTAATATTGTTTATTGTCACGTTGAAGTGCTCGCAGCTCGTTAACCGTAACTAAACAAAGCTATAAAATTCTCTTCCGTTCTAGTTCAGTCTCAAAATAATTATCGCTAATTTAAAAGGTGCGACTATAAAATCACCACATATAACAATTAACAATTGTTTGCATTGTTTGTAAATATTTAGAGCATGAACCGTTATTATTGTCTTGAGAAGATTAACTAAGTGACTTTATTTATATTTAACAAAAAGAAGTGAAAGTATTTTCGAATAGAGAAGAAGCATATATTTGCTTCAAATTGCAGTTCGCTCCGCGTCAATGTCAATAAAATAGAGAGTATTGTATTCATTGTAACTCTGTTTAAAAGAAAATGATCCAAATAATCCCTTCTCAACCATATTGTATCTGATGAGTCATAATACCGAGCATTTCAATTAAAACTATCCACCCTATATCAATCTGAAGACGTCACTTTCAGAAATAAACTGTTTCAAGGATTGGAACTAACTTCTCCACACTTATACACTCCGGAGGCTGTATCGTGCTAACAAACCGAAATTTCTACAAAAATGACCAAAAATGTGGTATATCTGGATCCTACCATAACTGCCATATGCGGATATCAGTAGGGAGAGGTTGGGTGAAACAATTTGTATCTGTCACACAATTTGGCGAGAGTAGGAAGTTTAATTGTATTTCTAGAAATTACTAATTCTTTTGATATAGAAGGTTGTTCACACGTGTTAGCTAAATAATGGCTAGAGGCAACTGGTGTTGAAGATTAGATAATCTTGAATTATATTGTTTAGGATGCTTTTAAAAATATGTAAGATATTTGTATGTTACTTCTTTTCGTCATTGTATATTTTTAAAGCGTAAATTCATTTTAGTTGCTACCGCTGTGAAAAGGTGTTAAAGAATTGACAGACCTTTTGTATTGTTATGAATTCAAAGGCTAGTTACACGGTATTCGCAGCTTTTATTAAATACCTTTAAAATATCACGTTTTGCAATAATAATTGTGAATAGTTTTGTTTGAACATTGAAAGAACACATTTTGAAAGTCGACATGTTGTCGCATTGTGTTTGCAATCCTATAGTTAAAAATTCAGGAAAATGTCACGTTTCACTCTATTATCTATTGTATTGTAAAAACCCTAAACTTATTGTCACTTTGTGCGTGAATTTTTATGGTCCACGGTCGGAAGGTTTGTAAGAAACGTTTGAATAACCGTTCTGAGTGAGAAGGTTACATTTGCTATTGGAGTATTCAATAGAAATTGAAATATCTATTGAAGGCGTCCATTGTTGATTCTTGTCGATAAACCCAACGTGAAGAAATTAGTTTCTACACTCATCAAAAAGAGCTTACAACTCGAAAACGAAATCAGTTCTACTACTCATCGAAGCGAGTTCAACACTCGAAATCAATTCAATACTCAAGTTAGTTCATAACTCAGTTCAACACTCAATCGAGTTCACCAAGTCGTCGTTACATATCGAAGCAACTTCACTCAAAGTCAAACAATCAGAGATACTAAGTCTAACACATCGTTACTTAGTTTCTATACGAGCCAAGTGAATATTCATCAAATCGAAACATAAAGTGTCTTCCGATCATTATTAACTTTGTACCATTATTGTAAATTTGGACATAATAAATCATTAATTTCGACATTAATTTTATCAAATTAAGATTATTTATCTAGTTGAATGTCTACGCCAGTCGACGAAGTTCAGCTAGAGAAATATAATCAAAAACTTGGGTCCTTCGAGCCGGATATAACAAGTATTGTTATATAACATTGTAAAGTGCCTGTACCAAGAGAGCTGTTCAAATCGTAGTGCAAGTATAGCAGTTCAATTAACAGTCCAAGTAGCAGTTCAATTAGCAGTCCAATTAGCAGTCCAATTAGCAGTTCATTTAGCAGTTCAATTAGCAGTTCAATTAGCAGTTCAATTAGCAGTTCAATTAGCAGTTCAATTAGCAGTTCAATTAGCAGTTCAATTAGCAGTTCAATTAGCAGTTCAATTAGCGGTTCAATTAGCAGTTCAATTAGCAGTTCAATTAGCAGTTCAATTAGCAGTTCAAATCGCAGTTCCAAGGATTCATCACAGCAGCAGCCAGTATAATCAAGGTAAGCTGGTCAGTTAGCTATTTAAATGTGCCAATTATCCATCCTGTTTCCGTATTAGCATCGTATAAATATTTTTGAAATTCCTTACCATACTCAGGTATAAACTATATTTAAAATTGTCTGTGGATATGGTGTACACACTAGATGTAAATTGAGTGAATGAAAACGACGAATACTCAGTGTGTATTTGTTTATTAATTTCCAGCTAAGCGCTTTCGGCTATTAAGCCATTATCAAAGCTGTCGTCATTTAAAAAGTAGGTGTCAAAACCATCAAGTTGATTAAGAACAATGTTCAAAGTTGAATCATTGTTATGATTAAGTCATTGGAATAAAAACATTAAAATAACCCTATTGGAAGGGTGTAAAATTATAATTTACATGATGTAAATTCATTCAAAATTAAAAAACTCTGAGTTTTTCAAATTTGAATGAATTTACATCATGTAAATTATAATTTTACACCCTTCCAATAGGATTATTTTAATGTTTTTATTCCAATGACTTAATCATAACAATGATTCAACTTTGAACATTGTTCTTAATCAACTTGATGGTTTTGACACCTACTTTTTAAATGACGACAGCTTTGATAATGGCTTAATAGCCGAAAGCGCTTAGCTGGAAATTAATAAACAAATACACACTGAGTATTCGTCGTTTTCATTCACTCAATTTATATTTAAAATGGCTGAACCTAGAAAATTAAAACGACAACGCGATTATATACTAACAACCATTACGAAATTAGGAAAAATCATCGACCAAGCAAACGATAAGCCTACTGGATCCCAAAAATATTTGATTCAAGAGACGTTAGATAACGCAACTAAAACGTATGAAAAATTTGATTGAATTCAAGATAGTATTGAGGAGTTAGATCAAGAGGAAATTGATCAGCGTAGCTGCTACGAAGAGAGCTTTATGTGGGAAACGTCGCGAGCTGGAAGGTGTAACTCGTTTTTGGAGTTACAAAGCTCCGGTGGCTCTTCGTCTGGTGAGCAGTGGTCGCAGGATCTTGCGAGTCACAAGAATCGACAGGAATAGGGCGCCACTTATTATTTGGTAGTTTTTCAAAAATAAGAAATTACTTACACCACTCCCTTCTTTTCTAAATTCAACTTAACTTTGTAACCATAATAATAATAATAAAAAATGAGAATCAGAACCTCACTATATGGTTTTTTAATCAAATAAGTTTACAGGCACATGAAATCAACTATTATGATGAAAAAACAAAAATATGCAGTAGGTGCATTAAATGTAAATGAAGACCATAATAACCCCTAAATACAGCTGTATTTAAGTTCACATTTGGTGAACAGTTTATTTAAATTGAAAACTATATATACATAGATATAGCAAATGCCTTGTACCAAAAAAAATAGATATGACAGGTCACGAAAGATAAAAAAAACAAATTAAATTCCCGTTGGGAGATTTAATAATTAACGTATGAATTTAAATTACGAAAAGTCTAATATAACACTGTACTATTATAAGAAGGTAGTATAACGTAAACTAGTGGTAATAAGAATATGCCAGTGCACTTCCCCAGTGGATTTTGATAAGTTGGAATGAACTCACCGACTCCAGGGTGGCGTATCACTTAAAACGTCGTTTTCTCGGGGACCTCCTCCCTCAAAAACCTTTAGACGGTTTATCAAGGCGAAGATGTATGCTACTTCGAAACCCTCAAATATGCCATGTGGTTAAGTCTAAAATAGCGGCATCGAACATGTGACGTGCTTTTGAGAAAACCGATACCATGAACAAAAATGGCTAGGTCGGCGAATCTGAAATTAATTTACCACTTAACGACTGTACTATTTTAAGAAAATTGCTTAGTACACTTACCTCCTTGTTTAAGGAAAACCTCTTTCCCAAATTTACAACAGCAGGGAGCGGCTTCTTAACAATGCCCGCTAACGAAACCATAAAATTCGTTACTCCTTCTCGATATTCCAAATCCGGACCAGTTCACCCGACACTAAACGGACTCCAAGTTTTTGTAAACCTTAACGGCAAAGCAAGTTCTGATAATCCCTATGATACATTCTTATTTTTGGCTGACCAATGGAATATCTCCAATAAATATAACGAACTCCGAACTCAACCGAGCTGGCTTAGTGAGTTTCAGATTTATGTAGTACCCTAGTACTCAACCTGTTTAGTGAAGTGTGAACGTCAATCTAATCAAAAGTAGTACCTATTATGAATGTCATTGTATGTTTGTTAAATTAAGATTATTTATCTAGTTGAATGTCTACGCCAGTCGACGAAGTTCAGCTAGAAATATAAACAAAAACAACTGGTATATTAGCTGTTCGTTTTGAAAAAATGTTTGGCTTAATCTTAATATCTAGCGTCACTTTTGTATCATTTTCAGAGCAAAGCTTTTTGTGTAATTCTTTACTTTGTTGCACTTTCTCCAAACGTAATGTCTAGTTTTGTTCATTAATTTGGTTGATTCTTTTGCATCAACACTTGCCATGAACATTTTTTCTGGAACATCGCTGATCTAGGATAAACGGATACTCATTTTTAAGTACCTGTAAGCGAAATCATTTATTAAGTAAGAAAATATGTCGGACGACAAATGGGGAATTATATCACTAAAAAAATTACCATGAATTTATTTATTTATTTATCTACCTTGTTTTCTTTGCTACAGAAACATTCCTCAACATTTTTGCATTTGCAGGCACTAATGTCGAAAAGTTTTTTATTTTCAGCTTTATAACTTTTTACTTTTAAATCATGGTTTTTATTCCTTTTATCCTTTGGGTGACACAAAAGCTTTGAGTATCTATCATGTTGAATTTTGACGAGTTGCAAAACTCGTTTGTGTGTTTCTATCGGGATTGACGATTTCTGCCATAAATTTACAATCTTATCAACAAGTATGTTCGAAATTTCTGAAACTGTTGGCTCTTTTTGGCAGCCAGGTTGTTTTAGGCTATACCTTACCCATAAAAAGCATCTCAAAAAATCTTCTTGTGTCAGAAGAACACTGTTCTTCAAATCTGCTGGTGGGATCTAAAGGACATTCGGTGTTTTATCTTGTGTGAAATGATTTTTATGAACTCATATTTCGATTATTCTGAAGTACTTTTTCGTATGCAATACTGACAAATTACGGTCACAATAACACAACACGGTGCTGGTACGGTTATCCCACAACTACGATAACTATCGCCTTCGTCCCACCAACGCTGTCTATACGACAGGACCGCATTCAGATCAACAACTTTATAATATATAGGGGGCAAAAGACGCATGATAGTGAAAAAACGGTAAATAAACATTTTAGATGCAATAATAAGAGGCAACTTTTAGTCACTATTCTAAATCGAAAATACAAATTTCGATTTTCAATTTTTATTGAAAATTTTGAGTTGCGGTAGGGGGCAGAAGATGCATGACAATAAAAAAACTATAAATAAATATTTTGGTGGGGATAACATAAGGCTAGTTTTGGGCACTATTCCAAAACGAAATTTCAAAAAGTCCGTTTTACGGCCCACCGTAACACCCTAATATATACATTTTGAAGAAGTTTATCTATGGATATATATATATTTATATATATATATATATATATATATATATATATATATATATATATATATATATATATATATATATATATAACAACAAAGAGATTCATGGGTAATTCACGCAAAATAAAGGGCTACTGAAATAGAGTGGTAACCGTGGACATTCATGTTTCTGGCTCATTTTGCCTCTTCAGCACGGCATAACCAAATAAGGATGTGAAATTTGGGAGCAAAGATGTTATCGAAACATGGGAAAACACATGTTTCGATATGCCGTGCTGAAGAGGCAAAATGAGCCAGAAACATGCATGTCCACGGTTACCACTCTATTTCAGTAGCCCTTTATTTTGCGTGAATTACCCATGAATCTCTTTGTTGTTGTTGTTAACATATCACGCGATATTCCTACATCTTCTTTATATATATATATATATATATATATATATATATACCTTGTTCCCCAGGGAGAGTTGATCCCCACTTTGAATTTACCGCCCAAATATGGTGTACAGAGTTTTTTCGGCAACACTGGTTGAGTATCACGCACTTTTAGTCAACAAGCTTCATCCGAATATGCAGGTATTGCTTGCTATGATTTTATGAGAGTTTTTTAATTTTACTGTGTTAAAAAATATTTTAGGGTGAATACTAAATGTTTATTCACATACTTTGTATAAACAAAATATGATTTATAGTATATTAGTGTCGTTGTGTGGTATCTGGCGAATATTTTTAGCTAATTTGTGCTGCGTAATTTGGGTTATGTTTTGATTTCTTGCTATTTTAAATATTTAGTGTGTTATTGGGAGAGTTGATTCCATTGCGTTAAGGGAGATATGATCAGGGGATCAAGTCTACCTTATCGAGTTTTAATTGGGGGGATCAAGTCTCCCTTATGTAATTTTGTATATATTTTTTCGATTTTATTTCAGATGCCTAAAAGTTACAAACCTAAAGTTGGTGCAAAGAAGCGTGTTCAGTATGACTCTGGAATAATAGCTGCAGCTGTTGCTGCAGTGAATAATGGGGGGTTCTTTAAAGGTACTGCTAAACAGTTCAACATCAATGTAATGACGTTGAAGCGGATAATTAGACGAGTAGAAGATCGTTTGTCTGGGTTTCAAAAAGCACAAATTTTCAAAAGTGAAGAACAACTGCAGCTTTCAGAATATCTTATTCAAGCATCTCGCTCAAATTATGGTTTATCTTTAAAAAAGTTTCGCGAACTTGCCTATGAGTTCGCTAAGGGAAATAATAAAAATATTCCTTCATCTTGGGAATGAAAAAAGTAGCAGGCAGGGATTGCGCAAAATGTTTACAGTGAGCACCTTTCTCGAAAAATTGCGAACTACGCTTGACAAGTATAGGTTAACTCCTAAAAAAATTTGGAATATTGATGAAACAGGAGTCACAATTGTTCACAAGCCAGGGAAAAGTATTTGTGAAAGAGGTGTTAAGCAAGTAGCAAAACTCGGGTGAAAGGGGACAGCTCATAATAATTTGTAGTACAGTAAATGCTTGTGGAAATCATGTTCCTCCTTTCCTAATCTTTTCACGTGTAAACTGACAAGATCACATGCTACAAGGTGCACCACCTGGTTCCGCAGGAGCTGCTCATCCATCCGGATGAATGACAAAAGAAAACTTCTGCAAATATCTGCAACTTCTCAAAAATATTCCCACTGCTCTTTGGACAACAAACAATTAGTTATTATCGATAACCATGACAGCCACGTAAACCTCGAAGTTATAGATTTTGCCCGAGCCAATGGTCTTATCCTTCTAACTTTGCCACCGCATACATCACACAAGTTACAGCCACTTGACCGAACCATTTTCGGACCTTCGCAAACGTATTACAATTGTGCTTCAACTGATTGGATGACCAGTCATGGAGCAAAAAATATAACAATATATGACATTCCAAGTTTCCTTGGGGAAGCTTACCTCAAAGCTTTTTCTCCAGCGAATATTATTAGTGAACTCAGAGTGTTCGGAATTTTTCCATTCAATTCCAATATCTTTAAAGACGATGAGTTCTGCTCAAGTTTAGTGACCGATACGATAAATCCTATGGGAGAAACTCCCGATTCTGATGCTTCAGAATTGCCTAGAATTCGTTCACCTAGTACTCAGCCCGGACCATCTGGCCATCGTGATCAATCGCCAGTTCAACCTTCTGTGTCTACAATGGTGTCTCCAATGGAAGTTTTTCCATTTCCCAAGGCCCCGCCGAGGGTTGCGAAGCAAGCGACAGGTAGTCAACGAGGTCGATGTAGAATTTTGACAGAAAACCTGAGAAACAGGATTTAGAAGAAGAACAAGCAAAGCGTCAAAAGAGGGCTTCAGGTGTGGAAAAGAATTTTTCAAAAACGATGAAAAGTCCCAAAAATAAAAACAATTCAAAGAAAGATAAAGAGCGACCAAAAAGCGAGAGTTCTGAAGATGAAGATGAAGAGGTTTGGAAGGCCAGTGACGATAGCTTAGATGATATCGACCTATTTTTAGATCCAGCTAGCGATAGTGACAATTTCGGAGTGGAGGTGGACGTTTTCTTCGAGGCAAGCGCTCCTAAAATTGGGGACTTTGTATTCGTTGAGTTTAGCAGAAAGGAGGGAACAACTTATTTTGTAGGGCAGGTGACCGAAGTAACAGCTTCAGAGGTACTAGTGAACTTTATAAGGAAGAAAGAGGCACATTTTCACTTTCCAGTAACTAAAGACGAGGGGCTTGTGCCCACAGATGACGTAAACAGAGTTTTGCCAGTACCTGATGTCAGAAGTGGACTTTATAAGTTCAAAATAAGATTTCCTAATGTTTGTATTGGATAAACTGTAAATAAATACTCCCATAGATTATTACTTTATTCATCTGTATAAATTTCCTTATTTGAGTGCACTTTACTAATCAAAAGTAGTAGAGGAAGACATGGTCCTAATGGGATCAACTCTCCCAGATAGGGATATCAAGTCTCCCTAAGAGGGGGACACTTGATCCCATTCGGAAAATAATTAAAAACATTTTTCCACTTGGTACTCAAACAATTTTTCACGATAATTTGAGTGTTAATGTTTATATTAAGGTTATTACATGGTAGTGAATTTCAGAAAATTAGAAATACCTTGTATATTATAGTACTATCTAGATTCAATATACTGAAAATGGGATCAAGTCTCCCTTCTCTCCCCTATATAGATATATATATATATATATATATATATATATATATATATATATAGAATTATATCTTCTTGGGTTCAAACGAAGCTAAAAAACTACAAACACATAATGCAATACCTCCAAAAATATATGGACTACCCAAATTACACAAACAAAATTTACCAATGCGACCAATAGTATCATATATTCAATCACCATTTTACAAACTATCTAAATATCTAACAAACATTTTATCAAAATTAACTAAAAATAATTTTTATATAAAAGATTCATTTATGCTGAAAGAATTTTTAGGTACAGTACATATTCCTAATAATTATAAAATCATATCCTTAGATGTTATCTCAATGTACACAAATATCCCAAATGACTTAATAAAACATGTTTTAAAAGAAAAATGGAATGAAATAAAACAACACACATCACTTACCTATGATGAATTTATAGAAGGTATTATGCTTATTCAAACCAATAATTATTTTCAATATAATGATACTTTCTTTCAACAACTAAATGGTTGTACAATGGGATCTCCAATTTCCTCTAGTTTAGCACAAATTGTAATGGAATATGTAGAAGAAAAAGTATTAGAACATATAAAATTTGATATATTATTCTTCAAACGCTATGTTGACGACTGTTTAGCTGCTATTCCAGAAGACAAATGTAATGAATTCCTCAATATTTTTAATTCTTTCAACTCTAAAATACAATTTACCATAGAAATTGAAAAAAACAATAATATAAATTTTCTAGATATGACACTAATTAAAACCAATGATAATAAAATTGAAACTAAATTATATACAAAAGAAACTTGGTCAGGACGATATCTAAATTATAATTCATGCCATCCAAAAATACAAAAAAATAGTGTTATTATAGGATTGATAGATAGAGCTATAAAACTAACTTCACCTAAATATCGTCCTGAAATAATTAAAAAACTTAAGATTGTTTTAGAAAATAATCACTATCCTTCAAATCAAATAAATAAAATTATTCAACTACGTACATACAAATACTACAACAACAATATAAAACCAAATTCACTAACAACTTTGAACCACGAAAAAAATATATATATAGCTCTACCTTATACGAATCAATTATCAGAAAAACTAAAATATATATTATCTAAACATAATATCAAAATATGCCATAAACCAAATAATACACTATCATCACTATTTACTAAATTAAAAAGCAAAACTAAAAATAATAAGAAATCAAATGTTATATACTCCATACCATGCTTAAACTGTTCAAAAAATTATGTAGGAATGACTACACAATATCTAGAAAGCCGAATAAACGGCCATAAATACACTAAAAATGCATCCACAGCGCTACACAAACATGAACATAACGAAAATCATGAATTCGATTTCAAAAACACAAAAATTTTAACACAAGACACAAATTATCAAAAACTCAAAATCAAGGAAATGATATATATAAAACAAGATAAATTATCAGTAAATGACAAACAAGACATAAAAAACTTGAGTCAAATTTATTACAAATTAATTAATTAATTTATTTTTATCACTCCCAACATAATATCGTTGCGTAAATATCTAAGGCAGGTATTCTATTACTATTGACACTTCATTCATGACATTTTATTGACTTTTTCAAAATAATTTTTACAATAACTGTATTTTATGTAATTTAATTTTAATATTTATACATATTCTCTTGAAAATGCTCCTAAAATAAGAGCGAAACGTCAAGAACTTTGATAAGTCTTTATTCGAAAATATATTTTAACTAATATATTTGTTTCATTCCACAACCTTTGTACCCAAGAAGATATAATTCTAAATATTATCGGAAGGTTGAAGAACATAAGTGAATTTATATATATATATATATATATATATATATATATATATATATATATATATATATATCAGTAAATCATCAGTAAATTTATAAAGTATTGGTATACCAACGGTCCGTATCTTGGCTATACGCCTTACATATATTTGGTAGATGTATTTTATTAATGTTACTTATACAACGTTTTCCGGGATTTGATGCAAAATATTCAGGAGTAAGTAGATGACGTGGAAATAATGCAGTGACATTGAAGCAAATTTCTCATATGATGCCTAGTTTCTGAGTTATAGGCCTTTAAAGTTGCGAAAACAGAACTTATATTTAAGTATATTTTCTAAATTATACATTGGAATTTGTAATGGATGATTACATATGTCCAAGTAGTGTGTTTGAGGCAATAAGTAATTCTATACTACTATCTGAAGGCCAGGGGCGGCTCATGTCCAATGGCTAACAATCCGTAACTTTTACAGGGACAACCTGCACAATCTAAAGATATCAAAAATTAATTTTTGAATCGATTTTTCAACGGAAATATACTCTTTATTTAACACGATAAAATTTATAGTTTAGGAGATATGTAGATTTTTAGATCGTTGTACATGCCAAGAAAACCGTTCGCAACACAGAGACATTCTGAAGGAAATTATCATAAATTGTAATTATTTATTGATAATACTTACATGAGGTATTAAAACTCAATCAAACATTTCTTAGAGAACTGATGAATAAGTAAATAAACATTTGTACTATATATTATCGAATATCATCTTACTGGCATAAGGAAAAACATGGCAGAGAATAATAATTATTTTTCATCTAGTAGGCTATTGTCAAATAAGCTACTACGTGATAATCAATTAAAAATTGCAAGCAACTCAATTTGCTATTGTCAGTTTGCTGTCAATCTTTTCAGAACCTAATATCAATAACTATTACATCGTATTCAAAGTTTCAATATGGTAGAATTTACCAGTCAAGGAGCTATGCGGGTTCTGGCCCACTCCTTATGTAAAATAACATGGGAAATCGCCAAGGTCCATCCTGATAATTTTTGACTCAATTCGATATACGCATGCGTTAACCATGAGGCAGCCGTCTTGTTCGCATCCACCTGAATACTCTTCCAGCTTCGAAGAAATATCCTCAGTAGACACCGGAAGTGTGTAGAAGTGCAAGGTGCCCACTTCGAACATTTATTATAGTTCCTTTTGTTTTTATTTGACAAGTTGTAAGCTAACCAACTAAATTTTTCTATATCTCATTTTTTTCCTTATGTAAGTAACACGATATTTCACAGTATGCAGTTTAATTAGAAATGTTTTATTGTGTTTTAATACCTCATGTAAGTATTTTCAACAATTAATGATAATTTTCTTTAGAATGTCTATTTGTGGCTAACGGTGTCCTTGGCATGTGGAACGATCTAAAAATCTACATTTCTCCTAATCCATAAATTTTATCGAGTTGAATAAAGAGTACCTATTTGTTAGAGAATCGATTGATAAATTCATTTTTGCTATCTTTAGGTTGTACAGGTTGTCCCTGTAACCCAGACGGCCACCTGACGTCGAAATGACGTCATTTTTTGGTTAGTATCCGTCGAAACGTAATTTCACCTAAAAATTACGTACAGATGACGTAATTTATACGACGTCATCGAAACGCTACCTTGTAACGTCATAAATATGTTTTATTTTGGTCATTATAGTATACAACATATTTGTTCATTCCACCCAGACCAATTTACTAGTTCTGTTTCTGAGAATATTCTCAGCCAACATTTTTATTCAAAGATGAAAATATAATAAAACTTGTGTTATTGATAATATTTTAAATGACACCAAGAACAATAAAAAAAGACGTGTGGCACTCGGAGACTGCCGCGGTAAAGCTATTGCATAGAGTTTCACACTTCCTTTTTTTTTATCTCTTTTTTTAGCTCTTCATGCTTTTATTCTCTATAAAAAAAATATCTAGGTATAAATAATTAGGTATTAATAGTGTAATTACACACCAAAACAAATATTCATTCAAAAAGTTTGAACAAAAATAACGATATCAAAAGTTTGATCGTCGAATTTCGCGCGATGTACATTTATATAGATATAATATCATTATATACTTTCTCCGCGTGGCATTATTGTGTATTATCTATACATAAAATTGTGTGTGTGTGTACATAAAAAGGGCTACTTTCAGTATCGCTCATTTCAATATCAAAAATTTTGGTTATCTTTATAGCAGTATTATATATAAATTAACAAAACGAAAAATAATACTGCATTTGTGGGAATAATGATAAAATGTATGTATATAAAGTACTCGTGACTTTCTTCATTAATAAATGCACTTTGTTTATTCATATTTAAAACGCGTTGTATACAAATTATACGAGTACAGATATTCACTGTTGTACAAAGACGATAAATACCTATACACCTATGGCAAAACTAAAAAGTATCACCGTTGTGCCGGTCGGAGTGGGGGGTCTTAGGTTATTTTCGTTATGGAATTTCTGGATTCGGTCTCCACGCTCAAGGCCCGCGATGGAAGCTATGCAATAGCTTAATAACCCCCCTCTTTTCTTCGGTCATTTACTGGTTGAAGTCTCTAGTGTTAAACTTTCTATAAAATGAATACTAAGAATTATCAATAAGTATTTAATACATACCATAATCAATTATTAATAAATTAGTTTTTCATAAAATTTAAATCTACCCGCTACTTTCGATTACCTTCAAGTACCCGTCTGATTTTGATGCTAACGGTTTATTTTATATTTCCATTATGTTGCTGCCATTACGCGTACCTTAGCGTGCTTCCTTCAATTTTTACACAACACACTGTGAGTTTTTGTTGACAACGTTAAAATTGTAAGCACACAACTCTTCTGTTAAATATCATAAGGTGAGTAAAATACACGATCAGATTACTAAAAAAGTTTGCAAGTATATTTCAATAGCTAATTCATATCGTTGGCCGAGTATCGGTTTGTTCTATATATCCCAAAACTCTAAAACAGCGATATGGACGTATAAAGTTTGAACCCGTGCTTTTTTGTAATAAATAGGAAATCCACCTTAATAACTAGATTTTGCTTTTAGGCGATGAGTATCGATTATAAAAGAGCTCCAAAATAATCTTAATTTTTCTAAATAACTAATATTAACAGGGTAATTTATATCTATCAGAAAATTCTCCAAAAAGATGTAATAGAATAAAAGATTTGAATGTTCAAATAAGTTGAAATATAATTTTTCATAAAAAGTGGAGATAGCAAAAACCAATAATCGAATTGTTTATCCACAATCTTGTTTTCAAGAATTTGCATTCCAATAAATTTTAAAATATATATACATATTCTAATTGTTGTTATCGAATTTTATAGATGTATGCTGTAATAGAATTTTCCCCACAGAAAGGAGGAGGCCTAAAACTTGTATCTAAAAAGTGTTCCTAGGAAAAAAGGAGGTGTTCTGGCCACCTTATAAGGAACAGAGCCAATTCACCAGGTCTTGAAAGAGATCTGAGGAAATTAACTGTGAAACCTGTAGATTGAATATTGTTCTTAGGACATTTTTTGAGTCAGGTTTGTGTTTTGACATATAACTATCTTCATTTTAGTAAATTTCCGTACATGTAGTCAATTTAAAGTTATTACTTTGTTACATACATCTGATTTAATCTTCAAGTTGGAAAAGGCAGAGGAAACTTCCGACCTGGCAACAACGACAGAGGATGATAAAGTACCAATGAAACGGAAAAGAAGTGCACCATCAAGATTTTTAGAATCTAGTGAGGAAGAAGAGGAAACGTCTTACATCAGACCGCCACCAGTCAAAAGAAGTTCATTTAAAGGTTAGTTTTCATATTTTATTTTGCCTAGATGACAGGGTATGTTATATTTTTTGCCCTTCCAGATTGAGTTGTTTTTGCATTGAAAACTTTAACTTCAGATGTCCATATTCTATAGTATGTGCAGAAGCCACGGAAACTCTTAATTTGGAGTTTGTCTGTTGGTTGCGGCCATTGCTGAATTGAAGCAATTTTCTCTGGATCCACCGCCACTCACCATGCAGTCTAGCTAGTTGACTCGGTTTTGGAAGATCTGACATTTCTACGGGTTTAACATGAGCTGGGCAGCTTGATGTCATTTGAATACATCTTCTTAAATTCTGCAGGTGTTTGTCAAATTTCTTCACCAATACTAAGATGTAGTCCAAATAGACCAGGTATGTCTTCCAAGATAACCTCATGACATTCTCCATAAGGCTTTCAAATTCCACGGTCGCATTACAGATCCAGAAAGCATGACGTTGGTAAAAGCAGTATTCTCTTTGTCCTCTGGGTCCATTTCTACTTGTCAATAACCTGACTTCAGGTCCAAGGAGGTAAAAACAGTTTGCTGCTAGCCAAAGCGTCTAGCGTATGGTCGATTCGAAGCAGAGGATATTTGTCATTCTTCGTCATGTTGTTTAGCTGACGATAATTCACGCAGAATTTCGTAGTTCCATCCTTTTTCTTGACGAGCACTACTGGAGACAACCATGGACTAGTTGATGGTTCGATTACTTTTTCTTCTGCCATCTCTCGAATTATTCTCTCAGCTCTCTCTCTCCCTGCCCACGGTAGTCTTCGGGATGATTGCCTGATTGGCTTGGCATCACCAGTATCGATTTTGTGTTTGGCTGCTGAGGTTCTACCAGTCTTCCCTACTTTTGGTACGAATAGGTCTCGATACTGCAAGAGAAACATTCTCATTTTCCTCATCTCGATTCAAGGATTGACCAGCTACTGATAAAATTCATTCGAATATGGTATTGGAATTGTCAGTTGTTTGATGAACTATAGACGTCACTGATACGCAGGATTCAATCCTGGTTTCCTTCTTGACGGTAATTGGATTATCGTTCACGTTCATCACACGTATTCGACGTAATCAATTCTTTTCCAATTAGTACTCCGTTGCCAAACACTTCGTCGGGGTACCTTAGCCCCATCATAACCGGTGTACCTTCCTCCATAATTCCCTGTAGCCATACTACTATCATGAGTTTTATTCGTGCAGGTAGAAAGTTATCTTCCTGTACAGCTGCCAACACCGTGCTGTCTTCATATCGATGAATGAAAACCTCCCCGAAACCCACTGTAGTTGTTCTGTTTCTTAAGTCCATCAGAAGGATTCATATCCCTGATAAATAACCCTACTCAAATAACTTCTGTCTCGAGAGCCTGTCTGGACCACATATTTTTAAAATATGATTCTGACATTATTGAAAATATGTACCCAGGCGCAATTTTTACTAATATCACCGATCACTTCTCTATAGCTGTAAAAATAGTTAACTTGAAAAATAAACATGAAATTAATGATAGCAATGTGACCCAAAATTATCTGAATGAAAGAAAATTGTTAGATATAATCAGAATTGGAAGCTGGATAACTGTTCATGGAGAAAGAGAAGTTATTTTGCTACTGATAACTTCATTAAAACCCTGAATGAAATAATAAAAAAAATCTACTTATTCCGAAAAAAATAAAAGTTTCAAAAAAAGAAACCGTGGATCACCAACGGCCTTATAACTTCTATTGATAATAAAGACAAATTACAACAACTTTCCATAAGGGATCCTGTCAACTTAGAGAAAAAAGCTGCATATAATAATTACAAAAATAAACTTAATTCATTATTAAGAAAAACCAAACACGAATACCTCAAAAGAAAGATTGGTGAAAACCAATCATTTACAACAAATCATTAATGAGTCATGCAATAAACCGAATGCAAACAAGACAATGAAGAAAATTAAATCTGATAATGGTGATGATATAACTGACAAACTGCAAATTGCAAAACACTTCAATCAATACTTCTCTAGTATTGGTGAAAAAATGGCTAATGCGATTCCTCAAAGTCCAGAAATAAATACAAAAACCAAACATGTCTATTCCTCTATATTTCTGAAGCCAACAACAAACCACACCGAAATAGAAGAGCTTATCAAAAAATTGAAGAAGAAAAAAACTAGTGGCCTCGATGGTATATCAAACGAAATCCTTAAAATAACCAGTAATTTTGTGTGTCAACCGATATCGTATATTATTAACTTAGATTTAGATAATGGAAAAGGCCCTAATCACTTTAAAAAGGCAGTAATGAAACCAATTTACAAATCAGGAGACATACATATAGTAAGCAACTAAAGACATATATCTTCGATTTCATCAATAGCAAAATTGTTTGAAAGAGCGTAAAAAACCGCTTAGTTAGTTTTATTAACAAGAATAAAATAAACTTTTCTCACTAATTCGGGTTTCAGCAGGGAAAATCTACTCAGGATGCTATCGCCAGATCAACATCCATCGTTAATTCAGCTATTGATCGGAAAAAATCTTGTTTGGGAGTGTTTGTTGATCTGACAAAAGTTTTCGACACAGTAAATCATAGATTATTACTTGATAAATGGAATTCGTGGCACTTATGTACACAATTTATAATTCATATTAAAAACACCGTGTATTGACTTACACTTCATTAGTATTTATATTAACGTCTATTCGCTACGAAATTAAATTGTAGACTGATTCGTTGGTAGTACCTTCGACTTCCGGAAACTTCTCGAAGGCGGCTCCCAACTAACAATCGACTTTCTTGGAAATATCTATGAAAACAAATCACAAAAATATAAATAGTCCTTCCATGGAATCGGTGCGCTTTCTGCCAAAATTTGAACTTTTATATACAGCATTAGACAGAGTCGGAATCAGTGACTACACCAGTGTGCCATTTCGAAACAGTAGCTAGAATGAAATGCAACAATTTTCATTAAAAATAAGTTGATTGCTGAAATAATGTATTTTTTGGAAATAGCAGACGTATACAGTAGACGTAAGAGATATAGTCCTAGATATCACTAGATATTCATTGGACGTATTCTACAAATATCCAAGTAATATTATAAGGATATCTGTGGAACGTATATAGTAAAATTTCAAATATTTGTAGAATATCCCAATATGGATGATACCTGATGAGCGGGTGAGACTGAATCATAGTACTCCTTCCTTTTCATATTTAGTTTCAAAGATAATTGATTGAAATTTGGAAGATCCTGTATACTTAATGAACGACAGTATTGTACATATCAGTTCTTTTTCAACTTCTTGTTCCATTGGAAGTGATACCAACTTTCGTTCGATATCGCCAATTATTTTATCCATAAGCTCCATTTGTGTGAGAGAGAATAGAATTACCCGCCAGGAAAAGCTTCTCTCTCGCACTTATCGAGATTATGGGAAAATTAATTGGCGATATCTCTCCGTAGTCTTTGGAGATATCACAATCAAACCTGGTATCCTTGGATTCCTTAGGATCACTCCTAACCGACCATGTAATCATTTACGGGGTGTTCCATTTGAAAATCGGAAGTTGGTATCACTCCCGGTGGAAACATTAAATAATAATATGTACATAAGTGTCGTCCAATAAGCAAACAGGATATCCTAAATTCGAAAGAATATTCTATGAAACTAGAGGAGAAGAGGGAAAAAATTGACTAATTAATTAACGATCAAAAATAATTAATCATACTTCTACTAATATAACAATAACCTATATAAGATGATCGAACCGCCATTTTTCACTGGTCGTTACCCCCAGATAGCACCAGATATCCATGATATGTTCTGACAGTCTTCGATTTGGAAGATATATATCCTAATATTATAGGGTTATTATGGGGATATCTAGAATATCTGTGGGTACACCTAAATCGAATATTCAATGTAAGTCCAGTTGAAATATCCTCAGATTATTCTTTTTAGAATATACGAATCAAATAGTTCTAAGAATATTCTATGATTATTGATTTTTGTTCAAACGCTCTTTCTGTTCCATGGGCATGTGTCAGTAGTTGCAGTTGACAGTTGACGGTAACGACCAGTGAAAAACGGCGGTTCGACCATCTTATATAGGTTATTGTTATTGGTGAAATAGTAGTAGTATGATTAATTATTTTTGATCGTTAATTAATTAGTCAGTTTTTGCCACTGTGAAGTTGTTTAAATATGTTTCTACGGTGTATTATATGCTACGGGTGGAACTAATACATACAACCTCACGCATCAAAACAGGTACGTTTTATTGTATTTTTTTAATGTCTGTTGATTTATCAATGCATTTTTTAGAAAATTATCAATTTGCTGCTAAAACTTCCCATAAATGATGAAGCAAAGTTTGAAGAAGTTGGGTCAGCCTTCCTGAAGAATCCTATGAATATTTTGTAATGAAATTGACTGTCTCGACCCTTACTTCGTGGAATATGCTCATATTAGTGTTTTTAAATGAAACTCACGGTCTCTAGTTAATACCACAATATAATAAAAGTTATTGAAAATTCTAAAAAATTGACAATTGTTTCGATGATATTAATTTATCGAAACAATTGTCAATTTTTTAGAATTCTCAATAACTTTTATTATATTGTGGAATTAACTAGAGACCGTGAGTTTCATTCAAAAAGACTAATATTTTGTAAGCTGAACATTCAATATTATATCCAAATCAAAATGAAACTGCCTCGAAATATTGGAGTATTTATGTGTTACTTTTTATATTTTAGTGCATGAAAATATTGGAATGATGATAAATGATTTCATAAATTTATGCAACAAAATTAATGGATAAATGTTTTCAATTATAAGTAGAGTAGAAATTCACCTCGTTGCTAAGGGTACAACAAAATTTTATTTTCTCAGGTAGTTTCACGTAATTATGTTACCGAGATGTATGCTATGAGTTCCTTAATAAAATTGCCTATAGTTACCTCTATTCCTTTTATTAATTGGAATTGACTAGAAAACTCTACACAACTGGTGATCTGATAATCAAAAGTTAAATTAGTTCTGACATTTGGTAAATAAAAGTTATTGCTGGTTAATTGTACAAGTGTCTAGTTTCAGGCATATGTATACTGTTCACATAGATGAAAGCGGTCTTATATATTTTTGTTCGTTTGTTATAACTTTGCTTATAAACTGTAATTGTTCAATTTTTGAGATTAACTTTCAAATTAATACAATTTTAGGTTGTACCTCTGGCAAGATTGGGAGGTTCTTATTTGCAGCAATATATTAAAAGATTCTTGCCAAAAATCCTGATAGAGTATTTAATGGAGGGCTACAGTATGCATGGATAAAAAGGCAAAGATGCTTTGGAAACACAAAGCTCTTTGTAGCAGAAGTAAGTGTAATCATGTTATTTTATTTTGGAATGTACATGTAAATTAATTTAATATATCATATCATGTACAAGAAACAAATAACTTCCTAATCACTATTTTGTTTGGAATATTTTGCTTTTTACTTGTCTCCTACAAGACTCATTTTTTAAATTACATATTTGATGTTTAACTTCATCTTTTAAGTTTCAGTTTTTGGGATTATATTTTGAATGTTATATATATACATAAAAATGACAGTAGAATAGAAATTGCTTATTAATAAAAAATATAATTATTTTATTGTTTCAGATGCCGTCCAAAAGTTGGATAAGAACATAACAAACAAAAAATTTGAATGGGAAAACAGGAATTTTCTTAGCCAAATGTAAGGAACGGCAGAAATCGGTTTCAAAAAGTTCGTTGATTATGGAGGAAGTCAGTGAATTTTGTAATTTCGGATTTGAAAATTATGTTCGTTTCAGTTATGTTATGAGGTACATCTTATATTTATGTATAAATGAATTAACTTGAACTCAATGTTTCCCGTGCTTTAATTTTTTCAATTAAAAATATTTTTTTCTATATCTACAATTCGAAATTTTGATAGATTTCTTAAATATTCGTAAGATATATACCAGGGAACACTGGATCATTGTACTCCCCCTTTTCTCCTTTAGTTTCAAAGAATATTCATTTAAATTTGGAACATGCCGTTTGCTTACTGAATAAGTGCGAGAGAGAAGCTTTCCCTGGCGAGTAATTCTATTCTCTCTCACACGAATGACGCTTATGGATGAAATAATTGGCGATATTGAACGAAAGTTGCTATCATTTCTGGTGGAACAACAAGTTGGAAAAGAATTGATATGTACATTATTGTCGTTCATTAAGTATACAGGATCTCCCAAATTTCAATCAATTATCTTTGGAACTAAATATGAGAAGGGAGGAGTACTATGATTCAGTATCACCCGCTCAACAGGTATCATCCATATTGGGTTATTCTACAAATATTTGAAGTTTTGCTATATACGTTACACAGATATCCTTATAATATTCCTAATATTACTTGGATATTTGTAGAATATGCCTATTGGAATGTTCTATGAATATTCTGGATTATCTTGCTCTATACATTCAGCAGATATCCTCAGAATATTCTTGAATATTCCTGGGAAATATTTATAGAATATTTAAAAAATTTCCCATTTCGTGGTCCATAGAATATTCGAGAAAGGATATATATATATATATATATATATATATATATATATATATATATATATATATATATATTGAACTAGTTACCTAGTTCTGGAAACAAATTTACACAAATAATTATCATAAAAAGTATAGATTATCACGGGAGGTGTGTCAGTAGACACAAGCATTAGCAAGAAAATGACAATTTAAGTATAAAGTTATATGAAAATTAGTGAAATATGTATCAATCTTATTAAATATGAATGTGATTATTTTAAAAAGGATTATGAGAACAAATACCAAACACAATATTATTTAATTAAATACAAAAAGTTACCTGCACAAGTAATTCCGAATATATGTCAAAGTCAATGAGTTCCACAATGTGCTGAACACTGCTGTAGGAATATCTGTAGATATTAATTGCCATATTATAACTTGAAACCTAAAAGAATTAAAAAAAAAGAATATTTAGTCTAGTGTTTGATTAGCATAATTACACATGTTCCAATAGTAAAAGTTTATAATTTCATAAAGAGTTGAAAACTGTATATGAAAAGATAGATGGAACGCAGCTCAAACTTATGAAAGGGAAATTAATAAACAGGAAGTAATGAATCTTAGTAAATTTATAATTGCCAACTTAATTTTATTGATTATTTATTGCATACTGAAAAATAATATCAAAAACTTAAATAATCAATAGTTTATATGATATAAATCTAAAATAAGATTGAAAATTAAAAAAAAGGATCAATTACATATAGGTAAATTAATAATTTAGGTTGTAGTTTTTGTAAAAATAATTATTTATAAAAATATCTAAACAACATGTTTATATGTAAATTAGCTATTGTATTATGGAAAAAGGACATGATATATATTCCTTAATACAATAGAAATAATAGTGAACTAGTGTGAATATCCTCCAGAACAATTAAATTAAATAATTCAGATTTAGAACTAAAACACTTCGAAATGACAATTTTTTATTCAAAATAACAGATAAGTGAGCTTTGGATTAATCAAGCGAGGAGGTTGTTGATTTTGAAAACAAGAGAAGAGAGTTTTCGGGTGATGGAGAGGAAGCGTCGATAGAGAGACTCTTTGTTTAAAAATTTATCAGAAATTGGTATAAATGTTAAAAAACACAATCAAAGGTAAATCAAAGCATTTAACTATTGTTTATAATCCCGTGTAAGTATGAAGAAGTGTAGAAAGTGAATATCTCCTGAGAGATATCTACAAGAATTTGGAGATGCGAGTTGCAGCCCGGCGGAGAATTCAATATTAAGGTCTGTGTCTTTACAATTACATTCATTGGAATTCCATATAATTCTTTATAAAGAAAGTGAACATTAAAAATTTATCAGAACGTTAAAATTGAATGAATTCATTAAATGGCCAATAACATTTATCATATGATGCATCATAATTTTATCTCAATTGAGAATTAAACAGTTTTAGTTGATAATAATATTTGTACTTACTTGATATAATATAATTCACTGTATATGTTCACGAGCATCATGAATTTTCACATAACCTCTCATTATTTCTTTTATCTTCAGCATGAATAACTATTTGCCTATTACTGTCTTCACTTTCAACTCACTCACATAATTTCAATTAAGTATACGTATATGTAATTGATTATTTAAATTTTATATCATTAAAATTGTTTCACCATTATAGACGCGCTGGTAGTGTGTTTAACAGTAAAGCTATTTCTTATAGAGGGGAGAGTATCCTCCTATCGTTTCAATTATAACAGCGCATGCGTTCAGATTTATGCGCCGACGCACTGATAGGAACATTCTTATACTGAGAAATGTATCTGATATAGGGTGGAACAAAAACACAATTTTCAATGTTTAAATCTTATTGCAAATTTTCATAATAATTTATTAAATTGTTTACATTTGAGTGTTGGTATTTTCTTCTCATCACATCCATCAGAAAATTTTCTATTGTCAACATATTTCAATAATTTTATATAGGAGAAACTTCAGAAATTAATTTTCATAAAAAAAAAATTTACAAGGAAAAAGGTAAGGTTTGAATTAAATTTGTCAATTACTGGTATTAATGCATCCTGAACTCAAAGGGAGGAGTCTCATACTTTCGACTGAGATAAATAAATATCAATATAACAGTTAATAAAAAAATTAACATCTTGAGCTAGCCGAGGTAAAACAAATACTATAATAAATAATACTGTATTAAATAAATAATAAAATATATTCAATTATAAATTTTGGCACCCAAAACGTGGGGCTATTAAATATCCAATTTATAATATTATTATAAAATTGACACAGTAACGTGTGGTCTGATTCAATATTAATATATTATTAAATTAAACAAATAAATCATGGAAAGCAGGAAAATGATGTTGAGAGACGGGAAACAGGTTGGAAACGATAGCGGATCAGAAGAGGAGAGAGAAGAGAGGAGCCATGGAATGGGAGATTTCCAGGTTCAATATTTGATCCAAGGTCAGCAAGCTGAAGGACATGCTTCTGAAGAAAGTGCGGAGATGAAGAAGCGGAAGAAGGAAGAGAAGATAGAAGACAAGCGAGCAGGAAAACACAAGGAGGAACTAATGCCAACGAACAATGGATGCAGCAAATATTGATGAGTATAAATGAAAACATAAAGACAATGAAGGGAGATATGAACAATATGAAGAAAGAGTTGAAAGGAGATATCAACACAGTAAGTGGAAACATGGAAAATATGAGGGGAGACATGAATAGTATGAAGGAAGAAATTAGGGGAGACATTCACAACATTCATACAAACATGCACCGATTGGAAAAGAAAATAGATGAAGTCAAATTGGAAAATTGTAAGGAGATTAAGGAACTCAAGGAGAACCAGGAAGAATTTAAGAAGAACATTATTGAGGTAAAAGAAGAAATGGAGAATAAAAATAAAAATTTGAGACAAGAATTACAAGAAAATGGTGTGAAAATTAGAGAGAACATAGAAAAGATGATAGTAGAAGAAGTACTAGAATTCAGAAGAGATATAGAAGAAAGTTTACCAGAAAATATTAAAATGGAGGTCTCTAAACAAGCGAATGATATAACAAAGGAAGTGGAACAGATAAAAGAAAACGTAAATAGGAAATTTAAGGATTTAGATGGCAGGATAGAAGAGAGAACGGGGATGAGTTCAGCAATTAGTGAAGATATAAATAGACAAGTAAGTCAAAACATAGAAGAAATGAATAGGAAGTTAAGAAATACGGTCGAGGAAATGGAGGAGAATTTAAGAAGAAGTGGTGGAGTTAATGTATGTCCAGTAAATTTCCATAGCAATTTCGAAATCGGGGTGAAATTCGATGGGAATATAAATAATATCCATCCCAAAGTATTCCTAAAAATAATTCGCAGTAAAATAAAAGGACTAAGAGATATTATGGAGATAAAACTCATAATAAGAAGTATATTACAGGGCCATGCTTTGTTATGGTTCTGTAATAAAGAAGAACAGATTCAAAGCTTGGGAGATTTTGAGCAACAATTCTTAGCCTATTTCTGGGGAGAATTGCAACAAGCGACATTTCGGGAACGGCTATACTTTGGTAAATTTGACTACAAGAAGAGCAAAAACCTAAACAATTATGCTATGCAACTATACAACGTAGCCCAATACCTTGAGCCTGAAATGAAGGAGGAGGAATTAGTGTTGTATGTTGGAAGACACTTTAATTCAGAAGTAGCAGAAACAATAGCGCTTCATAATATAAAATCTATGGATAGTTTATCAAGCTACTTACAACGTGTGGAAAGAAGTTATACCAATCATAATGACCTACGAGACAATCGATCAAGTGAAAATGGAAATGGACAGCATCAAAGAGGAAATGAAAGAAGAAATGATCATGGAAATAATGGAAATAGAAACTACGAGAGAAGAGGACAAGGACGGGATGATAGAAATCCTAGATATGATAATAATAGAAATGGAAATGTGAATCACAGAAATGGACATCAGAATTATAACAATGATAATAGAAATAATGGAAATTGGCCATACGAAAATAGGGGAAATTATCGAAATTTTGGAAGACGCAATGATAATGGTAATGGATATAGGAACTGGCAACAATACAGAAGGGATGGAAGAAATAATGAGGATGATCGAAGAAATGATAACAGGGGCAGGAACAATAATCAAAGAAGTGGTCGAGAAGAAGACAGAAGACAAGTTAATTTGATACAAAATCAGGAAGAGGCAAGAAGGGATTGTGATCAGGGCCCGAGTTCTGATCCAAATTTCGAATAAGTTGCTCTTACGTGCATAATATTGTCTATTCTTCTAAATATCAACATCCTAGGGAATTCATATTGGAAGAAGATCAAATAAATCAAGAACTAAATAGATTAATATTAATAGAGGGAAATTTAGAAAACATTAAATGTAGAGTTTTGTTAGATACGGGTTCAGAAGTTTCCATCATAAATCAAAATATAGTAGATAATTTAAATCAGGACAATATTATGGTGATAAATACGCATGAAATATCATTAGTAGGGGCAAATAAAAAGAAACTATATGAAGCAACTAAAACTATAATGACCAATTTAGAATTAAATGGTGAGATTTTATCAGTACAATTGTTAATTGTAAAAAATTTAAAATATGACATAATCATGGGTACTGATGACCTAAATAGACATAGAATTATTATAGATTACAAAATGCAAAATATAGTATATAATGATCAAAGGATACCATTTATAAATAAATATCAAACGGATATAGGTAAGAACGAATGTGCAATTGGACAATTGAACCATATTATAGAAGGTGAACAAAATATAAAAGATGAACTATGTCAAGAGGAGTATAAACATAGAGTATATGAATTGCTAAACGCTCATGAAAAGTTGTTCAATGAAGAAGTATGTGTTGCAACCAAATATATACATAAAATAGAAGTAATACCAGAAATTAAAAATTTTAAGATCAAAACTTATTCCATACCGTATAAACTAAAACAAGAGGTATATCAAGAAATAAATAAGATGTTACAAGACGGTATTATAGAACGATCAAATTCACAATACATATGTGCTATCACTTGTGTAAAGAAGAAATCGGGAGATATTAGAATTTGTTTAGATGCTAGGAATATAAACACATTTACAAAAAAAACAATACGAAAGTCCTTTAAATATTGAAGGTATATTTGGAAGAATTACAAAGGCTAATATATTTTCAAAATTAGATCTAAAGCATAGCTTCTGGTTAATTCCATTGGATCATCGTAGTAGGCCATACACTGCATTCATGGTAGATGGAGTGGTGTATCAATTTTGTGTGGTGCCATTTGGATTACAAAGCTCTTGTGCGGCTTTAGTAAGAACTCTGCATACAGTCTTGAATCCCTATGAAGATTTCACTCTCCACTACATAGATGACATCTTGATTTTTTCTGAAACAGAAGAAAAACATCAAAAACATTTGGAAATAATATTGAATGAATTAGAAAACGCTGGACTCAAATTAAATTTAGATAAATGTCCGTTTTATAAAAGAGAAGTAGATTATTTAGGATTTGTTTTAAGTGATACTGGAATAACAATGAATTCAGAGAGAATAAAAGCGATTATGGAGTATAAGACACCCAATAATTTGAGAACTTTGAGGGGGTTTCTAGGGATCATCAATTATTTCAAAAGATTGATACCAGATCTAAGTAAAAGAGAAATTCCTCTTATAGAATTATTAAAGAAGGATACTAGGTGGAAATGGGATGAGAGAAGAGAAAAGGCATTTCAAGAATTAAAAGAAATTTTTCTAAACAGTTTGAAAGTTTATCATCCACAGTACGACAAACCTTTTATATTAAGAACGGATGCTTCTATTGAAAGATTGGCCGGAGTATTAGTCCAAATACAAGAAGGAGGTGAAGTACCTATTAGTTTTATATCCAGAGTGACTAAATCAGCAGAAAGGAAATACTCCATAACAGAATTGGAAATGGCAAGTGTTGTATTTTGCATTAGTAAATTAAGATTTTATCTATAAGGAGCTAAGTTTATTTTAGAAACTGACCATTCAGCATTCACAGCTATGTTAAAAAACCGCTATGCTAATAATCGTGTCCACAGATGGATCTTATTGCTACAAGAATATGAATTTGAGATCAGACATATTCCAGGGAAATTAAATGTGGTAGCATATGCATTAAGTCGAGTAGATGAAGTAGGAAACGATCAAACGAAAGTTCAAATTGGAATAAACCAATTATACCAAACAGAGGGGATATTTACGTTGGAAAGGGTTAAAGAAGATCAGAGACATTTTGAAGACAAAAAGGTTAAAGGTGCCTATAAAATTGATGAAATATGGTATAAACAATTGGAGGATAGAGGAGTATTTGTAATAAGTAAGTAGTTTGCTAAAGAAATTATTAGTCATTTACATGAAGAGAATGGACACATAGGAACGAGAAAATTATGTGGCGAAGAAGGATTTGAGTGTAGTGAAAGAAATATGCAAATATTGTCAAATATGTCAACTGGCTAAAGAGAAAAATCATCATAACAGCATGACAGCAAAATCGATAATAACAAATAAACCATTACAGATTGTGGCAATGGATTTTATAGGAAACTTAATTAGAAGTGAATCGGGCAATAAGGATTTACTAGTTGTAGTCGATGTATATACCAAATTCATTAAAACTTTTCCGTGTAAGAGATCAACAGCTAAAGTGGTAATAGAATGTTTAGAAAGATATATAGAAGAAGTAGGAAGACCGGAAAGAATTATACTTGACCATGCTACATACTTTGAAAGTAAAAAATTAAAGCAATATTGTGACAAAGAACAAATAGCATTACAATTCATTAGTATTAGAAGACCTAGCTCCAATCCAGCAGAGAGATATATAAAAGAAATCTTGAAATATTTAAGAATACTTTGCCAAAGCACACATATTAGATGGGATGAAAAATTGGATAAAATGGAAGAATTTATTAATAATTTGCCACTTGGGGTAACAGGTGAAAGTCCAATTTATTTAATGGAAGGTATCCAACCGAAAAGAAACTGGATTGTGAATAGAGATACTACCCTAGAAGAGACACTAGAAAAGGTAAATATAAGAATCAGGAGGAATGCTGAAAAATATATACGGGATCAGAACAAGAGAATCAAGAAGAAAACAAAATTTAATAAAGGAGAGTTGGTTATAATCAAAGCTTTAAAAACTTCTAATAAAGCAGAAGACCAATGTATTAAATTGCAATTGCCATTCGAGGGACCTTATGAGATATTTAATGATAATGCACAAAACAGTTATAAATTGGTATACCCAGGAACAAACATGGTTAGGGGTGTTTTTAACATAGAATCAATTTATAAGTATAATTCACCATAAAATAAAGTTATAACAACAACAAAAAAAAGAAAAGAGGAATAGATAATATTATGTTACTTACATGTGAATAAATAATTATAATATAGGTAGATGTAAGGTTTTTCCATTTTGATTCATATGTAGTATTCTCATGTAGCAAGATAAGATAATATCATAGGTGTATATAAGATTTTCAATTTTCATATGTAGTGTACTTATAGGCATTATCCATTATCCATAGTTAATATAATCTGAAAACAAAAAAATATTGAGATACAATCTATGAATGATAAATAAATAATACCAAAGATATATGGCAAGTAAAACTTCAATATAATATGAAAAATTTTATGAGAATTTATTAGATAGAGGGGATAATGAAATAGAGTGTACATCTATTAATAAGAACAGGTAGGAAATAGGAAGGACAAGCTAGATAATATTTAAATAAACAGTAAAAGAGATGGAAAGGAAAGAAAGTTTTAAAACCAAGATATAAATAGGAGATATTCATGTTAAGTGAAAATTTTATAGGAATCATGGAGATAAGTAAAAATATAAGATGGAAGTAAAGATTTATATAGTATATGATATGATTAATTATTATGAGATAGGGAGATATGAAATATAAAATATAATGTAAAGAATATATTGATGAAATGAAGTTGATGAATTATAATTCAGAATTATGCAAATGAATATAAATAGGTGTAGAAAGCAAAGAAAAAGGTTAGACTATAGGAGCAATTATCTTTACATGAATATGGGTTGAGAATAGGTTATGAAAATATATGAAATATTGAAATAATAATAATTCCTTAGTTGAAAAGATAATGTAGGAAAATGAAAGATTAAAAAAGGATTGAGAAGTAGAGGAAAGGGGTGTGAATAATTATTGTAGAAAAAAAAATTGACTGTATCGACCCTTACTTCGTGGAATATGCTCATATTAGTGTTTTTAAATGAAACTCAAGGTCTCTAGTTAATTCCACAATATAATACAAGTTATTGAAAATTCTAATTTTTAGAATTTTCAATAACTTGTATTATATTGTGGAATTAACTAGAGACCTTGAGTTTCATTTAAAAACACTAATTGTAGAAAAAGCAAGAAACAGATAAAGTAATGAAGATTCTAAGTGTGGAATAATGAAATAATAATTGAAGTAAGAATTGAAGCAACTCAATATCATAGATTGGTATTAAAAGAATAATCAAAAAAAAATATATAAGATATCAGAATCAGAATAGGGTTGTCTCATATTTGTAAATATTAGAATAGGATAGGATAGATTTGGATAATGGAAATTAAGTATAGGATAAAGATATATAAAAATATCAAATATAAGATTCTTCAAATTTGATTTCTGGAGCATTAAAATTAATAAATTGAGTAGAGGTTAATGATAAGTTTAAAAATTGAAATTGAAATTTAAAAAGGCAACTTGAAAGCTTCCTTTTGAAATTTAAATTTGAGGGGAGTTGAACTAGTTACCTAGTTCTGGAAACAAATTTACACAAATAATTATCATAAAAAGTTTAGATTATCACGGGAGGTGTGTCAGTAGACACAACCATAAGCAAGAAAATGACAATTTAAGTATAAAGTTATATAAAAATTAGTGAAATATGTATCAATCTTATTAAATATGAATGTGATTATTTTAAAAAGGATTATGAGAACAAATACCAAACACAATATTATTTAATTAAATACAAAAAGTTACCTGCACAAGTAATTCCGAATATATGTCAAAGTCAATGAGTTCCACAATGTGCTGAACACTGCTGTAGGAATATCTGTAGATATTAATTGCCATATTATAACTTGAAACCTAAAAGAATTAAAAAAAAGAATATTTAGTCTAGTGTTTGATTAGCATAATTACACATGTTGCAATAGTAAAAGTCTATAATTTCATAAAGAGTTGAAAACTGTATATGAAAAGATAGATGGAACGCAGCTCAAACTTATGAAAGGGAAATTAATAAACAGGAAGTAATGAATCTTAGTAAATTTATAATTGCCAACTTAATTTTATTGATTATTTATTGCATACTGAAAAATAATATCAAAAACTAAAATAATCAATAGTTTATATGATATAAATATAAAATAAGATTGAAAATTAAAAAAAAGGATCAATTACATATAGGTAAATTAATAATTAAGGTTGTAGTTTTGGTAAAAATAATTATTTATAAAAATATCTAAACAACATGTTTATATGTAAATTAGCTATTGAAATATGGAAAAAAGACATGATATATATTCCTTAATACAATAGAAATAATAGTGAACTAGTCTGAATATCCCCCAGAACAATTAAATTAAATAGATCAGACTTAGAACTAAAACACTTCGAAATGACAATTTTTTATTCAAAATACCAGATAAGTGAGCTTTGGATTAATCAAGCGAGGAGGTTGTTGATTTTGAAAACAAGAGAAGAGAGTTTTCGGGTGATGGAGAGGAAGCGTCGATAGAGAGACTCTTTGTTTAAAAATTTATCAGAAATTGGTATAAATGTTAAAAAACACAATCAAAGGTAAATCAAAGCATTTAACTATTGTTTATAATCCTGTGTAAGGATGAAGAAGTGTAGGAAGTGAATATCTCCTGAGAGATATCTACAAGAATTTGGAGATGCGAGTTGCAGCCCGGCAGAGAATTCAATATTAAGGTCTGTGTCTTTACAATTACATTCATTGGAATTCCATATAATTTTTCATAAAGAAAGTGAACATTAAAAATTTATCAAAACGTTAAAATTGAATAAATTCATTAAATGGCCAAGAACATTTATCATATGATGCATCATAATTTTATCTCAATTGAGAATTAAACAGTTTTAGTTAATAATAATATTTGTACTTACTTGATATAATATAATTCACTGTATATGTTCACGAGCATCATGAATTTTCACATAACCTCTCATTCTTTCTTTTATCTTCAGCATGAATAACTATTTGCCTATCTTCACTTTCAACTCACTCACATAATTTTAATTAAGTATACTTATATGTAATTGATTATTTAAATTTTATATCATTAAAATTGTTTCACCATTATAGACGCGCTGGTAGTGTGTTTAACAGTAAAGCTATTTCTTATAGAGGGGAGAGTATCCTCCTATCGTTTCAATTATAACAGCGCATGCGTTCAGATTTATGCGCCGACGCACTGATAGGAACATTCTTATACTGAGAAATGTATCTGATATAGGGTGGAACAAAAACACAATTTTCAATGTTTAAATCTTATTGCAAATTTTCATAATAATTTATTAAATTGTTTACATTTGAGTGTTGGTATTTTCTTCTCATCACATCCATCAGAAAATTTTCTATTGTCAACATATTTCAATAATTTTATATAGGAGAAACTTCAGAAATTAATTTTCATAAAAAAAAAATTTACAAGGAAAAAGGTAAGGTTTGAATTAAATTTGTCAATTACTGGTATTAATGCATCCTGAACTCAAAGGGAGGAGTCTCATACTTTCGACTGAGATAAATAAATATCAATATAACAGTTAATAAAAAAATTAACATCTTGAGCTAGCCGAGGTAAAACAAATACTATAATAAATAATACTGTATTAAATAAATAATAAAATATATTCAATTATAAATTTTGGCACCCAAAACGTGGGGCTATTAAATATCCAATTTATAATATTATTATAAAATTGACACAGTAACGTGTGGCCTGATTCAATATTAATATATTATTAAATTAAACAAATAAATCATGGAAAGCAGGAAAATGATGTTGAGAGACGGGAAACAGGTTGGAAACGATAGCGGATCAGAAGAGGAGAGAGAAGAGAGGAGCCATGGAATGGGAGATTTCCAGGTTCAATATTTGATCCAAGGTCAGCAAGCTGAAGGACATGCTTCTGAAGAAAGTGCGGAGATGAAGAAGCGGAAGAAGAAAGAGAAGATAGAAGACAAGCGAGCAGGGAAACACAAGGAGGAACTAATGCCAACGAACAATGGATGCAGCAAATATTGATGAGTATAAATGAAAACATAAAGACAATGAAGGGAGATATGAACAATATGAAGAAATAGTTGAAAGGAGATATCAACACAGTAAGTGGAAACATGGAAAATATGAGGGGAGACATGAATAGTATGAAGGAAGAAATTAGGGGAGACATTCACAACATTCATACAAACATGCACCGATTGGAAAAGAAAATAGATGAAGTCAAATTGGAAAATTGTAAGGAGATTAAGGAACTCAAGGAGAACCAGGAAGAATTTAAGAAGAACATTATTGAGGTAAAAGAAGAAATGGAGAATAAAAATAAAAATTTGAGACAAGAATTACAAGAAAATGGTGTGAAAATTAGAGAGAACATAGAAAAGATGATAGTAGAAGAAGTACTAGAATTCAGAAGAGATATAGAAGAAAGTTTACCGGAAAATATTAAAATGGAGGTTTCTAAACAAGCGAATAATATAACAAAGGAAGTGGAACAGATAAAAGAAAACGTAAATAGGAAATTTAAGGATTTAGATGGCAGGATAGAAGAGAGAACGGGGATGAGTTCAGCAATTAGTGAAGATATAAATAGACAAGTAAGTCAAAACATAGAAGAAATGAATAGGAAGTTAAGAAATACGGTCGAGGAAATGGAGGAGAATTTAAGAAGTGGTGGAGTTAATGTATGTCCAGTAAATTTCCATAGCAATTTCGAAATCGGGGTGAAATTCGATGGGAATATAAATAATATCCATCCCAAAGTATTCCTAAAAATAATTCGCAGTAAAATAAAAGGACTAAGAGATATTATGGAGATAAAACTCATAATAAGAAGTATATTACAGGGCCATGCTTTGTTATGGTTCTGTAATAAAGAAGAACAGATTCAAAGCTTGGGAGATTTTGAGCAACAATTCTTAGCCTATTTCTGGGGAGAATTGCAACAAGCGACATTTCGGGAACGGCTATACTTTGGTAAATTTGACTACAAGAAGAGCAAAAACCTAAACAATTATGCTATGCAACTATACAACGTAGCCCAATACCTTGAGCCTGAAATGAAGGAGGAGGAATTAGTGTTGTATGTTGGAAGACACTTTAATTCAGAAGTAGCAGAAACAATAGCGCTTCATAATATAAAATCTATGGATAGTTTATCAAGCTACTTACAACGTGTGGAAAGAAGTTATACCAATCATAATGACCTACGAGACAATCGATCAAGTGAAAATGGAAATGGACAGCATCAAAGAGGAAATGAAAGAAGAAATGATCATGGAAATAATGGAAATAGAAACTACGAGAGAAGAGGACAAGGACGGGATGATAGAAATCCTAGATATGATAATAATAGAAATGGAAATGTGAATCACAGAAATGGACATCAGAATTATAACAATGATAATAGAAATAATGGAAATTGGCCATACGAAAATAGGGGAAATTATCGAAATTTTGGAAGACGCAATGATAATGGTAATGGATATAGGAACTGGCAACAATACAGAAGGGATGGAAGAAATAATGAGGATGATCGAAGAAATGATAACAGGGGCAGGAACAATAATCAAAGAAGTGGTCGAGAAGAAGACAGAAGACAAGTTAATTTGATACAAAATCAGGAAGAGGCAAGAAGGGATTGTGATCAGGGCCCGAGTTCTGATCCAAATTTCGAATAAGTTGCTCTTACGTGCATAATATTGTCTATTCTTCTAAATATCAACATCCTAGGGAATTCATATTAGAAGAAGATCAAATAAATCAAGAACTAAATAGATTAATATTAATAGAGGGAAATTTAGAAAACATTAAATGTAGAGTTTTGTTAGATACGGGTTCAGAAGTTTCCATCATAAATCAAAATATAGTAGATAATTTAAATCAGGACAATATTATGGTGATAAATACGCATGAAATATCATTAGTAGGGGCAAATAAAAAGAAACTATATGAAGCAACTAAAACTATAATGACCAATTTAGAATTAAATGGTGAGATTTTATCAGTACAATTGTTAATTGTAAAAAATTTAAAATATGACATAATCATGGGTACTGATGACCTAAATAGACATAGAATTATTATAGATTACAAAATGCAAAATATAGTATATAATGATCAAAGGATACCATTTATAAATAAATATCAAACGGATATAGGTAAGAACGAATGTGCAATTGGACAATTGAACCATATTATAGAAGGTGAACAAAATATAAAAGATGAACTATGTCAAGAGGAGTATAAACATAGAGTATATGAATTGCTAAACGCTCATGAAAAGTTGTTCAATGAAGAAGTATGTGTTGCAACCAAATATATACATAAAATAGAAGTGATACCAGAAATTAAAAATTTTAAGATCAAAACTTATTCCATACCGTATAAACTAAAACAAGAGGTATATCAAGAAATAAATAAGATGTTACAAGACGGTATTATAGAACGATCAAATTCACAATACATATGTGCTATCACTTGTGTAAAGAAGAAATCGGGAGATATTAGAATTTGTTTAGATGCTAGGAATATAAACACATTTACAAAAAAAACAATACGAAAGTCCTTTAAATATTGAAGGTATATTTGGAAGAATTACAAAGGCTAATATATTTTCAAAATTAGATCTAAAGCATAGCTTCTGGTTAATTCCATTGGATCATCGTAGTAGGCCATACACTGCATTCATGGTAGATGGAGTGGTGTATCAATTTTGTGTGGTGCCATTTGGATTACAAAGCTCTTGTGCGGCTTTAGTAAGAACTCTGCATACAGTCTTGAATCCCTATGAAGATTTCACTCTCCACTACATAGATGACATCTTGATTTTTTCTGAAACAGAAGAAAAACATCAAAAACATTTGGAAATAATATTGAATGAATTAGAAAACGCTGGACTCAAATTAAATTTAGATAAATGTCAGTTTTATAAAAGAGAAGTAGATTATTTAGGATTTGTTTTAAGTGATACTGGAATAACAATGAATTCAGAGAGAATAAAAGCGATTATGGAGTATAAGACACCCAATAATTTGAGAACTTTGAGGGGGTTTCTAGGGATCATCAATTATTTCAAAAGATTGATACCAGATCTAAGTAAAAGAGAAATTCCTCTTATAGAATTATTAAAGAAGGATACTAGGTGGAAATGGGATGAGAGAAGAGAAAAGGCATTTCAAGAATTAAAAGAAATTTTTCTAAACAGTTTGAAAGTTTATCATCCACAGTACGACAAACCTTTTATATTAAGAACGGATGCTTCTATTGAAAGATTGGCCGGAGTATTAGTCCAAATACAAGAAGGAGGTGAAGTACCTATTAGTTTTATATCCAGAGTGACTAAATCAGCAGAAAGGAAATACTCCATAACAGAATTGGAAATGGCAAGTGTTGTATTTTGCATTAGTAAATTAAGATTTTATCTATAAGGAGCTAAGTTTATTTTAGAAACTGACCATTCAGCATTCACAGCTATGTTAAAAAACCGCTATGCTAATAATCGTGTCCACAGATGGATCTTATTGCTACAAGAATATGAATTTGAGATCAGACATATTCCAGGGAAATTAAATGTGGTAGCATATGCATTAAGTCGAGTAGATGAAGTAGGAAACGATCAAACGAAAGTTCAAATTGGAATAAACCAATTATACCAAACAGAGGGGATATTTACGTTGGAAAGGGTTAAAGAAGATCAGAGACATTTTGAAGACAAAAAGGTTAAAGGTGCCTATAAAATTGATGAAATATGGTATAAACAATTGGAGGATAGAGGAGTATTTGTAATAAGTAAGTAGTTTGCTAAAGAAATTATTAGTCATTTACATGAAGAGAATGGACACATAGGAACGAGAAAATTATGGACTTTGTTTCGAGAAAATTATGTGGCGAAGAAGGATTTGAGTGTAGTGAAAGAAATATGCAAATATTGTCAAATATGTCAACTGGCTAAAGAGAAAAATCATCATAACAGCATGACAGCAAAATCGATAATAACAAATAAACCATTACAGATTGTGGCAATGGATTTTATAGGAAACTTAATTAGAAGTGAATCGGGCAATAAGGATTTACTAGTTGTAGTCGATGTATATACCAAATTCATTAAAACTTTTCCGTGTAAGAGATCAACAGCTAAAGTGGTAATAGAATGTTTAGAAAGATATATAGAAGAAGTAGGAAGATCGGAAAGAATTATACTTGACCATGCTACATACTTTGAAAGTAAAAAATTAAAGCAATATTGTGACAAAGAACAAATAGCATTACAATTCATTAGTATTAGAAGACCTAGCTCCAATCCAGCAGAGAGATATATAAAAGAAATCTTGAAATATTTAAGAATACTTTGCCAAAGCACACATATTAGATGGGATGAAAAATTGGATAAAATTGAAGAATTTATTAATAATTTGCCACTTGGGGTAACAGGTGAAAGTCCAATTTATTTAATGGAAGGTATCCAACCGAAAAGAAACTGGATTGTGAATAGAGATACTACCCTAGAAGAGACACTAGAAAAGGTAAATATAAGAATCAGGAGGAATGCTGAAAAATATATACGGGATCAGAACAAGAGAATCAAGAAGAAAACAAAATTTAATAAAGGAGAGTTGGTTATAATCAAAGCTTTAAAAACTTCTAATAAAGCAGAAGACCAATGTATTAAATTGCAATTGCCATTCGAGGGACCTTATGAGATATTTAATGATAATGCACAAAACAGTTATAAATTGGTATACCCAGGAACAAACATGGTTAGGGGTGTTTTTAACATAGAATCAATTTATAAGTATAATTCACCATAAAATAAAGTTATAACAACAACAAAAAAAAGAAAAGAGGAATAGATAATATTATGTTACTTACATGTGAATAAATAATTATAATATAGGTAGATGTAAGGTTTTTCCATTTTGATTCATATGTAGTATTCTCATGTAGCAAGATAAGATAATATCATAGGTGTATATAAGATTTTCAATTTTCATATGTAGTGTACTTATAGGCATTATCCATTATCCATAGTTAATATAATCTGAAAACAAAAAAATATTGAGATACAATCTATGAATGATAAATAAATAATACCAAAGATATATGGCAAGTAAAACTTCAATATAATATGAAAAAATTTATGAGAATTTATTAGATAGAGGGGATAATGAAATAGAGTGTACATCTATTAATAAGAACAGGTAGGAAATAGGAAGGACAAGCTAGATAATATTTAAATAAACAGTAAAAGAGATGGAAAGGAAAGAAAGTTTTAAAACCAAGATATAAAATAGGAGATATTCATGTTAAGTGAAAATTTTATAGGAATCATGGAGATAAGTAAAAATATAAGATGGAAGTAAAGATTTATATAGTATATGATATGATTAATTATTATGAGATAGGGAGATATGAAATATAAAATATAATGTAAAGAATATATTGATGAAATGAAGTTGATGAATTATAATTCAGAATTATGCAAATTAATATAAATAGGTGTAGAAAGCAAAGAAAAAGGTTAGACTATAGGAGCAATTATCTTTACATGAATATGGGTTGAGAATAGGTTATGAAAATATATGAAATATTGAAATAATAATAATTCCTTAGTTGAAAAGATAATGTAGGAAAATGAAAGATTAAAAAAGGATTGAGAAGTAGAGGAAAGGGGTGTGAATAATTATTGTAGAAAAAAAAATTGACTGTCTCGACCCTTACTTCGTGGAATATGCTCATATTAGTGTTTTTAAATAAAACTCAAGGTCTCTAGTTAATTCCACAATATAATACAAGTTATTGAGAATTCTAATTTTTAGAATTTTCAATAACTTGTATTATATTGTGGAATTAACTAGAGACCTTGAGTTTCATTTAAAAACACTAATTGTAGAAAAAGCAAGAAACAGATAAAGTAATGAAGATTCTAAGTGTGGAATAATGAAATAATAATTGAAGCAACTCAATATCATAGATTGGTATTAAAAGAATAATCAAAAAAAAATATATAAGATATCAGAATCAGAATAGGGTTGTCTCATATTTGTAAATATTAGAATAGGATAGGATAGATTTGGATAATGGAAATTAAGTATAGGATAAAGATATATAAAAATATTAAATATAAGATTCTTCAAATTTGATTTCTGGAGCATTAAAATTAATAAATTGAGTAGAGGTTAATGATAAGTTTAAAAATTGAAATTGAAATTTAAAAAGGCAACTTGAAAGCTTCCTTTTGAAATTTAAATTTTGAGGGGAGTTGAACTAGTTACCTAGTTCTGGAAACAAATTTACACAAATAATTATCATAAAAAGTTTAGATTATCACGGGAGGTGTGTCAGTAGACACAACCATAAGCAAGAAAATGACAATTTAAGTATAAAGTTATATAAAAATTAGTGAAATATGTATCAATCTTATTAAATATGAATGTGATTATTTTAAAAAGGATTATGAGAACAAATACCAAACACAATATTATTTAATTAAATACAAAAAGTTACCTGCACAAGTAATTCCGAATATATGTCAAAGTCAATGAGTTCCACAATGTGCTGAACACTGCTGTAGGAATATCTGTAGATATTAATTGCCATATTATAACTTGAAACCTAAAAGAATTAAAAAAAAGAATATTTAGTCTAGTGTTTGATTAGCATAATTACACATGTTGCAATAGTAAAAGTCTATAATTTCATAAAGAGTTGAAAACTGTATATGAAAAGATAGATGGAACGCAGCTCAAACTTATGAAAGGGAAATTAATAAACAGGAAGTAATGAATCTTAGTAAATTTATAATTGCCAACTTAATTTTATTGATTATTTATTGCATACTGAAAAATAATATCAAAAACTAAAATAATCAATAGTTTATATGATATAAATATAAAATAAGATTGAAAATTAAAAAAAAGGATCAATTACATATAGGTAAATTAATAATTAAGGTTGTAGTTTTGGTAAAAATAATTATTTATAAAAATATCTAAACAACATGTTTATATGTAAATTAGCTATTGAAATATGGAAAAAAGACATGATATATATTCCTTAATACAATAGAAATAATAGTGAACTAGTCTGAATATCCTCCAGAACAATTAAATTAAATAGATCAGACTTAGAACTAAAACACTTCGAAATGACAATTTTTTATTCAAAATACCAGATAAGTGAGCTTTGGATTAATCAAGCGAGGAGGTTGTTGATTTTGAAAACAAGAGAAGAGAGTTTTCGGGTGATGGAGAGGAAGCGTCGATAGAGAGACTCTTTGTTTAAAAATTTATCAGAAATTGGTATAAATGTTAAAAAACACAATCAAAGGTAAATCAAAGCATTTAACTATTGTTTATAATCCTGTGTAAGGATGAAGAAGTGTAGGAAGTGAATATCTCCTGAGAGATATCTACAAGAATTTGGAGATGCGAGTTGCAGCCCGGCAGAGAATTCAATATTAAGGTCTGTGTCTTTACAATTACATTCATTGGAATTCCATATAATTTTTCATAAAGAAAGTGAACATTAAAAATTTATCAAAACGTTAAAATTGAATAAATTCATTAAATGGCCAAGAACATTTATCATATGATGCATCATAATTTTATCTCAATTGAGAATTAAACAGTTTTAGTTAATAATAATATTTGTACTTACTTGATATAATATAATTCACTGTATATGTTCACGAGCATCATGAATTTTCACATAACCTCTCATTCTTTCTTTTATCTTCAGCATGAATAACTATTTGCCTATCTTCACTTTCAACTCACTCACATAATTTTAATTAAGTATACTTATATGTAATTGATTATTCAAATTTTATATCATTAAAATTGTTTCACCATTATAGACGCGCTGGTAGTGTGTTTAACAGTTAAGCTATTTCTTATAGAGGGGAGAGTATCCTCCTATCGTTTCAATTATAACAGCGCATGCGTTCAAATTTATGCGCCGACGCACTGATAGGAACATTCTTATACTGAGAAATGTATCTGATATAGGGTGGAACAAAAACACAATTTTCAATGTTTAAATCTTATTGCAAATTTTCATAATAATTTATTAAATTGTTTACATTTGAGTGTTGGTATTTTATTCTCATCACATCCATCAGAAAATTTTCTATTGTCAACATATTTCAATAATTTTATATAGGAGAAACTTCAGAAATTAATTTTCATAAAAAAAATTTTACAAGGAAAAAGGTAAGGTTTGAATTAAATTTGTCAGTTACTGGTATTAATGCATCCTGAACTCGAAGGGAGGAGTCTCATACTTTCGACTGAGATAAATAAATATAAATATAACAGTTAATAAAAAAATTAACATCTTGAGCTAGCCGAGGTAAAACAAATACTATATTAAATAATACTGTATTAAATAAATAATAAAATATAATCAATTATAATATATATATATATATATATATATATATATATATATATATATATATATATATATATAAGATGTAGGAATATCGCGTGATATGTTAGCAACAACAACAAAGAGATTCATGGGTAATTCACGCAAAATAAAGGGCTACTGAAATAGAGTGGTAACCGTGGACATGCATGTTTCTGGCTCATTTTGCCTCTTCAGCACGGCATAACCAAATAAGGATGTGAAATTTGAAAGCAAAGATGTTATCGAAACATGGGAAAACACAAATGAGCGTTTAGTTTCCCTGCTGAAATCCGTTATTTTGTGTTTTCCCATGTTTCGATAACATCTTTGCTCCCAAATTTCACATCCTTATTTGGTTATGCCGTGCTGAAGAGGCAAAATGAGCCAGGAACATGCATGTCCACGGTTACCACTCTATTTCAGTAGCCCTTTATTTTGCCGTGAATTACCCATGAATCTCTTTGTTGTTATATATATATATATATATATATATATATATATATGTATATATTTATTTGAAGTGAGTCTATAGAATAATACAATATCCGAAAACGAATATTTTTAGTACGTCCATTGAATATATAGTGATATCTGGGCGAGCCGTCAACAGTCAACAGTCAACTGAAATTAATGACGCATGCCCATGGAACAGAAAGATCGTTTGAACAAAAATCAATAACCATAGAATTTTCTAAGAACTATTTGATTCGAATATATGAGGATATTCTATCTGGACTTACAATGGATATTCTATTTATTAATACCCATAGATATTCTAGATATCCCCAGAATAACCCTATAATATTTGGATATTTATCTTCCAAATCGAAGACTGTCTGAATATCCCATGGATATATGGTGCTATCTGGGGTGTGAGCTTTAAGGTTGACATAAATGTCGTCATAGCCCAGTCAATGTTATAATTTCAACTAATAATCGTTAAATTTTATAAGTATCAAATACATTTATCGACGGTCTAACGATTATTTCTAACCCGCAATTATGGAGCGTCATCCTACTTTTTAAGATACTTAGCGTTAATGTATAGAACAAAAGGCATTCCTTAAAACTATATTAACCTGTTTATATATAAAAACATCTTAAATATAACACCAGAGAATGAATACTACCTTAAATCTTGTTTTATCATGAAGAAAGGAATATACATTCCAAATAACTTATTATTTTTCCCATCTTTTACTGAATTTTTAGATAGCAAGCTTTTCGAACACAGCAGGTGATCACCAGAGATGAGGAACACTCACTCTTTAGTTGGTAAGCTGACATCAAGAAAGAGTGTAGTGTTTTTCTCAGGAATTTCGGTATGATACACACGACGTGATTAGGAAAGGATGGACTGATCGGTCAAACATATGTATGCCAACAATGCCTGCAAACAAAGGATCCAGACTTATTGTTGTGAATTGTCGTGGAAAGGAAGGATGGGTTTCAGAGGCCTTAAAAGTATGTGGAAAAAATGGAAGATTGCAGCGTTGATTATCATAAGGATATGGTTTGAATTCACTTTGATCCCAAATTTAGAGTCAAATAGTATTATACAAAATTTTTAATGGATAATAATTTGTACTTTGGAGATTCTTATACAAAACAACAACTGATTGAAGTTTTACAGACAGAGAAATTATACGCCCTAGAGAGTATTGCTGAACAGCATATACACTCCATAGTGAGACTTCCACCTTATTTTTGTATTTTCAATCCCATAAATTCAGTTTGGAAACAATTAAAACAGAAATTGAAAAGTAATCAGAATAGAAGATGAGTATAAGAATATTGGGCAAGTCTATATTAATGGATGAAGTAAATCTATCATTGATTTACAAGACGATAGTGAAGCAGATAATATGGGAGAGGGAATGATAGAATTTTTGGAACAAGAAAATTAATTAAGGTTAATATATTTTTCATGTTACATTACATTTATTTTAAAATAATTGTTTTATTCATTAAAACTAATGAAAAACTCAGAGTCAAATTGTTACAAAGGTATTTTATTGTAATGAAGTTTTACAAAGCCTCCATAAGCTGAACAACTAGCTTCGGCCCATAATGTCCTTTTTCAGGCTAAATGAAAATAATTATTAGTGGGGTAACAAACGTCCACACATCAGCACCGATGGAGGGTAGGATGTAAGAAATGGGGTAGGTACTTCATATCATTGTTGGTATGTCATAAAGTGATTTCGCTGAACATAATTGTATAGTTGTGAATTTAATTTCCGTTTCGTTGTGTTATGGATTTGTATTTACTACATCACAATGGTTCAACATTATATGATATTTTTATCCATGTTTTATTGGTTCTTAGCTTAATTTGATCCTATTGAACAAGATAAAAATCCGTTCTTCTTCCTTAAGTCGACCTTTTTACCGCTCAATATATCCAAGGGTTTCCATAACCAATTCTCTGTTCTAAGGATTGACCCTCCTCGCTTAGTTGTCCCTTCTTTCTAATTTAGATATTTGATATTATACTTGCTCACCTCTTTTCGTTTCCTGAACACCTCCATATTCCATTCTTGTAATAAGAGTGAGTATTTATTAATTAAGGGAAAATATTCCCCTCCCTATTCTTATCTGGACTCTAATTATATTAAATTGTAGTTCAAATTTGTTCCTGTACGCTACCTACAACTATACAATGTTTTCGTCATTTTTATTTTTCTACTACTTCACTTCCTCCCCATAATTTCTCGCTCCCCCCCCCCTTATTTTTCTATATTTCACAAGATATTACAACTCAAATTCTAAGTTTAAAATATTTTTCTAAATACACCTTAATTACCCAAAAAAATTTTTTAACCCCATTTCTTACATCCTTCCCTTCATCGGCGCTGATGTGTGGACGTTTGTTACCCCACTAATAATTATTTTCATTTAGCCTGAAGATGGCCATCGTGAGCCGAAACTAGTTGCTCAGCTTATGGAGGCTTTGTAAAACTTCATTACAATAAAATAACTTTGTGACATTTTGACTTCGAGTTTTTCATTAGTTGTAATTATAGTCACATTTGAGCTATGGATGAGATACTAGTTTTATTCATTGTTAAAGAATTTCTTTTTTTTTTGTAATTTTTCCATAGAATTTTGTTTTGTTCATAAAAAATCAAATGAGATACAAAAAGGGCTCAGTTCACGTTTGGTATCCCGATTAATCCGAACACCCTTTCAACAATTACGTAACCTCGAATACAATATAGGTATTGGTGAAAGTAAACAAAATATTAATACCTTTCAGAGTCTTGCTCCGCAACATACCTCAAAGGGTATATACGATTACATTGCGGCACTGTATGTTTTGCGCCAACTATACCTACCTCATTGTAGAAGGGATTTCAAAATCTGTCATCATGTCTATTGTCTGTTAAATGTTTTCACACCTCCTTACATAAAAAAGGCTTTTTTACAAAAATCGAATTTATTAATTTCAAAGACACTTTCAGGGTTGTTAAAAGCCAAACATTTCCGAATTTTTGGCTTTAGTCGGCCTACAACAATTTAATACATTCTATTTCTCCAATAGATAATAATTTGTAGTTTGAACTTTTAATATAGGAATTTCATCAGAATTTGAAATGTGGCACTTTGGTCTATAGGAAGAGAGGATTAACAACACATATGAAATGAATATTCCCATCTTAGCAACAATCTTTTGTTCATACAATTCCACCTTTCTCAGTGGTCATTAGATTCTAATTTTTCTAATATGGATGACGTTTTTGGTGAGGAAACTGTGGTTGATATTAATATTTATAATTGAAAGTGAAAAGTCACTGTCTCAAAATAATCCATATGTATAGTAGGACGTCCTGTTTATTAACATCCATAGAACTATATGTCATACATCAAATATTACATAACATTTAGAATTAATGATTTCAAGAATAATGAACGTAATTGTTACATAAAACATTTTTTTTATCATTTAGTTAAAATTGATTAATGGGTACTTATTTCGAATATAATCACGTTCATTACAAATATTAAATTCGAAGGTCTATTCTAATATTCACATTTTTGAGGAAGCACATAATTAGCTCATGAATTGAAATATAGTCACCAAGTTTGAAGATCATTATCATCAATTAATTCGAACTCTGATTTACTAAATTTGTGAAAACATAAAATCGATTTACCAATAAATTGTTCGAATTGAACATTAGTTCTGAAGTGGGAGATAATTGTATAAATATCCGAAATTTACTGTTTCGACACTTACTCTGTGGAATCATATCAAATTTTCAGTATTTAATTAAAAACTAACTTTGTACTTTTCTTATATTTATTATTCGTTCTGTTTGTAAATCTGAAGCAATAAAGTTGTATTTTCTAATTGTAATGAAACTTTTTAAGAAGGTATTTTGTGAAGAAAATATCTTAACTGGCGCAGTCAGTAAGATATAGTCGTAGTTTGGTATTTTCGGGAAGTCACGTCATCGAGACCAATTATGTGAAAATACCAAATGTCAGTTTCAACTATTTAATGACAACCTACACCATCCAAGGGTAAACAGTATAACGTAGTAAGTACCAGTACCGAGTTTTCCAATTACACCTTCCTAATTTTAGGATACGCACAATATTTACCGGTTGAAAATATACTTCACTTTTCAATTATAGTTAATAGAAGATATATACATTTTAGTTGTCAATTTATTAATGCACGATCGGATACAAATATTGAAGAATTGATTTCAAGTTCCAATCTTCTTCTTCTTCAAGTGCCCTCTTCACTACAGGAGGTTGGCGACAATACCAGCAAACTCCTCTCTATTTCTTGCTGCTCTTACTACGGTGCATGTGTCTAATCCTCTCCACTCTCTTATATTCTTAAGTCATGAGCATTTTCGTCTTCCGGGTCCTCTTCGGCCCTCTATTCCAATAATTCATTAAATTAAGAAGAAAATGTTACTTGTAGTACTATTCTAATCAATATAGTTAATAATGATGAACATATTAACATTCAAATGTTGAAATTAGCAATAGATTTAGTTTTACCTTATGACGGCAATAGATCAAATTTCATACAATTTATAGAGAATTGCTAATTCCTGATAGATACGTATAGTAATGTAGGTAATGTAGTTATTATAAATTATAATTTACGAGCAATTCTTTTTGAATTAGTAGGAGGGGCTAATCTTTTAGTTGGATGTAGAACAGAACCGAGAATTGGAATTTATTAAAATTAGGACAATGTTTTGGGAATAAGAGATCACTAGAATGTTTGGAATAGCACCTCTTAATGACCCATCTTTTCGAAAACGAAACAACATTTCATTTTTCTAGAAGACTACCAGTGTTGAAAAGCCACCGGGTTCAAAGAATTGATAATTTTTCAGTAACACAAAGGCCTGTGAACAATAAAGATATATTGTGACGCGTTTTCCTCGAAGGCGACGTCAGTGCGCAGCGTTGCGCGTGATATATCGGTAGCGGCCTCTTGCTCCACCTCTTAAAGCCTCAGAAACGTCACTTCTGACACCTTTGAAACCTTACACTTTCTCGGGCGCCAGATTTTTAACGTGGGTGTCTCCACGGTCCCTAGACTTCACTCGTCGAGAGTTCCAGGTAGCCTCAGATGGAGGTACGATAAATTCCAGGGGTCTATTGTCGTCAAAATTCGGTAGATTATTGCTGAATATATAAGAAAACATTCTCGCTAGTCCTGAAATAAATATTATTATCCTAATCCACACTATGGAGAACCTAAAATTCGTGCGGCCGAACAACTGCTCTACCATAAGGAAGTACTAGTCTATAATAGGTCAATAAAACACAACACAGGCTTATTTCAGTTTTATCACAATTATACTCTCTATCAAGCCGTTATATATAAAAAATTAACAATACTCATAAGAGGAGACAATACCCTTGTATCCCAAAAGCACATATGTATTATTTAGCTATATGTATATTTGATATGTAGTAATTAGCGACGAAGCAGGCAGGACATAAGCGAGAGTGGTTTATGATCATAAAATAGCGTACATGCAAAGAAAAGAAGCGGTAAAAGCAAACAAAAACCATTCTAAGTTTGGTGGTCTTTTCATTCAAATGTTTGATAAACTCTCATGAAACAAACGGGTCAGGCGTTACTCAAAAAAGAAAAACTATCAGATCGGGAAAAATACTAAGGATCGGGGACTCTAGATTCAAAATATCCGGAAGCCCTAGCGTTCATGTATGCCTGGCGCAACCGGAGATTTCAATCAAGGTCCTCCCTTGAGTCGGAAAAGTTATCAAAGAATGGGAACTCTAGATTTAAAATATCAGGAAGCCCTAGCGATTATGTATGCCTGGCGCAACCGGAGATTTCAATCAAGAGTTTTCCCTACAAATCGAAAAAGGTGTTAAAGAACGGGACTAATATCAACCAAACCCACTAAAAGAAAATTCGGGAAAGGTATTGAAACTGGGGATTCTAGATTTAAAATATCCGGAAGCCCTAGCGTTTATGTATGCCTGGCGCAACCTGAGATTTAAATCAAGAATTTTCCCTACAAATCGAAAAAAGGTATCAAAGAACGGGACTAATATCAGGAAACCTACAAAAAAGGTAAATCGGGAAAGGTATTAAATCAGATGCGATATATAAATGGTTTACCACACTCAAATGTACAAGATATTCCTACTTATTTTAAAATGAAAATCAACTACATAAATATTTTAAATTGATAATTGAAAATACCACATATTTTCGGATTTTTATTACTAAAAGCTCTTACCTCTACAGCGACGAAATTATCGAGAATTTTAAAATAAAATCAACTGCATGAATATTCTAAATTTATAATGGGAGAAACCATTTAGTTTTCGGATTTTTATTACTAAAAAGCTCTTACCTTCACAGCAACGAAGTTATCGAGAAATTCTTTACAGTGCGGAAAAAACTCAACAAGAAATTTATGGTTATCGGGAAAACAAAGCTAAACAACTTACGGCGGACGATGCACAATTTCTGGCTTCTGCTTCGGTCGGCTATCACTTCGGTACCCTCTGTTCGATTTTAAAATCTATCTGCGTTCCAACCTTACTGTTCCACCTGTCTCTTGATTAGTTCGACCTGCGCGCTTCTACCAATATCTACCTCGTCGCAGAGGGGAGACAAGTACATTCAAATGTTGGGTTTTAAAATCAAAATAAATACTTCACACAGAAAAAATGATTTCTCCATCGCAACTAGATAGGAAAGAAATAAAAATATCATCCGAATTTTGGATAACTGTTAACCTGTTACAACAATTGGTTCTACCCCGAAACCAGGGGATATAATAAAATAAAATGTTCACGGAGATTTACAATATATATATATAAGTCAATATACAAATGATTATATATACTCGTAGACATAAACTTTTAAATGAAAATACACTCGACTCATAAACTATACAATGGTTTGCATACAAAGGAACGAATATAGTCGGTGGCATAAAATATAAAATGATTTTTATACAAACCTCTTTACAATATATCGTAGACAATACGACCAAATGGCTTTGAAAACGCTTATTCTATGTCAAACCGTTTATAAGTTATGGGCAGTTAAAATGGGGGAAAATAAAGATGGACACCCAGTATAATATTATATAATCTTATATATCAAAAAAATTTATGGAAACTGAAGTCTGGCCGTTCTATGCGGCCGATTTCCTCAATTTTTGTCAAATGAAAGGTATTTAGACTCAAATATGTCATCAATCATGGAAATTTACTCAACTCCCACCTTACTCAAGTTATACTCAAACGCGATTATTCCCTGTAGATTTCTTATGGAACACATTCACTAAAGCAATTCTAATTCACATAGCTCCTCTTCTAATGAATGAATCTTGATCGTTTCACTCTCATAACACTCAGTGGATGAAGCTCTTCCGTTTGAGCCAATAACTGCCCACATTCGTTGAGTTTCAGGAAAGTTATGAGTGCACAATCAATTTTACATTCAATTTTCTATTTCTATTTATTATATCACACTCAAGTTGTTGGTAACCTAGTTACCCTCAGCTTCAGTGAATAATTGTTTACTTCTACATCAAAAATGCTAGTTGAATTTTGTAGTTCGTATATTTCTGTTTTGTTATGGAACAAACATATATTATTGAATATATATATATATATATATATATATATATATATATATATATATATTATAATGTATAATTTTATCAATATATGAATATGATAATTGAAATTTTCTAATTTCATTTGCCCCCACGTTTGGGTGACATATGTTAATATATTTATTTTTATATAAGTTATAATGTATATTTATATATATATATATGTGTTTATTTGATAATGTAGTTGATTTAATAATAATATTTAAGAGTTGATTATTATTTATAAGTATTTATGGGCGCCAACATTATAACTTAAATGTGAATAACTGAATTCCTCTTATTTCATGAAATATAGTTCAATAGCAAATTTTTAAATTTCATTTATCCCTTAAATGACTAGCTCAAATTGATTCATAACTCTTTATAATTATCTTTATAGTCGGGGCATGAAAATACTCTTAACTCCCTTTGAGTTCTGGTAGTGATTAGCTATCATAATTCTATCGATTTGCATTTCCAAGATGTGATATTTTTGATATACTTGCGACTGCGATACGCCTATGGAAGGTTAAATCGCTCACTCTGTGAGAATCGATTGCGACAGCTCGTCATTCACATAAAACTCGTGCAACATGGTAGAAGTTGATGAAATTAATACAACGTTTTGGTTACGTATAATTTAATAAACATTAAACCTTTTATGATGAAATATGTGTGTGTGGATAATGATGGTATGAAACGTGTGGATAATGATAAAATGAAATGGATAACTATATTTATAAACAGGTGAGTATCTTACAAACTATGCATTACTTAGTTGAAATATTTCAATTCTATATAACCTATAAATTGTCTTGATTATGTTTTATTTTATTTTCAGATTTATTGTTCGACTCAAATGGTTAGAAACTATGGTTTTCATATATATAATTGATGAATTATTCTATTATCACTGACCTTTTTAATGATGCCGCACACAAAGTTCTGTATATTTCGTTGATGAAGTGAAATCAGCTGATAAAGTTCCCCATGAATTGAATGGATCGTTTACAAAAGTTTCTTGTTTTGGTGGAATCTCAGTTAATTTCTAGGTGAGTACAATTTTGCTTATTCTTGTTACCTTTGTGGATGGTAAATGTGTCGTTTCTTTGGTTATTTCATTTATATTCAGCGTAATGAATGTTTCAATGTTTACTTGTATTATTTATTATGTTTATTAATTTGTCTGAGGACTTTTTTCAGGACTTTAATATACTTTTTAGTGAAATTGTTAACGATGCGTCCTTTTGCCTCCTTCTCCCAAAACCCACGCTTCATCGACTCTCTTTTTTTTCAAAATCAACAAACTTTTTAGCGTCTATTGTTAAACAATCTCATGTATGACTTGTTCTCCTGTGTTATTTTGACATTCCAAAGTATTTCATTATATTTAATAGTTTTGAACAAAATCACTTGTCAAAAATATAATTTGAGTCTTTGTATTTCACTTTCATAATTGTTTCCTATTGTCTTAGCCTCAAAATTGTTCATATATGTTGAAATTTTGAGTGAAGTGTTCATATTGAAAATAATTTGAATTTCTAATCTACAATCTAAATTTTACATCAAAATGTGCGTGAGACCTTTTTAAATATTCACTTAATCTAAAATTAACAATTGGTTTCAATAAACTATTCCTAGATAATATTTTTTTCCTCGCAAAATTAATATTATTTACAGATAAATCTTCTCATATGTTTTACGAATTTTCTTGTTCTGCTCTCTCTGTCGCTAGCGTTTGTCGCTGAAGCATATTGACATTTGTGGCATCAGAAATTCTAACCAAACATATTTTGTAAATATTGAATCATGACATTGTATAATATCCTTTTTCATTGTTGAATATTTATTGTTTAATATTTCTTTCAGATTATGTATTCATGGTATTTCTTTGTAAGAGATTTTATAGTAATGGATGATGTTTATTTGATGGTTTAGGATTTTATGATTAAAGGTAATGTTTCTTTCTGTTTATTTCATTACTAGTTATAAGGTCTTTTAAATTACACAGAAGCTGTATTAGTAGATCAAAATGAAAGTATTTATAATTATCTAGAAAACATAAATAAATTGAATATCTCATTCTTAACTTTTTATAAACTATGATCTAGAACATTACTATTTAGTATTTCATAATAACTCTGTTTTTTAATAATCTTTGTATCTTATTTATCCGTTATAATATATATATATATATATATATATATATATATATATATATATATATATATATATATATATATATATTGTCGTGGGTTACTATTTATAAGAGTCTTATAAATATAATGTTACTATTTTTAACTTATGATCTGTGATGTATTTTAAATTTCCCGCTGGACGCCAGTCTTTGTCCTTGTGACAACAATAAATGTATCAAGCAACAAAGACAATATTCATTTAATTATTGTTAAAAATTACTTACCTTATTATAATTAAGAAAGAATAAAGAAAACCCAATTACAACAATCTTAAAATCTCATTTGGGTCGTGCTTCAGTTTTGTCACCCTGTAGCATGAGTTATTTGTAAAGATTTAACCTTCACCGTATTTTGTAGTCAGCTGTTCAGTTGTGTTCATTGAGACAAATTATTTAAAAAGAAGAAGAAGTCGTTTGGTGTTATGGAAATTATTTATTAAATATTATATGATTTTATACGCTGTTGGAATATAGGAGAAAGGACAAAGTATATGTAGTTGTGTTTATAAAAGTTGTTCAACAAATTTACGTGATATGTGTCACCTACGCAAATTGAATTTGATGTGTGACTTTATTTATGAACATCAGGTAAGTACATTAGATATTGTAATGTAATTTTGTTTCAAAATATTTCAGAATATTAAACCAAAACCAACTTATGAGTGTTAAATAAACGTGGATCTTGAAATTTAAACAAACGTGGATCTTGAAATTCGTGTTGTGTTTCCGAACTTTATCTGAGGTTATGTAGGTTAATAATTTTAGTAAATTGTAAGATAAAAGTTTGCAGCAAAACGTATTTGAAGCTCAGATTATACGTACTAACTAATAATCTAAATTAATTTACTAATTTAATAATTGTCTTGCAAATAAAGTTATGAAAATAATAATTCGAACCTAGGTATGTAATTCAAAGTCTTTTCTGTTCTAATTTCACACAATTTCTTGAAGAAAAGTTTTTCAAAATATAGCTAAATTCACTTAAATGTTCATTGATATATCATGTTGCCAAGATAACGGAATTGTATGTACATTTGTGCGAATATTTTGCAAAATATTATAAATAGTTTATACCTGGTGATCCTATATAGGTGTTTCTTCCAGGTATACCTTCTGTCGTCGAATATCGGGATTCAGCTACTGGCAGTGTTAACCACTTTATTATGTTGGTTAAGTTTTGGACTCATAAACTTTCATATGATTAGTGAAGTATATCTAAACGTAATCAATTTTCTCTATTTCGAGACTCTACATTCAAAAATCTACTACCACTCCAAAGAAATAGGGCTGCTCCTTTTTGCAAAAAACATCACTGTCGCCTAGCAACAATGTAGTCTTTTTTTTCTATGTTCATCCTACAAGGCTAAAAAGACTACTTGGAGTAACTCCTGTTCCTCTTTATAAGTAAGTAAAGGTTCTTTTTGGTTTGACATTTGTCAACTTTTTAAAATATTCATAAGTTTTCTATAGTATTTTAGATTTTGATTGGTAAAGTTCACTTTAGAATATCATTATTATGTTCAGAAATTGACAATAATCATTTTATCATTAGTTACACCCCTTAAAGCTAGTTAAAAACAATATGATCTAATAAATATATCACTCATATTCTGGTTTTTATTGTATATTTTTCATTTCTTGTAACTAGAAATATCTTAAACGATTCATTTGAATTTTAACTTCTTATAATGACTAGATTTGGTTATGATTTGAAAATTTATTGTTATTTTTGGCATGACGATGCCATTTTAGTTTAGTTTTTTGCCTTTTACAAATAAACGATAAGACTTTCATATCAAATAACTTCTTCTGCCAAATAAATTGTCACATGCTACTATTACAGCCATATATTACATTATAACATACCCCAAATTTTTTTGTGAACATTCTAACTTCTTGAAGTTTAGAATTTTACAAATAAAATTTCCTACATTATTCATTACTAATTCAAGTATTTTCCGATTCATTTTCTCAAGATTACATTATTATAGTATTTAATGCTAATATTCACAAATTTTAAATTATTTCAATTAGGCACTGAGATCTAATTAATGGAAGGTAGCCATCTGTACAGTACGTCCACGTTAAATATACCTCTGATGTTTCCATTATCAGGATGGACTAAAAGATAGCTGTTTACCCCGTTTTTAGTTTCAACCCTGGCTTCTATTGTTAAAGATGCCTCGAATTCAGGTACACATCTTTTATTGAGGTTCCTAGCATCTAAACAAATGCGTATATCACCGTCTTTTTTTCTTACAATTACTATTGGATTTATAAAAGGAGTAGTACTGTGTTCAATAATTTTATCTTTCAATAGTTTACTAATGGCTTTTTGCATATCATCTTTGTACTTATAGGGTATAGGGTAGTTCTTAACTTTGAATGTTTCCATATTTTTAACTTTTAGACTATGTATATAATTACTTGCAACTCTTGGTACTTCATTGTATAAATCTTCATAATTTTCCAACAATCTTTTAACCTCCAATCTATTCTCATCATCACAATCCATATAGAATTCATTCCATTTATTATCTTCTTTGAGATCCAACTCATACTCATAAAATTCATTCCTATCCATTACTTGTGTATCCAATCCATTATTATCATCATCAACTTTTTCATTAAAATACTCAACATTAAAATTTTCTTCATCATATCTTCCATTTTTCCCAGATGCTTTCTCCTCATAATCTTCTCTCCTTTCATTTTTCTTCATTTTAATATTCAAAATCTTCTTTATCCCTTCTTGTTCATTAAACTCCACACTTATACCCTTCAAAGTTACTCTCCTATTTTCATGATTGATGTGTCCATTATTTTTATATAATTCATCTGAGCCCAATAAAATATCGAATTCCATGTTATTTACAATTAATAACTGTACTTCAACATCAGTACTATCCAATTTTAATTGAAGTATTATTGATCTGTTTACTTCACTTACTTTCTTTAAGTTTAAACCTTTTAAATTTACTTTAGGAACTTTAATCACGTGCTCTTGCAAATTCAGTTTATTTATAATATTTTCATTTATCAAAGATGTCTCTGAACCACTATCTATCAAAATGTTTACATCTGTATCTTTAATTTTACCATTTACTGAAACTAAAATATTTTTATTATTATCATGAATGCAATCTCTTGTTTTTAGAAACTCTCTGGGGTGAACGTAACCGCACAGACTGCTGATCACTTCACCCGTTAATGAAAATTCTGTGAATTTCCAGCACCAGCAAGATTGGGACTGGAATTTTGATCATTGGAAGAGAAATCTGCACCTGCATTACGAACATTATCTCTATTGACAGAAATTGGTGAAGGATTGCTACTACCTGGCCTGTCTATACTCCTAGACCTTTGAAAATGAATTCTGCGGTTATCATTACTTGTATTCTGAGCGTTTTGCCTATTTTGCAACATGTCACCATCAGAGTTCCTTCTTGTGAAAGTACGATCATTACTGACATTGTTGCCTTGATTATTATTATATCTATCATTGCTAAACTGTCTATCATTGTCATTATTGTTAGGGTTATAACGGTTATTACCATTATTATAGTTTGAATTTAAATTTTGGTAATTCCTTCTATAATTACTTTGATAATTGTAATTACTAGTATTTCGATTATTATTACTATTATTGTTCACACTGTTGGGATAATTATTTACCTCTGTATACTGTGGTCTATTTCCAGTAACGTTATTGTTATTAAAGTTTTGTCTTCTATTGTTGTTATTAAAATTGTTATTATTTCTAGAATTAGGGTAAGAGTTATTTTGGTAGTTAGAATTATTAAAATTTCTGTTGTCATTGTTACTGTTTATACTACTGTTACTGTTATTAAAATTATTTGCATTATTGTTATTAAATCTTTTATTGCTTACCAGATTTCGCTCTATACGCATCAAATAGTTACTTAATTGCTCAAAACTTTTTATATTTTGTACCGCTATTGTTTCCGATATTTGAGACTTGAAATGACGAGAAATGAACATAATTATCTCCTCTTCTTTGATAATAGGTTCTAAATACTGAGCCTGAGAATATAATAAGAGTGCATAATTGTACATAGAGTTCCCTCGTTTCTCATCATACTGACCAAAATAGAGTTTTTCTCTTACTTCCCCTTGTACAATTTCTCCCCAATACAATTTTACAAAGCTGTTCTCAAAATCATTAAAATTATTAAAATTGGCCTCTTGACTCGTATACCATAAAAGTGCTTGACCTATCAAATGTTTTCTAATAACTTCTCTGATGTCATCAAAGTTATCAAGATGTTTCATTTTATTTTGCAAAATTTTGAGGAAAACTTTAGGATGTAATTTTCTAATGCTTCCATCAAATCTCAGGGTTTCGTCTGAAGAACTTTGAATAAAAGTGTTATTTATTACCCCTGACCTATATGTTTGTTTTCTAATATTCTCAACATCATCTTTCATTTCTTTGTAAATATCATCTAGTTTCTTCCTCATGTTCCACTCCATTTGATTCGTCACTTCTGATTCTTCCATTTCCCTACTCCTTTCATTTCTCATTTTCCAGTTCGTCATTTCCCTTGATATTTGCTCTATTTTCTTTAGTAGATCAGCTTGATTCTCCTTTCCATTCTTTAGATCCTCATTTTGCAATTTCTCATTGTATGCCTCGTATGATTTCTTAATTTCCTTTATTTCATTTTCTATCATCTTTCTGTTCATACAAACGTCCCTTTCTGTTTCATTTTTGATTTCTATAATCTCTTTTCATACTTCTTCTTCTAAACATGTGATTTCTCTACCCCTCTGAATTAAACATCTTCGAATATGTTCAATTTCTTTTCTATTTTCTTTTGTTATTTCTTCTTTCACCTTATTTATGTTCCTACTCATTCCTTTAATAACTTCTACTTGTATATTTTCTTGTAAATTTTCTATTTTCTCTCTATGCATCAGAACCTCTGTCTCTAAATTTTCATACTTCTTGATCGTTTCTTCTATGTGTTCTTCTAATCTTCCTGATAGTTGTCGTATGTCTTTCCTTTGTGCTTCTAGTTTTTGATCCATGTTTGTACTTAATTGCTCAAGCTTCTCCATTAATTTCTTTCCATCTTCTTTTTGTTCTTCACTCAATTTTCTTTGTTCTTCTCTTTGTGTTTGTTCTAGTCTCTTGAACTGATTTTCCATTAATTTGATTAGCATTATATCCCTGTTTCCAAATTCCTTTTCATGTACTAATTCTTCGTCTCCACCAGCTGATGGATCTTCTATTTCTGACATATTTTCTTCCGTTTTACCGTGTTCTTCTTCACTTGATTTATGTCTTCTAAATTGAAGCAGTATAGTTCTGGATCTTGACCATCTTTTATTAGTTCTTTTTTTAGCCTTTCTAATAAATCGGTTTTCTTACCTGAGATATCTAATCCCCTATTTTCGAGATATCTCTTTAATTCAGTGACTTTTAAATCTTTGAGTGTTTTTATTTGACCCATTTTTAAGCTGATTAACAAATTTTCAAAGAGACAATATTGCCTATGTTAGCTTATTTTTTTTTTAATGTAATTTGTTCTGTACACAGGTAATGAAAACTTTGCCAGACAATACTTTTTAAATGTGACTAGTTTTATTGAAGCCCTAGTTGTGACGGTGACAAATTTGATACAGCCCACATTGGGTTTGACATTAATTGTTAATTGTTGAGGGTGACAAATTTGATACTGCCCCACGTTGGGCGCCATTATTGTCGTGGGTTACTGTTTATAAGAGTCTGATAAATATATTGTTACTATTTTTAACTTATGATCTGTGATGTATTTTAAATTTCCCGCTGGACGCCAGTCTTTGTCCTTGTGACAACAATAAATGTATCAAGCATCAAAGACAATATTCATTTAATTATTGTTAAAAATTACTTACCTTATTATAATTAAGAAAGAATAAAGAAAACCCAATTACAACAATCTTAAAATCTCATTTGGGTCGTGCTTCAGTTTTGTCACCCTGTAGCATGAGTTATTTGTAAAGATTTAACCTTCACCGTATTTTGTAGTCAGCTGTTCAGTTGTGTTTATTGAGACAAATTATTTAAAAAGAAGAAGAAGTCGTTTGGTGTTATAGGAATTATTTATTAAATATTATATGATTTTATACGGTGTTGGAATATAGGAGAAAGGACAAAGAATATGTAGTTGTGTTTATAAAAGTTGTTCAACAAATTTACGTGATATGTGTCACCTACGCAAATTGAATTTGATGTGTGACTTTATTTCTGAATATCAGGTAAGTACATTAGATATTGTAATGTAATTTTGTTTAAAAATATTTCAGAATATTAAACCAAAACCAACTTATGAGTGTTAAATAAACGTGGATCTTGAAATTTAAACAAACGTGGATCTTGAAATTCGTGTTGTGTTTCCGAACTTTATCTGAGGTTATGTAAGTTAATAATTTTAGTAAATTGTAAGATAAAAGTTTGCAGCAAAACGTATTTCAAGCTCAGATTATACGTTCTAACTAATAATCTAAATTAATTTACTAATTTAATAATTGTCTTGCAATTAAAGTTATGAAAATATTAATTCGAACCTAGGTATGTAATTCAAAGTCTTTTCTGTTCTAATTTCACACAATTTCTTGAAGAAAAGTTTTTCAAAATCTAGCTAAATTCACTTAAATGTTCATTTATATATCATGTTGCCAAGATAACGGAATTGTATGTACATATGTGCGAATATTTTGCAAAATATTATAAATAGTTTATACCTGGTGATCTTATATAGGTGTTTCTTCCAGGTACACCTTCTGTCGTCGAATATCGGGATTCAGCTACTGGCAGTGTTAACCATTTTATTATGTTGGTTAAGTTTTGGACTCATAAACTTTCATATGATTAGTGAAGTATATCTAAACGTAATCAATTTTCTCTATTTCGAGACTCTACATTCAAAAATCTACTACCACTCCAAAGAAATATGGCTGCTCCTTTTTGCAAAAAACATCACTGTCGCCTAGCAACAATGTAGTCTTTTTTTTCTATGTTCATCCTACAAGGCTAAAAAAAATACTCTGGACTACTTGGAGTAATTCCTGTTCCTCTTTATAAGTAAGTTAAGGTTCTTTTTGGTTTGACATTTGTCAAATTTTTAAAATATTCATAAGTTTTCTATAGTATTTTCGATTTTGATTGGTAAAGTTCACTTTAGAATATCATTATTATGTTCAGAAATTGACAATAATCATTTTATCATTACTTACACCCCTTAAAGCTAGTTAAAAACAATATGATCTAATAAATATATCACTCATATTCTGGTTTTAATTGTATATTTTTCATTTCTTGCAACTAGGAATATCTTAAACGATTCATTTGAATTTTAACTTCTTATAATGACTAGATTTGGTTATGATTTGAAAATTTATTGTTATTTTTGGCATGACGATGCCATTTTAGTTTAGTTTTTTGCCTCTTACAAATAAATGATAAGACTTTCATATCAAATAACTTCTTCTGCCAAATAAATTGTCACATGCTACTATTACAGCCATATATTACATTATAATATATATATATATATATATATATATATATATATATATATATATATATATATATATGTATGTATGTGTGAAATGTATAGTATATGTGGGTTTGCTAAATAATCTTCAAAATAACGTATACTAAACAATTTTATGACGAATAAAGAAAATATATTTTTCCAAATCACGATAATTTTTAGTATGTATTTAATGGAGCGGAAAAATATGAAATCATAAATGAAATTTTCCTTTTAAAAATTTCATACATAGCGTTAATATGGAAAAATGAGATAATTTGAATACAGCGTAGATGATTTTGTTTAAGTATAGATAAATCGTTTAAATAAAAGTAGTTCGGAATAAATAATATGTTCTTTACAGATTTTTATGGTCAATTTCCATTTAATACAAATATAATATTTGATATAATTTAAAAATTGGGAGTCACTAGGTTAACTTATTGTTTGATTTAATATAGGTATTTCAAATTCAGATATAGGTAATTGTAGTATTTTCGAGCCATTACATAACTTTTGCAAGTGAGAAACATTTCCGTTAAAATATTTTTAATAACCTCTCCCTTTTTCCTCAAAAATTAACTTTTTCAGAAAGTGTATCACACAGACTATTCCACGACCTTGTCAAATGAACCAATCAGGAGCTCTAGTCAAGTTAGAATTATCGATAACACCCAACTTGACTCTTAACCTTCATGTAAGTAACAGTACGGAAACATCTGAACAAAGGAAAATGGCTATGGCAAAATCATCTGTTGATATGAACTTCAATATAACCATAAGCATTTTTTGTCAATTACAAAAATTTAGTGCCAAATTATTCAACTTCTGTCAGACAAAATGCGGGCTTAGAAAATTGAAACGCAAATAGCTGATAATTATGCTGACTGTACAATTATACGCACTGCAATTGATAAAGCTGCAGATAATCTTCTGGCTGCTTTAGTTAGAGAAGATGTAGATCTTGTGGTACTTCTTATGGCTCTGACCTCACCAACACAGGAAATATTTTATCTTAAGACGGGAATGAGGAAAGTAGAAACAAGTATATTATCAAAAACATTAATTTTGCTGTCCCACTCTTTTTCTCCATAGTTTGAGTGGTTGTGATACAACCTCAGCCGTATATAGGAAGGGTAAATCATTGTTCATCAAGCTTTTTGAATGTAAACCATTGACAAAGATATAGCAGCTGTCTTTTTTCATCAACTGTCAACGTGGGAAACATGTTTTTCGCAGTTTACATTGCGCCTGCTACTCAGACTGATCGTAATAGCTACCGATACACGGCTTCTTTGCAGTTTTGTTCCTAGCCTAAACCTGATCTTTCTTCCCTTCCTTCTCCAGAGCGTCAGCGAAATATCACTCCTTCTGTAGACCACCAAGTGCAAGAGTGACTAGTGGACCAATATCCACCAAAAATGTGGGGTTGGAAGTGAGGTGTTGATGGAAACCTTAAGCCAATTACAACCTTAAATCCTTCTGCTCCTGACGCGTTGTTAAATTCTATTTTCTGATGATGCAAGAGTAATTGCTTTGGGAGATATAGTTGCTGGGAAGCAAGCATTCACGGCAGGCTTCTCCGCAACGGCTGCTTACGAGTATGTACCAATGGAGTCCCCATCGAAGTTGACGAAAATTATAAAAATTATGACGGTGATGAAAGTCAATTTGATTAATAACATTATTTCGCTACTGTAAGATTATATATTGTCCTATTTAATAAAAGTTGCAGAAATAGTTATAAATCCATTATTTTAAATACCCGGTACCTCCTAAAGTATTTATCCTACAGTAAGAATGTACATAACATAATTTGTGCAAAATCTAATGTAGATGATTAATATAGGAGTAACTGCGATCACATTTTTGGTATTTTTCGAGATACAAGGAAAAAACTGAATAAAGGAACATTTCTTCCTGCAATTCAGTTTCGGTCAGAAATGAATTGATAGACTCATCGCGAACGTTCAATCACTTGTGGTATTACTACTGAAAACACATCATGAACACTTTTACACTTAAATAAAAGAAAATCGTCCAATAAATAAATAAACAAGTGTCCACAAGCTGAACCTTTATATTACTTCACGTATACTACATTAGATACTATGTTACACGCATGGGAGTTGACGCGAATAAAAACAACTAATATAGTGTAGTATGCATACTTACGAGCACGTAATATTCACGTACAAAATCACATTACACCCATCTATAACGCGAAAAATTGCCCGTTCGTTGAGAATACCATTTTGGCATACCTGCCACCTGCCACAGACGGTATTCGCTCGTAAGCCAGTCGTATGAGAATTGCCTTGGCGAGTGGAGGTACTCTGCGAGATCTACCTGCCGGCGGCCATCACCACCGAAGTAGCTGTGAATTATTAAGCATCCACCTTGGAACGGAGGTTGAAAATTCCCCACTCGTCAAACAGTTCAAGTGGAAGAACTCAAAAATATGGGGAGTTTTCGTTTACGCTCTCTATACGATCATTCAAGCATGCCTCGGTTCGTTGACACTGGTTAGTTTTGGAAGAGCAATCAGGACATCAGGGGCAACTGATGGGTGGATTGAGAAGCTTGTCAGTTGTCACTGCCGGTCCCAAGCCCGAATAAAGGAGGAGGGTTGAGCAGAGGGCTAACCACCCAATCTCGTAAAAAAGAGTCTGGTTATGAAAACTGCAATTTTGCATCGGACCCGAACAGGAACAACACAAAGACGACAAACGCAACGGAAAAGGAATATGAGTATTGGAACCTGGAACGTCCAGAGCTGGTATAGAATCGGAGCCGCTACAAATGCCATCCAACAACTCGAAAATATAGGAATGCATATAACTGCAGTCAAAGAAATAAGATGACCTGTGGACGGAAATGTAGAGATCTGTTATATATTTTAGCGGCAGTGGACAGGGAAAACATGAATTTGGAACAGGTTTTGTCATTAGAAAAGATATGGTCCAAAACGTTCTAAATTTCAAACCAATGAATGAAAGAATGTGCTACATTAGACTGGAAGGCAAATTGTACAACATATCGATCATCTCAGCACATGCTCCATCTGAAGAAAAGGACGAAGCCACCAAAGATGGCCTCTACGACATCTTAGAGAAAACCATTGACACAATGCCCAAACAAGACATGCGACTACTCTGTGGAGATTCCTATGCCAAAATAGGCAAAGAACCCTGCTTTAACCCAACGACAGACAAACACAGCCTCCATAAAATATCAAATGATAATGGGCAAAGTCTTATAGAAGCGGCTACTTTCGATAGTATGCTGATAAAATCGACTATGTTGCCACATAAAGACATCAACAAACAGACCTCGATATCAAATGACCACACCACCCGAAACCAAATAGACCATCTCATCGTGGATGCGGGTCACGGAAGCAACGTACTAGATGTAAGAAGCCTCTGAGGAATAGATGTGGATACAGACCATTACCTAGTCCAACCGAAAGTTGAAATGAGAATATCGACCCATAAATACACCAGAACTAAGACAACCCCTCAATGGAACAGAAACGAACTGCAAAATGAAACAAAACAACGACAATACAGAGAACAACTCGAATAAACTCTAGACTCTGAGACAGAATGTAATGAACCTGAAAAGTTGTTGGACAGAACTTTTGGAAAAATAGAGTAAAAAGGGCACAAAAATGGTTTGACGACGAGTGTCAGATTCTCCTAGAAGCTAGAGAAGAGGCAAGGAAGATAGTGCTACAACTCCAAACAGAGCAAAGTATAGAAGAATACGCAAGGTGCCGAAGAGGGACAATAAAACTAATAAGGACAAAGAAAAAAGAGTATGAGCGAAGGAAGTATAATGAAATAGACAGAGACCGCCCTAAACCAGTCTCCAGAGAACTCTACAAGGCAATTACCTTTGGGAAAAAATGCTTCAGGGCCAAATCTATTCTGACACTTAGGAACGACCACGGCCACTTAATATTCAAAGAAGAAGCACTGAGCGAAGAATGGAGAAGATACTTCAAGGACCTCCTAAGCCTAAAACCAGAAAAAGACAACAAAGAAAAGAGACCTACATAACAGCAGACCTACCAGTGTAAGAACACTCCCTTCAAGAAACAAAAAGGGCATTGAATAAGCTAAAGAACTCCAACATGCCTGGCTCGGATGAGACACCGGCAGAACTACTAGAATATGGTGGCAATGCACTCCATTTGCAAATTCACAAATTATTAACTCTCATATGGCGAGAAGAAAAAGGCCTACAAAATGGAAAGAAATTATTATCATACCCATTCATAAAAAGGGAGACAAATGTAATTTTGATAGATAGATCAATACAATAAGACAAATAGCAACATCCAGCGGTTATCCATTACATATGATAAATAAGCTAATTAATAAAAAAGAGGAAAATGTGGCATTACAACTAATATTCCCTTAACAAACTGATAAAATGAAAACTTATAAAACCATCACATATGCAGGAAATATTTCTAATAATATTTCAAAAATACTATCTCTAGCAACGAATACAAAAATTTCTTTTAAAACAGAAAGTAACGTAAGTACAAAATTGTTAAATGTTAAAACCAAAATACCAACATTAAAGAAATCAGGTATATATAAACTCAAATGTCCAGAATCTAATGCTGTCTATTTGGTCTAGCCAAAAATAACTACTAAACATCAGATAGGCATCAAATGATATGTAACTTTTCTCATTCTGACGATGACATTCAGTTATCGAAAGAATTGTAAATTTTTTAGAATTTTCAAAATTTTTCATCATATTGTGGAATTAGCTAGAAACATGAGTTTCATTTAAAACAACATTTATTTTAAATTTTATTGTATCGTACTTTTACGATATTTCAAATTACCCGCCAATATAGTTTTGTTACTTGACAGGTCACGAGAAGAAGATTGAAAGTAACTAAAAGTAGCTAACTTTCTTAATTTTTTTTAATCAATGGAAAACCACATGTCATAGTTTTTTTATTAATGTATAATTGTTTTTCTTTCCATTGATGATTTTGTTTTTTAATACAATTGTAAGGAAATTACTGCCGTTATCTGATAGAACGATCGCTTCAATGTCTAACAAATAGTGTCTACATGTTAAATACACATTATTCAATAGTCAGTTTTAGGTATGTGCATTTAAACTATCTAAAGGATTTTAAGAAAATTCATTTACTTGGGAACGTCCTTAAGCAATTTCTTGCATTTGATTTTCTTTCCTTTGTTTCAATAGATTATTTTTCCAATTATATCCAACTACCTCCTCCTTTTTCCTAAATATGCAATGTGGAAAAGCCAAATTGACTAAAGTAATAATTCTGGTTACTAAACATAATTATGGAAAATGCCATATGATAAATTTAAATTATAAAGTGGCATTCTTCAAAGAGAGAATGAGATCCCTCATCGAATGACAGCTACAAGCCATTTTGTGAATGGGAAATATGAGTTTGTGTTATAACGTTTGAAAGGTCTCTTTTTGTCCATTAAAAGAGGTTTATCGTTCTTAAGTTCATTGCAAAAATTCATATAAAAAAGATAATAAGACTACTAAAATTTTCATTAAAAATTCGGATGGTGCCAAAACATTCGCGGTGAGCATTTCGAATAATAATTCCATGGACATTATTACTCTTTTTTCACATTACGAATAACTTAGTATTACATTACAGTTTTCGAGGGTATTGTAGTGAATTTTGGTTTTCACTTCATTCATTGCAATAGAAAATAAACGATAACAATTTGAATAAAGAATCAAAAGACGTTTTGAACGATATATAACAAGCCCATATTTCCCTTTCTGATGCGACCATACTTTTAATAATTTTGTATCATTGTTCATTCACGCATTTTTCTTGTTTGTCATCAACATATTTTTTCCTTTCATTCCATTTAGTATGTATGATCTATAAATATGTTGCTATCTATCGATTTATGTTTTTGAATACCTATCCACGTCCATCCAAATACATTTTCATTAAAACAAGAAATTTCGAGTTATCGTTGAGTGGTTTTTGTTGTGATTAGACAGCACAAAAAGTATATTAAAGCTCTACACACAAAGCTTGCTTCAGTCTCGAGCGCCAGCGCATAAGTAAAACAGAATGAAGCACTTCCAGAATTTTATATCGTTACTTGCTGTATTATACTGCAGAGCAAATTATGTTCAAGATGAATTTGAAAATTTAGTCAATTATGTGAACGATTATATCAATTACACTACTTACTACACTTTACCAACAAATAATTCTTATTTAGTTACTGTGAATGATTCTGAGGTATACGGTGAGTAATTTTCATCTAAATTCTTTTTTCAGAAACATATTAGTAAACATTCATATATATAACTCAACTTTTAATTAACTGAAACCGTGTTTTTAAAAACTAACTCTATTTCCAACACAAAAGTAACACAACAATTACAAATACAAGACTGTTATTTTTATTACAAACATGAATTTAAGTAACTTTTTAATAAACAATTCTACAATAAAATAATTCCTTAATCAACACAATATACTGTCCACCTAAGGGCAATGGCGTAGGTGACACCTCCCCCTTTAGAAGGAAGCATCTCCTGGAAGCTGGATGCCATTTTCTGTTGACTGCTGCCACAGGAAGGCCACTATCACTGCTGTATAAAGAAGAATAGTCCAAATAGGGTAATGTAAAAATTATCGTTTTCCGTGAATATTGGCGTTACCAGTTGATTAGGAATATCCTTTATTTTTAAACTTTTTAAATCAATCTTCATTGGAGAAACCTGTGATTTAATTTCAAATTCAATTCATTTATTACAAAAGGTTGTCCAAAAGTTTTTTGTTGAAATATACCCTCTTCATTTCTAAATATTGTTTCACATGCTGAATTTTCAATTTAATAAATGCCTTTAAGAGTTTTCACTCCAGTTTCTTGCTTACATTTCATGATCAACTTTTATTCTACTGGAAATATTGCCAAAAATTGATTTATCTCATTTCAATATGATTCTCAATTATTTCAATTTTTGTATATTGACAATATGTAGAATTTCCTGCTAGCAATATGTTCTCTTCACACCCATAATTATTTTTGTCTTGCAAATGGTTAGGACATTGAAAAGTATTGCCGCGACTGCAAATGTCATTGAGAAGTTCAATGACATTATTTGATATTAGAAATTTTTTTTAACTCAGTTCTTGTCTAAATTTTAAATCATACATTTGATCATATTTGGAAAATGAATCGATTATCGTGAGAAATTTACTATTTTCTTAGGTTATCGTGTCTAAATGCAAAATTTGGAAAGGTTTAGTAGCTGTGGGATCTTTGATTAGGCCAATAATACAAAGCTATTAATTGATTTTCAGTTTCATCTAGACCTTTATGATTAGTCTTACCCTCGTGGTAATTTCAAATTACTTCTTTAACTTCATTCAAAGGAACGTTTATTACATTTAACAAAAGTCAATTTGACAATCTTGAAAGTGATTTTGTAGGATCTCACTGAATTTTTCATAAATTGGGTCCTCGAAATAATCAAAATATTTTGTTTTACGTATTATGTATTCTTCCACGAAATTAATCACATCTTGCTCAAAGTTGTACAATAATTCTTTGTCTATTTTCATGCAGTTTTATAATAGTGGATATGGCTGGTTCCAAATTTACTTCTGAAAATATTAATTGAGTTTTACCAACATTTATCGCTGAATCTGAAATTGGTATACCAATTACTGGATTTTCTTCATTCGTATGAACTGTGATATGTCTTCGTCATCATCCTCATTATTGTTACTTTCATAATATGTTCAAACTATTTGAGATACATTATTATCGGGAGATGATGAGAGTTTTTTATTGAAGTTGTCCATAAAAATTAATACATTTTTAGAACAATGGGGTTATTGTAATTATTAATCATTTGAATTCGGGACAAACAATCGCTATTGGTATTTAAAGCACCTTTTTTGTATACGATATCATAATCGTATTCTTCAAGTTTCAAACGCCATCTGACAAGCTTTGAACTAGGATCTTTAAGTTAGAATAACCATTAAACTGGTTTATGGTCGGTAACTATTGTGAATTTTCTGCCAAAAAGATACAGGCGGAAGTATTTCGCTGCCCAAACTATGACAAGAAGTTCTTTCTCGATTACAGAATAGTTGCATTCTGAATCATTTAAGGCATAAGCCACAGGTAAATCAGTGCCTATTTTGCCTTGACTTAAAACAGCACCTACAGCATAATTGCTGGCGTCTGTGGTAAGTTTGGCAATCCCCGCAACACAATGAAACAAACGTTGTCAGAAACCAAATCGACTTCATTTTAATAAAAGAACGATGTAAAAATGGAATTCATGGCATAAGAACATACCCAGGCACAGATATTAACTCAGACCACAACCCAGTAGTTGGCAACCTTAATATAAAATTGAAAAAACTAACAAAGAAACACGTCAAGTTAGTTGACATCAACAACCTCCGCGACCCATCTGAAAAAGACGAATTGAGAGAGAAAGTCAACTATGAAATATCGAATATAAACAACCCAGAATTTGGAAAAAATATTGAAGAAGATTGGAAAAATATGAGGGATAAAATACATAGAATTGAGAAGGAAGTAATTGGTCCAACACGTACAAACAAGAAAAAAGAATGGATGACTGAAGAAATATTAAATATGATGGATAAACGCAGAACATACAAGAATAGGTATACAACTTTGTACAAAACACTTAACAAACAAATAGAAAAGAAAATAAAGGAAGCAAAAGAATACTGGATGGCCCAGAAATGTTGTGAGATTGAAGAGTTACAACAAAAGCACGATCATTCCGCAATTCATAAGAAAGTTGAAGAAAGGGTAGTCCAGGGAAGAAAGAACATCCCAAACAGAATAGTTGGACACGACAATAAACCCATAAAAGAACTGAAAGACCATTGGATAAATTATATTCGACAACTATTCTCTACTAAAGATCCACGTCACTTTAACAATAAAGAAGATTCAGAAGAGGCACCAGATATTCTGACATCGGAGGTTGAAAGAGCACTCAAAACCTGCAAAACAGGAAAGGCTGCTGGGCCAGATGGAATCCACATTGAGACTTTCAAACTCTTGAACGGGCATAATAGGAAGGTTTTGACTAAGCTTCTAAATCAAATCTACAAGAGCGGAAACATCCCACGCGACTGGTTGAAGTCCGACCTCATTCCCATACCAAAGAAAGCAAATGCACATACATGTGAAGATTTCATACTAATTAGCCTAATGAGTCATGCATTAAAACTTCTTTTAAAAATCATACACAAACGGATATTCAAAAAATGCGAAATAGATCTAGATGACGCACAGTTCGGTTTTAGAGAAGGAATGGGCACGAGGGAAGCACTGTTCAGCCTATCTGTATTGTTACAGAAATGTCGAGATCAACAAAAAGAGGCTTTCATCTGTTTTATCGACTACGAGAAGGCGTTCGACAGAGTCGAACACACAGCCCTGTTTAACATCCTGAAAGAAAAGGGTCTCGATAATAACGACATCCAGTTCCTGAAAAATTTATACTGGGACCAAACAGCAGCCATCAGGGTGGAAGGAAACAAAACAGATGATGTACCCATTCATAGGGGAGTGCGACAGGGATGTGTCTTATCGCTCTTACTACTAAATATATATTCTTGCTACATATTCGATGAAGGTCTACAGGGTATGGAACACGGCATTAGAATAAACGGGCATCTGATTAACAACTTACGCTTTGCAGATGATACCGCCATCATAGCCGATGGCTTAGAAGGACTCCAACAACTTTTAAATCGGATCGACAGAGTAGAGGAGACCCTTAGCTTTAAAATTAATATAAAGAAGACAAAAGTAATGGCCATCACTAGAAGAACTAATCCAGCACCAGATATATATATAAAAGGACTACCCATCGAAAACGTAACCAAGTTCAAGTATTTAGGTACCTGGATAACAACTGATCTGAGTCCTAGTACCGAAATCAGATCGCGCATAGAACAGGCCAGATCAGTATTCAATAAAATGCGACCAGTGATTTGTAACCGAACACTGAATTTGGAATTACGCCTTAGATTTGTCAATTGTTACATCTATTCCGTCTTGCTGTACGGATCCGAAGTCTGGACCCTAAAGGCCGAAACACTAAGGCGGCTAGAAGCTTTCGAAATGTGGGTGTATAGAAGGCTCTTAAAAATACCCTGGACAGACCACATCAGTAATGAAGAAGTTCTGAGAAGATTAGGTAAGGACAGAGACTTAGTTGTCGACATCAAGAAGAGAAAAACCGCATACTTGGGACATGTAATCAGGAGTGATAGAATGAGGCTGCTGAAAATAATAATGGAAGGCAAAATAGAAGGCAGACGAGGTATAGGAAGACGCCAACATTCGTGGTTGAAAAACATAAGAGACTGGACCGGACTAGACTCACATTCCTTATTCCGAGCTGCTCAAAACCGAACCCAGTTCGCCGAGATTGTTGCCAACCTTCACTAAGGTGAAGACGGAACCGAAAGAAGAAGAAGTGGTAAGTTTGAACGGTTTTGTAAAATCTGGATATTGAAGTGTTGGTTCCTTTATTCACAGATTTCTACATATTTCAAAACATTCGACATACTCGGAATCATTTACATTGATAATTGCATCTTTTTTCAATCCGATAGTTATTGGTTTAGTTAATTTTGAAAAATCTTTTATAAATTTTCGGTAATACCCTAGGAGTCCAAGGAATCCTTATAATTGTTTTGAATTTTTTGTTATCGAAAATGTTTGAATTGCTAAAATTTTATCTGGGTTCGGCTTTACACCTTCTGGCGTGACAATATGTCCCAGATATGCAACTTCTTTTCGCAAGAACTCGTATCTATCAATTTGTAATTTAAAATTAGAATCTCTTAAATTATTCAATACTTTTTTTAGATTTGTGTTGTGTTCTTGTAAGCTGGTACTGAACACAATTATATCATCAAGGTACACCAAACATTTCTCGTTCTGTATACCTCATAGGATATTGTCCATGGCCCTTTGAAAGATTGCAGGAGCCCCTTTCAGACCCATGGGCATGCGCACATATTCATAGTGGCCATTTCCAATATTGAAGGCTGTTTTTTGGATATCGTCCTCAGCCATCTCGATCTGATGGAAATCAGAAGCGAGATCTAATGTTGTAAAATATTGACCACGTCCAAGTTTATCTAGTAACGTTGTAATATCTGGCAATGGATATCGTTCTCCAATTGTAATCTCTTTTAGTTCTCGATAATCAACAACAAGTCGATACTTTGGCTTTTCAGAAGCATCTAGCTTCTTTGGAACTATCCAGAGATTGTTCGGCCACGAAGAGCTGGACGGTCTAATAATATTATCATTCAACATTTTTTCAATTTGTTTCTGAATTTCCGTTCGGTGAATCTGAGGATATCTGTATGATTTTGAATAAATAGGTATTTCGATAGACGTTTTAATATGATGTTTTATTTTACTTGTGAAGGTGAGCTGATTTCCTTCAACATGAAAACTATCACTATACTCTTGAACTAATTTTAATACAGATTGTTTTTCTTCGGAATTCATATGTTCAGTTCTAACTCTCGAAACATCAAATTTAACATTTTCTGAATGGATATTATTAAAATTTATGTTGAGGGTTTGTTCGTATTCATCGAATGTCTCAACACTAATAGAAGAGCTTAAATCTACTCGAAAATTGGATTCTGAAGGATTGGAAATTGTACATAAAGCTATATTATATTCAACTTTTGTTACACATTCCGGGATTTCTAATTCCCCGATTCGTGTATATGGTAAAATTACATTACCATTTTTTACATTTTCAATAATTAATACTATACAATTCGTGGATTCAGTTTTAATGTCAAAGTAATTCATTTTAATTTGACTATAAAGAGTCATAAGCAAATTATTATTTAAGTCAATAATTGCATTAAATTTGTCATAAAACAATCCAACATTGTTAAATTCGTAATCTAAATTGTGTTAATTACCAGCAAAAAACAAAAGCGATAAGCGAAGATCGTTCACCAAAATACGGGAGCTTGTTTAAAAATACAGTTCCGGACTGACTTCAGAAAGGAAATTTGGTTATTATAGCGCAGCGAGACGAGTTCAGCCAGCCCGGGTAAGTGTTGGAAGCTGAACTGAGTTGGTGACTAACGAAACTTGACGGGACAAGGAACTCGTTAAGGTGCGTTAACTATTTTTAATTTTATCAACATCGATAAATACGATATGGAAAAAATTAAACGAATGTTCTCGCAGATAAAAGATAGCCTTCGGAATATGAAAGAAAAAATAGACAGAAATGCATGTCTTATAATGGAATTGAAACAGGAAAATCATAGGCTGAAAGAAATAATCGCGGAGTAAGAAGAAAGATTAGACTACGTAGAAAGGGAAATGAGGCTCAATAACATAGTAATTCAAGGAATTGAAGATGAGGAGAATGAGAGCCAACAAGAAATAAAGGAAACAGTCCAAAATATAATGAGAAAAATAGAGGTCGAAGTAGACCCGGAAAAAGATCTGATAGAATTCGGCAGGATCGGAACTTTTGGAAGAAACAAAAGTAGACCAATTATAGTTAAAATCAAAAATTGGAGTAAAAAATTAGAAATTGTGAAACAAAGTAAAAAGCTTAAAGGTACCAATATCTGTATTAATGACGACTACTCGGAAAAAGTCCAAAGAGAAAGAAAAATTTTACTGCCTCAGGTAAAAAGGGCCAGAGAACAAGGACACAATGCAGTACAAGTTTAATAACTTAATTACAAACAATAGAATTTATGGAGCAGATGCATTTGGGGATGAAAATATAGAGGAAAACGATGATAAGAAACGTACAGCAACCGATCGTTCGCCGGAACATGGAGGAGGCAACAGAGAGAAGAAGTCAAGAAACTAGTAGCTAAGGAAAATACGATATATACAATTGAAGACAATACAATGAAATGGATAATGAGTAAGGGTAAAAGTAAGAGAAGTAAACGCAAGAGTTTAGTGAGAATAGCAATATGGAATATCAGGACAATGCTGACAATGGGAAAAATGGAGGAAATTGCAAAAGAGATGTTGAAATATAAAATAAAGATATTGTCACTTCAAGAAATACACTGGAAAGGTTGAGGACAAATAAACAAAGGAGAATATACATTGTTTCATGGAGGGGAAGACAGTCGAGGAAAGAACGGTACAGGATTTATGATAAGCAAATGAATAAGAAATATTACACTAGATTACACAGTTATAAGCGGTAGAATATCAAAATTAAGATTTAAAAACACATGGCAAATATTGCAATAATTAATAGTTATGAACCAACGGAAGAAGCAAAAGATGAAGACAAAGATTAATTTTACGAGAAATTGGTAAAGGTATGTGAGGAAACCGCAAGACATGATACATTAATAATTATTGGAGATATGAATGCGGAAATAGGAAAAGAAGACTACTTAAATAATGTTGCAGGCAAGTACACTATACATGGAACATCTAACGATAATGGACGGCGACTATGCAATTTACCTGAGGAGCTCAACATGTATATTAGCAGCACTAGTTTCAAGCATAAGAAAGAACATAAAATTACATGGAAAATACCTGGGACTACTATGGGGAACCAGATAGATCATGTTCTAATAGCAAAAAGAAGATCGAAGAGGATACAGGATGTAAGATCATACAGAGGACCAAGTGTTGATACTGATCATCAATTAGTAATTGTCAAAATGCAAATGAGAATTGTAAATATAGTAAATAGAACAACAAAATGTAGGAAATGGAACGTGCAGAAATTGAAAAGTAGTAAAAATGATTATGGGGAAGAAGTGAAGAAGCAACTACAAAAGAGCAAAGAACAAGATAATATCGATGAACAATGGAAGGAAATAAAAAGAAGTATAATAACGGCAGCAGAGGAAGTGGTTGGTACAAAAGATACAAGACAGAATAATGAATGGTTTGATCAAGAATGTAAAATAAAGATAGAAGAGAAAAAAGAAGCCAGACTAAAATGGCTGCGAACTAAGCAACAAAATATTTATGATGAATACAGAAAAATAAGAAAAGAGAGCACCAAGTTGATAAAAGCAAAAGTTTGAAATGGTTAAATGAAAGCATGGACATATTAGAGAATTATAGTAAAAATAATGTAAAATTATATCAATATATAAAGAGACAAAGCAGAAAATCAACTACAATAAATATCAAGGAAAAAGAGTGGAGTCAATATTTCAAGAATCTATTAGCGGAAGAAGATGGGGAGTATTAAGAAGATGATATGACCGATAATGATACAAAGATAGAATACGAAAAAAAAACGACCGAAGAGGAATGTAACGACATAATAGATGAATTGGAACACATCAAAGCAGGAGGGTCAGACGAAATAATAAATGAGCTGATAAAATATGGAGGAGATGACCTAAGACATAAAATATTTAAAATCATGGAAAGACTATGGGAATCAGAAACAATGCCACAAGACTGGTCTACTGGTATGATTATACCAATAATGAAGAAAGGAAATCGTAATAATTGGAGCTATTATAGAGGAATTAGTTTACTCAACACCGTATATAAAATACTAACAACGATGATAAATGAAAGGTTAAAAAAGGTAATGGAATCAAAAATAGGGCAGTATCAAAAAGGTTTTCGGAAAGGAAAATCAACAGTAGATGCCATACATACTATAAATCAAGTAATTGAAAAATGTTATGAATGAACACAATGTTGGAGTCCAAATGGTATTTATTGACTTCAAGCAAGCTGGTGAAAATGACGATGGGGAAGCTAGGGAAAAAGTAATGACAGGGGAAGATCCATCGGAGGAATTTGAGATAAATGCTGGAGTAAGGCAAGGAGATGGGCTGTCAGCGGTATTGTTTAACATAGTAGTGGATGGCATAATTAAGACTTGTAATATCTATGGAAGCATAATTAATAAATCAAAACAAATAATGGCATATGCTGATGATTTAACCATAATAGCGAGAGACCGAAAGAGTATTGACGAAACATTAGAGAAAATTGTGACGGAGGCGGGAAAAAGAGGATTAAGAATAAATCAGGAGAAAACAAAATCTATGGAAATGACAAGAAAGAAGGAAGTCTACCAACCAGAAGCAGTAAAGTTAAATGAATTCAGTTTTGAAGTTGTTAACATCTTTAAGTATCTGGGAACAATTATTAGTAACAAAAATGACACAAAAATCGAGACAAGGCAAATAATTCAAGCAGGGTATAGAGCATATAATAAATTTAAAAACATCATGCAGAGTAAGAGAATAAGCCGAGCAACAAAATTAAGAGTCTACAGGACGGCGATAAAACCGGTAGTTACATATGCGACAGAAACTATGAGACTGACAAATGAGGACGAAGAGCAACTAAGGATATATGAAAGAAGAATAATCAGAAATATTTATAGACCGGTCAAACGAGGGTATAACGAGTACCGAAGACTTATAAATTATGAAGTTAAAAATATATTAGAGAATGAGGACATAGTAAACACAATTAAATCAAAAAGGATTCGTTGGTACGGACATGTTAAAAGAATGGAGAAAGGACAGGAGGTGAGGAGAATTACAGAATGGAGACCGAATGAGGAAAGATAACCAGGAAGACCAAAAATTAGATGGGAAGATCAGGTTGTGAAAGATATTAAAATTTTGGGAGTACAAGGCGGGGAGATCTGTCTCTCCCCGCCTTGTACTCCCAAAAGGACAGAAAGGAGTGGAGAACAATTGAACAATTGTCGAAACTGCACAAACCTCTAATAAATTGTAGATAAACAGCAAGAAAAACCCCCAGAAAATACAGGGTCAAAAGAGCTCAATTTGAGCGGCTACAACTCCAACTGAAGTGTATAGTCTTGTATATATATGTATATATATATATATATATATATATATATATATATATATAATTGTATTAGGCATTTTTAAATTATCTGATCCCAACAAACAATCACAATGCCCGTGAAATTGGAAAACGCAATATTCTAAATTAAGCGGTTTCCTATAATTACACAGTTTTGGGACTGGAATAAAAATGCAGAGATTTTCTTGACTGCTACCAAAGGCACATTTAACATGGAATGGTTTTTTGACATAAGATTTTCTTAAATATTTTCCAGCTACATCTGGTGTCACAAAGGATCTTGTGCTACCAGTATCAATTAAAACTTTTAGATTTTGTTCTGGGAACATTTTATAGGGTAACACACTTTCTGAATTATTGAAGTCTAACAATTCGATAATGTATTGTAACATATATAAATAAATTGTAAATAGGAACTGTATTAATATATTCCTATTCCAGATTATGGAACATTTGACTTTATTGTTGTCGGAGCGGGTGCGGCTGGTACACTTATTTCAAGACGTTTAACCGAAATTACCAATTGGAACATTCTGTTGCTCGAAGCTGGAAACGATGGAAACAAGTTCACCGATATACCATTTATGAATTTGTATACAAGAAACTCAGAATATAACTGGGGCTTCACAACAGTACCTCAAAATAAAAGTTGTTTAGGTGAGTAAGAATATTAAGATGAATTCGAAATGGTTAAACAAAAGTTTTCTAGCGAGCAGCGTGTTATTGTAGGATATAATAATATATTATAAACCAAGCGACTAAAGTGACCCATTTAATCCGCGGGTGGTGTTTGACTCCTGAGGGCGGAGCGCAGCGGATCCCGAGGGAAGCAATCCACCAAAGGGATTCATCTCCCATTATGTACATTACTTATCCTAGCTAGGAATCCTCTGTATTGCACGAGAATGATGTTAGCTTCTAATGGTCCTTCAGATTTTGGTTTTCTTATGTCTATCATTTTCATGACAAATAATATTTGTTTACTGTTAATTGTGATGTGCATTGAAAAAAAAACTCTAAAATATATAACAGGCCTTTTATCTGGCATACTAGTGATTTTGAAGAAATACTAGACCAGCCGGTATATTTTAAGTAACACCGATGTGTTCTGATGCAGATGACTAATTTAGTCCTGTCCATTCGTTTTCACTTCCCAAATTTCAGTGATATGATACATTTGACCAGTGACTGCTGAGTATGGTTAAGAATGTCACAAAGACGTTCCATGTTTGCATTTTCCATTCCAACAATATATTCTCAGGAGAGGTTGTGCCGCATTATCGAAAACAAAAGCTAGCCTGGCAAGAATGATTGTAGTGATAATTGTAAACTCGTTGAAAACTTGGTGGGTGCATATTGTAATGTGTTTCTTATTTATTTAAACATTTAACGAGTGGGATAAGCTTTAAACACACGGTATGGCTACTTACGAATTTGTTTAAACACTAGACTACTCACTAACACTTAATTTATATACACTTAACTATTGACTTAAATTTAATTTATATACACACAAAATTAATTATTAATTTATATCAACACTTTACTGTTCGCTATCTCGGTGTATTCTTGTTTATTTGTCGAGATCACTTTATTTACTGAACTGAACTTCTCCGCTGGTCGGTCCTTTATATATATTAGTGCCTTTCTTACTAGATAATTCTAGATGGCGGCTTACACAAAAACAATTGGCTCTCGCATTCTTTAGATAAGACTGGTCACAAAAACAATGTCTAGATAAGATAGTCACAATCGTGAAAAATTCTAAGAATTCCCTGTGAATCCGCCATAATTTTAACTTTCATACATGGCTTAGACAGAGTCGGATTCAGGGACTATACCAGTGTGCTGATTCGTAACATTACCCCTCCTTGAATGGCAGTTCCTCCTGGAACTTTTGTGTAGCCGAGACTGGATGTTCGGCAACTGGCCCCATTTCTACACTTTCCTATTTTATGGAAATAGCAGGGCACCGTCCTCATCGGATACTGATAACGGGAGTTGTAGCTGCAAATTATAATCTGGACACCGGTATCTCGGAAAATAATCTCTACTATGTTCCTGATAACTCGCCAATCCAACTGGTTACTCGCTGTCCTAGGCATAGCCAGTTTTTTCACGCTGAATTCTAACATTCATTTTCAGTTACCACGTAGAAGCCGTACCGCGAATTATGTTTCAGTTTCAGTGTCTTGCCAGGGGCTGTAACCGTCTTCAAGTTTTTCTAATTGCCCGAACTTCTTCCGAAAGACCGATGCCAACCCTCGTGCGTTCTTAAGACGGGCGGAGATGTTGTATGCCAGTGAATAATCTTCCGGGAAAGTGAACAAATCTTGTCGTTGTTCTGGAATGACTCTATATCTAGCTTTCCCGGTACCTCCATACGCGCCCATAAATTAATCGAAGGTAGGGTCAGACACATCTCGAATATGGTTCACTCCTTTCTCTAGGTCATGTCATAGTCGGTTTTGGTGAACTACTTTTAGTTTTCTGTTGGGGATCTTGCTTATACGATATATAACATCATTGATCCTTTTCTTGATTAAGTATGGACCTTTCCAGGATTTTTGTAATTTTGGAGAAAATCCTTCCCTCCCCGTCGGGTTGTGTAACCATACTTTGTCTCCTTCTTTGAAACCGCCTCCTGTGGCCTGCGTGTCGTACCGACTTTTTATTCTGTCGCTGGCAACTTAAAGATTTGTTCGAACTAATTCATGAATATCGTCCAGCCTTCTTCTCAATTGGATCACGTAGTATTCTCCTGCTAGATATTCTCCAGGCAGACAGCCAAATTCCAGGTCAGAAGGAAGCCTCATTCCACGTCCAAACAGGATTTTCGCAGGTGTTTCACCCGTGGACTCATTGACGGTAGATCGATAAGTCAATGCGAATAGGGAAAGATACTGGTCCCAATCTCTCTGATGGCTGGAAACTACTTTGGACAGTTATTTTACAATAGTCCTGTTCATTCTCTCGACCGTTCCATCTGACTGTGTATGTGATGCTGTTGTCCTGGTCTTCTTCATTCCCAGCTTCTCGCAAATCTCCTGGAATAGATGACTTTCTAAATTTCTTCCCTGGTCACTGTGGACTTCCAAGGGCACTCCATATCGGCTGATAAATTCCTTTACCATTACACCCGCGACAGTTGTAGCCTCTTGGTTCGGGATAGCGTATATTTCCACCCACTTTGTAAAATAATCCATTACAACCAGTATGTATTCGCTACCACTATCGGTCGTCGGAAAAGGCCCAGCGATATCCAAAGCAATCTTTTCAAAAGGGCAAAAGGGCTCAAAAGCTACTGTTTCATAGGTGCCTTTCTCTTGCGATGTGGTCCATCACTCGTAGCACAAGTCGTACATTTATTACACCAGGCCTTCATATCGTCGGAGCTGTTCATCCAGTAAAACCTTTCACGGACTCGCTGAAGGGTTTTCTTCACTCCCAGATGACCTCCCGATGGAATGTCGTGTAACTTCTTCAGAACCTCAGCTACCCTCGTTCAAGGGCTAACTAGCTCTCTCCTCATCTCGGAACCATAATCCTTTCCAAAAACTCTTTTCAACAGCCCTTCTTGCAGGACAAAGCAGTCTCACTGAGTCCAATATGCCTTGAGTGTCGGTGAAAATCTTGATACTTCTTGCCATGTAGGTCAACTATTTTCTTCCTCCCATTGCCTGACCATCTTCGGGTGAGGATCATTCTCCTGATCTTCTCTGATCCTGGTGGGTGACCATTATTCGTTGAGTACAGTAGTTCTTGAAACTGTAGCTTTCCTAGATTCCACCTTTTCGCAGTGGGAGCAGTCTGTTGGGCACGACCGTCTAGGCCGTCGGCTTTTCGGTGATTCACATCAGCTCGATGTTCACCCCTGTTTTATTTCACCTGTGACTGGAGTTCTTGGGTTCTAGGAGCCTTGAGGCGCTTAGACGGACGGCGTGCATGCTCTAGCTCGCCACAATTACACCTGATTTTCTTCAGCATTTTGTCTACCATACCTTTCAACAAGTTGACGATCTGGTCAAGTCTGTCATCGTCACCTTCTTCCTGTATGGTCCTACATTTGTTGTATCCCGAATCCATATTGGCTGCTTCATATTCAAAAGCAGCAGTCATTGCATCGACCAATGTGTTAGGATGGGCTAATCGAAGCGTCTTCTCCATATTGTGGTCACATGAGCTGTCAATAAATGCCTTGATGCCTAAACATTCTATCATTTTATCTGGTATGGATGGATAAGCAAATCGAACTAGTCGGGCATTTCATACTCTTGAAGGGTTTCGTCTCATTTTTGCCTTCGGTTCTTCAGCTGGAATCTGTACAAATGTTCCAAATGTTCGTGACTATATCGCATGTTCAACCTCTTCTTCAGCTGCTCGAAATTATCCGTTACTTCCAGAGATAACGTCTGAAGTATATATTTATCACTACATAAACTAAACTGAACTTCTCCGCTGGTCGGTCCTTTATATATATGAGTGCCCTTTTTACTAGATAATTCTAGATTGCGGCTTACACAAAAACCATTGGCTCTCGTATTTTCTAGATGAGACTGGTCACAAAAACAATGTCTAGATAAGATAGTCACAATCGTAAACAATTCTAAAAAATCCCAGCGCATCCGCCATAATTTTAACTTTCATATATGGCTCAGACAGAGTCGGATTCAGGGAATATACCAATGTGCTGTTTCGTAACAATATTGTCCCAGCTTAAATTAATTTTCATTATCAAATGTGAACTCCATTATTTCGCTGGTCCTTAAATACAGAAATCTCAAGTTGAGGTCGTGAGGAAGATATTTATTCAAAGTAGCGACATTTGACGAATGATGATTTTAGTATACGCGAAGCCTAAACTTAAAATATCCTGATAGTTATAAGATCAAAATTATCTAAATATATTATTATAATTTCTAGGTATGGTGGACCATAAATGTGTGTATCCAACAGGTAAAGGTTTAGGAGGAACATCTATTATAGGTGATAGTGTTTATGCCAGAGGAAACAAAGCCGATTTCAATTCTTGGGAAGATTTAGGATTGGACGGCTGGAGTTACGACGATCTGCTACCTTATTTCATAAAAAGCGAAAAAATCGATATAAAGTCATACGATGAGGGATACCATGGCACGGATGGTTTAGTACACGTTAATTACTCATATCCTAATCCAGCAACTTACGATGCCTTTTTGGACGCTAATCTCCTGTCAGGTTTGAGCAGTGTAGACTATAATGGCAAATGTCAAATTGGAATTGGAAAGTTCCAATGGACTTTGGATTTAAAAAAAAAAGTAACGGGGGGAAATGCTTTCATCACACCAATCATAAAAAACACCACGAATTTAAATGTTACTCTCAATGCATACACAACTAAAATAATATTCACAAATGATAATGGAACAGAAACAGCAACAAGTGTTCAATTCATTAAAGGCGGTAAAGTATACATTGCGTATGCTGCAAAAGAAGTCATTCTCTCAGCAGGACCAATCGGAAGTCCGCAACTACTGATGATCAGTGGTATAGGACCTCAAGAGGATCTTGAGAATCTTAATATCACAGTTATCAAAGATCTTCCTGTTGGCAAAAATTTGACTGATCATCCAGTTTTTGTAGGGTTATACATAAGAACTAATCTCAGCACTGATGCTGTAAATATTACCTATAATTTGGAACGATGGATCGAAGGATCGGGTTACTACACTACTATATTTTCAGCTGATAATATTGGATTTATCAATACGAAAAACGAAACTGTTGAGCCACCAAACGTAGAATTTTTAACTATCAATCCACCCACAAGTGTTCCAGCAGGTAAGTTTGGGATTAAACATTGATTTTGAATATAGCATACGTATTTAAACTTAAAATTTCCTTAACATTACTTCTTGGAAATCACTTCAAAATTCACAAGGTCATGGCATGTTAACATATAATAAACTTGGACTTGCTCCCAATCTTTGATATGAGAAATACTATACAAGAGGGATACATTAGCTTCAAATACTCTTGTTGATACCAAGAATTGACTTATCGTAGGAATATTTCTATAAATCATGTGATGAAATTTTGTACTTTCGATCGTGTTATTAGGATATTCGGGGAAGAATAATTAGTATAACTAGCGTCTCTCGATAACCTTGTATTTATCAAAAGTGATATTTATATATATATATATTCTTCTTCTTATGGTGCCGTCTCTTTATGGAGGTTGGCTATCATTACAGCTATTTTTACTTTGGATACCGCGGCTCTGAAGAGTTGGAGGGATGTGCATCCAAACCATTCTCTGAGGTTTCTTAGCCAGGACATACGTCTTCTGCCTATCGATCTCTTTCCTGCGATCTTTCCCTCCATTATCAGTCGTAGTATACCGTATCTCTCTCCACGCATAATATGACCGAGATATTCTAATTTTCGGGCTTTAATCACGTTCACTAGTTCTCTTTCTCTTTTTACTCGGCGTAGAACTTCCTCATTGGCAATCTTTTTTGTCCATGATATTCTTAGTGCCCGCCGGAAGATCCACATTTCAAAAGACTGGAGCTTTTTCATTGCGATTTTGTTGATTGTCCATGATTCCAGTCCATACAGAAGCACTGGGATTACGTAGCATTTAATCATTCTCAGTCTGAGTTGGAGATTTAAGTGGGGATTAGTGAATAGTTGTTTCATTTTGAAGAAAACATTTCTCGCCTTTTCGATTCTAACTTTAATCTCCATAGTCTGATCATGTTTGTCGTTGATCCACATGCCAAGATACTGATACTGCTTAACTCTTTCGATCAACAATGAATTGACTTTGATGTTGGTATTAGGATGGCATGATGGATTTTTACTTATGACCATGTATTTCGTTTTCTTATAGTTCATTTTTAAACCGTACTCCCTGCTGACCCGATCGATTTCTTGAAGTATTATTTGAAGGTCATGTGTGCTGTCAGTTATGATTAGGGTGTCGTCAGCGTAGCGCACGTTGTTAATGATCTTTCCATTTATAATTATGCCTTCTTTTCTGTTCCCAAGAGCCTCTTTGAAAATGGCCTCTGAATAGTAGTTAAACAGAAGTGGCGATAAAACACATCCTTGTCTCACTCCTCGTTGTATTTTGATGTCTTCTGATGTCGTTCCTTCGGAGCTGATCACAGCAACTTGATTCCAATAGAGATTCTTTATTATTCTAACATCTTGCTCATCAAGTTGGCTTTCTCGTAAAAGATTAATTAGCCTCTCGTGTCTCACCCTGTCGAACGCTTTCTCGTAGTCGATAAATCCCATATATATTTCCTTATTCATATCCAAACATTTTTGTATTATTACATTCACTGCGAATAAGGCTTCACGTGTGCCCATTCCATTTCGAAATCCAAACTGATTTTCACTAATATCGATTTCTAGCTTTTTATATATTCGACTATGTATGATCTTGAGGAAGGTCTTTAAAGTGTGGGACATTAGGCTAATTGTGCGGTGGTCAGAGCATTCCTTTGCATTTACTTTCTTTGGCAACATTACGAAGGTTGATCTCAACCAATCTGTAGGGATGATCCCTGTATGATAGATAGTGTTATATAGATCTACTAGTATTTGCAGCTGGTCATATTCTATAAGTTTTAGCAGTTCTGTCGGAATACCATCAGGGCCAGGTGCTTTTCCTGTTTTGGTGCATTGAATAGCATATTCCACCTCCCTCCTGCTAATAGGTGGGCCTTTTCTGATTTCTTGGACTTGCAATTCTTCTCGTTGGTCTTCAAACAGTTCCCTAATGTATTCTTCCCATCTTCGCAGTTTTTGGGCAACATCCATAATTAAATTCCCTTGCTTATCTTTGATGAGACTGTAGCTCTTCTTTTTACCTGTGCCTGTGATTTCTTTGATCTTTTTGTGAATCCCAAAACTGTCATATTTTTTCTCCAGCTCTTCTATTTCATGACATCTCTCTTGCATATATTGCTCTTTCGCTTCAATTATCTTGCGTTTTATTCTTCGATCTATATTTTTATAGGAATGTATATCTATTCCTTTGTAGGTTCTTCTTTCATCCATCATCTCGAGAATCTCCCTTGTCATCCATTTTTGTTTGAATGTTCGGTTTGTTTCTGTTAATTTACTCTGTGAGGCCTCTAGTATTCCTTCTTTAATGGTTTGCCATTGTTCATTAACGTTGTTGTCGCTTATTCTAATTTTCATTTTTTCGTTTATATTTTCTTTTATTTCCATTTTGATCGTTTGGTCTCTCAACAAGTCTGTATTTATATATATATATATATATATATATATATATATATATATATATATATATATATATATATATATATATATATATATATATATACATATAAAAGGAGGATATTCTTTGCTGACTAATTAGAAATAAAACTAGTGAATATTGGGGAATTGCAGCTAGAAAATGGAGAAGTGTACCCTTAGCGGAGAATGTCCAAGCTTTCGAAGATGATTGTCCTTATCATCAGGAAGACTAAAATGAAAGACAACAGTTAAATACTGTGGTAAATGAAAGAATGATTTGAAATTAAATTCACAACCACGTGTGTACTTACCTCCGAAGTGAGGTTAGACTCCATTAAGTTGTAATAATGCAAACTACAGATCATGCATTGCGAAATACTGTGTAGGAATTGAGTTTACGCAGGATCAACCAACCACATGACTACACCAAGTCAAAATGTCGCACCATTTTGTAAAATGAAATAAATGAATTCATCTTCAAGCGTTGCTATGTTGAACGCCGGTAAGGAAATGATATAGTTTTCCTCTAAATGGGATGTAACAAAAGACAAACAATGTTGCCAACAGTCCAAAATCGAAGAACTGTAGGACAATGTACTCATTTCAGTAATGGCCTCTGTTGTAGGGCCAAGACAATGATTCAACCAGAAAATGTATTAGAAGAGAGGAAGAGGGAGAGAGTGCGAGAGAGAGAGAGGGGGAACGCTCTCAATTTCTGTAAGAAGGAAAGACAAAATTGGAGTATGTAGAGAACATAACTCCAATATAACTTACACTAAGGAAGTAAAGAGACAGAAAACAGTACAATAACAGTAATAATATATAGTAATAAAATATAATATAGTAATTATGTAAAATTGTAATAATTATATAATCTGAATGTATTTACCAACACCAATACATTCAAATTGTGAGTTTCTATTATTATTAAGTTAACGTTATAAGGGTGGTGCTGTTAGGAGAAATATGGTTGTTAAAAGCAACCTGGGGAGTACAATTAGCATCTAAGGACAACAAAAAGGAATATATCTCACTCAAGTGGTCAATATCAGTTTTATTATTTATAACATTGTTGTATTGTGAGATAAAAGCCATTTCCAAGAATGATCTTTTCGTTCTATTGGATTCAGTCGCCAACACTTTCACAGCCTCATAATTCATCTGATAGTCAAGAGAATTTACGTGAAAAGCTAACGCGCACCTCCCTGGGTGTAATCTTCAGTCACTCTTGTGTGAGACAATACGGCTCGACAGAGATCTTAGAGTCTGTCCGATATACTGTTTATCACAATCTTTACAGGGAATAATATACACCACGTTAGTAAGTGAGGTTGAAGGAATCTTATATTTTACTTTAGTATAAATTGATCTGATTGGAAGAACATTTTTGTTAGCAATCTTAAAGTTACCACATGCACTGAGCAATCTGGCAAGTCTCGGAGTTATGTCCCTAATAAATGGCGAAGTACCAGAAACCGGTCGAGAAGGGGACATATCAGTTCCAACATCCGTCTGGGCCTAGGTAGGATGGCTATCTTCAAGCAACAAGTCCAAAGCATTAGATGTGCTAAATAATATTTTATTTAATAAAGGTCTTGGATAAGAATTATCCAAGAAAAGATTGAGCAAAACATCAAGATTTTTTTTATGAAAAACACTATTAGAAATTCTGACTACTCTCTGCTTCATTTGTTTAACCAAATTCACTTTCATGGAATGTTTATGGTAGGAGTGATAATTAAGATATGTATCAGAACTGCATGGCTTCCTGTACCAATCTATGATAATGGTATTGTTGTTGCGTATTAATTTAGAGTCTAGGAAAGGTACGGAATTATCGACGCCTTCCATTTCTATTGTGAATTGGATATTCGGATCGTAGCTATTGAATGTATCCAGAACTTCGTCAAGGCCTTCTCGAGGAAGTGCCAAAATAATGTCATCGACATACTTTTTTATGAAAAAAGGAGTGAAAGAAAGGACAGGAATGACTGTATCTAGCACATCATCCATGATATATGCTGCCAAGATAGGAGATATTGTAGCACCCATTGGAGTACCAAAGGTTTGTTTGTAAATTTTGTTATTGAAAGCGAAATAAGTACTGTCAAACAGAAAAACTATAAATTCAACAAAAGCTTCCTTCGGGATGGAGCAACACCTTTGAAGAAATTTTCACAGACTTTACCTCAAGCGGCGAAATCAAAAGAGAGTTTAGTAAAAAATATCTCTTTGAATTTAGGGCGGGAGTGGATAATGCGTTTTCTCCACTGAAAACAAGAGCATTCCGTATATTATTGCCATTTCCAAGATTATATCTTTGCGAAGCCGGATTTTCTTCGGTGGCTGCTTCAAAGAAAACATATAGTTCTCGACTGAATATAGACAAAGGACTGTGAGTTGCAATTTCTAATATGAAACCTTCTTTTGAAATACTTTGCCGAGCGAGACAGGCCCAAGGGAGTCACTAATAATTATGATTGTTATTTTTAATTCAGTCCTAATGTGTTCATTATTAGTTGCAATCGGCATTTGACACTAAGTACCTACTGATACAATCATATTTTTAATATAGTATATTACTTTGAAAATGTATCGTACTCACTTAATTTCTTCTAATGTGAGAATGAATATCATTTTGTTTTTGTTTCTGCGAATAACTTTTTTTATTAGTTATTATGGCTTTATTTTTCATTTTGATGTGCTGGCACGCCCCCCATGTGGAGTTGTGGCGCCCTCCTAGGAGGGCGTGCCCCACAAGCTGAGAAACGCTGGATTACAGAGATCAACTATTTTGACTGTCTATTCAGATAGTAACAAAATTAAATATTACCAGCTTGCTCTTTGCACAATGTTGTTAGTATAGGAGCAAATGTAACTAGGGTTAATTCCTGTAGCAAAAAAATATACAAATACGACACATATTAAGCAAACGTCAATAAAATGATACATTTGATGGTAATATTTTGTGATTGGAAGCTCACTATAAGAGAGAAATATCTTTCACTCTCCAGATCTCGTTCAGTAAACTCTCACCAATGGCACAAAGTTCCAGTCCATGTAGTGAACTCTGTTGTATCTTATTCATACTGTGGGCATTTGTATCACATTGGACGATTATTTCCATGGAATTAATTGATAGAGTAGGTTTTATAGAGATGGAATTCATTGAAAAGCTTTCTGTACTCAACATTTAGAAAGATGTGTCACCTGCCACACTCATGAATAATATTTTTTAATATATATATATATATATATATATATATTGAAATAATGAAATGAATAATGAAAGTCGCCTACTGTGCCTTGATTCACAGTCATCTGTCTTATGGCATATCGCTATGGGGTAACTCAAGCAGGCTCCATAAGGTTTTTTCGCTCCAAAAGGCAGCAATCCGAATTGTGGACGGATCAGCATACCGAGCGCATTGTATAGAAATTTTTAAGAAATATAAGATTCTGTGTCTACCCTGCCAATATATCTTTGACCAACTTCTAAGAATACATCGGGACCTAAATTCTATTTCGAGTCATAGCGATTTACACGGTTACAGTACTAGAAATGCAAATGATCTAGTAAATATCTTTTCACGTCTGTCAACGGCTAAACGGAACCGACTTGATTTCAATCTGTTTAATAAAGTAGATAAACTATACCCGGAGGAAAAAATAAAGGAAATGAGCGATGCGAAATTTTCTAAATTTGTCAGAATTTATCTGATAGAACACTGTTTTTACAGCATTGATGAGTACATGAGCTATTCCTTTGAGAGTGCATTATACTTGAATACCTGATGAAATATGGTTAACCTACGATAATTGCTTATTTTTTCTATACAGTTCTATACTTTTATATGTTTTTATATAGTTTTTCATCATTTTATAATATGTCTTGGTGTACTTTTAGATTTTATTCTATTGTAGATATTTTGTAACTATTTGTTCTTTTTATTGTGTGATTGTTCTCTTTTTTTTGTTTTTTCTCATAATGTAATTAATTATCTATTAATCGTTTGTAATTATAATAATATTTTATATGAGATGACTATAAACGTGCCCTGTATGTAAAATGGTCAATACACGAATATATATATATATATATATATATATATATGTCATCACAATTTGTGATAATAAATACACTATTGTGAAAATACCTTTACCTCTAAATATAACCTATAAAATTTTTAATGGCAGTTGTCAAATTAATATGCCCGGCTAAATAAATATTAAATTTTATATTATGAAAGATAAATCAATACAACACTAATCAACTCACTCTTTTCTCAGGGAGGGATCAAAGATTTCAACTAATAATTCAAATTTGTAAATTTACAAATAATTTTCTAAATTACGTATCACACTATTCAAATCTACAGTAACTGTTTATCCAATACAATATAAGACAATTTAAATTATCTTATGACATATATGAATTTACTGTCAGGAGATTAACTAAATGTCACTTATTATACTAAATTTTCTATAGTATAAAAATTATCAAATATTATGAAAATTAATATGAAAAGGGAGCCAAAGAGATTTGGAATTCAAATTTATATAATATATTATCAAAATAACACTTACTAAAATTAACTTTTAAAAAATATCATAGACGAATAAAACCTTAATATTAAAAACAATCTATATTAGAAATTTCCTATCTAAATAAATTTAACCGGAAATTCAAAATGTCTAAATTTATACTTGATATCTGTCAATGTAAAATACGTAAATTTTCTAGTAAATTGACTGTTCCCAAAATTGTCTGCACTTGACGTAGAATTTTATATAAGTAACGTTACTATAATTTTTAATCATAAGATGCATCTATTTTCGAAATAATTTTGATCAAAGGCCTATTAATTCTCGAGAATAATATATAATATGGACTGGACTCACAAAACTGTATACTAGAAGATCTCGTACGTATTCTAAAACGTATTTTTAGAATTTCCGGAACAAACGTTTCCAAATCAATAATTTAGAAAACGCGAAAAACACTTGCACTTTAGCGGTAATTCTTTGTGAATAGTACACGCACTGGCTTTACAAAAGGCAAGATATGTTGAACTGATAACAATTATATAAATTCCCTAATATTCAAAATTAAACTTGAGACAACTCTTATTATGATGTTGTTTCATGGGGATTTCAAATTCAACTAACTAAAATGTTTCAATAAATAATTCTATTCTTCTTTGGTTACCTAGCATTCTTTTTTTTAAAAAAAAATTACAAATTTACGTTTTTATATACCAAGATAGATTTTCATTATTTTATTTATAAGTGCCATTTGCTAATAGAGACATCTGTATTCTGGTTTTTCAAATCGTTTTAAAATCTATCTGTCATTAAGTCTATTCTGCAGTAATGTCATATGAAATTGAAATGTCAAATTTTATTAGTATATTGAACCTTTCAAATTATTGATAATACAGTGTGTATTACTAGTATTACATCTAAATATGCATATTTCCTTTATTTCAATGTTTTCTATAGAATTTAGATAGAGGATATGTATTATTATATATATATATATATATATATATATATATATATATATATATATATATATATATATTGTTTCCATTATATTCATGCTTCTTATTTAGGCACTTTTTCTAAGAATTTTATGTTCCAATTATTTCTCAGACTTGTTAAAAACCGTAAACGGTTTTTCGTAGCATTTTCATTACATTTTTCTTAAAGAGGAGTCCTTCTATTAGATGCATGAACCTGTTTACTTATTAACATGTACTTACATGAACCATCAAACTATCTAACACAATCAAGTATCACATTTACTTTGAGTTTTCACATTGAAAAATGTTGATTTTCCTCAAATACGAGGGCGGATTGATGTTGAAGCTACCTAAGTAGGAAAAAAACATTTTTTTTAAAAACCATTTATTTCTCAACATAGGCTCCTTTTAGCTCAATACACTCAGTAAGACGATTTTCCAACTTTTTGATACCATCTGAATAATAAGATTTTGGGAACCCCTCAAAATACGCATTAGTTTCGGTAATCACTTCTTCGTTCGAGATAAATCTTTCTCCTGCGAGCCTCTTTTTTAAGTTTGGAAACAGGAAAAAGTCACTAAGGGCTAAATCTGGACTATAAGGTGGATGATCAACCAATTCGAAGTGGATTTCTCGTAGTTTTAGTATCGTATCTAATGCTGTGTGAACCGGTGCGTTGTCTTGAAGAAAGAGCACTTTTTCTTGTTTAAATGTGGTCGTTTTTCCTTGATTGCATCAACCAATTGATCCAATAATGCATGATAATACTCTCCTGTGATTGTGGATCCCTTTTCAAGATAATCGATAAGCAATATTCCGTGAGCATCCCAAAATACAGTGGCCATAACCTTGCCAGCCGATTTCGCTGTCTTCGCGTTCTTCGGAGCACTTCCACCAGCTTCCACCCATTGCTTCGATTGATTTTTGGTTTCACGTGTGTAGTGGTGGACCCACGTTTCATCAACAGTTATTAACCTACGCCAAAAATCAGCAGGATTATCCTTTATCATGTCCAAACACCGCTGTGAAGTAATCTGTCGAACTCTTTTTTGTTCAACACTGAGCTAACGCGGCACCCATCTTGCCGATAGCTTTTTCATATGCAAATGTTCATGCAAAATGTTGAACACACGTTCATATGATATGTTTACCATTTCAGCAATCTCACGTATTTTGACCCGGCGATCATTCATAACGATATCGAGGATTTTCTTAATATTTTCTTCAGTAACCACCTCTTTTGGCCTTCCTGTTGATGGTATTGTTGCAGTGCTTGTTCGGCCCCGTTTAAATTCAGCAATCCAATATTTTACCATATAATCTGACGGAGCAGATTCACCGTATTGTTTATCAAGCTTTTCTTTTGTCTCTGTCGCCGTTTTTCCTTTCAAATAATAGTGTTTAATCACTACACGAAATTCAATTTTTTCCATTTCCCAAGAAACACAAAAGTTGCTTACTTCAAACGACTACAACAAATAAACTAATTGATGAATTTGGCTAAAATTTTAACAGCTAACGTTTGACAGATCGTAATTTCTAAGACAGAAAAAGTTTTTGTGTTTGTGCTGCCATCTAGCGCTAGGTAGCTTCAATATTAAACCGCCCTCGTATCTTGTAGCTATTCCAGCCAACCAATTAGAAAGATGTTATTTTTCACTTGGAATTTTTTTTTTTATTTCCAGCCAGTTTCTACAATCTAAATGAAACCTACACAGAAGTTTTCACTACCTACAATACATTGACTGATTTCCTAGTTTACTGCATCAATCTTGAGCCGAAGTCTCGTGGTTGGTTGAAATTGAATTCCAGCGATCCAGCAGAATTTCCCCTCATAAATCCAGCTTATTACACAGACTCCGATGATGAGGATATTCAAGTAGTATATGAGGCGATACAATATATCCTTTCCTTATTGGAGACAGAGCCTCTTCAAGCAATAAACGCAACTTTGGTAGCACAAGCTCCCAACTGTGATCATTTGAAAGAAGAATCTGAAAAAGATTACTGGTACTGCGCCATTCGTTCACTTACTTCCACACTTTACCATCCCTCGTGTACAACTAGAATGGGCAACAGCACAAAAGATTCAGTTGTTGATGGAACAATGAAGGTTCATGGAATATCTGGATTGAGAGTAGTAGATGCTGGTTCGATGCCTAAACTAGTTAGAGGACATACATTGGCCGCCATTTGGGCTATGGTCGAAAAAACGGCTGACCTTATTAAGAAAGAATACGGAGAACTTTAAAAATTATGTAATACGTCATTTTAATAGAAATATATTTAAATTTGAACACGTTAATTGTTTCATGCAATAACATAAATTAATCTTTTATACAATCAATCACGATTCAAAATGCGTTGCCTCAATGTCACCAATAACAGAAATATTAATATTTTATTAGCATACATGATAGGAACACAATCAAATCCACTTCTTCGATTTGTAATTTGAATTGCTGTTTCTTTGGAATGATTCCTATTGGGGCTAGTTGAAATAGAAAAAAATTATTAGATGATTTGCGTGAATTACCCATGAATCCCTTTGTTGTTGTTCTCTACATATCACGCGATATTCCTACATCTTCTTCATATATATATATATATATATATATATATATATATATATATATATATATATATATATATAACCATATATCTCATATATTAAAGAACATCAGCTGTTTGAGAATATTTTGCTTAGTATTTAAAATGGATTGAAACTATGTAATTGAAAACACATTAAAAAAACCACAATCATAAGTAAAAATGCATGTAAAGTCATAATATATTGAACCATTTGTTTACAATAATTAAAAAAAAAGCAACAATAAATATAAAGAAATTACCTTAATAATTATCTAAATTTTGAAAACGCTTAACAAGTAGAGTGGAGAACAATAAATCTGCCCAATATGGATGTTCATTTGTCATGAAGGAATCAGCTGTTTCAAATGAGATTTAACAAGTTTCAGTTATCTAATTTAATATAAGTATTACTCAAACAGTAATAATATAAATCATGTTCATATTTTGTATAAAGAATTAGATAAGTTTAGGAGATAAAAATATCAATGACATAAAGGTAATTTATATGTCACAGTTTATATCAAATTTATGGAGTCAATGAATGATAAAATGATGATGGATTTGAGGAAATATTTGTTACTATAGAATTTAAATAGTACAAATAACGAAAGCAAAAGATATATATATATATATATATATATATATATATATATATATATATATATATATATGTTATATAAAAGAATTTATGTCCATAAATATAAATATTAATTTCAAGTTGTCATAAATGTCAAAACAAAACTAGACATTGTTATATCGAAATATAACAATGAATTTCACTATCTGTAAAAGACTTGGTGTATTGAAATTCATTGAATAGTAAAAGAAAACAGATAATTTTCAAGTAAATTTCACATTCATATATGTTTTCATTAACTTCATAAAGTGTTGCAATTGTGAATATAGTTCGACAGCTCCAGAAAGAATGTGATTGTTGTAGAAATGACAGGACAAATTTTGATCAACTAAAATTAAGCAAAAACTTTACTGAAAATCAGTGAGCTGAGAAACAATATATTATTTGTTGATTAAAAAAATTGACGATCGAAAGGGAGCGATAGTTGTTGGTTTTTGGCGTCGAAATAGCGAGGAGGTGATGAAGAATTTTCCCAGAAATTTCAAATAAAATCAGAAATTTTCATGATCAAACCTATAGATTCCTAATAAATATAAAACTTAAAACACTCACATCTGTTTGTATCCAGTTTTCCCGTGAGAATATCCAAAATTCTCAAGAAAATACGCAGCTTAAACTTCTGAAGGCGTATTCCTGTTTCCGGGCGGGATAGATCCAGAATCCAGACATCAGGTCAGTGCTCCTTTAAATATTATTGGCCAATAATAAGAATAATAACTCTCGAATATAAATTCAGTGACTATTTCCATGTATATAATAATTCTTGCGTCTATATGATCGATCTATGAAAAAGGAAAAAGAATTTATGTAGTTCATTCAATAGACAAAATTTCAATATTATTAAAAAATGCCTATTCTGTAATGAAATAATGTTTGTACTTACGTCATTTCGAATCATATAAGAAAAATGTATTTTAATCCATTGATTTAATATTTCCAATAGTATGTATAATTTTGTAACCTATTTCTTCTAAATAATTTTATCCTTTGTATGTATATAATTTCTAAACATAAATTCTTCCATACAAACTCCATCACCAGCATTATAACGGCAACGATTCTATGAAACATCGAATATTCACGCAGATGCATAGCGTCTATAAGAAACATTCGTTCCGTCTCGTACCCATTCGTTTTTAGTTGAGCATGCGCATAGGATAGTGTATGATATCATTTATGACTATGTTTTTGTAATGCCATAGGCGTAACTATTTTATAAATATTTAAATAAAAATTTCGTTATAAAATTTAATCATTGAAAGTGCAGTGTTTCTGTTTATTTTACATAAGCAAAATATATCCAACAAAGCCAGCATACGAAAAACGTATGACGGCTCGCCTATCATAGTAGGCTTTTTCAAAAATTGTTTTATTGTGTTCAGAAGTACCTACGAGTAAAAGGAATTTATTCTGAACACAATAAAACAATATTTGAAAAAACCTACTATGAAAGGCGAAACGTCGTAAGTTTTTCGTATTTTTCCCATGAAACCTATACCCAACAAAAATCCAAAATAGATAATGGTTAATGGTATAATGGTTTAAGAAACGCTACAAATATAAAATTGCGAGGGTGAAAAATGCAAGTTACACCGAACATATCGTTCCTTCAAACAATACGGATTACCTATGGACTGAATTGGCTGGAAAGTTGAAAATTTTATCGAATTCTTACAACAAGCTAGCGAAGCAGAAGAACCGAAGAAGTGTCGCACATTAGTTTTACAGGTACGTACCTCGAAAATAGATTCAATAATATTATTAATAACACTAAAAGTAAGATTCTTAATCTACAATAACCGAGTCTACTCACAAAATAAACAACCTTAATTCTCAAATCGAATCACTAGCAGCAGAAATAAATATTACCTTAAGATACTTTTAATGATTTCATGCAGAGAGAGAAGGTCAAATACGAAAAACTTTTTATAACGTCAAGACATCTAACCAAAAAGAACTGTCCAAAATTATATCAAATATTACAGAACCTAGTAATACAATCAACGTTTCATCTTGGTTAGACAATATTTTTGATAAACAAATACCTGAAGATGTGGCTGAAGTTTTAGCCCTAGGCGATAACTTCTCTATACCTGTTGTTGAAGAAAGTAAACTACATGTAACTGAATATATAGGTTGTGTTGAATCCGCTATTACAGATAAACCAAACTAAATCAAAGACACCATACGTGGAAACATTGTAAATATAATTACTAACCATAAAATCAAAATTAGACACAAAAATACAAAAACTAATAAATTTCAACTAAAAGTCAACAACAAATTAACAGAGCCAAACATTTTGTTAAAAATAACCCAGATATTACTGTTTTGAAACCTGATGAAAGTAACAAAACTGTTATAATGAACACAATTGACTAAGAAAATGAAATTGATAGTTTGCTTTCTGACAACCAAACATACAAAAAATTACGTAACGATCCGACAAAAACATACCAAGAAAAAAATAACTTACTAATAAAAAAATCTTGTCTAAAGAACTGATTTCTGAGAATGAAGCTAAAAAATTAATGATTCACAATGCAGTAGCGCCAAAAATTTACGGGTTGCCGAATCTTCACAAACCAGGTACTCCATTACGACCAATAGTATCCTCTATTCAGTCACCTTTTTACAGATTATCTAAGTATTCAAGTAACTGCCTATCTGAAATAACATGTAAAAATAACTACTACATAAAAAATTCTTTTAGTTTCAAGGAGTTTATCAATACAACAAAAATACCGAACAGATACAAACTAATTTCATTAGACGTGGTATCCCTATATACTAATATCCCGAACGAGTTACTTACAACAATCATTAAAGAAAAAGGGAAGTCCCTGAAAGAATACGGGACATGGAAAATTCGGTCCCAGCAGGTTGCAGATTAAATTAAAAATTTTATACCCTTTTATCGGTAGGTTAATTCCCTCCCAACCAGAGTTTTACGATACTGAGGAGCTTAATCTCTTTCGTAGAATAAAGTAATTATGGTAAGTATGGGCTTTTACGAAAATAGTAGCAATTAGTAGGTAAATGAATAATATAAATACATGAAATGGATTGAAATATGTACCATTTAGTTGCGTATGTTTCCCCAGTTTACATATTAGTCGATTCAAGTATTCTTTGTAGTCTGGCACCATGGATCCTTATATTATTTTGAGTGAAAAATTTAAGCGTATAGTAGTTATAAATAACTATAAGTATAGTTTCCAAAGAATTTTAAAAAGTGGCGAAAAGCGGTGGACGTGTATAAATAAAAAGTGTAGATCTTATTTGCTTAGTATGGGTGAAGTGGACAATGTAACTATTACAAAGCATTTAAAGGATCATTGCCATAATGCAAATGTAGATCAGTTGAACCGCCAAATTCTAAGCACTTCTTGTATAAGAAAGGCCATTGATGATTTATCGGAGAAGCTTGCAAAAATCATCCGCCGGGAGCTTCAAGAAAATCTGCCTTCACCGATCAATACGTCAGACGTTGCGTTAATAAGGAAGAATTTGTACAATGCTCGTCGAAAACTGCTTCCACAATTGCCAACAAGTATTCAACAAACTTTCGACACTCTGGCGAAGATCCACATTGAAATATCCAGCTGATCAAATCGCCGTCTTTTCTTGTAAATCAAATATTCAATTTATCAGAAAAGTCAGACGAATATATTTAGATGGAACATTTAATTACTGCCCACAATTTTTTTGTCAGTTTCTTACGATACACGGATATTATAACGGCCACTATATTCCTCTGATTTTTCCTCTATTACCCAACAAACGGAGTGAAACGAACCAAAAATTATTTAATATTGTAACAGAGATCTGCATCAAAAATAGTGTTAGATTAGATATTTCTGAAATTGTAATCGATTTTGAAAAAGGTATCCATAAGGCTGTAGAACAAATTTGGCCATTAGCTCAAATAATCGGATGTCGATTTCATCTTTCGCAGGCATGGTATAGGAAAATTCAGAAAATTGGTTTAATATCTGCCTACAAAGATGAATGTTCCGATGCAGGGCGATGGCTAAAAATGACTTTTGCCCTAACTTTCTTAAATCCTGTAGAAATCAGCGATTATTTTGTATCCGATCTACTCTCAATAGCACCAGACGATGGAAAGATTCAAATGTATTCCGATTTTTTGATAGATAATTACATATCTGAGAAGTCACTATTCCCTCCTTCACTTTGGGCTACAAAGTCAGCAGAACTTACACGGACTACGAATACGTGCGAATCTTCCCATAGACAATTTAACGATTCGTTTTACAAGTCTCATCCAAACATTTTTGTTTTTATTAATAAACTTAAAGAGTTTCAAATCGAAACTTATGTAAAATTCCAAGGTGTACATTTGAATACTAAAATTACTGATAGTAAAGTTAAAAACCGTCAAAAATTCATCACAAAAATGATTGAATCATATACGAAAAACGAAATAAGTCGTTTGCATTTTATTAAATGTGTCTCATTTCACTGTGGCGTTTAATTATTAAGTATACAATATTATGTACCTGTGTCTTGTAGCCTATTTCGTAACTTTCGAGAATTTGGTTTCTTAATATTATTAAATATATAATTGTATGTGATATGTTATATTTTTATAGGTATAAACAATATATAGACATATCAATTCCGTTTATGTAAACTTTGTCAACAATGTGAATATTTTTATTCAATTTAATAAAACTAAAATTATTCAATACTGCAGTTTCATTGCACTGTTCCAATCTTAAAATATTTCACCCGGGACCGAATTTACATATACAGTTTCAGGTAAAAACAAAATTAGGGACCGAATTTAACCATTATTTTTGATCCCTTTTTTCTTGGGAGGGAATTTGCCTATCCCCAAGAATACACAACTCTTAATCAAGACATGTTTATTGAAGCTTCAATTCTAACGCTGAATAGCAATTATTTTCAACATAAGAACAAATTTTACCAGCAGTTAGATGGTTGTGCAATGGGCTCTCCAATATCTTCAACTGTAACACAACTTGTCATGGAATACTTGGAAGAGAAGGTTTTGAGCAACACCAATATCCCTATACTATTTTTTAAAAGATACGTCGACGATTGCATCACTGCCGTACCAGAAAATCAAATTGACGAAATTCTAGACGCGTTTAATAATTTTCATCCCAAACTTCAGTTTACTTCAGATATAGAAATTGAACTAAAAATTAATTTCTCAGACATGACAATCATACGACAAGAAGACAGCGGAAAACACTTGGTCGGGTCGCTACTTAAATTACAATTCCCACCACCCAAATTCGCAGAAAAACAGTGTTATCATGAATTTAACCGATAGAGCGCTAATTCTAACATCACCTTAATATATATTCGAGACCTTAAAGAAAGTAAAAAATGTTCTTTATAAAAATGGTTTCCCTACAAAATTAATAAATAGAATTATAAAACAACGTACGCACAAAATATATAATAGTAAAATACCAGATAAAACACAAATAAAAAATAGAAGCATAAAATAATATATCGCTATGCCTTACACAGCAGAATTATCGGAAAAAATGAAATATATCTTAGGTAAGCATGATATCATTGTATATCACAAAGCAACATTCATTATCGTCCTTATTCACATCATTGGAAAGTGAAGTTCCAACTAGTATGAAATCGAATGTCGTTTATTCAATACCCTGCTTGAATTGCCCCAAAAAGTACAAAGGCATGACTACACAATACCCTAATGGTAGGCTAAACGGACACAAATATACAAAAAATGACTCAACAGCTTTACACAAGCATGAATCTAGCGAAAAACACGAATTGAACTTTTTAAACACTAAAATTCTAACGCAAAACAGCAACTACCAAAAAGAGGAATATAAATATCTATTATTCACCAATCAGTTTTGATATATCAAATTGACGAGACCATCTCTATCTCATGAATAACACAAAATTTATATTTAGCTGAAAGCTTGACGTTTGCATTGTCTGTTGCTGTTATCGACGTGGTTGGTTGAACATAAATGGCAAAGGGTTACTGTAATACACAAAGTAATAATAGTAGATAGGGATGGAGTGGAGAAAAGGCAGTGGCTCAGGACAGGCTCTTTGCAGGACACGGAAAACACGTTTATCATTCTTAGCATACACATATTTACTTTGAACTGTCATGCGGATATCTTTGTGGAAAAAAATTTTGTCACCATAATAATGGAAATTGAAAATAAATGAATCATTATTTTTAGTGGCCAGAGTTACCAATATTAATTTATATGAATAAAATACATACTGTATTCAGAGAGTGTGGAGTTACCTTCTTTAAAAATCCTCAAAAAATTGAAGAATATCTTTTTATTAATTAATATTTGTTCTGTTCCCTTTCACATTTTTGATTTTAGATATAATGCGCTTATCAAGTCGTGAGAATCTGAGTCCGGTAAATGAGGTGATTGAGGTTTGATGACAGTGGTGGTTTGCCTAGAAAATCACGAATAAACATGGATATGGTAGCTGGTGTATTATGGTGATGTAAAAGCTATGAATTGTCCTGCCACAACCCGGGCGATTTATTCATATCGCCTTACGCAAACATCGCACTTAAACTTGAAGATTTTATTATGGCTTGCTGCTTCCATAAGGATAATTGGGTTTTTGATTTGTATAACTACGCGGGATTACCAATTATGACATACCCGTTATGAGCAAATCTAAATCATTGTTATACAGTTCTCAAGTGAATATAATGTGATGGTTCTTCAAGTAAAAATAGAGAAATTGATTAACACATTTTGCTGACATTTCACACCAAGATAGAAATTGCATTTAATGTCCTAACCAATGAGCTAACTACATTAGCCACCTCAACGATTGTCTATAAGAATGATATTAACTGTTACAACATTTCTATCGATTATCGGATACCCGTGGCATCCATAACTATTATTTTGAATACATTGTTGTCCTTCCTTGAATGGCTCATATTACAAACAATTTCTTGTTGCTGTTCCAATTTTAATTGCCAAATGCGATAGTCAACATTTCAAGTGTATCGAAACACTTAATTTCATTGTTCGTACAAATTTAAATACAGATTCTTTGATTCATTTTTTTCGATACAATGGGACCAACTTATACACCAACACAGAAAACTATTAATCATGAAAACAAATTAACAGAGCAAAATAGCTGATCAGCACGTATGTAAAGGGTACGATACTATCGACAGAAAAAAAATTGAAAATATTAGTCTACAAAGTTTGTGAAGTTATCTGATGTTTTGTACAAACCACATATATGTAGGTACAAGACATAAGAGATTCATTCCAAATGCCGGCCGATCATTTATAACTTGAGGTTTATCTTACCCTAGACAAATAATTTCATATGCCCAAGATGTCAGTCAGTCCTACGGCTTCATTTTTGATTACAAGCAGTAGTATCCAGTGAACTTCTTATATATGGAGCGAAACAGCAACATTTTTTGTTAAAATTGTTTATTTATTAACAATTGAATAGCATTCAACGTGACTTTGTGAAATATGATTTTTATCGCTTGTTGCAGGAAATGTGTTTCTCAATTTCTGAAGATTTTTGTTCAGCACTCATGTTTGTAGCTATATAATCCATGACGGATGGAAGGGTTGTATATTCTAGATTAGGTCCATAAATCTTTATCATGAATAATATCAGTTTCTAATTTTAATTCTTCAAAATCAGTTTTGACAGAAATTTTATTAAAAAATCTAACATAGTGAGCTTGGACTTGAATGTTCTATAAAACCAAAAACTCGACGAGGAGGAGTCAGTTCAGTAAAATCAGTTGCTTGGTGAATATGTAATCTACGAATTCTGGTGCCCATAAAGCATTTTCACATGAACGTGTCCATAAGTCTTAAAGGACTTTGTATAACGTGACAAAACCTGAAATCAAAAGCTTCAAAAACATGCGGGCAATCCGCATTCGGTATAATATAGAGTATGCTAAAAATTTGCTCTCATAATAGTCGTATATATCTTAAAATAAAGCTAGTCTCAGAAACGTTCAAAATTTTCATAAAACATCTATGAACGCAAAATGGGCACAATTATTAAAACGGTTTGTTTATATAATATATTTTATAAGTATAACTTCGACATCTTAGCCTGATTGTTCTTCTTTTTCTCTTCGAAGAACGGTCAGGCTAATATGTCGAAATTATTGAAAATTTTGACTAAAACGTTGGTATTCTATGAAATTTTGATTCATTTAATTTTATACGACTTATACGGTCGAATAATTATCTGAGATGGTGGTTCGCAAATGAAAGTGAAGATAGCGCCAGCTGACTACTTCTCGCAAGTGTGTAACAACACGAGCCAAATAGAGATTCTCGGAAGGCGGAATCTTCAGTTCAGATTAGAGACTTTGAACTAGAAGGCACTCTTGAAAAGACCCAAGAAGGTCGAAAACCGGTCAGTGTACTATGCCCTTCTCCTTGCGGTTGCGAATCACCACAGATGTCTGTATCGACAAAAGGGTCGATGGACGTCACGTTCTTCGAAGGGGGTGTAATTCAATATTCTTCGTGACATTAGCCAGGAAAGTATTTGTTTTTCTCTTCGACGAACGGTCAGGCTTATATGTCAAATTATTAAAATTTTGACTGAAACGTGGCCGCAGAATAAAACCAGAAGAAAACTCCTAAATATTGGGGATACAGTCAGGGGCCAGTAATCAAACTATGCGAAAATTGTGTGGACTATTTTATTAAAGGCAAGCTTTCGAAACAGTTCGTTTTTTTTTCAAGACAACTGAAATAATATTATACGAATTAATTCGCAATTAATATATATATAATATCGGCTATTTACCAATATTGAGATTATTTAATACAGCATTAGAAACATAAGAAATATTTGACATCTGGATACTAGGCAGTCTGTGATGATACCAGAAGACATATTTAATTAGATGTAACTAGATTTTAATTTCAAATATTGCTAGCGGCCAGTGAACTTGAAAGTCACTGACAAGGTGTAGTAAGGTTGGTAACATATTGAGGGATCACGACTGTTTGTAAAATATATCATTGACCGTCTTAATAATGAACAATGTAGTCAAAAAGGTCGACGAAAAGATCATCGACTGTTTTGGTTTTACAATACATTCAAAGAATTTCCAATATGAAAAAAAGAGTTCATTTCTCTATAATTATTAATTGTATCAATGAAATTGACTGTCTCGACCCTTACTTCGTGGAATATGCTCATATTAGTGTTTTTAAATGAATCTCAAGGTCTCTAGTTAATTCCACAATATAATACAAGTTATTGAAAATTCTAAAAAATTGACAATTGTTTCGATAAATCAATATCATCGTCAGAATGACAGAAACTACATTTCATTTTATGCCTACCTGATGTTTAGTAGTTATTTTTGGCTAGACCAAGAAGTAACCTAACTTGTGATTGGCTTAATATATGTTTATAGAAAAAAGAAGAAGATGTGATATTACAAATATTGAAGCTTAGATATTATTAGCCCTATGGTGATATCCTGGATATCATTTTTCCAATTTAGATCAGTATAACTGTGCAATGATATAGAAAACCAGGAAAACTATATCTGCTGATCTTTACAATTATCACTTAAGAAGACAGTTTATTAGTGGAGAATTCCCTAGATTTAACTGTTCATTGACAACTTCATATTGTGGGTTTCTTAAATGTCTTCTAATTTCCAGTTCTTCAAGGAAATCCAGTTCTTGTTTCTTTTCACAAATATGCAGTACTTCTAGGTCTGTGTTAGGTGTCAATGAATGATTGGTGTCAAGTAGATGTTTTGCGTAGTGGGATTTATCTGGTTGTTTTAATCTGTATGATCGTAAGTGCTCACTGTATCGTATTTCAAAATTCCTAAGGGTCTAACCCAAATAGACAGCATTACATTCTGGACATTTGAGTTTATATATACCTGACTTCTTTAATAGTGGTATTTTTGTTTCTACATTTAACAATTTTGTACTAACGTTACTTTCTGTTTTAAAAGAAATTGTTGTATTCGTTGCTGAAGATATTATCTTTGAAATATTATTAGAAATATTTCCTGCATATGTGATGGTTTTATAAGTTTTAATTTCATAAGCTTGTTTAGGATATATTAGTTGCAATGCCACTTCTACCTCTTTTTTACTAATTAGTTCATTTATCATATCTAATGGATAACCGTTAGATGTTGCTATTTGTCTAATTGTATTAATCTCTCTATCAAAATTACATTTGTTCATAGGAACTGAAAAAGCTCTATGTATCATTGAATTATATGCTGCTAGTCTGTGTGACACAGGGTGGTTAGAATTGAATGGAATTGTTACATCAGTTTGTGTTGGTTTTCGGTAAATTGAATAATCAAGTACATTATTAACTCTTTGAATTTTTAAATCAAGAAAATTGATTGAGCTATTTTCTTCAATTTCTAATGTAAATTCAATTTTCGGGTGTAAATTATTGATGTGGTTGGAAAATACATCTAATTGTCGTTCACTACCCATAAAACAAGCTAATATGTCATCTACATATCTATACCAAAATAAAATATTTTTCGAAATATTACTTTCAAAGATCTTTCTTTCTAAATTGTCCATAAAAATGTTCGCTAATATAGGTGATATAGGGCTTCCCATTGGTAAACCTTCATTTTGAATATATATATCTTATTGTCAAAAGTGAAATAATTCTGATTAATGCATACATCAAATGAATTAAGTATATCTGATATTATTCCTGGATTAATATTTTTATCTTCTAGTAATTTTCTTACAAGTATTAGACATTCTTTAGGAGGAATTTTAGTAAACATGTTAGTTACATCGAACGATATGAGTTTATTGTTATCTTGTAAGTGGATTGCTTTCAACTTTTTGATTAGTTCTATTGAATTTCTAATCGAGTACTGAGATTCATATCCGTAAGTATTGAGTATATTGTTGAGCTTCTTTGCCAATATATTATTAGGAGCATTAACATAAGAGACTACAGGTCTAATTGGTTTCGTTATTTTATGTAATTTAACTGTTCCATATAATTGTGGACAATGAGGATTCTTATGTATGATAGACCTCTTTTCGTAATCATTTAAAAGATAATTTGAATTATTAACAATATTCCTTACATTATTAGAAAACTTCTTTGTTGGGTTTCATTTAAAAACACTAATATGAGCATATTCCACGAAGTAAGGTTCGAGACAGTCAATGTCATTAAAAAATCTTCGAGAGAAGATTTGACCCGACTGTACCAGAAGTTACTACAAAAACGTTACAAAGGATCACAAAACATTTGGTTTAACCAAGAATGCCTTAGAAAAAAGGTAATACCAAATTATGTGAATATAAAATGTCACACTAAAACACCACAAGCACAAAAAGCTATAAAATGTGCTCAACGAAATTGGATAAAATCAGAATGTAAGAAATGGTTCAAAGTTAGAGACTCCTTAGACAACTACATAAAAGTTGTACCTTCAAAACTCACATTCCAATTACATCCAGTAGAATTTGACTGTTTGAATGACAAAATTAGAGAAAATCTCAGCACGATGAAGCATATGAAATTTAAGAAACAAGAAAAGAAGCTACAGAATCTTGAACACACACAACATAAAATTCAATACTCAAAACATCATGAAACTGTAAGTACCTACATACCAACACACTTTGCACCACGATTTGAAAACCTTTCAGACACTAATTTTACAAATAGTGAAATAGAATTTTTAAATAAAGGTTCAAAGTACAGCATACCACCTAAATTTACGAATAATATTAAACAAATTATAGCTACAGAGTCAGAAATAGCTTTAAAGTCTAATTCAAATAATTTTCATTATGAGAAATTAAAAATTGCCAATTTAATCAAAAATATTGACTTTTCAAAAGTTAAACGTCAAACAAAAAATGACATTTCAGTTTTAAACGCAATAAAAAAGAAGATTGAAAATAATAACCTAACAGTTACAAAATCTGATAAGGGGAACGCTACTGTCATTTTGACGACTGAAAATTACAATTCCCAAGTATATAACTTTATAGAATCCAGCGATGTAAAAGTTATAAAAGCAGACCCAACAAAGAAGTTTTCTAATAATGTAAGGGATATTGTTAATAATTCAAATTATCTTTTAAATGATTACGAAAAGAGGTCTATCATACATAAGAATCCTCATTGTCCACAATTATATGGAACAGTCAAATTACATAAAATAACGAAACCAATTAGACCTGTAGTCTCTTATGTTAATGCTCCTAATAATATATTGGCAAAGAAGCTCAACAATATACTCAATACTTACGGATATGAATCTCAGTAAGCAATCCACTTACAAGATAACTATAAACTCATATCGTTCGATGTAACTAACATGTTAACTAAAATTCCTCCTAAAGAGAGTCTAACACTTGTAAGAAAATTACTAGAAGATAAAAATATTAATCCAGGAATAATATCAGATATACTTAATTTATTTGATTTATGCATTAATCAGAATTTTTTAACTTTTTACAATAAGATATATTATAACGAGAAAAAACCTACAAACCCTCACAGTGCTCGTTATAGGTATGCGGGTTGTCTCACGTGGTACAACCCGTGCTCGCCAGTCGACTAGCTTCGAGTCGAAGAAGGGGTGGATTCTTCAAAAAAATTATTGAGTATACATAAAGGGCGCCAGAGAAGTTTTGGCAAGCACCCAAGACTTCCTAAGTTAGCCCACAACTCCTCAGTGGGTTAACAACACTCACTACACACTCCAAAGGTTAAACTGATAGGTAAATTATCATAAATAAATAAAAGTCAGCAAATACACCCTGATTGAAATTTTAATTAATCTTGGTGGACCAAAGGTCTCTTTCAAAATATATGATACAATATCATTACCAAAAGAAAAATATTATAAAAAAAAAATCGTCTGAGCTCAGCTGAAGGCTGTAATCTCAGGGTGCAGTAGAGCTGAGGGCCCCAAACTACACCGATGTCTCAAAGCAAAGATTCTAGAGAATCGATCAAATTGTTCATGTACAAAATTCCAAAAATTACAACGATAATATATTATATATATGTCCAAAAAACACCAATGTACAGTTACAAGGGTTCACACTTCCGCAATTTATACCAATATAATGGTTGCATAAGCCAGAAATTTAAATTACAACGAGTTTAGCGTTGCTGGAGAATATACAGCTCAAAATTATATACGGCGCAAAATTATATACAAGAAACCATTAGAAATAGGCAAAAAAAAACTACTAAATACCGCTATACTAGGTACGTACCAAGTGTTCCAGCGTATCTTAATCTATGCGCAAGATTTCAAAATATGTTAAATACAAAATTCAAGTAAGGAAAAAAATAAATAAAACTTAATATAAAAAAAACGGTAATTTGTGAAGCATAGATGTGAATTTACTACTGAGTTTAAAGAAATAAGAAAGGAAAACTGTAACCTTTCCTTTCCCGGCACCAGAACAGGAACTGAAATTCCTCCAGATTAATCCAGGCCTCCTGGAACTGGTCTCACCGACCCATTAAATTCCAATCAGCGTTTTTATGTCCATATACTAAAACCCCCCTTTTATTGAATCCGACCAGCTAACGCCGTCTACGGGAATTTTCCACGTGTTTTCTTAAATCCATCAATTCTACTGGAATCCTTCGGTCATCGGCACCCCCTGGTCCAGTATATTATTGGGTCAGACCTTCGATTAGTTAAATCGAGCGATATTTTCTTCCCCTATGTAAAATTTATCAGGCTTTCCGTGAAATAGCGTTATGGCTCCCAGAGCACATGCAAATATCTTTTGTTCAGATGTGTGTTCACACCTTGACGGCAAATGGAGGACTGAAATTTTTAACTCGGTTCCGACAGCGCTGTGACTTCTCTCAGTCGACAGGTTAGCCAAATTAAATTTACAACGGCTCGGCGAATTTTTCGCGTTACAGATTCCCCCCCTTTCGTCAAAGAAAATTAACCCGGAAAGGTTAATTTTCATCGTCAGGCGGTTGCGTAGAGTATGGTTTCAAGTCCTTGCAGTGCCATACTCCTGCCGTAGCTCCATCCTTATCGTGTAACTCATACGTCCACGGAGATACCCTCTTAGCTATCGAGTAGGGCCCTATATACTTAGGCGCTAGCTTACGCGTGTAATACCTCGCAGCATCCGAAAGGACAAAATTCCTCTTCCACACTAAATCGTGCGGGAGATACTCAACATGCCTACGCCGCAGATTATGGCTATCACAAGCCTTCTGATTGGCATCCTCTAACCGTTTCCTGATGTCAGCGAACAATTTCCTAAAACTCTCATTACGACTACTCTCGGGAGTTCTCACACTATCTCCCAGATCTAAATCTGAATTATCAACATAATCGGCCCCAGACAACAGCATAGACCTACCAAAATTAGCGAAATACGGTGTTACCTTCGTGACTTCATGAGTAGATGTTCTAATCGCACATCCTATCTGAGCGAGATGCTCGTCCCAACAACGATGATTATCCGAGACATAGGAAGCCATCATAGTCTTAATCACACGGTTAACTCTTTCACACGGGTTAGCCCTCGGATGATAATTGGCATTCAGCTTGATACGACAGCTATATCGGGAAGCTAAACTTCGGAAAAGATTACTACGATATTGGGGACCATTATCACACAAAATCACCTTGGGTACCCCATATACAAGAAATACTTCATCTTCAATCTTACGGGCAACGGCCGCTGCCGACGCTGTTCTAAGTGGGTATATCAGCACATACTTGGTCAAATAATCCGTAACGACAAGGATGAAAGAATTACCTCGTTTCGACCTAGGAAGAGGCCCCATCAGATCTGTGCAAATCATTTCCCACGGCCTGCTAGGCTTTGGATGAGACGCCATCTTATCAACAGGTTTACCTTGTGACACCTTATGCGCCGCACACACCTCACAACGATTAACATACCTAGCGACGTCAACCCTCATTTTCGGCCAGTAAAAACGCTCAGCTACTCTGTGGAAGGTTTTAAAAATACCCGTATGTCCAGATGTGGGAGGGACATGGGCTTCCATGATTATACGCGACCTACCAGCCTTGGGAACTACCAGTTTCCAAGATTCACCAGGCGACAGCGGTTGTGTGTACTTATTGACAACATGTTTGAAGAGGAGATTATCCTTCACACGCCAATCCGGGAATTTAAGTTGATTACTAGCGACATTCTTCACCATCTTACAATACCACTTATCATTGGTTGTATCAAACAGAGGGGGCGGTACCTCTTCAGATGAAACCTCTACAGACACCTCATCGACCACAGGGACGGACCGAGAAAGAGCATCTGGTACCACGTGTTCACGACCTTTGCGATGTATAATTTGGAAGCTATACTGTTGCATTTTGACTGCCCATCGGGCTAGACGACCCTTCGGACTCTGCAACTTCTGTAGCCACAGTAGGCTATAGTGATCCGTAATGACGGTAAAAGAAACACCCTCTAAATAAGGCCGAAGTTGTTCAAGTGCCCAAACCACAGCGAGACATTCGCGTTCAGTGGTGGAAAAATTCCGTTCTTGGCGAGTAAGAGATCTACTTAAATAGCAAATAACCTTGTCACCATCCTCGTGAGGCTGACTCAACACAACCCCTAAACCATAACCACTACTATCGGTCTGTACAACAAAGGGTTTATTAAAATCGGGACACGTAAGAATCGGCGCAGAAACCAAACATTCCTTAACACGACGAAACGAAGACTCACATTCAGAAGACCACACAAAAGGACGATTTTTCCTCAGAAGACCCGTAATGGGGACCATGATGGTTGAAAAATTAGGTATAAATCTCCGGTACCAGGAGAAGGTTCCAACCACACGACGAACTTCCGTAATATTACGAGGAGTCGGTAACTCCAACATTGCCTTCACCTTATCCGGATCCACATGCAACCCAAAACGATCAACTACATACCCAAGATACTTCATTTCAGGACGACAGAACTGACACTTATCCACGCTAACAGTAATTTTAGCATCCGCTAACCTCTTAAAAACCTCTTCGAGTACCCGTACATGTTCTTCGAAAGTTTGCGTACAAATAACCACGTCGTCAAGATAGACAAAAACATGCGGTTCAAGATCATGGCCTAAAACATTGTCTATAAGCCTCTGCCAGGTAGCTGGGGCATTATGTAAACCAAATGGTAGTCGTTTGAACTGGAATAGACCCCTATTAGGTACCGTAAAAGCCGTGTATTGCCTTGAAGATTCGGCTACCGGAACTTGCCAATAAGCGGACTTGACATCTAAACTAGACAAATATTTAGCCTCACGCAACTTCTCTAAAGTATCCGTTACCAGGGGAAGAGGGTAGCTATCTCGAACAGTGACAGCATTCAACTTCCTGTAATCAACGCAAAATCGATAGGAATCATCCTTCTTCCTGACCAACAAAATTGGAGAAGCCCACGGACTATTGCTGGGTTCTACAACACCTAACTGCAGCATATCATCCAATTCAGCATCGATATGCCTCTGTACAATGGGATTGACCCTATAATATCGCTGCTTGATGGGGGGACTAGAAGTCACTATCACGTGTTCTACTCTATCGGTACACCCTAGACCTTTTCCCATAATTTCCATATTCCTATCAATCACCGCTTGAAGTCTCTGCTGTTCCAAAGGAGTGAGTACCGTTCTAGACGACACATGTTTCACACTATTTATCAACACAGGATCTGCCGAAAAATGCCACTCGTCATGGCGAAGATCTGGGACGACGCCCATCAAATTCCAAAAATCTATACCAAGGATCAAAATATGAGTTAATTCAGGGACAACCAGAGCCTCAATCAACCGCATACGACCCCTCAAAACCACGGGCAACACTACGGTTCCAATACTCTGTAACACATTACCATTTGCCACTGTACAATTAGTCGTCCTACTTTTATCCAAAGTCAACCCTAAACAAGAAATTACCTCATATCCCTTACCTCCTAAAACAGTTCTTGAAGCGCCCGAATCCAAAAGTCCTAATAAAGTTTTCCCTAGGATATCTATCTTAAGATAAGGACGTTCATCATTCGCAGCGTGATCCAGTACGTAATCTATGGCGACACGGAAATCATCGACCGGGGGGTTTTCACTGACGCACTCTACCCGATCATTCAAGCACGTCTTGGTTCGTTTCCCTGGTTGGATCTGGGAGAGCAAACAGGACAAGTTCTAACTGTGTATCCCTCCTTTTTACATTTAAAACAATATTTTACACTGGCAGCCTGCAGACACCCTACAGCCCGATGTCCAGGCTGTTTACAACGAAAACACACCGTCTCTCTAGGGGCGGAAGACGAGATGGAGTTATGTGACGCTCTGATCTCAGCCACTGGTTCCACTTGCGAGGTTACATACGCGAGGTCTGGCTCCAAACAATTCGATCTCCTCGAAGGTACACTATAATTTTCAATAGCCGATTTTCTGGCTTCCAGTCTACGACCCAGAGTCAACAATTCCCGCACACTATTAACCTCTACTAGACCCAAATGATTTTGATAATACGGCGCGATATTCCTCAACAAAATTTTGAGTTGCGTCTCCTCTGAAATAGGGCAAGACAGCCTTTTAAAATAACCAGACATCACAGCCAAGTAGATTCCCATGCTTTCGTCCGGACCTTGAGTCCTCCTTTTGATTTCCTCGAACAGTTTCTCATTGTAATCTACCGATAAATACTCTTCCCGTAATAGATCCACGAACTCATCCCAAGAGTTTACCTCTTCTCTATAAGCTAAATAAAACTGATAAGCCCTACCAGAAAATAAATCGATACCACTAGCTAACAAAATTTCCTTATCCACATTACGCGAAACTCGATACTCTTCCACTTTTTCCAGGAAGCTCGATAGTGAAATACCTTTGGGATCTCCAGAAAACACCAAACCCCACTTGCTAGGCAAGATCGTCTTAATACTAGACAAGTTCCTCGACGCATTACCAGGATTAGGAAGTGGTCTGACTTCATTGAGAGTCGATCTACGGATAGTTGACAAATTTGCAAAGGACGGCCCAGGTTGAGAGAGGATTTCCAATTGGGGGGGTTGAGATTGACGAGAACGCTCATGTCTAGAAGCCTTACTTCCCAATGATTCGTATAAGGAGAGAGCTTTAGCCATTAGTTCATCTACTTTTGCCCTCTGTCGAACACCAGCATCACCTGCTTCGAAATTAGTCGCACGTTCCAACCGACCTATGACATGCACCAACTGACTCTGTAACTTCTGGAAACTACCACTCACACGAGTTTCGTTGAACTCTTCTACACCGGGCTCAATCTGATCTAACTTATTCTCAACTGCGCTCAAGTCTTCGGCAGCTGTATACGGATACTCTGGCGGATCTATACTATCATCTTCCTTCTCTACCTGCAACGCTAAAGTTAAACTACGCCGCATCTCAGACACCGTGCCACTTGCAATGCCACGTATTGTCAACTCATACACAAGCTCATCCTGAACCAACCGATTAACCACAAACCTACGAGACATTTCTTCTTTTTAAGTTTAATCTGACAAGCAATCCAGGCAACAAACCAATTTCCAACCTAGCGGAACAATAATTCTTCACCGACACACCTGTACCTCAAATGGTCTCCCTCCAACTGAAACCTAATAAGGAATTTAAAACCCAAATCCAGATACCGAATGTCCAAAAGTCCCTATTTGTCCAAACAATATCTCCAACCCACAGAGTTTCCACGAAGTGTGTACTTCTCGAACCGACGCAACGTTCCTTCCTCAAAAGCGATTCCAAAATACAGGAGTCCACAAGCCCAAGGCACCACTTCCAAACACCGACCCGCTAAGGTTCGAACCCACAATGCAGCCTACAATCGTCGAAAGTCAAATAAACTTACCATAAAGCAAAGTATTTACGAATTCAGTTACTGTTCTGATACTAAAATTTATACACAGTGTGACCCAATATGTAACTCACCTTTTAAATTTACAATATCTATAAATTACAAATATTATACAATAGATAATCAAATAAAATTTTCAAAATTACAATTTTTATTGAAACAATAATATCGATATCAGAAATCTTCTTAGTCACTTGCTACCTGAAAAAGAAGAAAAAAAACAAAACGCATCAAACAATGAACAATCTGTCCGTTTCCTGTATTGAAACTTCAATTTAATATTTAACACTGCTTAACAAAATTAGGTGAATTTGTTTACCACTTACGCCCCATAAAACAATTCCCTTCAAGACCTCAAACCCCAGATTTACTACAAACACTTAAATCTGGCACTATCAATAACTAATTAAGAGAAATTATTTCCGGGTTACGCCCACAATTGAAACAATTACCTTCAAAGTTAAGCAATCCCCAGATTTACTATAAAAAAACCCAATTAAATCTGGTGCAATAGATTACAAAAGATACAATAACTGAAGTTAAATCTACAATGACTGAGTTTCTAAGAAAAAGTTGAAAATTTATCAAAGTTTAAAAAAAAGATAAAATCTACAATATTGAATTTTTCAAAATTCCAATAATCAATCAGTATGAAAAGAAAATAAATGTTGCCCACGAACCAATAAACTCTTTTTTGATTTGTACTATAAAATTTTCAGTTTGATATATATTATGATCTCACAGAATAAGGTAAGTTGCTTACAAATTACGTCCAATAAAACAATTCCCTTCGAATTGAACACAACCCCAGATTTACTAAAAACACTTAAATCTGGCACAATCAAAACATATTAAGAGAAATTATTTCCAGGTACGCCCCAATAAAACAATTACACTTAAATCTGGTGCTAAAAATAAACTGAAAATAAATCTGCAAATTTAACTTATCAAACGTTCAAGTTTAATCAAATGGCTACAACTGAAATTTTGATTTTTAAAGTTTAAGTTTAATCAAAGATGCTAAAAAAAAATTTAATTTCAAAAGTTTAAGTTTAAATTACAGGATATGTATTGCTGACAATAAAAAAAAATACTAACGGCCCCACGTTATGGGCACCAAAAACATATAACGAGAAAAAACCTACAAACCCTCACAGTGCTCGTTATAGGTATGCGGGTTGTCTCACGTGGTACAACCCGTGCTCGCCAGTCGACTAGCTTCGAGTCGAAGAAGGGGTGGATTCTTCAAAAAAATTATTGAGTATACATAAAGGGCGCCAGAGAAGTTTTGGCAAGCACCCAAGACTTCCTAAGTTAGCCCACAACTCCTCAGTGGGTTAACAACACTCACTACACACTCCAAAGGTTAAACTGATAGGTAAATTATCATAAATAAATAAAAGTCAGCAAATACACCCTGATTGAAATTTTAATTAATCTTGGTGGACCAAAGGTCTCTTTCAAAATATATGATACAATATCATTACCAAAAGAAAAATATTATAAAAAAAAAATCGTCTGAGCTCAGCTGAAGGCTGTAATCTCAGGGTGCAGTAGAGCTGAGGGCCCCAAACTACACCGATGTCTCAAAGCAAAGATTCTAGAGAATCGATCAAATTGTTCATGTACAAAATTCCAAAAATTACAACGATAATATATTATATATATGTCCAAAAAACACCAATGTACAGTTACAAGGGTTCACACTTCCGCAATTTATACCAATATAATGGTTGCATAAGCCAGAAATTTAAATTACAACGAGTTTAGCGTTGCTGGAGAATATACAGCTCAAAATTATATACGGCGCAAAATTATATACAAGAAACCATTAGAAATAGGCAAAAAAAAACTACTAAATACCGCTATACTAGGTACGTACCAAGTGTTCCAGCGTATCTTAATCTATGCGCAAGATTTCAAAATATGTTAAATACAAAATTCAAGTAAGGAAAAAAATAAATAAAACTTAATATAAAAAAAACGGTAATTTGTGAAGCATAGATGTGAATTTACTACTGAGTTTAAAGAAATAAGAAAGGAAAACTGTAACCTTTCCTTTCCCGGCACCAGAACAGGAACTGAAATTCCTCCAGATTAATCCAGGCCTCCTGGAACTGGTCTCACCGACCCATTAAATTCCAATCAGCGTTTTTATGTCCATATACTAAAACCCCCCTTTTATTGAATCCGACCAGCTAACGCCGTCTACGGGAATTTTCCACGTGTTTTCTTAAATCCATCAATTCTACTGGAATCCTTCGGTCATCGGCACCCCCTGGTCCAGTATATTATTGGGTCAGACCTTCGATTAGTTAAATCGAGCGATATTTTCTTCCCCTATGTAAAATTTATCAGGCTTTCCGTGAAATAGCGTTATGGCTCCCAGAGCACATGCAAATATCTTTTGTTCAGATGTGTGTTCACACCTTGACGGCAAATGGAGGACTGAAATTTTTAACTCGGTTCCGACAGCGCTGTGACTTCTCTCAGTCGACAGGTTAGCCAAATTAAATTTACAACGGCTCGGCGAATTTTTCGCGTTACAATATATTCAAAATGAAGGTTTACCAATGGGAAGCCCTATATCACCTGTTTTAGCAAACATTTTTATGGACAATTTAGAAAGAAAGATCTTTGAAAGTAATATTTCGAAAAATATTTTATTTTGGTATAGATATGTAGATGACATATTAGCTTGTTTTATGGGTAGTGAACGACAATTAGATGTATTTTTCAACCACATCAATAATTTACACCCTAAAATTAAATTTACATTAGAAATTGAAGAAAATAGCTCAATCAATTTTCTTGATTTAAAAATTCAAAGAGTTGATAATGTACTTGATTATTCAATTTACCGAAAACCAACACAAACTGATGTAACAATTCCATTCAATTCTAACCACCCTGTGTCACACAGACTAGCAGCATATAATTCAATGATACATAGAGCTTTTTCAGTTCCTATGAACAAATGTAATTTTGATAGAGAGATTAATACAATTAGACAAATAGCAACATCTAACGGTTATCCATTAGATATGATAAATAAGCTAATTAGTAAAAGAGAGGAAAAAGTGGCATTGCAACTAATATATCCTAAACAAGCTGATGAAATTAAAACTTATAAAACCATCACATATGCAGGAAATATTTCTAATAATATTTCAAAGATAATATCTTCAGCAACGAATACAACAATTTCTTTTAAAACAGAAAGTAACGTTAGTACAAAATTGTTAAATGTAAAAACAAAAATACCACTATTAAAGACGTCAGGTATATATAAACTCAAATGTCCAGAATGTAATGCTGTCTATTTGGGTCAGACCCTTAGGAATTTTGAAATACGATACAGTAAGCACTTACGAGCATACAGATTAAAACAACCAGATAAATCCCACTACGCAAAACATCTACTTGACACCTATCATTCATTGACACCTAACACAGAACTAGAAGTACTGCATATTTGTGAAAAGAAACAAGAACTGGATTTCCTTGAAGAACTGGAAATTAGAAGACATTTAAGAAACCCACAATATGAAGTTGTCAATGAACAGTTGAATCTAGGGAATTCTCCACTAATAAACTGTCTTCTTAAGTGATAATTGTAAAGATCAGCAGATATAGTTTTCCTGGTTTTCTATATCATTGCACAGTTATACTGATCTTAATTGGAAAAATGATATCCAGGATATCACCATAGGGCTAATAATATCTAAGCTTCAATATTTGTAATATCACATCTTCTTCTATTTTCTATAAACATATATTAAGCCAATCACAAGTTAGGTTACTTCTTGGTCTAGCCAAAAATAACTACTAAACATCAGGTAGGCATTAAATGAAATGTAACTTCTGTCATTCTGACGATGATATTGATTTATCGAAACAATTGTCAATTTTTTAGAATTCTCAATAACTTGTATTTTATTGTGGAATTAACTAGAGACCTTGAGTTCCATTCAAAAACACTAATTGTATCAATGTTTATAGTGTAAGGTATCCATGGTCAGTAAATTGTATACGTAGTGTTAAATATATGGTCCCACTGAGTTTTGATAAACGATGGTATTTATTTAACACCAATGAATAATGGTAGGTATTTTCCGAAGATTATTGGTCTGATGGTTTGAGTAGTATATACGAGGGGCACTTGCTAAATAACTACCACATGGCGATCCTGCAAACTAAATGGTAGTGATCCTGCAAACTAAATGGTAGTGATCCTGCAAACTCAATGGTAGTAATCCTGCCAACTAAATGGTAGTAATCCTGCAAACTAAATGGTAGTAATCCTGCAAACTAAATGGTAGTAATCCTGCAAACTAAATGGTAGTAATCCCGCAAACTAAATGGTAGTAATCCTGCAAACTAAACGGTAGTAATTCTGCAAACTAAATGGTAGTAATCCTGCAAACTAAATGGTAATAATTCTGCAAACTAAATGGTAATGATCCTGCAACTAAATGGTGATATTCAACAATAATCCTGTAAATAGTCCTGCGAACGGATGGTAATCCAAACGAGCGAAGGCATATGGTCTTTTATTTGAATATTGGACCTTGGTGGAGCAAAACTATGGGTGGTGCACCTACTAAGCAAGAGGTACAAGAAACTGGTACAGTAATCAATAATTCCACAGTGCAGTAAAATAATTTTGCAACACAAATAATGGTCTTATTGTACATAATAACGGTAATGTTCATTCTAAGATTCATGTGGTCCTTATGGAAAACGCATCGAAGGGCATTAAAAAGAGACATAAACCCAGGCGAAGCAGACGTCAGGAACTTTGACTGTATAAAATTGTAAGTACTTATACACTCTATTTTTATGAACGAATTGCAGTTCTTTTGAATGTCAATAACGTAGAAAGATTTCGAAGAAAAGCTAAAGGCAATCGTAGAAGAACTAAATAAATAGTGAAAAAGGGGTTTGAAAAAGGAAATCCAGATATACACATTGAAGTAATTAATGGTATAATGATTCTTTATAATAATTTTCCTAAGTTGAAGGTAAAAATTGGAAAAACTTAAGTTTAGTACAACAAGGAAGTTGTAAAAATTATTCGGATAAGATTAGGGATAAAACTGTTAGTGCATTTGAAGCGCTAAATTGTACTGTTAAAATACCTACCTCTATATTTGAGGAGATCGATACGGGTGTATTACAAGCAATAAGCAAACAGTTTAAAATGACGACGAGTATTAATGATTTTTCTAACTTCGTGAGTAAAGTATTACCTACTGAATTCAACGGAGAAGCAAAAGAGTTACAATCGTTTTTAGACTCATTAGATTTGTTTGAAGAGAATGCGATTCTACTAATTAAAACAAGACTGACTGGGAAAACAAGAAGCCCGATAGCGACAGAAAATTCTATCACAGATATTAGGAACAAGCTCAAATCAGGAATAAGAGGAGATCACCCAAGCCCTCTCTTAGCGAAACTTAACAAAGTAAGGCAAAATGGAGAAGAGAATTAGAAAAACTGGCAGAGGAGCTACAAGAAGAAGAAGATATGTCGCCCACTCAGCTTGACCTCAAATCAATGAGAGCCAAGCTTCGCGGACAACAGCCCACCCACCTTGCGGCATATGGCTAGTAACTATCCACTATCTACCTTTCCACTTGTCAAGGAGAACCCATCCCAACGTCCATACTCCAAAAATATCGGTAGAAAAGACGACCCTGTCTTATTGAATACGCAATAAGTCGTTTGTTGGCAAGTGTTGTTTCTAAGCTACTCCAAATGCTTTAAGTAGCATTCTCGTTTAATTCTAAGCATTGGCCAAGGGCGAATGCAGGGACCAAATCTTGAGTGGTATGTGTGTGTGTTAAGTGTCTACGTCATCGCCGAGTATCATGTCATTCCCCCATTGGTTTATCCAACTGACGAGCTCTCGGTCATTCAGATCGATATCCTCCGGGGATATGTCATTTGTTTTGTAACTAGTCTGTTCGTCAATAGTTGTCTGCCGTTGTGTCTCTGAGGTAGTGTGCAGTCGTGTATTATGTGTTTTTGGTCTTCCCGTGTGTTACAGTGTGTGCAGTGTCCGTTCGTCTGTCTAAGGTTAAAGCGTAGGTAATAGTAGTTCATGTGCCCGTGTCCCGTTATTAATTGCGTAGTTTTCCATGTTAGAGACGGAACTGTTTTTATTAGATCGTAAGTTTTCCTACCCTTCGTGTCCCTGTCCCACCTGTCTTGCCATGTCGTCATTTTGTCTTTGTCTTTTTGTCTGTTTATGTCTATTTTTGTGGTGATTGTGATAGTATGGTCTGAGTCGTCGTGTGCTAGTGCTGCGAGTTTGTGTGCTTCTTTGATACCTGCACTGGCCCTTGGCTGTTTCGCTATATTGTAAATAACATTTTGCTTTGTTAGGAGCTCAAGATTTTTTTGATTTTTATTAAATTGCCGATTTGTAATAATTGAAGAGTATTGTCACAGTCTGTGTTAAATGTTATAATTGTGTTTCTATTTTTGTGTATGTTGTTGAGTCCGTGCCTGTCATGAGTGCTATTGTTTCAAGTTTGTTTATGTGTAGTGTTGTGTGTATTTAGTATTCCTTTTTTATTGCCTCTCCCTGTGTTGTGATATAAACCCCTATTGTTTTGTCCCCGTCTTTGTCGCTTGCGTCTGTGTATATATGTGTTGTTGTTGGTTCTTGTGTGTTTAATAGTTTGATTGTTCTGTTTGTTGGAAGTGGTAGGTGTTTGGTGGAAATTTTTGTCATATGTAGTTCGTGTCTTTTGTCAGTGTATGTTTTGCGTATAATTTTGGCGTCTACGGCGAGCGGTGTCACCCCGGCCAATACATGTGAGTCTGAGTTTGGTGCCGTCTTGTAGGCCTCTGTTATTGCAAGGAGGAAAGGTATAACTAGAAAACCTACTAACCCTCTCAGTGCTCGTTATAGGTATGCGGGTTGTCTCGCGTGGTACAACCCGTGCTCGCCAGTCGACTAGCTTCGAGTCGAAGAAGGGGTGGATTCTTCAGAAAAAACTATTAAGTTCACAAAAGGGTGCCAGAGAAGTTTTGGCAAGCACCCAAGACTTCCTAAGTTAGCCCACACCTCCTCAGTGGGTTAACAACACTCACTACACACTCCAAAGGTTAAACTGATAGGTAAATTATCATAAGTAAATAAAAGTCAGCAAGTATCCCCTGATTGAAGATTTAATTAGTCTTTGTGGACCAAAGGTCTCTTTTCAAAATATTTATTACAATGTCACTACCAAAAATGTTACAAATAACGTCTGAGCTCAGCTGAAGGCTGTAATCTCAAAACGTAGATGGGCTGAAGGCTGAAAACTACATATATCCAAAAATTTCTCACTAATTTATCAGTTACAACTCAAGTGAATAACTGTCAAGCAGATTCTATAAACTCTGATCAGAGCTGAAGGCTTCAAACTCAGGGTGCAGAAGAGCTGAGGGCCCCAAACTACACCGATGTCTCAATTCTAGAATTCTAGAGAATCGACCGAATTGTTCATGTACAATATCCCAAAAATACAACGATAATATATATTTCAAAATCAACAATGTATAGTTACAAGGGTTCACACTTCCGCAGTTTATTCCAGTATCAATATAAATATAAATAATTGCATAAGCCAAAAATTTAAATAACAACGAGTTTAGCGTTGCTAGAGAAAATACAACTCAAAATTATGTACGGTGCAAGTTATATACATGAAATCATCAGAAATAGGCAAAAATAAACCACTAAATAACGCAATACCAGGTACGTACCGTAGTGTCTTAGTGTATCTGAATCTATGAGCAAAGATTTCAAATTTTTCAAATATCAAGTACAAATGTAAGCGAAATTATATTAATTGCCTCAAAAAAAAGAAATAAAAAAACTTTATATGTGAAGCATAAATGTGAGTTTACTAATGAAGTTGAAGAAATAAGAAAAGGAAAACTGTTCACTCATCCTTTTCCGGCCCCAGAACAGGAACTGAAGTTTCTCCAGAATATCCCAGCTCTCCTGGAACTGGTCTCACTGACCCCTTAAATTCCAATCAGTGATTTTTTTAATGTCCATATACAAAAACCCCCCTTGTTAACGAATCCTTCTAACTAATGCCGTCTACGGAAATTTACCTCAAAACGCAATTCCACTAAATTTTTATGGAACCCACAGTCATCGACCGTTTTTGGACCAGAAACCTATCGGGTCGGAGCTGCCAATTGTTGGTTCCAGCCGTATTTCTCTTCCCCTATGTCGGAATTGTCGGGTTTTCCAATAAAGCACTTATGGCTCCCAGAGCACATGCGAAAATTTTAAGTTGAAGCGGTGTGTTTACGTACCGAGAGCGCTGTGATTTCTCCCAGTCGACAGGTTAGCCAATATTAAATTTACGATAGCTCGGCGAATTTTTCGCGTTACAAAGGCCTCTCCGACGCAGCCAGTTGTTTCTGGATACGCGAGTTATTGGCTCTCCCTCCCCAAACCTTTGCTCCATATAGCAGCATTGGTTTCACCGCCCCCACGTATATTTCTTCCAGTGTTTGTGGTCTACGTCCCCAGTCTCTACCTGATATTACAAATAGCTTGTGTCCTATGTCTAATGATTTTTGTCTGTTGGCTTTGACATGTTCAAGCCACAGGAGCCCGGTATCTATTGTAAGTCCTAGGTACTGTAGAGCGTCAATGATATGTATGAGTGTATTGTGTATTTTGATTCTTGGTGGCCTAGTCCGCTTGTATAAGATGAACATTTACCCCATCTTGTCATTGTTGTACGTCAATTTGTCTCGTTCAGCCCAGGCCTCGCATGCTGTCCGGATCCCAGTCCACTTGGTTTCTATAATTTTTAAACTTTGACCTGTAATGGCTAGGATCGGATCATCTGCAAAAGCCTGTACTACGCCATCGTCCGTCGTATGTCCTGTCATGTGTATGGCTGTAAACCAATCCTCCATAAGCAGGTTCCACAGTGTCGGACCGAGGCTGGAGCCTTACGGGCAACCCCTTTGTGTAATGTTCGTCACGTCCTCTGTAGTGATTTGTCTGTTCGTCAAAAAGTCTTGGCATAATTGTTTTATGTTGTGTGGTCTTTGTGTGTCGATGAGTTTTTGGATAATCGCAGGGACCCAAGCCGAATTGAAGGCGTTCTTCAAATCTAGTGTAATGAGTAGTGTGTGTTGTTTGTTTGTTTGTTTTGTTCTGTGTTATCCTGTCTGTGATTTGTTTGATTGCGTCAATTGTCGAGTGTCCTTGTCCTTAACCGTATTGTTTATCGTTTATGTTGTTTGTAGTTTCCAGATAATATGTTAGCCTTCTAGCTGTCATCTTGTCGAGAACCTTTCCCATAGATGGGAGAAGGCAGATAGGTCTCTTGCCTCCGTCTTTTTCCGGTAGCCAAACCATATCTGCCCTCTTCCACGTATCGGGAAACTTCCCTTCCGCCAAACAGCTATTGTAAGTGTCTGTCAGTATTTTGGGGTGTTGCCTATGTGTGAATTCTAGTGTTTCTTTGTTTAGACCCTCCCTTGTTGTAGCTCTTTTGTTTTTTATGTCTTGTAGTGTTTGTGTAATTTCATCTTGTGTAAAGACTGTGTGATTCTGTCCGTTACTGTTTTCGTGTTGTCTTTGTCTTATATATTTCTGTGTTTGTGCTGTCATCGTCTTTAGGGAAGTATTTGTCATGTAAGTAATGTATTGTTTCTAGTCTGTCTTGTGTCCATGTGCCGTCATCTTTTTTAAGTGTTGTGATTTTTCTATTGTCAGGTGTTTTTTGTCTAATGATTTTTTAGGCTACATTCCAAGGCTCCAGAGGAGCTACAGGCAGCATACGTGTCAGAAGGTATTCCAGAACGTCTAGCTGAAAAAAACACCAAAGAAGCAACGATTAAGGCAGTGACAATAAACGCCACGGCGGACGCAAAACGAAAACGATCATAGCATCGGGAAGCTTCGAAAACACGGAAGAAGTACTATCTAAGCTGGTATCAGTAGAAGGCATAGCAAGTCATTCATAAACAGTTAGTTCTATTTGAGAAATTAATTTGAGTAGATTCCGCAGAGTAAGCGTCGAAACAGTAAATTTCAAATATAACATATTCATTAGTTATTTTTCAAAAGCTATAATAACAGATAGCACTATAATTATCTTATAGCTGTATCTGAGACTAGAATTTATTTTCAATGGCAATAAAATTGCGGCATCTGTTGCTTCAATAAAATTATTTTATGAGCTGCTAATAGTTTATTGTTTAACGAGTGACGAAAGTAGCGTTTTCTGCAACGAGAGAACAGTTTATCAAACGAGGCTCAGCCGAGTTTGATACTGTTCTCAAGTTGCAGAAAATGCTTTTAGACGGATGAAACACTATACTTCTCCTACTACCGTGGCTCACTACATAGGATATACAAGAAGTTTGAAAGAGTTGAATTATCTTTGAAGTGATCTCAACGAAATCTGTTATTTACCATGCTTGTTTTGGGAACTACCTTTATATTATAATTGAACGATTCTAAACTTTTGCCATATACTGTATAGAATTCTGAAAATTATATCCAAGACTGCAACTACAACTTCAATCAATTATCAATTTTACAAACATTTAATAACCCGATGCTAAAAAATGTATTTTATTTTTTATTCACATATTGATTGATAATTATTAGAACAATTATTCAGAAGGATTGAGCTGCCAGTGATTCAATAGTAGTAATAATTTCAACCCCTTACTTTCGTCACTAGTGACGAAAGTTAATGTTATGGGATATTGTATCACTGGTATCGGAAATTGATGTTTTTCATTTAAGTAAAACGTGTCGAAAGTTGTTGATTTTTAAACGTTTATAGAAAAAAGTGTTTATAACAATAGTTTTGTATTGTAATAATACCTTATTCATAAATGCCGCCAAACTCTATGAAAAAACTGTTATAAGACAATTAAATTTCATAAACCATAAATGTTTTATAAAGCTCTTCCATAATACGTATAAAATTTCTTTAGAAATATTATATAATTTTGTTGCCAAAATGTTTCTGTGATAGATTTATAAAACAATTTCATTAAGAAATGCTAAACTTGCTATAATGGATAATTTACACAATAAGTTGCATTTCTGAAAGCAACAACAATTCAACAATAAAATTGTTGTACAAGCCAAAAGTTATAAAACAACTTTGCTGGTAGGGAGGGGTTCTCATTTTGCTTTAGATCGGATTTATGTAACACTCTATATAGCTAGAGATAATTTCAAAATATGTACCTCAAAAACATATTTAATTTTTCCTAAAAACATTTTTTGACATCTATTAGAATAACCCATCTACCGAACTTTGTCGTAAGATTGGTATACTGATGACACTCTGATGCTTGTTGCGGTGGATCGCTCTGGATACGTATCAAAACCGCTATATGGGCGGAATTATGCCTGCTTAATGGCTGATATGTTCATTTAGATCAAAAATACGATAAATGACAAGAGAAAAGTTCCTCACTCCCATCAGTTATGAACTCATGGCTACTCTATTAAAAACCCACACACAAATAATTCTACTTTTGCAATTATTTATTCCGATGCCAAAACAATTATACTGTTACGAACAAGTACACTGCCGCCAACCCTGTCTAATGAGATATCTAAAGTAAAAGTTTTGACAAGAGCGCACTGATTTCTGGGAAGGACTATTTTTTTGTGATTGTGTTTATAGTCACTTCTGATAAAGTCGATTGTTTGTTCGGAACCGCAATACAGAAATTTAAGGAGTCCAAATGTTCTAGAAAAAAAAACGTTTCAATATGTAAGCGACTACCTATGAACCGCAAGTCAGTCTACATTTTGATTTCATAGCAGAAAAGTAAATATAAAAGTAAACTTAGTGAACAGTGTATTAGTGTATTCAATATAAATTAGAAATTAAGTGTGTACATAAATTAAGTATAATTCAATAGTTGAGTGTAAGTAGGTATGTGTATAAATTCATCCCACCCGTTGTGATAGGAACTATTTAAATAAATTAGATAAGCGTTACAATACTAGATTCAGTATCATTTCTGAAAGATTATACCACACAAAAGTAACTTTTTTAGCATAGTTCTTCATGCTCCATTTGTAGAAGTATTGTATATTTTTTAAAAAATAACAGCAGATGATTAAATTATTCAATTTATATCCAATTTACAATTACTGTCTCTAATAATAATCCAATCTAACTAAATGCGCCTATTAACTTCTTTGAAAACAATCTAATAAAATGTTTACCTTTAATTTAGTTATAATCTCATTCAATCAATTTATTTATTTGACTCCATAAAATCTCCCTTCTTGTCTTTACGAACGGTGGCCAAACATTAGTATTCACGTCCCATCGCATTAAAACTGTTGAAACAATTAACTGACGAATTATTAATGGTAATGATAAAGTCTTTCTCGAAAGTCTCGGCGGGTTGTTTTTGACGTCCTGGATCCAGTATCCAATTCGTTTAGACGCTCATTTTCTGTATAATTGATTAAAATTGCGGAATTCCAGCAATTTGGGGTTATTAGATAACATTAGCGTTTATACTTCGTTATAATTAGTTAGATAAAAAAATTTATAGACACATTAATTTGATGATTTTTTGTATTATTCATGTTTTTGTGTTTTAGTATACTTTTTTAATTAGTTTTGATACAATATCACTATGATATTAAATTTTGGAAGAGATTTCAAGGAATGGAACACTTCGGCAAAATCCAAACAATTTCGGGGTATTATTTAATTTTTTTTCAGCGATGCGCATAATTATTGATAAGGAAGGAAAGGAACATTATCTACAGGATATTCAATCTACTTCTCAAAACGAAAACATACAAGCAGCAGCAGGAAGTCCACACAATGAAGAAAAATACATCCGATAAGGTTTTACCAATTTTCGTTGTAATAATCCTATTAAGTCGAATCAATAAATCCTAAAAGTCAATAAAACTTCCTTATTCTCTGGAGCACCCTGTATGTGTTCTACTTAACTCTCAATAGATACTAAATAAAGAGTGTAATGGTTCACTGAGACATCCGGTATACAGGACTCGATAAAAGTGGCAAGGTCGTATATAAATTTAAACTAATTTCCGGCAAATGGTTCCTACATATAGGCAACCAATATCACACCACAGATTGAATGGCTTTATTCCAGGCAATTGAGTCATAAATGGAAAAATGGGACTAATTGTGAGATGTGTACAAACGTCGCTGAGCAAAAGTAGAGCCATTGCATGGTACTTTTTTACTTTTAATAATAACGAGGATAATAATTTAAATCTTGACGGTCGCGACGTGCGCATGACTCGGTGAGTCCAAAAAGTCTAGGATCACGAGGGGTCTGGGTACTAAAATACGAGAGATAGCAAGCATTTTGACAGTTTAGGGTTCTGGTAGAGAGTGCCTCATAGGATCTAAGGTAAACTATAGATTATTATAATAAAATTAACTGTCTCGACCCTTACTTCGTGGAATCTACTCATATTAGTGTTTCAAATGAAACTCAACGTTTCTAGCTAATTCCACAATATAATGAAAAATGTTGAGAATTCTAAAATATAGACAATTGTTCCGACAACTGAATATCATCGTCAGAATGACAGAAGTTACATTTCATTTGATGCCTACCTGATGTTTAGTAGTTATTTTTGGCTAGACCAAGAAGTGGCCTACCTTGTGATTGACTTAATATATGTTAATAGAAAAAAGAAAATGATGTGGCATTACAAATATTGAAGCTTAGATATTATTAGCCTTATGGATATCAGTTCTTGTTCTAGCCAATACTAACTACTAAACATCAGGTAGGCATCAAATGAAATGTAACTTCTGTCATTCTGACTATGATATTCAGTTATCGAAACAATTGTCAATTTTTTAGAATTTTCAAATTTTTTCATTGTACTGTGGAACAAGCTAGAAACGTTGAGTTTCATTTGAAAAACTATTATAATAAACTTAAAATAATTAAAAAAGGGATGTAACTTATCTTACAGGCAAACTCGTTAACGGCGTTGCCGCCCATGTTGCAACAAGGTAGATAGGAATTGCACAACTGAGCTTTAAAAAAAATCAGGGAGCCAGCTACCAGTTGTTTTATGTGATGCCATAGTATGAAGGGGTTCGAAGAAATCTGAGCGAACAAGACTTTGATGTACTTCATAGAGTTTGGTGACAATCGCACGATGGATTGAGCAACTTTTGAAATAAGACTCTTCCCTTCACCCCACCCCGCTGATATATATATATATATATATATATATATATATATATATATATATATATATATTGAGATAATAGTATCTTTTATTCATTTAATTGTTTATATTTTTTATATTATTTATTATAATTGTAGTTGTTGAGCGCCAGATGAAATTAATGAAGTAATAAATGAATGTCTGTTTAGTTTAAAAAGTAAAAGGCCAGCTAACTTCAGTCCTCATTATGAAACTCTTGATTATTTGTAGGGAATTATCGTGAGTAAGGATACGTTTATATTTAAATTCAAACTTCAAAATATTTGAAATGTGTATATAATTTATAAGGAAAAGAAATATTTACACTAACTGTTACTTATTATTTTCCAATAATTTTTAAATAGATCTAAATAGCACTCAATACGTTTCTGTACTACTGATAAATACCTTGGCCAATGGTTTTAACTATCTTACTGAATGATATTTAAAGGTTATGAGAAATTATATTGAAATTATCGAAAAGTTCCTTATTTTTTTTCTATATTAGTTATAAATCTATTCAGTAAAATTTGTTATAATATTATTATCTAAAATTTGTTGAGTAACTTTTTATCTGGTCGTTGAATTTTATGTGAAATATATCAAAAAATTATCATTTGAATTGACACAAGTCCGATCAGATAAAAAGGTTATGTACTAAGTTTTGACAGTTCCTTTGTGAAAAATAGAAATGATATAAATTTAGTTTTTATAAATTTACCTTACAGTTTGTAATTATGCACTGGATTTTTCTTCGAGGTTTCTTAATTTAATTAGGTGTAGTAATGAACTGAACCAGAATTCAGTTCTATGTCCTTGCTGGATACCGAAGACTGCTTCTCCGTAGTTCCAGTAAGTAATGCTTTATTATATTTACTTGTGTTGTGATCAAATACTTTTTCTCCTCTTTATTTCATCTACAATATTCTCCACTAGTGTTATTGTACTCTGAAGTAATACTTGATTGATTTTACTTATATTTGAGAATAATTTCTTCCACAGCTTTTCTTATATTTCAACATGTATCTTCTTTCTTTAGTTTTCTTATTATAATCTTATTTGATTCTTCCGAATGTCTATATTTTAATAATCTCTTTAGAAATCTCACTCAATTTTCTTTCCTTCTTTTCAATCAAAAATCAATCAACAAACTCCGTCGATACCCGCTTAGCAACCATCAACATTTTTTTATCTTCATCCTAGATGAAATTTTTAATTTTTTTCTTTTGACTAAATGACCTAGCACACTTCACTTGCACACTTCGAAGTTTCTTATCTAATATTTTTACAATAGATTAAAATTAAAATCGTTATAACAAATTATTGGATTAATAATAAGTATAAAATTAGATTAATTTGAGAATTAAAATTTTAGTTCAACATTTCCTAAAATTTTCGAGAATTATTCTTTTAAATGTATTAAACAAGAATATTTTCGAACATTTTACATAACTCTTGACTAACTAATAACTTGTATAAGTGCATACTATTACTAATAAATATTCAACTATAAACTGATCATTTATTTCAATTTATTTTAGGAGAAAGAATTGAAAAATTTATATAACTAAGATACATGAAAAATTCCCCGAATTTTCTTGGTTGTAGGATGTATTAGTTGGTACGAATTTCCTCCATGTTGGGTATTAATCAGATAAGGACCTTCATATAATAACTGAAGTTTAGCACGTTTAGCACACTTGTGATTTCTATGATTTGGAACACGCAGAGCTTTAAGAATAACATATTCACCGAATTGAAAGGTGACTGGTTTCTTTATTTTGCTCTTTCTTCTCTTAATGTATTTTTCTGCATTCTTTAGTAATTTTTCATGTGTTTTCTCGACTAACTGATTATAGGTTTTCTCATTCTCTAAGATCCAATGTCTTGCTGGTTGTTTATTTTTAAATGAAAGTAGTGTTGCCAATTCCATAATATTATCAGGTACATTGTTTAAATACAATTGTATGTTTTCTTGTGCCAATATGATTGTATTCTATGTATAATTTTTTTTATTCTTTTTTCTAAATCTTATGTGATTATAAAAATTTCGTTATCGTATAATGATTTATAAAATACGACTTCTTTTTCTAAACTTCTCTTTCATCGTTACTCAATACTCTCTCGTTTTCTAAATTTCTTTTTATTCTCTTCCCTCGTTACTCGATTCTCACTTCGTTTTCTAAACTTCTTTTTCTTCTCTTGACTTGTTACTCGATTCTCCCTTCGATTTCTAAACTCCTTTTTCTTCTCTTGCCTCGTTACTCGATTCTCCCTCCGTTTTCTAAACTTCTTTCTATTCTCTTCCCTCGTTACTAGATTCTGCCTTCGTTTTCTGAATTTCTTGTTCTTCTCTTGCCTCGTTTCTCGATTCTCCCTTCGTCTTCTAAACCTCTTTTTCTGCTTTTCCGTCAATTCTCGATTCTCCAATTCTCTTCTTTAGTTGTCTTATTCTAATTTTTGTTATGTCTTCTAAATCTTCTGCGCATTTTATTTTGTTTCTTAAAATTCTTAAAAACACTCTAAGATGTATTTTCTTGACATCGCCTTTTAATTTCATTTTGTTATCAACTCGAGATATTGGTGATTGTGTAACGATGTTTGAATTTTTCATTTTGTTTTTCAATCCTCGTATTTTTCCTGCTACGTCTCTTTGTATAGTTCGTATTGCTTCCTTATTTTCTTCTCCAACAATTTGTAAACTTGTTTGTATTCCTGTTTCCACATTTTTATCTAGTTCATTTTTGTCATTCCAATTTTCTTGTATTTCCATTCTATTTTTCTTCATTTCTCGGGTAAGCGTTTCAAATTTCGATTTCATATCGATTTTATGGTCAATTTTTGTACTGATTTCTGTACTTTGTTCTTGTATTAATTTCTTCATTAGGGTTTCAAACATATTCATTATCTCTGCCTCCTTCCTTCTTGTTTGTTCTCCTCCGGATTGTTGTTCTGCGTCATCCTCTTTTCTTTCCTTGTCATAATCTATTTGTTTTACTATGATGGATTCCCTGTATTCTTCTGCTTGGACATCTTCTAAATCTGTAAAAATGTAGGTTTCTGGATTTTTTCCTCTTCGATCAATACATCTTTTAATCTGTTAATTATTGTTTGTTTGGTTCCTTGCTTATCGATATTCCTTTTCTCCAATTCTCTTCTAATATCTTGTATTTTCAAGTCCTTTAATAATTTTCTTCTTATATTTTCCATTTTTATCTCCTGATTTATTTACAAAGTTTGTTTAATGTTTAGATTTTATTTCCCTTTACTTCCGTTTTTTTTTATAGTTCTGTATCCTCGTTTTTCGATCGCCACACGTTGGTTAGTGCCAGTTGAGATAATAGTATCTTTTATTCATTTAATTGTTTATATTATTTATATTAGGTTTATATTATTTATTATAATTGTAGTTGCTGAGCGCCAGATGAAATTAATGAAGTAATAAATGAATGTCTGTTTAGTTTAAAAAGTAAAAGGCCAGCTAACCTCAGTCCTCAAGATGAAACTCTTAATTATTTGTAGGGAATTATCGTGAGTAAGGATACGTTTATATTTAAATTTAAACTTCAAAATATTTAAGATGTTATATAATTTATAAGGAAAAGAAATATTTACACTAACTGTTACTTATTATTTTCCAATAATTTTTAAATAGATTTCAATAGCACTCAATACGTTTCTGTACTACTAATAAATACCTTGGCCAATGGTTTTAACTATCTTACTGAATAATATTTGAAGGTTATGAGAAATTATATTGAAATTATCGAAAAGATCCTTCTTTTTTTCTATATTAGTTATAAATCTACTCAGTAAAATTTGTTATAATATTCTTATCTAAAATTTGTTGAGTAACTTTTTATCTGGTCGTTGAATTTTATGTGAAATATATCAAAAAATTATCATTTGAATTGACACAAGTCCGATCAGATAAAAAGGTTATGTACTAAGTTTTGACAGTTCCTTTGTGAAAAATAGAAATGATATAAATATAGTTTTTATAAATTTACCTTACAGTTTGTAATTATGCACTGGATTTTTCTTCGATGTTTCTTAATTTAATTAGGTGTAGTAATGAACTGAACCAAAATTCAGTTCTATGTCCTTGCTGGATACCGAAGACTGCTTCTCCGTAGTTCCAGTAAGTAATGCTTTATTATATTTACTTGTGTTGTGATCAAATTGTTTTTATACTCTTTATTTAATCTACAATATTCTCCACTAGTGTTATTGTACTCTGAAGTAATACTTGATTGATTTTACTTATATTTGAGAATAATTTCTCCTACAGCTTTTCTTATATTTCAACATGTATCTTCTTTCTTTAGTTTTCTTATTATAATCTTATTTGATTCTTCTGAATGTCTCTATTTTAATAATCTCTTTAGAAATCTCTCTCAATTTTCTTCCCTTCTTCTCAATCAAAAATCAATCAACAAACTCCGTCGATTCCCGCTTAGCAACCATCAACATTTTTTTATCTTCATCCTAGATGAAACTTTTAATTTTTTTCTTTTGACTAAATGACCTAGCACACTTCACTTGCACACTTCGAAGTTTCTTATCTAATAGTTTTACAATAGATTAAAATTAAAATTGAGAATTGAAATTTTAGTTCAATATATATATATATATATATATATATATATATATATATATATATATATATATATATATATATATATATATAGGTATATCATAAAGAAGTTTGCCCCCAAGGAGAACAGTGAGTAGGAACAGTTATCTAAAAACATTGGAAAATGGCTGGTTTGATTAATCCCCAATTGTTATTGGTTTTTTATATGTCATAAGTTTACTTGTAATCTTTTTATTTTAATTTTAGTAGGTGGGAAAATTGCGCAATATTCTCGGCAATCAGTTCTATTGAATCGTCCTCATATTTTGTGATATAGCCGAATGTACATTTTAATTCGCAGATGCCGAAGCTTGTTTAGTATGTAAGTTATTTTCTTCGCAACTTCTAATAAATTTCTACCTCATCTTCGCTTGACCTATTTTATTCTCCCCTTCCTCTGGCGATTTTTCGTCATGGCGCCCTAGCTTGCTAATAAGATAAATCTTCTTCAACGATTCGCTATTTGTTTAATTTTAGTGTATAAAGTCAAACTAGTATTCCGAACCAAATTTCTCCGCGGATCTAGCCGTGGGTACTAGGATTTACAAAAAAGGGACATGAGAGTTAAGATAGGGACATGGAAGTTGTTTTGAATGGTAGTAAATAGTTTAGTCACAAAAACTCCTAAAATTGAGAATTCCCGGTTTTTAGTTCCCTCTATCTCGGTAACCAGTCAACTTACATCCTAGTGTTTATATCGGTGGAACCAGTTCTTCAGTGAAACTATGGAATTGTAATAAAAGACAGACTATTCCATTTAAAAAAATTAAAATTACTTCCGTACGCAAAATTGAAACACCCCATATGTTACAAACTAATGTCAAATGGTTGTTCATTTCGGAGAACAACTCGTGGTGAAAACCATTTCCTCAAAAATTTTGAATTTTTCTCTAAACTTGTCGGGCTGAAAACTTTTGCCCAACTCATCTATATGGACATTTGTTTAGAAAAAAATCGTAGTGATCCATCAGTATAAATATTTCCGCTACTTAAAATGTAGGTATCTGGATTTGGTTAATTTTGAAATTAAATAGAAATTATCAAAATCGGAGCTGTTGCTTAGAACTCAGTAAGCTAAATTAAAAAATAATTCATATCTTACCTGTTGTGTTACATTCAATGTCAACTTATTTCCATAATTTTGTCAAAATTAAGAGGGGCCTCACGTTTTAGGAACCTGGAAACAGTTGGCACCCGTGATTTGCAACAAAATTTAGGTCATTTTGTACACAACAAATCTAAAGAACGCAGGGAAATTAAGTGTTGAAATTTTAACACAATATAACTTGGACCTTTGTCTTGGGGATCAGGTATTTTGGTTGAGTTTTATATTGTTATAAAAAAGATATAAGCCATTAAGTGATGGTGTGATTTTGACAGTTTTGACAATTTGTGGTCACCAATCTGGACACTAAAACCTGATCCCCAAAATGAAGCCTAGAGAATTCGATTCTGAAAATATGAAATCTCAAATCATTGTATTTTTTGAGATTTTTTGTGCGCAAATTTTTGCAAATGAACATATTTTAACTTTAGTACAACCGCTCCACCGCCTTGATGCATGGCGCTGTATAGAACAATATAGAACAGTGACAGAAGACGACGGTCAATTCATAGACAAATAATATTATAACTGATGAAATTGACTATCTCGACCCTTACTTCGTGGAATATGCTCATATTAGTGTTTTTAAATGAAACTCACGGTCTCTAGTTAATTCCACAATATAATACAAGTTATTGAAAATTCTAAAAAAATTGACAATTGTTTCGATAAATCAATATCATTTATGGGTCAAATGCTGTTGTCATATGTTTGGTGTTCATGAAAATATCCCAAATTCATAGTTTAGTGTGTATTGTATTTGTAAGTGATTATAATTATGTAATTTTCATGCTAAGTAAGTAAAATTGTGCTTCGTAAATGCTTTTTATATTTACTCCACAAGATTGTGTTTACTGCTTCATGCTTCCTAGCAACGAAAATGCACTTCTTGCACCTATTACACAAATAACTACTTTTTAATGTTATTCGTATTTATTGTTGGTAAATACATTAAAGTGAGAATGTGAGAATGATTTTGAGTTTTTGTTCTTTGGAATAAATATATAATGTTCATACCTGATAATAGTAATTGTGATTCCGCTTAAGTTGAATTTTATTGTTGTGTTTTTTTAGACAAATTTTCTTCTTCATGAGTTCAATTATTTCGCTTATTGTATTTGTTTATAAATTCAGTTTTGATGCATTTTATTTCAAGTAGTGCATCATCACCTACAAGCCCTAAAATATTTTATCATTAAATGTATGTCATTTTATATGCAAAAAGAATTTATAACACATGGTAATTATTTGTTATGTTAAATATATTCACCACCAGGAGAAGCACCTAGAAAACCGTGTTGAGCAGCTACGCACAATCCTGAATCAACAACTACAACATTTTGTACTTGTTTAAAAATGCTCTTAGCCACTTTTTCCTTAAGAGTTCCATACTCCATAACCTCCGTCATACAATAAGTCTTTTTAAGAACAAATGAAGTGGGTATGAAAGTGTTTAATTTTCTTTTTATTTATTGCAAAGCGCTTTCGACTTTCGTCATCATCACTGATGATGACGAAAGTCGAAAGCGCTTTGCAATAAATAAAAAGAAAATTATACACTTTTATACAAAAACTTCGCTTTATTTATTTAAACAAGTGTATTCAGCTTCACGCATTTATTTTTAAGAACAGTTTTAACAAGAGAACGACAAGGTGTATTTGTTTTTCTCTTAACAACCTGTCCAAAGATTTTATAAGAAATTAGGATGGTTATCCACTATTTAGCTTACCTTAGCCTATGCACCATAGGAAATAGTGATTGTTAAATAAAATTAATGAATGAAGTAGGTGACATTATATTTTAAAAATCTTTGAACCTTAAATATTTTTAAACTTTGTCTAGCCAATAGTCGAAATTTCCTTGCAAATTGTTTGATTATATAAGTATTTCAAAATATCAAAGAAAATAAGTAACCAAATTATTATTGCAGTATGACTTAGTAATAGTCTTAGTTGTGGATATTAAAAAAAATTGTAAAACAAAGGACGACTAAAAAGTTAATTTTGTCTACTTGTTGCACTTCGGGGGCTGTATCGAGTTATACAGATAGGTTTTCTTTTCTAAAAACCATTTTTTTGTGTTGTTCTTGCTGGGAAACGTAAAAACAACTCAAAAAAATCCAAAATTCCAATTTTTTTTTGGGTAAACCTATACTTTTCTCGCATATAAGATAGGTTGGATGGAACAGTAATTAAACCAATAATGTATTATACAAAAACAAAAAAAATATTTACCATTCAGGTGATCACACATATATGTATCTGTCACGGAAAAAAGAGAATGAACCAACTATTTTTTTGTATAATGGAGGAAAAATGTTTCAGTTCCAATCTCCACAACACAAATGATCAATCTTTGCAAACAAGGTAGAAGCAAACTTGTACATGTTGATTGTATGTTTGATTTTGTACTGTATATATCGATCTCCCCACAATATATACATTATTATTTGCCATTACAGATCTTTCGCTTTAAATTTTTTATTAGTTGTTATAGTTGCTTTGTAAGTTTTTTAAACGTTTGCTATTTTAAATTGAAATTCCTCACTGTACCTTACTTTCCTCTTTCTATTAAATATAAAGCATTGTATTACAAGTAAATATTTCTTTGTATAATAAATTTGTAATCTCTTTGTTTATATCATTTGTTTCTAGATAAAATTGAATATATTTACACATGTAGTTGAAAAAAGGGCCCACATGTCAAATCAAATTTCAAAGCAACTAACAGAAACTCTGAAACTGATACAAATATGATTAGATTGAGGCAAAGTTGTGACACGACGTTCTGTGTTTTCAGACTAAATGGCCTATTTCAAATCATGTACATTTGCAGCTTTTCCGCAGTTTAATTTTCTTAGCATGAAACAAATAAAAATTTATAAGCATGGAAACATTTTATTATGCTAATATAAATGGTACAAATTTTGAAAGGTAGAATGTTTTTAAAGTATGTATATTTTTCTTCCATTCTTAATTTCTAGCAATTCCCACAATGCTGTCACTTGTTATCCATATTATTAAATAGCACATGTCCTTTCATGCAATATGTATCAGGTAATAATAGTTATATTTTTCAATTATCACTATTATATATTCATCAAAATGAATTATGCAATTATTGTCTTTTGAGAGCGGTTTTAATTTTTCTTCATTCAGATACTTCAAAGGTCACTTCCATTAGGCATTTTTCGCTTTTCGCTAACAAACCCATATTATCATTAAAACAGGGTTTCAAGAGAATGTTGAAAGATGGTTTGATGATACTAGAACAAAGCATCAGTATTATTTATCTCATATTTTCACATTAATCAAATAATCCAGTAAACATAACCTCAAACATAGCTTTTAAAATTAAAAAATACGGATTGCAGGGTAATTTACATTATCATAACTATAATTTTTGATATCGGGTCGATACGACTACGTACTTTTTAACAATTTATTCCTTTTAAAAACATTTATGAAATTCTTACATAATCAAAAATCTACACTCAAATGGAAATTATGTCAACAAATTTTGTTTGGATCCGTGTATATAATATTCTCTTATCTATGCACAGGTGTGCTGTGGTTTGGATGCAACATAGAAAACAGAGATAAGGTTTCTGTGCCCACAATAAGTTGATATATTTGAAATCAAAACATTCGAAGAGAGATGCGTTTCTTTGAAACGTCAAGAGTGGAAAGACAGAGAGAGAAAATATGTTGAATAAGTAAAAGCCGATTCAGTACTACTATCGACATCTATCGTAAATATTTTGAACCAAATAATTACTAAATTAGTAACTAGTATTGTGTTGGTTTTTAGGTTTATATACCTGTGAGGAGGCCCCTCTTAAACTATATGATGATGTTTGATGGTTTTTTCCCAAGTTGCCGCTGTTATAAAGACACCGGTAATTCATTTTTCTTTATCCAAAGAATACTAAGCTCGATTTCACGATGCGATCCTCTTATACCAGGCTACAGTGCGGAGCGAAGTGCGGTACGCCGCATTCAATTACATAATAACATTTGCTGGTACTCGGATGCTATGATACGGTACTATGGGCACGATACTATAAGCAGTGCGCCATTATGGTCTCCCATTTACGATACCCATCTTCAATTCTTTTCTATCTTGACAGTCGTTTTCCCATAGGTTCCTTTTACGCATGGCCTTTTGGCGTCTTGCAACCCATTCTTTTTCGGACTTCCTCTTCGCTTTCGTCCCTGGGCTGACCAATCCAGTATCTGTCGTGGTAGTATTTTTTCATTCATTCGGCAAACATGTCCATACCACACAAGTTGTTTCTGTTCAATTTCTACTATTATGGTGTTTTTTTCTCCATAACGACGCTCACGTATTCGTTTGTTCCCTGTTCCAATCTTGATATTATTGCCGATCTTTGCAATGCATCCGTTTCCGTAGCCATAATTTTCTTTTTGTCTCTCTCAGTCAATGTCCATATTTCAGAGTTATATGTTAATATGCTTTTGATCATTGTGTTATATATGTTTTTTCCTTCATTCCAATATATTTCCTGCCCATAGAACTCTATTCAGCGCACGTGTAATTTTCCTGCTTTGTGCTATCCCGCTTTGTATATATGTAGTATCTTTTCCGTCGGAAAGGAAGGTGAACCTTAAATATTTGAAATTATCACATGTTTCTATTGTTCCATTGTCATGCACTAGATTTTCACGAACGACATTCTTTCCACTACACATACATTTAGTTTTATCCACATTGACAATTAATCCCCATTGTTGATTCTCTTCCAATAACATCCGAGTCATGTATTCTAAATCTTTTTTTGACTGCTCAATGACTACTTGATCATCAGCGAATTGCAGCGTATATAATGTTGAGCTCTCCAATTCTAAACTCAATTTACTACATTTTATCTTCCACCATTTTAGAGAATGTTCAACTTATATTAAAAAGTATCGGTGATATACAAAACCCTTGGCGGAACACTTTGGTAATCTCAAAATTCTATGATAATGAATTACTTATCTTTATCCTTGATGTCATGTTTTCATATAAACCTTGTACCGCTGAAATCAAATTTTCGTTGATGCAAGTTTATGTCATAGCTTTCCATACTTTCATGATAGGAACATTGTCATATGCTTTGGCAAGGTTGACAAATGGAATATGTATTTCTTTGGATACTTCATCTTGTTCACCAATTAGTCATTTGATTGTGAATGTGTTATCTGTACACGAGCGTTCCGCTCTGAAGCCATTTTGTCCTTCGGCTTCACAACTTTGATATTCTTCTCCTATTCTATTCTTTATTATGCGTCCATAAAACCTACTAAACGTGCTGGTAGCTGACAGTGTCCTGTAATTGTCGCACTTGTTTCGGTCTCCTTTCTTATATAAAGGTGTTATGAAAGCGGTTTCCCATTCTTCCGGAACAGGATGACCATTTATACACATTGTGAGTACTTGTGTTATCAAATGGAATAATTTAGTTGTGCCATATTTAATGAATTCACTGTATCTTCCTCCCGGCCCTGGTGATTTTCCATTTTTAAGCAGTTTCACTTTTTTGGTAACTTCATCTCTGGTTAACACTTTCATAATAGTTGGATAGTGAACAAGCTAAGTGTATACACGTGTATTTATTGCTCTAGAAAAAACAATATGAAGTGACAGCAAAAGTGTAATTTAAAAGTTGAATTTTGGAACAGTGGAAGATCGGACAAAGAGCTAGCTGAATTTGAAATAATTTCTACAATATATAAGGTAGATCACTAGATAATTAATATAATCTTACGTAGATTCTAATATTCTCAATCAATTAAGCAAGTTCTCTGTATGATATAAAAACCTAAGTAACTACTAGTTGTTGATTGAGTTTAAGAACGTGCATCAATTGGACTCAATTTCATAATTTTAATTTTGGTTATGGAAATAAATATTACTAATCAGGATCTATATAACTTGATAAAAAATGTTACTGCTGATATAAAAGAACAAATTAATGTAGAAGTGAAGGGTTGAAAAAAAAATTAGTTGTCTCCAAGCAGGAATTAATAAAGAAATACCAGAAGTGAAATACGAAAACGCAGCGCTTAAAGAAGAAGTGGAAGAACTCACAAACCGTATAATTCTATCAGACAGAAACATAAAAAAATATAACTTAGTGTTCTATGGTGTGAAATATGCTGAAAACGGAATAGAAGAAATCCAAAATGTGATTGATCTGATAAAAAATAAATGTGAAATACCCTGTACTTTTCATGACTTCAGAGATTTTTATCGTCTTGGTAAAATAGAAACGGTAGATAATGAAGAGAAACTTAGGCCACTCCTAATAGAATTCATATATAGAAAGCAAGTTACGTCAATCCTTCAACTAATGTTAATTTATGATTTTCCAGTAAGTCATTAGCAAGTGGAATACTGGTAAACCAATTATCCATGGTTATGTTTCTCACAGTTTTACTTACAGGAGTAATTAACCGGATTACCACATCTAAGGCAGAATTGCCTACTTTGAAAGGTCCATCTGGTTGGTTTCCTAAGTAAACTTCCATCTTCAGGTTATAAAAAGTTCTGGCATCCACCAATGCGAATATATTTATTCCATATTAATTAGGTTTGTAAGGAATATACTGACGAAAATTGCAATTTCCTCGAAACGCTACCAATTGTTCATCAACTGTAAGATATTCACTTGGTGTATAAAGCTCGGCACACTTATTCACTAAATTATCGAACATATCACGAATGGGTGCTAACTCGTCAGTTTGTAGTCTCACTACTCTTGTTGCTTTGTCATGAAACCTAATACATTGCATTATGAAAAGGAATCTCTGCTTACTCATAGTGGTATAAAAAAAATCATTGCCCATATCATCAATATCAAATAAATCTTCAAAATTCAAATGAGATGATCTCATGACTCCACTGACTACGAAAATCGCTAAAAACGCTTTCATTTTACCTTCAGTTACTAAACGAGCATCTCTTTCGCGTGTAAACTTATCTTTTACTGCAGCAGTAATAAAGTTATTAGTGTTTGTCACAAGAAGTTGCATCGCGTAGTCATCAAAAAATAGATAAAAAGCCCCTGAAGGCGTGAAAATTGTTCTTGCCGGGCAAATGTGTTATTATATTATATTTTCGAGTTTTGGTTTTAGGCGGTGGCACTTTTCTCCACTTTGTATTTTTGTCTTTACCTATATAATAATCAGCTCAGCATCTACCGGTAGAGGTGTTGGAGAAGCATCATCCACGTATTCATCCTCTTGGCAAGAGTCTGTATCATGTTCACTATATTCCATAAAATCTTCTGCAACACTGTCATCACTTTCTGAATCTAGTTCCAATTCACTTTCAGAATCATTTATCAAACGTTCTAGTTCAGTTTGAGTTAGCGGGACTAGCGCCAACTGGGACCTGCTTCTGCACTAAAACTTTTACTGGCATCTTTACTTGAACTGGCCATTTTCAATAAAATAAAAAACATATAGAAATATTGATCCACTACGGTACCAATTGTAGGTATAACTAAATTTTCAACATTCGGTCGCACAGCCTAAATAATTCGATCTTCAACAATGGCTTCTTTTATTGCCCTTATTCACAAATAATCATAAAATAATATTATGAAGCGAACGTGATAAAAACTGATTACCTAGACAATAAAACACTCATTATCCGCCGACAAATTTATACCTACGTGACTAGTCGCATGGCGCCAAACGGAGCCTTTCAATGCACCGCATTAGTTTATTGCTTCGATAATTGAAAACACTTGAAAATATAATTTCATATATTAGTATCTCATTGTTTATACACTTTTTGAGGAATAATTGGGTGAGATAATTTTCAAAAAATTTTTTCAAAATAAATACTGGGCATTAAATTTGTGTTGGCGCCGTATGGCGCCGCGCGACTAGTTAAAGGTTAAGGAAAGCGTTTCAACCCATTTATGTTTTTATATGAATGTACAAATGTACTGTATCTGTAATGCGATGGTAATTTTTTTTATTATTGTGAATCACTGAGCTAAATCCATCTTCAACCATTTACGGTCCTATGGGCTACGTGCAGCTTCTTCATAATATTTACGAAATTGTTATTATATCATATGTAAACATTTTATTGAATGAACTATTATTATTATTATTATTATTATTATTATTATAATAACATGTTATATTGAAGGGTCTAATTTCTCAACCATTGCGTTTGTCACAATAATAAAACGAAAATTAATCAAGGGATTAATTTACTCATATATTTTCCTCAAAGTTTGTCTATAATCAGTTTCAACTCAAACTACATTCGATTCACAAACTTTAAGCTTGCTTTCAGTGGTAATGTAAACAATTGAAGTCGTGGAAATCCTGGGTCAAATGAATTTTTGATAATTCAAACTCCATTTTCCTCCCATACTTACGATAATGTCCCTACGCATAATTTGAAAAGAAAATATGAACAAACCTTTTGATTAAAGTGATTTTATTATACTTATAAAGCTATCAAGTTATTCGCTCGTTCGTACTCGACAGCTATAATTGTTTAGTAAAACTTTGCTCTTCTAAACTTGGCGTTTCATATACAATAGCTCGAAACAAAATAACTTAACTTAATACAAAGTGATAATGATATACAAGTAAACTGTTTACGAATGGAATTTCAACAACCAAATGTAACAGCAATTACAGTAATTCGAAAATTTCACTAATTGATGGGTCTGACATATCACAGAACGGAAAAAATTATCTGGAATAAGGTGATAAGATTCATACAGAAATATAAAATCACATAATAGTAGATTGTTCATAGTTACATTAAATATGATGTGAGAAGGTTTTCTCACTTTAAGTGTCACCTTTTAAGTAAGTCTTTCATCGCCTATCCTCTCCTAAAAAATGTATAAATCTTGTTATATTTATGCGTATACCACAATGAAGGCAAATACCTTCATTTGCAAACAACAATTTTTGTTCAACGTAAAGAGTTCCTTATTCATCTGATTCTATTTCTAGAAACTGATCCATCATGAGAAGGCTGTTGTGTAACCCATGAAAAATTTGAAATAAATCGTATACTTTTTTTATAAAGACAATTACCTTTCAGTTATTTAAATATCACATGACGGACACCATTTCAGCATAAAACCTGTAACAAACGTGAAATATCTAGGTATTAGCATATGTTCAGTTCTAAAAATAGATGCAAGTTATGCCAATTTTTTCTGTCGTAAATATACGTGGAAAGTAGAAAAAAAGTGCGAATAACCTACCGGCCCTGTATCCGGATATGAAAAGTAAGAATATAAGGAAATTAACTGTCTCGACCCTTACTTCGTGGAATCTACTCATAGTAGTGTTTAAAATGAAACTCAATGTTTCTAGCTAATTCCACAATATGATGAAAAATTTTGAAAATTCTAAAAAAATGACAATTGTTTCGATAACTGAATATCATCGTCAGAATGACAGAAGTTACATTTCATTTGATGCCTACCTGATGTTTAGGAGTTATTTTTGGCTAGACCAAGAAGTGACCTACCTCGTGATTGACTTAATATAATGTAGGATGATAAAAATACAATGCTTTTTTGTATTGTATTATACGAGTAACTCACGGAGGTGCAATAATTCGGTTAAGCCACCCACTGAGTATGCAACTTTATACACACTTCTGTATAGTTGCTTGCATAAGGGAATTAACTATGGGTTTTAAAATTATTGGAGCATATCCTGGAATAACGGCATTTAAATAATTAAATGGGTGTCAAGAGTAATATTTTTATTAATATTTTTCATGTGATTTAATCAATCCATGAGTATTTTATCAATTTAAGTGGGGATTTTATTTGACTGCCATTGGTAACACTGATTGTAAATGTCAATAGTAAAGGGAAGCTAAAATTATTGAAATCACTTGTCTGATACTTTTCGAATGGTTAAGTTGAGTGTCAATTAGGACAAGTCGTGAGTATAAAAAAATGGCCGGTGGCACATGGTTTAATCCATTTATTTTTGGGACTATCGTGGTAAAAAGCCCTTGGTAACAAGGTAAGCTTTCATCTTGTATATATTTTCACGGCTATAACCCCAATTTCTTTTTAGGGTTTTTCCATACTTCATAGTTTTTTACATACAAGTTTTTACAATATTTTCTGCCAAATGGATATGGTTTAATAGTTTTAATGGGTGATGGTAATCAATGATAGGATGATCATGTCCACATTTTAAGAAGCCTCAAATTTCGGATGTTTCCTGTATGGGATATATTCTCGTAGGGATAGCTGACAGGCTGTTCTCCGTTCAGGGTTGTAGAGACGTGTCGTACCTTGGATTGCGATTAACGTCACAGAGCGACAAGAGGTTTTAACGGACTTATGTTTGTTGGTGACAACTGCGGAATAATTCCATTATGGACAACGATTATTAACCGCATGGCTGAATCTTGTTTCATGAGTCAGATGTTGCTTGTCAATTGAGCCAATTGACGTCTAATAGTTTGGACACTAACCGCAAGTAACATTTAAAGTTTTATTTGCTTTTATCTCGACTTTGAGCAAATTATTAGTTTTATAACTTCATGTTTTAACGTTTAATGACACATTAACTTTTATATTTCACTATTTATTAACTTCACATTCTTATGAAGTTGTCTATCAATTCACAATTTTATTATTACATTCTTTCAACTTTTTAGAGTTGAAATATCAACTTTGTCATTGCATATCGCCCTGAAATTATATTTCAGCTTAATCTTACTATATAAGAGATACTTTTGATCTATTTGGTTATATCTTGTTAATTATTACAGTTGTAAGGCTGTAACTGGTATACCATTCACATGTTACTAAAGATTTAGTGTATTGTACATAATAATCTTAGTTAAATGATAACATTAGAAATTGTTAAACATTTTAAATTAACCAACTATTGATAACTGATTATCAGTTCATTTTTAGAGTTGATCACCTCATATTTATTGAGACAGGTTATTACACCATCTGTTCAAGGTACCATCCATTTAATTAAACTGTTTAATTGGCAATAAAATAGGTTTTATATGATTCACAAACGTAAAAGCAAAACGATATAAATAACATATTTGAAAAGTTACAATAGCTAATTTTTTCATTGTTGGTTGCTTGATTAATCAGTAAGTTTCTTGAATGTCGTACTAATCAAGTGGCGCCTTAAAAAAATATTACAGGACAAGATTTCAAATATTCCTCATTAACTCACGACCTTATGCTCTCCAGCGAAAAGCGAACCTTCGGCAATGTAACCTCACTTCTTGTAGTAACAACAGCAAGGTAAGGTTACAATATGTTAATAGAAAAAAGATGTGATGCTACAAATATTGAAGCATAGATATTATTAGCCCTTTGGTGACATCCTGGATATCATGTTTCCAATTAAGATAGGTATAACTGTGCAATGATATAGAAAACCAGGAAAACTATATCTGCTGATCTAATATATAAGTTTCAATATTTGTAATATCACATCGTCTTCTTTTTTTATCAACATATATTGAGTCAATCACAAGGTAGGTTACTTCTTGGTCTATCCAAAAATAACTACTAAACAACAGGTAGGCATCAAATGAAATGCAACATCTGTCATTCTGACGATGATATTCGGTTATCGAAACAATTGTCAATTTTTTAGAATTTTCTACATTTTTCATTATATTGTGGAATTAGCTAGAAACATTGAGTTTCATTTAAAACACTAGTAAAAATATATTTTTCACTCGATATCGTCGTTTAAGTTCTAACGCCACTTAAGTATATTTTTACCGGTTTTGACATGTCGATGTGAGACAATCGAAGAAAGCGTTGTTTCAATGAATCAAAAACCAGTATTATCAAATATATTATAAAACAAATATCCGAACTTCCTCCATGAAAATGGTTCTCTTCAAGGATCAATAATTAGCACTAAACTTTTCCTAACAACAAACAACATTATCTATCGATACAGCTAGTTATGTAAAGCCAATTTGCATATTATATAATAATAAAAAACATTTGACGGAATACCCAGCCATACCAAATCTTACTGCTAGTCTTTTATACACAAAAACGAAGCTCAACGACGAATAATGGAAATGTTCGATGACTCGAAGTTTCTCATTTCTTTTTGGTTTCGTGCATTTTTCCTCCGCCTCGGACTCTTTATTTTTGTCGAATTTTTCTCTATACTAACCACTAAAATTCTGTCATTTCGGTATCTGTTACATTCTATTCTTTATTTCGTTTTTGTCCTTTTGAAAGTTTTACGTATACGCTCGAAATTAACTTTTCAATTTCTGGATTCAATCCACATTATATAAGATTTTTTTAAGTTAACTATACTAGTTGATACGAAGACGATGTTCCTTTATATTTCATTTCATCTATAATTTCATTCGTATACACACATTTGATTGCTTTCTAAACCATCAGCTGATTCTTCTTCTACTTAATTCGTTTTCTTCATACATCTCATTTCCAAAATGCTTTTGATTTTACAATATTAAATTTTTATTTTTGATAAATTTTTGGGTATATTGTAAACTATTTGATATTTTCATATAACCTTAGGTGTTACTAAAGCACTCGACCCTTTCGACCCCACTGAAGAAACTATTATTTTCAGAAAATAAGCGTAAACGACTTACGAATCTGTATCAATCGATAGCACAAAAGTCATTGAAAGAAAAAGTTATTTCAAAACGCAACGAAAGTTGCAAAGACCCCGTAAATTTCGCATGAAATCTAAAGCAAAACGCGACTCAGGTTTAAAAATACTTTTAGAAAAAAATAAGAAGATTCATAAATCTATTGCTAAAAAAACCAACAATAAATAAATCATTTCTTTACAGAATTATGATAAGAACGAAGTTGAATCTCATCCTTACCCTATTTCTAATCCTAATACCAAACCCACTAACCTCTGACATTGAAATCCACGAATTAGATACCCCAATTATGCCACTAGACCAGCTAAAATAATTGAAACCAAACGTACATTTTTACAATATGTCGAAACAAATCAATTAATCTCTCAACTACAAAATATATAATACTTTTATACTAGAATCGAACGACTCCTAAACACCACGGATTTAGGAAATGTTAAAAATATGATATTCGATTTATTCTCAAAACAACTACAGAAAAATTAGGTAACTTAACTCCTGTTAAACAACGAAAACCCGGATTAATAAATGGAGTAGGAACCGTTAGTTAATGGCTATTCGGTACTCTAGATAATGACGACGAGATGAAATATAGTTCACAATCTGAACCTTATAGACCACTACAACAAAACTGTTCTAAGTCTAAATAAAAATCAAGTTTCGATAAATATCAAACTAAAAGAATTGTCCACAGAACTAAGTAATTTTGCAGAAGATATATATATATCCACGTAAGAGTTTCTAACGCTTTAGACCAAATCATTCTAAATTGCCAAAATCTCATCAACTTTCTAGATAGTTTCGAAAACGCCATTATGTTTACTCATTCAGGAGTTTAACATACTTCAATAATTCCTATTAACGAATTACTAAAACTGGTAGACCATTCAGGAAAATTTTACAGAGAAAATAAAATCCCTAAATTCAAAAATCCATTTCACTATTACGAATTAGCCGGTATACACACTATAGTTAATAACACTAATATTTTCTCAATACATCCACCTATCTTAAAAATTGATAATTACCAAACTTTTCGTCTTATGAGCCTACCCTACCACAACTCTATAATAATTCCTGACAAATCCTTTTTGATACTCGTTACAAGCAGTCATCGATACGAAGACATCCCATGTCCGAAGTTGAACGACTTTCATCTATGCCAAAATCACGAAGATATCAGTCCAGAATCTTGCATCATCCCAATTTTGAAAGCTGAAAATCCCACCTGTCGAGCAAGCTCAGCAATTTTCACTCACCCGCTGATTGATAGAATTAACGACCAGTTTATCCTAGCCTTACCTTCAAGTGTGCAGATTAAGATTTAATCGAACTGTAACAAGAGACGCATATTATTAGTCAAACAAAAGAATATATTCAAAATCCTCTAAGGATGTGAAACCAGGACCGAAAATTCTATATTCAGTAATATCCAAGAATTAACAGCAATAAATCCATTAATACTTCCAAAATTCGAATGGGAACTCATGAAAATAGAAAAATGCACAGAAGTACCCATCAAATTAGAAGCAATCGATCTTCAATCGATTAAAAATTTGGAACTCCAAGCTGAATTAACAAAAGCAATATAAAATCAAGAAATACACCCCGCAGTATGGAATATTCACGGCCCTCTATCACTCCTAATACTAGCTGCCGTAACTTGTATACTCTGGAGCTATTTAAAACTGAAGAAAGAAGGTAACCACCAACCCCAACAAAACATCCCCATTGACGGCGTTGTTCTATCTTAGGAGGGAGGAGTTATGTGAAGCTAATTTGCATATTATATAATAATATGATATGGGCAGCATTTTATTATAAACTAACTTTGTATTGTTCTCACATTTATGAGGCATTCTGTTTGTAACTCTTAAGCAATAAAGTTGTATTTTCTAATTAAAATTAAACTTTTTGAAAAGATATTCTGAGAACAAAATATCTTAACTAACGCCTATTAAGTACAGATTACGATTAACCAATAGACTAACAAATAAATTGGACGCGTACCAGCCAGTAGAGCAAGCGGGATTCCGTAAAGGGTTCAGTACTATAGATCACCTACAAGCTATTAGAACACTGATAGAAAAAACAACGGAATACAACATACTCCTTCACTTGGCATTTGTGGATTTTCACAAAGCGTTCGATTCTGTCGAAACGTGGGCCTTTATACAAGCTATGAACGATGCTAGAATAGATTCCAGGTACACAAACTTCTTAAAAAATATATATAAAAATGCCACTTTTCATGTCAAAATAAATGAAGATCTAAAAACGGATAAGATTAAGGTAAATAGGGGAATACGTCAGGGTGATACAATATCACCAAAATTATTTACTCTAGCGCTTGAGAACGTCTTTAAAACATTACAATGAGAAACAAAAGGAATAAATATCGACGGCTCCTATCTACACCATCTTCGGTTTGCTGACGACATTGTCCTGATAAGCAGTGACGTGCACGAACTGAGCAACATGTTAGAACAACATAATAATGCTTCAAAAAAGATCGGCTTAAAAATGAACATCGCAAAGACTAAAATAATAAGTAACACCAACGAATAAATATATATATAGATGGTACAAAACTAGAAAACGTGGAAGAGTATATATATTTGGGACATGTAATAAAAATAGGAAAAGAAAATCAAACGGCTGAGATTAAACGAAGAATAAAATTAGCCTGGGCGGGGTTCGGAAAAATAAACTATATATTCAGAAATAGCAGCATACCGATCAACCTTAAACGAAAAGTTGTCGATACCTGTATACTACCGATAGCGACCTATGGACTGGAAACAATGGCAATGACAGGGAGGACAGCAAATCAATTAAGAGTGATGCAAAGAGCGATGGAACGAGCGATGCTCGGAATTACTCTCAGAGACAGAAAAAAGGATGAAGATATCCGACAAAGAACTAAAGTAATGGATATAATAAAGCGTACTGCGGAGATGAAATGGCAATGGATAGGGCATGTGGCCCGGCAGTATCAAGCTAAATGGACAACCAAACTAACGTACTGGCGACCAAGACAAACAAGGCGAAGCACAGGAAGACCACAGAGAAGATGGCTTGATGATATCAAAAGACAGACCGGAAACAGATGGTTTCAACAAGCACAGGACAGGACAGCATGGAGAAATATGAAAGAGGCTCACGTCCAGGAGTGGATAAGAAGTGGCTGAGAAAGAAGAAAGACGCAGTCAACTAATAAATACAATAAAGAATAAAATATACTAAAATAAATTTCTGTTAATAATGGTTATGAGCCAACTATTGTTGATGAGAGGAAGTTGATAAAGCATACCATTTTCCCTGCACTTGCTGATACCACCAGCAAGTACGTGAGCCTTCCTTTTGTTGACTACAACTTGCGCAACATATTGAATGTTTGTATCAAAAAATATTTTCCCGACAACCAAATATTTTATAATGTTGAAAACAGTTTGAGTGCTTGTCTGGTCAATGCCAAGGACAAATTACATAAATTGCAGAGTGGTGTTTACAACAGGCTTTTTTGTTCTGATTGTGATGCTACCTATATTTTAAGAATATATAGATCCCTAAAAATTAGAGTTATTGAACATGAAAATACTCCGGAAAAATCAGTATTTGGATATCACATCACTTGAAATTCAACAACCACAATATCGATCTTACACATCAAAACCTCCAGACTTTTTTTAAATCTTGATTTAGAAATCATGAAGGATGTTGATAAAAACAATAAGTGCCTTAATGTACAGACAGAGCTTGACAGAAATTTTAACCCACTACATGGTGAGATTCTACTCAATGATGATAATAGTTCAGATCAATTGGAACCAATACGATAACTACCATAGTGTGAGCTATATCTTCAACTTTCATGGCGGGAGGTTTCGTAGTCCTGTGCCTCTCCTCTTCGAGGTCTCTTCCAGAGATCGACCACTTTGTTGCCGAGGGGATGTAATTCAATGCCTGTGGGAGACTTCCGGGTCGCTTCCCTGATTGGAATTCCGAGGTGGGGTTGTGCGTGGACTGGATTACTCTTGTCTGTTTGTTAGTCACTTTCTCATTAAAGTTAATTTTCATTTTTCATTTTTTTTCGTGTCTGTTACTTTCTTTTGAGATAACATCACAGTGCACCAACATTTCTGTATAAAATCCTGGATTATTTTCAGTTACTCACACCACCACATATTTGTTGCTCTGGGGAGGTCATCAGAACGTAAATGTTAATGATAATTACTAATATTTCAAGCTCTTGTCAACTTTTGCTTCTATAATTCTGATGACGTCAACAGAGGACCGGCTGTTGTTAGCATACTTTGCTAATTATCACCTTCAAATCTTCACAATTGTCAAATGTTATACAGCTGATTCACACAGGTTGTAATAAATTCAATTTTAACCCCTATTTCAGGAAGGTATCCATTGTACAATGAGTTGTTCTTATTATTATTTTAATAGCTAGTGACTGTGTTTTAAACACTAAATTTTAATTTGTTCTAGATGTTTCTTCCAATTGTGAGGATTTGGTGTACATCCTGACAGCTCATTGAAGTTGCCTCCCCCCCCACTCGAAATTTTTAACACAAACAGATGTGGTCGCAATGCACTCCTAATGCATCAATATGCTCCATAAATTATTTTCTTTGCACCACATTTCCGGGGAGATTACAGTTATTTGTTTAGGGGGGGGGGCGAATAAATGCTAACCCCCTCCAATCGGAATTTCCAAATTTTGTACATTGGACTATCAAGAGCTTGTTATGCACCATAGTGCTCCACCTAAATAATACATTGCACCCCTCCCCTCCGTTAGAAGTATCGAATTATTCAGAGGGAAGTTAACCCCCCCAATGACAATTTGCAAAAAAGATATACTGCAGCCGAATCTACTTCTAATGCACTCATATACACCACCTAGAAAAACAGAGTCCCCCTCCCTTAACATAATTAAACCTCAATATATAAAGTGAAGTTGCCCCCTCCCAATGATAATTTTCAAAAAAAACAAGTGACATCGGAATGCTAATGCACTCATATGCACCACACAAGTTGACCCAAAAAACTACAGCTTGGCCCTTTCTCTTCTCTCATTCTATTCTCTCACTCTCTCATAAAAGAAAAATCCATCTCTTACTCATTAAACAAATCAAAAACATCTAGCCTAATTACTCTAAACAACAATATCCAATCAGTCGTTTTTACTCTTACTTACTCTCTTAATATTAAATGATCTCTCTCTTTCCCTCTTTCTCCTACTCGTTCTCTCAAAAAGAGACTCTAGCATACAATTAGAGTACTCAAACTCTTACTCATACTTTCAAAAAGAGACTCTAGTATACAACTAGAGTACTCTCGCTCTCTCTCTTTCTCTCTTAAAAAGAGACTACTGCATACAACTAGAGTACTTAAACTTACTCTATAAAAAATAAAAAAGAGGCTCTAGCGAAGAAAACTGGAGTACTCATACTCACTCACTCTCTTAAAAATGAAAAAGAGGCTCTAGTAAAGAAAACTAGAATACTCACAAACTCTCACTGTCTTAAAAATAAAAAAGAGGCTCTAGCAAAGGAAACTAGAGTACTCACACTCTCTCACTTTCTTAAAAAAAGAGGTTCTAGCAAAGAAAACTAGAGTACTCACACTCTCTCAAAAAGAGACTCTAGCATACAACTGGAGTACTGAAACTCAATCTCTTAAAAATAAAAAAGAGGCTCTAGCAAAGAAAACTAGAGTACTTAATTTCACTCACTCTTTTAAAAAATAAAAAAGAGGCTCTAGCAAAGAAAACTAGAGTACTAACACTCTCTCACTCTCTTAGAAATAAAAAATAGGCTCTAGCAAAGAAAACTAGAACTCACACTCTCTAACTCTCTCAAAAATAGAATCCTTATACACATATATTCCATACTTATTTAATTCCATATTTACACTTATATTTTAGACTTATTTACTCACTTTTTACACTTATACGCCAAATGTATCAAAGCATTATACACTATATATAAATCAATCAATACCTACTAATATGCAACATTCCATACGACCATTTATCATTCGTACAACCTTATTTATAAACACATTAAAGTCACACATGTGAAGTGAAACCCATACATATAACTCCATCATGCAAATAGTCACGTAGGCATATCTAGCACTCTCCTTCGATTCAAATCCTCTTCCTCATATATGCTTCACACATAAATAAGACGTAAAACCACTCATCGAACGAGCATGTAGACCCTCTCTCAACATTGCCGGTGCAAAAACCGGCTAATAAGTGCAATATGAATCTCTACCATAATAAATTAAAACAAAATCATGTAAATTCAATAGTAAAACTCTTAATTGCGATAAAGTTATAATAAATAAGTTAATCAAACTGTGAAAAGTACAAGTATATTTAACCCTCCGCTACTCGCGCGGGGTATTTTAGTACCCCACGGGCATAACCTATGTCAATATCTTGGTGGGGGAATCGCGAAATTCTTCAAGCATAGTGTGTAGATATCTGTGCTAGGGAGTGGTCGCTATCGAGTCACTAACTTTTACGAAATACGCTATTGAACCTCGTTGGGGTATTTAAATACCCCACGTGAGTGGTCGTGTCATATTTTTGGTAAGTGTACTATATACTATAAATCTGCTATTACTTGAACATAGGTTATTATATATAGGTTAAAACATGACAAATCAATCCAGGGATCCAGAACAGTGGTTGAAATGGTACTTGACGAGGAGCCGGAGGTATATGGCGAAGAAGATCCCAACGAGTTCGAAGTTGACGCGATTGAAGTACAGGATGAACGCACAGATAGTGAGCAAGACGCAGATCCTGTTATATGGAAGATCCTCTAGCACAAGATGTTGCTGACGAATCTGCGAGTGCGTTCGAAGATCCGCTTACACAGGCTGATGATTCTGGTGAATCTACGGGTCCATACTTCATAGGAAAGGATAAACAGAGTAAGTGGAATAAAATGAAACCACCTTCTTCAAGAACAAAATCTCATAACATAGTTTCGAAAGTTCAGGTCCACTGGGCAAGTCTTATATGGAATGTTTTTATAATTTCATTGACGACATTATGTTTGCTATAATTGTGGATCGTACCAACATATATATATCGCACATTCAACAAAATTTTGCTCGAGAAAGAGACGCACAGAAAACTGATGTTTGTGAAATTAAAGCTTTTGTAGGGATTTTGTATCTTGCCGGCGTCTTGAAATCTGGTAGACAAAATGTTTTATCTTTATGGAACACGAATGGTACAGGCATTGAACATATATTTATTACAATGACATATAACCGTTTTAGATTTCTTTGTCGATGTATCAGATTTGATGATATTTCTACCAGGCAGGAGAGGCGCAATTTGGACAAGTTGGCTCCTATTAGAGACATATACGAACGTTTTGTCTCAAAGTGTCAATCTTCAGTCACACCAAGTGCGTATCTAACAATAGACGAGCAGCTTGTGGCATTCAGAGGAAGATGCCCGTTTAAACAATATATACCGAGTAAACCAAGTAAATACGGGCTAAAGGTATATGCACTCGTGGATGTAAAGACCATGTATACGTATAAGTTAGAAATGTACGCTGGAGTGCAACCCGATGGCCCATACTTCCTTAGTAATAAGCCCGCCGACGTCGTCATGCGCCTCGTGGAGGATCTAAAAGGAACTGGACGCAATATTACTATGGATAACTGGTTCTCCAGTATCCCCCTGGCTTTCGAATTGCTCAGAAATAAGCTGACAATGATTGGAACTATCCGCAAAAATAAAAAGGAAATTCCTCTCGAATTTACCAATACGCGTTCTAGACCTGTACAGAGCAGCATGTTTGCGTTTAAAGACCATTGCACATTGGTTTCTTATGTACCAAAGAAATATAAGAATATCCTATTGATTTCCACAATGCATCACGATGATGAAGTGGATGAAGCTTCTTTGAAACCAGAGATTATACTTGAATATAATCGTACAAAGTCTGGAGTGGACGTTGTAAATAAGATGTGCGCTCATTTTGATGTGGCTAGGAATACCAAGCGTTGGCCACTTACAGGTTTTTTCAATATCCTCAATATCGCAGGAATTAATGCCATATCTTTATATGCACTGAACAATGGATTCCAAAAACCCACTAGAGAATGTTTTTTGAGGAGTATCGCTGAAGGATTAGTTCGTCCACAAATTCTGAAAAGAATATATGCCAAAAATATTCCAAGAAATATAAAGAAGCGGGGATTCCTTCTTCTAAATATCGGAGAACCATCAACAACTGCAAGAGCTCAAGATCCTGAAACACATATGCCAAAGAGGCCAAGAACGGGTAAAGGAAGGTGTTATTTGTGTCCCAGAAGTCTTGACAGAAAAACCCCAGTAAGTTGCCTCAAATGCACCAAGTGGATATGTAAGAACCACCAACAAATTGTTTGCAACAGTTGCCTGAAACATGGAGCGGATGACGATTCTGAATCGGAAAACTCAGTCAATTAATGTTTTGTTGCCATTTTTTTGAATTTTTACCTTGTGCTTCTAAATGTTTATAATTATAAATTTTTGTGATTATGAAGTTTTGTTTATTTTGTAAAGCATACAAGTAGGTGTTTTTACGTAATTTGCCATATAGAAATAACCCAGAGAACTCTTTTTTAATGTTTCCCATTAAAATAAAATTGGGGTATCAAAATACCCCACGCGAGTACTCAAGTAAAAAATGTAGGCGCGAGTAGCGAAGGGTTAATTTAAAACACACCCAAAAAAGTGAAGAAAAAAACTCAAATAAATATACAAGATATTCTCTTCACATCACATCATGTGATTGGTCCTTTGGAAGAACATTATAATCCTCTCTTCACAACACTAAATGTGAATAGCATAAATACAAATTTAAAATGGGATTGTTATATGTAATTTATTATAAGAAAGATACAATTCATCCTTTATAAATTTAGATACCCCAGAAAATGTATACCTGCTAGATATATTCGAAAGCTGTATCAAACACGAGTGGAAAATCACCTCCGTTATGCTAGACTGGCTTGTGGAATTGCCCTGAAAACTCACATTCGTCCGTTACAGATCAACCAAAAAAGACTTCTGGAGATAATTATGTGTTAACTCTATACCCACCCTTTGGGTCGATTAAAGCAACATGTTTGACCTGAAAGAGTTATACTCTTCAATTGCATCTATTGAATACTACACAATAGAAGATTTAAAACTTAGCTGCACATAGATATGTAACTAGAAAAAGCACCACTAGTTTGCTCGAAGAATAACACTTTACTCAAATAATATAGAAACAACATTTATTCAAATTTTTACGTTCGCGTAAATCTACTGTTGTCCGTTGTAACGAGTTATTTTTTTTGAAGCATTTCCGATGGTATTTTAATTTTAATAAGTGGATATAACTCGTTACTCACTTTCCAACTTTGATGTCTGGTACCGTTTCAGTCACTTAACATTAATTTAAGTGAAATTAACTGTCTCGACCCTTACTTCGTGGAATATGCTCATATTAGTGTTTTTAAATGAAACTCGCGGTCTCTAGTTAATTCCACAATATAATAAAAGTTACTGAAAAATCTAAAAAATTGACAATTGTTTCGATGATATTGATTTATCGAAACAATTGTCATTTTTTAGAATTTTCAATAACTTTTATTATATTGTGGAATTAACTAGAGACCGTGAGTTTCATTTAAAAACATTAATTTAAGTATTTATTTCATTAGTAATTCATAAGCCGTGACTTACCATCTAAAGAAATATGTGAAATTTTATAAATTCCGCTTTTCAAAATTCAAATTATCGAGGACGTCCGGTATATAAACTATTTTAATTAAAACCAAAGCCGTTCAGTACAGTAACAATATTTCTTGTTGTAAGAAAATCGATTCAAGTTAATTTCCTCACCACCGTTATCGCCAAAAATTTTAGGTAGGAATTAAATTATAAATTTCAAAAACCGAGCGTTTTAAAGATCCACTTGCTAAATATGTCCTACTCGAGATCCTGCTCTGGGGTTCAGCATGCCCAATAGTAAGCGGTTTCTCTTCTTTCTCTTTACTTGTTCCTCTTGGTGTCTTTACTGCTAGTAGTGGTCTAGCTATTTCATATTTTCACCCATCCATTGCTTATATCAATGCCCAATTTTTTTCAAATATTTGTGAATGGTTTTATTGCTCCACTCAGGCGCCATGAAAGGATTATCAAATAACAGAATACTAAAACCTTGAAAAAACGTAAGTGAGATTATGGAATTTATCATGATTATTCAGGAAAACGACATAAATAGTGGAATAGTTCAGTATTTCTATTTTCTACAAATACAAGACGTGCATATTAGCTATGCAAGCAAATAAATTCTCTACATTTCCAGGTGCAACCACTTCAACATTCACAAATGATTATGAGGCTTTCCAAAAAATTTACGTTCTACATGAATATTAATCCAACTGACAAAATGAAACAGCGTAAACAAAATACATGACAGACGACGATTGAGCTCCGCGTGAATGTAGAAGGCTTTCTAAATAATAAATTCCCAATACAGTTATAATTAGTATTTAGCTAACAACTGAAATTATCCAATTTCACTCGATTCTACTAAAACTCAACATATCGTCATTGTGAATGACAAATTGGGATAAGCTTTATACGTACTATAAACCTCAACAATTAAATTCTGGAGTAGGAAATTGTATATATGTATTATTGAAAGTTGATCAATTATCTGATCAAGTTAACTCGATTGTGGATACCCTCAGGACGACCCCAACTGTGAGTTTGAGGAATGGTTTCGATAACTTACTACAACCAAAAAGGAGAAAAAAGCTTCAGATTCGCCAGATACATTTCTCTTGTCAAGTGGCCTGACTCTGTGGCTATAATTTATTTTCTTATTCCGCTTTGTCTTGTTTTCTGAATGTGTGTTTTTGTTTTTCGAGGACTGTTCACGGGAAAACTGGAAAGTGGTCGCAAAATACTAGGGGAATCAAGGGAGTCATAGGGATAATCGAGACAGATGTTGCGAGTTTGTTGATTTATTTTCATGAAAAATATAATAAATCTGCTTTATCGAAGCTATAACAACAGTTTCATAGAAATAAAAGTTTTTGTACGATTTGAATTGATTTAGTTACAATAAAAATCGAAGGAACGTGCAATTAAAATTTTTTTTCTTGTGTGTACAATTTGTGGTAGGTGCAAGGTCTAGTACAATTTCCGAACTTAGTGCATACGATGATTTTTTCATGTTCTAGCATATATTAGGTCAATCACGAGGTAGGTCACTTCTTGGTCTAGCCAAAAATAAATATTAAACATCAGGTAGGCATCAAATGAAATGTAACTTCTGTCGTTTGGACGATGATATTTAATATCAAAACAATTGTGAAAGTTCTTAGAATTTAAAACATTTTTTTCAATATACTGTGGAATGATCTACGAACTTTCATTTAAAACAGTAATATGAGTAAATGCTACGAAGTAAGGGTCGAACAGGTATAACATTATAAAAACTTAGAAATATAGAGAAACACGTGGCACATTCCAAATATAATAAATTTATTACCACTCCCTATATAAATATAAAATCCTTTCCAATACCACTCAACACAAAAGCGATTGTCGCAACAAAAAAACACCTGTGCGGCAGTGGAATACCATATAAATACGGGACATGAGCTTGACTAAATGAATATAAAAATTTTAGAAAGAGAGAACAGTTATAAGAACAGGTTATTTCTGGAAATGTGCTATATTGATAAAACAAAAAACACCATTAATTATAAATCTAACTTCAATCAATAAGGTATTGTAACATTCTACATTAAATTTAAGTATCACCCTATATAATTAGAAAGTAAGTCAGTTTTATCTCCCTGTAACTAATTAGTTTCTACACTTTCTATAACAAAAATAACTGGTTGATAATTTTATCAACGTGTTTAATTGTAAAATGTACCTACTGTCTAAAAATGTGTTGAACGTGTTGTGCTGTTTTATATTTTAATTAACTGACACCAATTTAATGCAAGTAGTAATTTTAAAATGTTTTATTATTGTATTGTTGTATTGTGTCATTCAATAAATTTTTTAGTCCGCTCCTGATGAAGCCAATAAATAATGGCGAAATATTGAGCAGATAAGAAGAACAGTTTTTATTTCTTCTGGTCGCAAACCTGAAATCTTCGCTAAAAATTATATATATATATATATATATATATATATATATATATATATATATATATATATATATATATATATATATATATATATACATTAGCGGCGTGAAGTGGCATCCCCCCATGTTAAAATTGCGGTTAAAGTGGCATCCGCGGTAAAGTGGCATCCAATATACGGATGCCAATTTGCAAATCAAAAAAAGATAGTGCAATCTACTTGGAATTTCATCAGCTATCACATTATGTAAAAATGGGCCGGAGTCTAATTTACACCATATTTGAATGGATTTGTAACTAAAGTTCTAACTAAATTTCTGTTGTTCGGCGCTGGTCTCGCTTATTTGTATATGCCGGATTGAATAAACGGTCAGACTGGCATCCGTGTATATATTGACCATTTAGCGGACAATTTGACTACTGTATATCTATTTTATTTGCACTTAAACATCCGAACAACGTTGCCAATTCAACGGTTCATCTTCAAAATGAAATATAATGGTTGTAATCATATCAGTTACAAGTAAAAATTCAATTTTCCGTCGAACTAATGGCATATAATGGAAATAATTGAAAACGGAACTGAAAAATTGTTAAACATGTTCTGGAGATTATAGTGTTTTTTTCATCGTGTCAAAACGTTATGAGAATATACTATCAATTTTTGTCTGTAAAAAATCAAAAAATCATCTTATTCCAATAATTATTCTTCAAGTGTTCGTTTTCACGGGGAGTTTATAAAAAAATATGAGAATATCAGAAAATTGGTACATATATCGGTCTTAGGACTTTGAGTATACATGTAAACGCTTATTCACAAATAATTATTGATACTTTTCCTTCAAGTAATCAAATGAAAACAAAAATGTTCAAATATTCATTTTTGAATAAATCAAATTGAAAAATTGGAAAAATTCTATTTTGCAAACTGAAGCTAACCTAACTTGACCAGGTGGCCGTGAATGTGTATAATTATCATTAGTGTTACATTATCTATGACATAACATGTAATGAGTAGATACTCAATGAATCAACAAAACAATGGTTAGGTTCAGTTGGGTAAGGTTGAATCCACCGCAAAATTAAATAATTCAAATTTCTCATTATCTTAACATCCATCTCTCCATGATTCAATATGGATCGCTTTGAATAATGACTGAATCTATTGATGCAATAAAGACCAGTATGTGGCAATCCTTATATCTATCTAAACAAAATTTTAGCCGTTTGCAGGATGTCCGATAACTTCTTGATTAAAGTTATAGCTTTTAAGTAACCCTTTTGTTTTATAATAATTATGAATTCTGCTTCCATTTCTTATTGCAACAATATAAATTTGTGATGTTTTCTGATGAGTTATATTTTGAGATTTATTCCAAAATACAGCTCCCATATAGATTGTTAATTATGAATATAACCACGATATCAAGTAGTTTAAGTATGCTAAGGTAAGGAATGTCAACAAACACTGACAGATTTCTATTTCGATTTTTAGGTTTCTGACATGGATGTCATAGTTACTTGAAACTATGCAATGAAAATATTCTCGAAATACATTGAGGCAATACTACTGAGAAAACCTTAACATATATATTTTGTTATAGATATGTAGATGACATATTAGCTTGTTTCATAGGCAGTGAACGACAATTAGATTCATTTTTCAATCATATTAATAATTCACACCCAAAAACTCAATTTACATCACAAGTTAAAGAGAATAGCTCAATTAGTTTACTCGATTTAACAATTCAAAGGGTTGATAATTAATTACTCATTTTACAGAAACCAACGCATATGACATTATTTTGATGGACAGATCAATACAATTAAACAGATCCCAATCAAACGGTTATCCATTAGAAATGATAATTCGTTTACTCAATAAAAAGGAGGAGAGAGTAGCATTACAACAAATATTTCACAAACCAACTACATGAGTACAAAATTATAGAACCATCATATATGCTGGTAATATCTCTTTTAATATTCCAAAGGTAAGTATCGTTAGCAACAAATACATCAATTTCATTCAAAAGTGAGAGTGATGTAAGTACAAAATTGTTGAATGTTGAAGCAAAAATGTCCAGAATGTGACGCTATCTAAATCGGCCAAACCCTGCGAAATTTTGAGATGAGACGGGGTGGAGTGAATAGTTAAGATCGTACAGACTGAAACTACCAGAAAAATCTCATTTTGCCAAACATCTACTCGACACATATCATCCACTACACAGAACTAGAAGTACTACATTTTTGTGATAAGAAACAAGAATTAGATTGGAAGACACTTTTGAAACCAACAATATGAAGTCGTCAACGAACAGATCAATCTAGAAAGTTCTCCACTATAAAATTCTCTTCCAAGTCATAATTGTAAAGATCAGCAGATGATAGTTTTTCTGTTTTCCTATATCATTGTATTGTGATTTAAATCAAAAAGAAAATACGTAATTTGAAATTGACAGAGTTTGACATGTAGATATAACAATTTTGATAAATATTTATTCGTCGTCTACATCGCAATTATACTAGTTGTCACATAAAGAAGGAGATAACTGAATTGAATTCAATAGATAATAGATTGAAATATGAATGGTAAAGGAAACAAACAACAAAGATTCCTAGACACAAACAATGATTTTTTATTTATTTTGTATAATAAAACATGAACAAATAATTCCTCTCAAATATAATTTAAAAAAACCTCTTCCACTCTTTGCTTCAAACTAAAAAATATCCATTGTAATAAGAAAATAAGTCCTTGTTTGGAAATTTCATAAACAAAACTTTATATGGTACAAAAACTATACAGTACAGAGTTTATAGGTTTCTGTATAAGTTATGGGCTTATTCAATCTAAAAGGAGAAAAACATTGTTCAAATTTGACAAAATGAAATACAGGGTGACTCATTTAAAAAATGTGAAACTGTTGTAATGGGTTTGTTCTCTTCCTGTATATACTTTTCAAAATGAGGTTTGAGTTTTATTGAATTTTTGAGCTGGAGTGGGTCTTAAAACCTATATCTATGACAGATTATTTGGGTTGTGCGTTCGAAAGTACATAGGGCTGTGACCTGAATACGACTTTCACAAGAAACTAGTGGAATACCGTATATCAAATATGACAAAATATCTCTTGTTACGATGGCAAGTTGGAACAAATTGAAATCTAAGATACAGAATGTCTCGTGAAAAATTCAACTTTGTTTTGATACGACGTTATTGAACAATTGTAATTAATTTTGAAACATGCTGAAATTGTACTTGGATACATTCAGAAATATTAAAAATGAACAGCTGTTCAAAAGTTCAGGTTATTGATAAAGTTGAGGATATTGATTGAATTAGATTTCAAAAACTGAAACAAAATGTTGATGGTAGAAGAGATATTTGTTAACTGTTAAATACCAAACATCATAAAATCGTTTTGTCATTTCTTGGAATAATGAAAATTAGATGCTGAGCTAGAAGAATAAAACAAAAGAATTCTTTAAGGGATTTAATGGAAAGGAATGTTTTAACAACAGCTAATATTCAGGTCGAGGATCGTAGTCGCCAATGGTATTTTATCCCAAGCATGCTCTATGGCATTTCCATTTCTTCTGAAATCACTCCAGCTCGATGTGATCTCGCATATCATTAATAAACAACTTAGGGATTATAGCGGCATAGACCCATCTTTGAAAGTCGCGTTCCTCCATCCATTACGCCAGTGTTGGTGTTCCAATGCCCAAGCTAATATTCCTTGCCTATGCGCAGATAGCAATAGTAACTCTCCTTAAAAGTTGCCTGGGTCTTAAATTAGCATCACAGATTCCTCTTCTCATTGTTGAGATCGATAAAGCAATCCAAATTCTTCTTCCTACGATTATTTAAGTATCACGAAGATTTCTACAAGCTGTTAGATGACTCTCATCTATAACGCTTGTTTGGGTAATTTTTCATCTTTAAGCAACAGTTCCAGTTTCCTGGAACCGATCCTTGAAATGTCGCTTTGGGACGCATTTAGTCTATTCGTAACATCTGTCTGTGTTAAGCCCGCTTCCAATAGCCCGAGAAGACTCTTCGATAGTTAGTTTTCTCTTAGCATCATCAAAATTAACCAAACTCTTGAAAAATTTTGTTCGGCTAGTCAATATTTCTATACAAATAAAAATAAGCAATTCTGGATGCAGACGCTTATTATAGGTCACAAAAATCAAATAGAGAAATTTCCAAAAAGCAACACCAAAATAAAACTTACGGTTATTGTGAAACATCGACAACAAACGATGCCATATTGGTGACTCTGAAATAATGTCCAGATAGTATAGCTTCTGTAAGTGGGTTTTTGAATCAGCTTTCAAATCTGCGACGGAAAATTGAATATAGACTAGTAACTGATATGATTACAACCATTATATTTCATTTTAAAGATGAACCGTTGAATTGGCAACGTTGTTCGGATGTCTAAGTGCAAATAAAATTGATATACAGTAGTCAAATTGTCCGCTAATTGGTCAATATATACAGGGATGCCAGTCTGACCGTTTATTCAATCCGGCATATACAAATAAGCGACACCAGCGCCGAACAACAGAATTCTGTGAACCTCAGTTACAAATCCATTCAAATATGGTGTAAATTAGACTCCAGCCCATTTTTACATAATGTGATAGCTGATGAAATTCCAAGTCGATTGCAATATCTTTTTTCGATTTGCAAATTGGCATCCGTATATTGGACAGAACATGACAGAAATTAATACATCTATCTACAAATTTGATAATGGTAAGTTTTTTCACGTTTCCTGGTATATTATATTTATTTTAAAACTTTTACTACCAGGTGTTTATGATTTTAAATTTCACTTTTTGATTATTTGGTACCAAATATTGCTAATTAAAACACACCACAGACCTTGTTCTTTTCGCCAACCGACGCCTTCAGTTGGATCCATCCATGACGTTTTCCCGCTTCAGGTGGCAATCTCCCTTCATATAACTATCGGGTGATAATTATAATACTTGGCTTGATTTTGTTTTACACATATTTGTTTTTACACTTATTTTAATTATAATTTACTTTTTATATTTCTTATTTATGTATATTCACACTTATTACTTGAAAATTTTATAACAAAGAACTGGATCACATTCAATTTACTTCTTGCTTCTTTCGTTACCAACGCTTAACTGACTATCGCGGGTCTTTTTATCCGCCAAAACCCTTTCTATCGTTTATAACCGGAAGCTGGCAATGTTCTAGAAAAATCTTGTTCACCTGTCACTTTGTTTAATAATTATTTTTCTGACTTAAACTTGCATACAAATATTGTTTTTAATCACTATAACCTTATCGTCATTGATTTAATTCACTAACATTTTATTATTATTGTTTTTTCATGTTATTGATTATTTGGAATCTTCCGATTGGTCAATGCAAATATATCAATTTTATACTTCCTACAACCTAAATATTTACATAATATACATGGATACAGTTTATTTCTTATTTTGTTTTATATTATTACATCTACACACATAAATTAGGTCGGTAATCATTTATTTTTAATCTTATATTTCATATTCAAATACATTTTATGTTGGTATACTTGTCGTCAACTGTTAAATTTGGTATTGGTTTTTGACATTTCCTGTAATTACAGTTTTCTACTTATATTATTACGTTTCCTATTAACTTATATGATTAAATATTAACTAACATATCTTATATATATATATATATATATATATATATATATATATATATATATATATATATATTTACTAAATCTAAATGTCATTTATTGATCAATCATCGTAGCACTGTTGATTTTATTATTGCCATCCTATTTATTCATCAAATATAAGCAGATGATTTAGGTGTCTAAAATTCCGTGTAGCGTTACGTTATTTTATTGATCTTCGTTTGCTTGTTAGGTTCTGTCTAAGGTTGTTTTTTTTAAATACAGAATTATTTTAAAAAACTGTTTTATGAATAATTGTTAATGAATTCTTTTTATATTTATTTATTTTTCTCTATGATTATGCTCATTGATTGTAATTGATTATGTTGTTATATAGATATTTTATTAATTTTGGTACTTTATTTACAAATTATTTTTATTGGTAGATATTATTACTTTATCCTTTATCGGGATTCTATCAATGTTATATGCTCGTTCTATCTACAACAATATATATATATATATATATATATATATATATATTAATATGATCTAATATTTATGTGAGATGTGTTTTAATTGTTTAATTTTATTAGAATTGCCGTACGTTTTTTTATATTCGAGCCCTACGTTGGACGCGTCAATTGATATAGTCTATTTATTATGTGTGATATGAATTTTAATTAGCCCCACGTTGGTTCGACATTTGATATGGTCTAATATTTATGTGAGACGTGTTTTAATTGTTTAATTTCATTAGAATTGCCGTACGTTGCAGCGACATTTATTGTATACGTAGCTTAAACAGCGTATTTTTATTATATTGCAAACAAAGCTCAAACGGCATATATTATTTATATCAAAAGTTGACAGTAGTTGTCAAAATTTTCCCGGCTATCAAATTGTTATTAATTGAGAGATAAATTTAACATAAAATACTCGAATCACTCTTACCTTCAGGGTGAGTTCAATGCGCTATTAAAAATAAAATTTTTATATAAGTTTCCTTGTTCTGTTTGATCTATCTGATAATATAATGTGACTGTTTGTTCAAGACTATAAAGGCTATTCAATTTTTTTTTGACATTCACAATGTATAAATGACTTGTATGTCACCAATAATACACAATTGTCACTTTTTACAATAAAATTTCTGAACTTGATAAATATGTTTAATTTTAATCAACGTTCTTGAATGGTTTGAATGTTATAAATGTGAGTAACAAATTTACAAGTATTTACAATTATAAATCAAATGACTTTTAAAATAAATAACCAACTCGTATCTTCCCAGATATAAACTAAATCAACAACCTACAAACTATAACGCCTTATCTCTAATACAAAAAATTTTATAAACAATTTTTGAAAGAGTTCAATCAACTTCGAAAATTTCACTTGACTTGTCAAACTTCCGAAATGTCTTTATTTTATTGTATCTTCAAACTATTTAATATTCTATGCGAATTTGGAAGTTTAGATGCATCTATAATTCAATTTATTTTCAAGGCCTGAATCTTTCAATTATATAATAATTCTGGAGTGGACTCACCAGTATTCGATGATGACAGTCAGCTCGTACAATTCTAAAAAATTTAGAATTCTGGATCCTACACCTCCGCTTCAATCTTGATAAAGTTTTTTTATCACTCACGCACATAATTTAAATGGGATACCAAATAATGCTTTCTATCATTAATCACTGTTGAAATTATTATAATACAAATTTTTGAATAGATCTAAAATTATATGTTACTCTTTGTAGAGCTCCTACTTAGAAGTTCTCTCTTTGGAGGATTCAACGTTACTGAATATTTTTTTCAATAAACAACCCAAATTATATTGTGGTTACCAACTTTCTCTTTTTTCAAAAAAAAACTAAATTTTTATCTCCTTACTATAAATAGATTTGGATTTCTTGTATTAACTAAATCCCTTAAAATGACTATTTATTTCTCTAACCTTGAATATCTCTTGAATTGTCATCGGAATGTCATCAGAAATTAAATAGTGTCAAATTTCATCTATACAGGGTTTTTCAATTATGTTGAGTACAGGGTTTGCCAAAAGTATTGCATAAGAATATTTTAAGTGAATTCTTTAAAATTTGAAATAGAAGTACTGTATTAAATTTTATTGTAATTTATCTTATATGAATTTAATTATGTGTTGTATCTTTGATTTCAATAAGGTTTTTTTATTTGCGCCGGTATATTTAAAAAAATTAATTAGATTCAATAATGTCACACAGTGCCCTTTATATCTCTTCTAATTATTAAATTTTTTTTAAATGAGCACTCAGCTTCTCATGATGTTGAGTTCATAAGATTAAATTATTCATATGATTCTATTAACAATAAGCGCCAGATCTTAAGATTGAAATTTGATAAAAAAATTTGTGATCTAAAATATTGGTATTTAATAAATTTTAAATTTTTCTTTTAAATAGTTTGAATTCTTATTATATCGGTGTCATGTATATATGTACAAGGTACATTATAAAGTTTAAATGAATTTCTTTAGTTTGATTTAGTTTAAATTTGACTCTCGAATAGTTTTCCTTTCAATAATCTAATACTCGTTAATATCTCAAATTGTAATTGACTCGTGTTAGATATATATACAGTGTGTAGTATCATTTCCACATTAATATACATATATAAGATATATTACGAATATTAAAGGTTAGATATTATTATCACTATGGGGATATCCTGGATATCTTCTTCCCATTTAAGATCATTATCACTGTGCAATGATATAGAAAACCAGGAAAACTATATCTGCTGATCTTCACAATTATCACTCAAGAAGAAAGTTTAAAAGTGGAGAACTCCCTAGATTTATCTGACAACTTCATATTTTGGGTTTCTTAAGTGTCTTCTAATTTCCAATTATTCAAGGAAATTCAGTTCTTGTTTCTTATCACAAATCACTTCTTCTCATGGAAAGTGTATAAATCAAAATTTTTGAAAAAACCAGTCAAGTATATGGAAATGCTAACTTTCACCTATTATTTTCCCATGAATACTGTCGAATAACCTAATTCCAAAAAAATTCGCCAGGGGAGTTGATGATTAGTTTTAGAATGGCGGGATTTTACGCAATTTGCGTCCGATAACGGTACCATCATTATTTTTATTCAACTTTCTATCGGGTTCACACGCTGTGTCTGTGGAAAATTGTACAAAAGAGAAATTAGATCTCAAAGGGGAGTCAATATTCCGTTAATAATGTATAATATCAAATTTATCGTGTTTTGCTTATGAGGACTGCAAAGTTTTTGAATATATTTCTCATAAATACTGTTTTATTTCAAAATTATTCAGTGTTTCCGATGAAAGGTAGAATCAACCGATATAAAGATGTAGACTTTTTCAGAATAACTATATATTTCCTGAATTGTATGCTTTTTGCCAAATAGTTTACTAAAATAAAGATTCTGTTTCATAATTATACAGTTTTAATCATAAGGCGAGCTACGAAACAAGTTCAATTACAAAACTATGTTCTTTTTAAAATAAAATGAAAGGTTAGGTCTAATTTACGTTTTCATGAGTTTTGTACATTTATGTACTTCGCTGTTGTTACTGTAGACATTTTGATTATTTTGTGATATTGCGTTAATGTTTACTTCCATACCTACTTGAATTACTTATTCGTGGATGGTAGATACTAATATTTAAAAAAGTTTTTTTAAACAGGTAAATAAATTCTGTGAAAATGGCAAACAGAGTAAAAAGGACGAGCCGAAACAAATGTTCAAGCCGAGCCAGAATCGATCATCCCAATAGAAATACTAGGTGGAAATGCTTCTCTGAACATAGTGGATGCAACAGTAGTAGTAATGACATGGTAATGTGAACATGTATTTTTTTAGATTCTATTTTGGTGAAGGATTAATGATTTGTGTTGTTGGATTATGATTTATATTTTTTATAATTAAAGGAAAGTGATCACTGTCATTAGACTATCTAAAACTTTATACTGTTTTGAATTAAACTTACTGTTTCTAGTTAATTCCACAATAAATTGAAAAGATTCTAAAAATTCTAAGATAGTTGACAATTGTTTCGATATTAAATATCATCGTCAGAATGAAGTAAGGGTTGAGACAGTTAATTTTATCTCGAACTTGCCAGTCAAGTTGTGTTACTAGGTTTGGGGTGCACATAGTTAAGTGTTTGGCTGAGAAAGTGCTATTAGATGCGTTGAAACGAGTCAAGCTTCCAATGTTTAACAAAGCGAGGTTAGAGTTATCTATAAAGTTTTTTATTTTTCGACCTCTTGCATCTATTTTTTTTCAACCCCAAGAGTAATGATGTCTATTGAAGTCTCCCAAAATAATACGAGGATTTGGTATTTGATGTATGAGTATTTTCAGTTTGTTAGGTACAGGTTGCATATGTGTAATTTGGTTTCTTCTATTCGAACAGCTATTGCTTCAAGGTTTGTTTGAAGATTTAGTGGTGTTGTCTTCAAATTAGATTTTATATAAATTGCAACTCCCCCGCTTGCTCTGTTTCGGTTACGATTTTTAGAAAAATGTAAGTCGTTTTTAAGGATGTGTGTTTCGTCGTTTTTGGAGTGCGTTTCTTGAAGTGCTATGATGTCTGGTGCTTTTTCGGCTAATAATAACTTGAGCATATTTAGATGTATAAAATATCAACTTAACTTCCATTGTAATATTGAGTTGAATATTAGTTTTAAGTCTCAATATGTGCTGTCAATGGAGGTATCGATAACCAGATGTTTTTCCAATTTTTTTTCTAATTTAGTGCAGCGAGTTCTTGTGGTTCTCTCGGTTAAGTATGGATAAACTTGTAAGAGCAGTTCGATTAAACCCTGTACGTGTATTTTGTTGCTAAGTTCAATGCATCTGTGTCTTTTAAGCCGTATGAATTTTCGAGCAGACATTTGAACTGATCGGTGTTGAGTATGGAAGGGTGGGTTTGGTCTTCAAAAAATTTTGTAGCTGCTGCAATGTGCTCTGGTACGATTGTAAAGTTAGTTTCGGATGTACTTTGGTTTCTTGATTTCAGTGGACGTTTTGCTGTTTTAAAATTTGTGTTTATGTCATCAGATGGTGGGAGCTCCTCGTTGGATGATGATACGATTTCCGAATGTGTTCGTTTGTTGGATAGTTGTTGGTTAAGTGAGCTACTGTTGTCAATTATTTGGTCTTCGGTAGTGCTGGCGGTAGGCGTCGAGAGAGTTAAAGAGACTGATCAGAAGGTGGTCGGTGGATTTAGTGAAGTAGAGGTGTTTGTGTTGAAGGTAATAATGTTTTGAGGGTTCGTGTTTGGAGTGGAGGATTCAACGGTGTCAGAATTTATTTGCTGTACTGATGGTGTGCGCAGTGAATTGTTTGAGGCAGTGTGAGCTGCTGGTTCATTAGGAACGAACTGTGTATTTGGGAATTTCGCTGCTTGGTGTCCAGTGAGTTTGCATTTGAAACATAGGTTAGGTTGCTATATATACTTGACGTCTAAAATAATCATTTTTTTCCTATATTTTCGAGCTCTGTAGAGTTAGGTTTCAATACATACAAATCAATTTCCTATTCAAGATTTTATCACAAATATTGAAGTTGGTATAAAAAATCTTGCAACAGATGAAAAAAATAATATCAGATCCAAAATTTGCAATGTCTTAACTAACCATTACCATAAATTCATAACAAATAAAAAAAATTCATGCACAAATCAATTATTTCTTTAAACAAACGAATGACTTTATTAAAAACAATCCAAATATCCACATCCAATCTCCTGACAAATGTAAAAAAACTGTCATTATGTACAAAGATGAATACCATAACAAAATGAACAATTTGTTGTCTGAAATTTTTACGTATAAAAAAGAATGATCTGATCAAACCAACAAAATACAAAAAAAACTTCAACGAATTAATTTTATCGTGGTTTGAAAATAAACTGATAGATTTTAATACAAAAAATAAACTTACACGTTATAATGGATTTACACCTCACATATATGGACTACCTAAGTTACATACAACTAATATACCTTTGATACCCATTATAAATCGTATTGGTTCTCCTACATATGAACTATCAAAGTTTTTTTCGAACTGTATTTCCAATGTTGTTGGCAAATATCAATTTCATATTAAAAATTCATGGGATTTTTGTGATTTTATAAAAAGTCAAGTTGTTCCTGATGATCACATCCTTGTTTCTCTAGATGTTATTTCACTATATACTAACATTCCTAGAAGCCGTGCAATTAGGAGTATTTAAAGACATTGGGATGATATCAGAAAATTTACTTCACTACCTTTAAATGAAGTTTCCAAAGGCATTAAAGTCTGTTTACAATCTACAGTCTTCAAATATATTTCAGATTTTTTCTCACAAATAGAAGGTGTTGCCATGGGCTCACCTATTTCTGCCACTATAGCCAATTTTGTATTGGGGGATTTGGAGAGAGATGTATTGAATGATCTTGATTTTCGACCTTCATTTTTTAAAAGATACGTGGATGATTGAATTGCATGTATACCTAAAAATAAATTAAATTATATGCTTGATAAATTCAACTGCTATAATAATAAAATCCAATTTACAATTGAACAAGAAAATAATAAATCAATAAATTTCCTTGATATTAATATCACCTACAACTCACAAGGAAAAGTTATCACAAATTGGTATACAAAAAGTATCTGGTCTAAAAGATATTTGAATTTCAAATCTAATGTCCCTAACAAATATGAAAAAAGTGTTGTTAACAGCCTCACAGATAGAGCCATAAAGCTTTCACACCCTATAAACAGACCAAATAATATTAAAAAAATTAAAAACAATTTAATAAGAAATAATTACCCAAAAAACTTTTTTGAACCTATTATTAAAAATAGAATACATAAGATTCATAATTCCAATTAAATGAATAACAAAACAAATCAGAATAACTACAACCACAATAGTAATCATAACAATATTACAACAAATCTTAATAACTATAATTATAACACAAATTCAAATCAAAAAGTGGACTATAGAAATAATAATAATGATGATAATGATAATAATAGAAATAATAACATATACATTGCTTTACCTTACATCCCTAATTGTAACAGAAAAATTAGGAATATTTGCAAACCTTTCAATATACAAACAAATTGCTGACAAACCACTAAATCAAACTAAACAATTTTTCACTAAATTCAAACCTGCTATTTCAAAAACAGAAACACCTAATTCAGTTTATAAAATTGAATGTAACAACTGCAACCAATCATATATAGGACAAACCTCACAATACTTGAAAAATAGATTACGTAACAACCAAAATAATGTCAAGAATTTAAAAAATAATACAGCTCTGTCCAGTCATTCTTTTAATACTAGCCATGAATTTAATTTCAACAGTTTTCAGATTTTTGATACTGGAACCAATTTTCATAAAAGATGTATCAAAGAAATGACTCACATTAAGAAAAGTAACAATTCACTCAGTTTTCGTGAAGATGTAGATAAATTGGATAATGTAAACAGAATTTAATTTCAAACTTGTGATGTCTCCACCTTCCCGTTTCAATATATCATCTACAACCGTACTAAAATGTTTTATTATTTCAATATTTTTACGCTTAAAAAGAAATTAATTCATATCGCCAACAATACATATATGAATTGAGCAATGGAATTACACAGACCATAAAAATTACCTCAATCTCATTCTGAAAATGACTTAGATGATTTTAAAAAGTTCACTGTCCTCGTCTTATATGTATGTTCCATTATAATTGTTTTTAAAAAAACCAAAATGGATATGTAAAAGTAGCTGGTGAGTTTTCCAATTTTAAGCTTTGTAATATGAGAAGAAATAGAGATATTTAAAAAATGTTTGTTGTAAGCTCTCAATTTTATATTTTCAACCTTAAATAATGTTAATATCATTTTTAAATAATAATAAGAAAAGTTCTTATTATAGTAAGGTATTGTTGCAGATTGTCATATAACGAATTTTGTAATAGAACATCATTATATGTATTATTCGAATAGCCCTGATGATGAACCTAAATAAAGGATTCGAAACGTTGGAAAAAGCAAAGAAGAAAAACTTTTGAACTTTTATTTCCTATAAAATAAGTTGGCGAAAAACCATTAATTATATATAAATTGAAAATTTTCATACTGCCAATTAACCAATAAATATATCTTTAGAGTTAGTTTCGTGCGAAATTGTAGGGCATACGTTGGATAAGACAATTTTCTCCGAGGGAGTTAATAGTCTTCTGGCTTTGATTTTTACTCCGTTAACGGTAATTTCACCATGAAGTTGTACGAAATTATCGACACAATTTTTGCTCGAGAGATAGACGCATACTCTTTTGTTTGATATCCTCGATGAAAAAAGTATGTTTTTTGGTTCTACAAGTGGTCGTAATTGAAGAAGGTAGTTCTGAAGTTAAGCTCCATTATTGGCGTTGAAAATAATTGCGATCTTTAGTAGAATATTTAGTCGTGGTTTGGCTTAGAACGTTGGAGTATGATTTCGGCATTGTGTTGGTAATGTTTGTAGAATTTCCGTTTAATTTATAGCAAGATTTCATAATATAGATTAGTGTGTTAATAAAATGTAGGTTACTCACAGTTTAATTATTTCATCACTTTTACTGGACTACACTACTAGTTCTTGCACAGATAAATAATAGATTTCGAGACCAGCTAATTAATTTGTCCATATATATGTCCGTTGTGTTTCGATGTCAGAACAGTACTCCTTAAAATCCTTAAAAATTTCTTTTATTTTATTCTGCCCCAACAAGCATAATAATGGTATTACTTTTCGATTGTAGAAATGATCCATATAGTTGCTCACCGAAAAATGCTGTTAATTCAGAGCGAACATCAATGATTGGATCTAAAATAATTTATTCAGACGAGGAACAAGAAAAAAGTTCTCTCAAGCAAATTAAATTTGCTTCCTTAGGCAAATATGATTATTGTCGTATAAGTTATATCTGTCTAACTTGTTTTTTCAGGTTTGCAGCAGCCACATTCACAGATAGGTATCAACTTAGAGAAAACCCCCAACAACTTACTCCGAAATATTGATTGAAAATAAAGTTCATAGCGCTTTAAATCAAAGGCGAGCTTCTATTTCAGGTAGGATAGGCATATTTTATGCGAGTTATGCAAATATTGATATGCGGTTGACTGTCAATAATCAACAAACATTTTTTAAAATAAAGTTAAGTTACTTCTATTATTATGATTGATGTGTTTTATTTTAGGCTCTCATACCTAGGCCGATTCGATTAGTTCTTTGTCAAGCTCTACATCTTCAAATGTAAAGGATTTTCCTTTAGATGATGATGTAGCGGATCCAGATTTTGATCTTCCTGTCGAAAACTGAATCAGCTCTGAATCAGAGTCATCTCAACCCGAACTATCTTGAACAAAACAGTTACAATCAGAACAAACAAACGTAAGTCTAGCCCAGATAAGTGTAAAATAAACGTCTTAAAACGATTGACACATGTGGGCAAAATCTATGCTACTAATAATAAAGTTGTGAGTGGAAAATCGATCAAACCTCCTTGTGGGGAAACATGGAGTCAGAAATCTATAACAAAAATTTCAGAAGAACAACGAGAACATATTTTTGGTGCATATTTTGCTTTACCTGATGCACCACACAAACGTAATTTTATTGCGTATATCTTAGAATAAATAAAACCAAGATGTAAATACAAATCGAGCGATAGGCCTAGAAAAAACAATCCTCCATTTTTCTTTCATACTAGTACAAACGAAGAAGTTCGTGTCTGTCAAAGATTTTTTTAACACACTTACTGTCTCCTTCTCGATAACAAGAACAGTGCAAAATAAAGTATTTGATACTCATAACCAAGTGCAATTACTAGATGACAGGAGAGGCAAACACGAAAACCCCAAACCCGCTGATGATTGTCTGAAAAACAGTACCAGAGCGGTTATTCGTTGAATTCTCAGAGTAGGAAGCCATTATATCCGAGCAAATGCAAACAGGGAACATATCGATGGTAGAAGAAATCTTTTTGATATTCACAAGGATTATGTCGAATTGTGCACTGAAAAGGGAGAGAAATATATAAATTATATAATGTTTCATATAATCTTTTATACCGAGTTCAATATTAGTTATTTCATTCCGAAAAAAGATGTATGTAAGTATTGTACTCCCTATGGTAATGCTCTCAGCGAAGAGAAAGAAGAAATGGGAGAATTGCATGGAAATCAATTAAAAGAAAAATAATTGTCGCGGATAGAAAAAGAGAATTATAAAAACGGGGAACAAAGTAAATCATCGCTCATTGCTGCTGCAAGCGTCGTTGCTCTGTCCAAAAGGCGAAATCTCACTCTTTGTTTTTTATGTATCAAAATTAGATGCTTATAATTTAACCATTTTCAAAATGAAAACAAAAGACGTAGACGTAGGCAAAAGGGGACCCAACAAAATAGCAACATGTGTTTATAATTATTTTCAGACTCTATGTGCAAGTATAAATAAAATTCTGGACATCAATTTTTATAGCGACAATTGCACTGGTCAGCAAAAATATAAAATTATAATTACATTCATGCTGTGGCAACTATCCAGAACCAGAATTCTATATCACACAAATATCTTATTAAAGGCCACACCCAAAACGAACACGAACAAATTTAATAGTTATACCATCTGACAAAGGTAACACTACAGGTATTAGGAAAAACAACATTATTTAGATTTATGTAAGGAATTAATTGATAATAATTCATCATACAAAGAACTGAATAATAATCCAACTCTTAAAACAACTGATGATTATTGTAACAAATTAATAAAAAAACTGTTCAATAAAGAACACAGTGAATAAAATACAAAAAAAGAGTTAACTAACTATAACGGTATTTCCGGAAAATTACATTGTTTACCAAAAATTAATAAACCAACATTATCAGCTAGACCAATTGTAGCATCAATCAATACCCCAATTGAACCTCTTACTCTTTGATTAACTGAAATATTGACAAAATCTTACGACTATAACAATTATTATTATGTTAAAAACTCCTTTGAAATTAGTAAAGCAATTAATAACTTGCTATTACCATCAAATTACGTTCTTTCAAGTTTAGACGAAGTTACATCACTTTTTAGTAATGTTCGTTTAAATATATGTTTAACATCTCTTCAACATAAATGGAATGATATAAATAAAAACTGCAAACTTGAAAAAGAAACTTCTAGAATTAATTACGTTTATTTTTAATAATACTGTTACGAAACAGAACACTGGTATAGTCCCTTAATACGACTCTGTCTAAGCCATGTGCGAAAGTTAAAATTATGGCGAATTCGCGGGGATTCCTTAGAATTGTTTACGATTGTCACTATCTTATTTAGTCATTGTTTTTGTGACCCGTCTTATCTAGAAAATGCGAGACCCAATTGTTTTTGTGTAAGCCGCAATCTAGAATTATCTAGTAAAAAGGGACTAATATATAAGAGGACCGACCAAGGAGAGTTAGTTCAGTTGATAAAGTGATCTCCACAAATAAACGAGAATACACCAATATAGCGAACAGTAATGTGTCGATATAAATTAATAATTAAGTTTGTGTCTATATAAATTAAATGTAAGTGAATAGTTAAGTGTATATAAATTAAGTGATAGTGAGTAGTTTAGTGTTTAAATAAATTCGTAAGTAGCCATACCATGTGTTTAAAGTTTATCCCACCCGTTTACTGCTTAAATAAATAAGAAAAGCATTACATTGGTGTCAGAGGTGGGATAATATAAATACATTGCTACGTAAAAATTGCCAAGAGACTATGTGATCTGAAAGTGGCGTAATTAGGAGCAGAATTGGAAGATTGTGAGTTGGGAACGTCCAGTAAGAAAAGTGAATTAGTAGAAAGACTTAAAGGGGCACTGAAAATGACGGCTTTGATCCAGGAACAGTTTTTTTAATGATGAGGCTTTCACCTTAGTCTCGTCAATTTCTGCTAACATGAACGAATGTGAGAAACGATATTTCTGCAATGGAAGAGAAGATTTCAACGAATGTGAAAAATGATATTTCTGCCATGGAAGAGAAGATTTCAACGAATGTGAAAAACGATATTACTGCTATAATGAACGATATTTCTGCTATGAAGAACGATATATCTGCCGATATCTTATTAATGAAAAACGATATTGCCGCTGATGTTGAAAATGAAATTTCGTCTCTAAAATCTGAAATCGAGAATAAGATGTCCACGATGGATAAGAAAATCGAGCATATGATGACAACGATGGACAAGAAAATCGAGCATATGATGACAACGATGGATGAGAGAATCAAGGAGTTAGAAAGAGAGATGACAGATATAAGAACTCAAGACACGCCAGTGGAAGATGAGAAGACCGAGCAAACAAAACCTTGCAAGTCCCTAAGTTAGAAGACATTGGTTGTTTTACCCGAGTCAAGGCCCCAACGTACGATGCAAAAATGTCGTGGGCCATTTATGTGAAACAATTTGAAGCAGCCACTAGAGTGAATAATTGGTCCGATAGAGAGAAGGCAGTGAACTTAACTATCGCGCTTCGGAGAGATGCCTTAGATGTACTACACACGATACCACTTGAAGAGACGGATGACTAAGAGTAGCTGAAGAAGAGGTTGGATATGAGATATGATCATGAACATCTAGAACATTTGTACCAATCTCAGCTGAAGAACCGAAGGCAGAAACGTGCTGAATCCCTTCAAGAATATGAAGTGGACATAGCCCGCCTAGTTCGATTTGCTTATCCGTCAGCACCAGAGAACATGATGGTATGTCTGGGCATCCAGACCTTTATTGATGGCTTACGTGACCCCGATATGCAGAGGACGCTTCGTTTAGCCCATCCGAAACTATTAGTCGACGCATTGACAGCTGCTCTTGAATATGAAGCAGCAACAGAGGCTTCGGGATATAACAAAATTAGTACCATCCAAGAAGAAGTTGACGAAGACAGAATTGACCAGTTCGTCAGTGGCATTAAAAGTATGATGGACAAGAAGCCGAGATAGATCAGTTGCTGGAATTGTGGCGAGCTAGGGCATGTACATAGTTCGTGTAAGCGCCCCAGATCTCCTGCAAACCAAGAACCCCAGTCACAGGAAAACTAGAACGGGTCGGCTACGAGGGGGCAGCATCGACCCATGATCGTTCCAAAGACCCTCTCATACTAATAGCTTCTCTCAGATGTCGCAACGACAGTGTATTTGTGGATGGCGAAGTGAATGGCAAGAAATATGCTCTGCTGGTTGACACCGGAGAAACTAGAACCATTATATGACCAGAGATAATAAACACCAAGAAGAAGCTTCTACCAACGAGACTGCGACTATGGACCGCCACAGGCGAAATTGCCAACGTTCACAGGGAAACACAAATTCAATTGGGAATTGGCGCGAAAAAGTTCACGCATACGGTAATCGTAGCTGACATTGAAGAAGACGTGATTCTGGGAATGGACGTGATGAATGTACATGGTTTCCGATTAGACTTTAGCGACAGAACCATTAAAGTGGGCTCCGAAGAGGTATTCCTTCATCCATATGAAGGCAGCGCGGTGTTGGCAGCTGTACAGGAAGATACCGTTCTAACTGCACGAAGCGAAACCATGATAGAAGCACGGCTACAGGGAGACATGGAGGAATGTACACAGGATATGATGGAGCCCAGGAAACACGACGAAGAGGTTGGCAAAGAAGTACTAATTGGAAAAGGATTGGTTACGTCGGCGAAGGAGATTCCTGTACGATTGATAAACGTGAACGATTACCCGATTACCATCAAGAAGGAAACCAAGATTGGATCCTGCGTACCAGTGACGTCTATAGTTCGTCAAACAACGACCACTGACCATTCTAATGCCAGATTCGAACAAATGTTATCAGTAGCTGGTCAATCCTTGGATCGAACTGAAAAAAAGAGAATGAGAGAATTTCTCTTGCAGTATCGAGACTTACTCGTATCAAAAAGAGGAATGACTGGTAGAATAGCAGCCGTCAAACACAAAATCGATACTGGTGATACCAAACCAATTGGTCAATCAGCTGGACGACTACCACGAGCGAAGAGAGAGGAAGCCGAAAGAATAATTCGAGAGATGGCTAAAGAAAAAGTCATAGAACCATCTACTAGTCCAAGGAAAAGGATGGAACTACGAGATTCTGCGTGAACTATCGTCAGCTAAACAATGTGACGGATAAATATAGCTATCCTTTGCCTCGAATCGACGATACGCTGGACATTTTGGCAGGCCGCCAACTGTTTTCCAACTTGGACCTCATGTCTGGTAATTGGCAAGTGGAAATGGGCCCAGAAGACAAAGAGAAGACTGCTTTCACCGCCGGATCTGGATTATGGCAATTCAACGTCATGCCATTCGGGCTCTGTATTGCAGTTGCGACATTTGAAAGACCCATTGAAAATATCTTGAGAGGGTTGTCTTGGAAGACATGCCTGATCTATTTGGCCGACATCGTAGTACTGGGAAGACATTTGACGAACACCTGAAGTATTAGGAAGACGTATTCAAACGACTCCAAGCTGCCCAGCTCACGTTATTCTCGAAGAAATGTCAGCTGTTTTGGAACCAAGTCAACTATCTAGGTCATACAGTGAGCTATTAAGGAGTGGCGGTGTATCCAGAGAAAATTGCTTCCATTTAGCAATGGCCACAACCAATCGACAAACATCAAATTAGGAGTTTCGTTGGACTTTGCACGTATTATAGAAGATTTATCAGGAAGTTTGGAGATATTGCCAAGCTTCTAACTCGACTTACAGAAGACGCAAGAGCTTTCCAATGGAACGAAGACTGTCAAACGGCTTTTGAAACCTTGAAGAGAAATTTAACCTTGGCGCCGATATTAGGATATCCATTACCAGAGCAAGACTTTATTCTTGACACTGACGCAAGCAACGTAGGAATTGGAGTAGTGCTCTCACAGATCCACGGAGGGCAAGAAATAGTGCTGGGATATTTCAGTAAAGTCCTCTCCAAATCAGAACGAAACTACTCCGTCACAAGAATAGAACTTTTGTCGGTAGTGAAGTCCGTGGAACACTTTTACCAGTATCTCTATGGTAGGAAGTCCATTAGCGGCGAATTCGGAGTAATGAAATATCATCAGTTTATTTCGTTCACAGTTTTTGCAATGTATGCATGTATTAATCGTGAACGATATGTTGCCATAGAAAAAGTATAGTATGCAACTCGCAACAAAATAGCCATTTTGCAATCGTATGAATAGCAGCACTTGCCTTCGGAGTAATGAAATATCATTAGTTTATTTCTTTCAAAGTTTTTGCAATGTATGCATGTATTAAACGTGAACGATATGTTGTCATACGAAAAGTATATTATGCAACTCGCAACAAAATGGCCATTTTGCACACGTATGAATTGCAGCACTTGCCTTCGGCTCGTGATGCAAATTTCATACTCGTGCAAAATGGTCATCATTTTGTGCTCATTGAATATACTATTTTTCATTGTAAGGATTAGATAATGCATCTGAATGATTGTGAAAATTTAGTAATTGTGATACTGATCTATTCATAATTATTGAGATATTATGAATATCATTTTGACCATATTCCTAATTTGACTCTCATGTAAATACTTATTAATAGCATCACTAAAAACCAACTTGATTTGAACGTTTCAAGCATAAATTCAACCGTACTCATATATTTATGTATGTAAATTGTCTGAATAATAATTGGTTATGAATTTTGTATAAACATTTCAACTGTGCCTGCCTCAGTATTTTGATGAATGTCTCATATATAACGAAACAGCCATCATTAAAGTATTTCCTGACTTCTATAGTGGAATGTAAATTTAGCAAGTTAATTCAAAAAAATATAATGAGGTTGGAGTTAAGCAACTTTACAAAAATGTATAACATGCAGTGCATATGAAACATGTATATATTCTTTATCTTGACATATGTTATTTGATCGTAGTTAAACGAAAGTTAGATCTTTATCCACAACGTTTCAAAAATCAAAGATGGCAAAGAAAATGCAAGAAATATTGATTTCAACCTTATATATCGCCATAATGCTATTCCTTCACAATTCAATTTGCGTTTTGATTTCATATGAATGTATTTTAGGGACAACAATTGTTTCCATACCATTATTAATTTGTAAATAATCCTCCTCAAAGTTTAATACATCATTTTTATATTTTCGAGTTTGGAAAATAGAGTTAGAATATAACTTTAAAAAAGTTATTTTGAATGTTCTGAGACATCAGAAATAACTACTTTCCAGATTGGTTCAAAAATGTTTAACGAACTTTTCCAAAATTATTCGTAGGAACTCTCATATAAATTATGAATTCTATTACCTATCCCATCTGCTGCTCACCCACGGAAGTTAATGAGATAAATCTATATATTTGCAGAGCAAAATATTTTTGCTCATCCATTTTATCCCAAAATTACAATATCATCAAATTACAATATCCCGTGTTGCTTTTCCAGCGAGTACTGGGGTAAGTTTCAATTTCACGGGGATTATTATAAAACGTGGGGATAATATCCAATTATAGAAAGCGATGCTGTCGACAAAGCTTATGTAAGCGATGATGCTACAATTGGGCGATAGAATATAGTGCCTATCTATGTAGTTCATCGTGTACCTTTGAAAGAAAAATTGAAGGAGTTTTTGAACAAAGAGTATTTGGACGTTAACTGCGTTTTAAGGGATTGAATAATTGGTAAATGATGGTAATTCGAGTTATATCATTAGTGATGAAGATGTAGTTGTCAGCAACTGTAGTTATTTCAGATATGAATGAGAACACGTATTGAAACAATGAATTTCCTGCAAGGATTGAGTTACATCTATTCCTATGAAAATCCATTCATGCTGTTATGTATTTAGTCACACATTTCCAATTAAGCAACTCTTCATTTACCTTCAGAAAATCCTGATATTCTAGGGTCTCGGTTACGCCTCTGTGATCGATTTTTGACTTATGAGACGTGTAAACACAATGTTCGCGCCACCCTCTTATTTTCCATAAAATTCGGCGCGCCGCTCATGGATTATTTTCATTCAATTTCAACATTGATTTTTTGTACATTTTGATAAAGGACCAGTTTTTAATTTTGGCCATTAACGCTTTCGTGGGGAACAGTTGGTTTCAAATATTTCCTAAAAGAAATTGGAATATATCAGACGTGAACATGGCCAAGAGACTTAGTGACCTGAAAGTGACAGAGCTAAAGGCAGAATTGGAAAATCGCGAGTTGGACACGTTCGGTAAGGAGAATAAGTTAGTAGAAAGACTCAAAGTGGCACTGGTCAGTGACGGTTCTTCTGATATCGACGAGAAGATTACCACAATGAAAAGCGATATTTCTGCTAATATAAAAGACGATATTTCTGCAATGGAAGAAAATATTTCAACTAATGTGAAAAGCGATATTTCTGCTATAAAGAACGATTTTTCTGCCATGTACTAGAAGATTTCTGCTAAGAAGAATATTACTGCAGATTTCTTATCATTGAAAAATGACATTACTGCTGAAGTCGAGAATAAAACTTCGTCTCTAAAATCGGATATTGCGAATAATATGACAACGATGGAAAATCAGATGGACGAGAAAATCAAGGAGTTAGAGGCAAAGATTGCCGATTTCAGAACACGAGACACTTCAGCAGAAGAAACGAAGATCGAGATCTGCAAGCCAGAAACACAACCCAAGACAGATGATATTGGCAGTTTTACCCGAGTCAAGGCCCCAACGTTCGATGTAAAGATGTCATGGACCAATTGCGTGAAACAGTTTGAAGCAGCCGCAAGAGTGGATAATTGGTCCGACGAGGGGAAAGCTGTGAACTTAACTATCGCTCTTCGGGGAGATGCCTTAAATGTACTTCAGGCGATACCTCTGGAAGAAACTGATGATTTCGAGTAGCTGAAGAAGAGATTAAACATGCGATGTGGTCACGAACGTCTAGAACATTTCTACAAATCCCAGCTGAAGAACCGAACGCAGAAACGTTACGAAGCACTTTAAGAATATGAACTGGATATTGCCCGACTGATTCGATTCGCTTATCCATTAGCAGCAGAGAACATGATGGAATGTCTGGTCATACAGGCCTTTATTAATGGGTTACGTGTCCCCGATATGCAGAGGACGTTTCGCGCAGCCCATCGCAAAACATTAGTTGACGCATTGACAGCTGCTCTAGAATATGAAGCAGCTGCGAAGGCTTCGGGTTACATCCAAGTTAGGGCCATCCAAGGAGAAGGCGACGAGGACAAGTTTGACCAGATCGTCAGCTTCATCAAAAGTATGATGGACAAGATGCCGAGAAAGATCAGATGCTGAAATTGTGGCGAGCTAGGGCATGTACGCAGTTCATATAAGTGCCACAGGACTCCTGCAAACCAAGAACCCCAGTCACAGGAAAACTAGAACGGGTCGGCTACGAGGGAGCAGCACCGACCGATGATCGTTCCAAAGACCCTCTCATACTGATAGCTTCTCTCAGATGTCGCAACGACAGTGTATATGTGGCTGGCGATGTAAATGACCAGAAAAATGCTCTGCTGATTGACACTGGAGCAACTAAAAAACCGTTATACGACCAGAGGTAATAAACCCCAAGCAGAAGCTTCTACCAACGGGACTGCGACTGTGGATCGAGGGAGTATTCCTTTAACCATATGGAGACAGTACGGTGTTGGCAGCTGTACAGGAAGATAACGTTCTACCTACACGAAGCGAAACCATGATAGTAGCACAGCCACAGGGAATCATGGAAGAAGGTACACCGGTTATGATGGAGCCAAGGAGCCACGACGAAGAGGTTGCCAAAGGAGTACTAACTGGAAAAGGATTGGTTACGTCGGCGGAAGAGATCCCAGTACCTGTGATGAACATGAATGATTACCCTGTTACAGTCAAGAAGGAAACCAGGATTGGATTCTGCGTACCAGTGACGTCTATAGTTCGTCAAACCTCGACCACTGACAATTCTAATGCCAGATTCGGACAGATGTGATTAGTAGCTGGTCAATCCTTGAATCGAGATGAAAAAAAGAAGATGAGGGAATTTCTCTTACAATATCGAGACTTATTTGTAACAGAAGGAGGAAAGACTGGTAGAACATCAGCCGTCAAACACAAAATCGATACTGGTAATGCTAAGCCAATTAGGCAATCAACTTGAAGATTTTCAAGAAAAAGGGTGGATCTACGAGATTCTGCGTGGATTATCGCCAGCTAAACAACATAACGAAGAAATACAGCTATCCTCTGGTTCGAATTGACCACACGCTAGATACTTTGGCCGGCAGCAAGCTGATTTCTACCTTGGACCATGAAGTCTGGTTATTGGAAAATGGAAATAGACCCAGAAGACAAAGAGAAGACTGTTTTCACCACCTGATCTGGATTATGGCAATTAAATGTCATGCCATTCGGGCTCTGCAATGCGCCCGCGACATTTGAAAGACTCATGGAAAATGTCTTGAGAGGGTTGTCTTGGAAGAACACCTAAAGAATTTGGAAGACGTATTCAAACGACTCCAAGCTGCCCAGCTCATGTTAAACCCAAAGAAATGTCAGCTGTTCCAAAACCGAGTCAACTATCTAGGTCATATAGTGAGTAATGAATGAGTGGCGGTGGATCCAGAGAAAATTGCTTCCATTCAGCAATGGCCGCAACCAACCAACAAACATCAAACTAGGAGTTTCCTTGGACTTTGCACATATTATAGAAGATTTATCAGGAAGTTTGGAGATATTGCCAAGCCTCTAACTCGACTCACAGAAGAAGCAAGACCCTTTTAATGGGAAGGAGACTGTCAAACGGCTTTTGAAACCTTGAAGAGGCATTTAACCACAGCGCCGATATTAGGATACCCATTACCTAAAGGAGACTTTATTCTTGACACTGAAGCATGCAACGTAGGAATTGGAGGAGTGCTCTCACAGATCCAAGGAGGGGAAGGAAGAGTGCTGAGATATTTCAGTAGAGTTCTCTCCTAACAAGAACGAAACCACTGCGTCACAAGAAGGGAACCTTTGGCGGTAGTGAAGTCCGTGGGACACTTTTACCAGTACCTCTATGGTAGGAAGTTCTTAATCCGGACTGATCATGCAGTTGATGCAGTTCAAGAATCCTGAGGGCCAGATCGCTAGATGAATTGAACGACTACAAGAGTGCGATTTCAACATCGAACTTCGAGCTGGTGTGAGTCACCGAAAAGCCGACTCCCTGTCCCGACGGCCGTTCCCAACAGACTGCTCCCACTGCAACAAGGCCGAATCTAGGGAAGCTGCAGTTTAAAGAACTACTGTAATCAACGAGGAATTGTCATCCACCAGAATCAGAGAAGATCAGGACAATTATCATCACCTGAAGATGATCCGGCAATGGCAGGAAGAAAATTGGCGACCCACCTAGCAAGAAGTGTCAAGATTTTCACCAAAACTCAAGGCGTATTGGGCTCATTGGCTCAACTGGACTCATTTGGGCTGTTGAAAAGAGTCCTTGAAAACATTATGGTTCCGAGATTAGGAGACAGCTAGTTATCCCAAGAACAAGAGTAGCTAAAGTACTAAAGAAGTTACACGACAGTCCATCGGGAGGTCATCTGGGAGTGAATAAAACCCTCCAGCGAATCCGTGAGAAGTTATTAAACAGTACAATGTTGGAAGCTCTTTCGAAAGGATTACTTCAGATATCGCTGGACCATTTCCGTCGACAGAAAATAGTAGCAAATACATACTGGTAGAATAGATTATTTCACAAAGTAGGTGGAAATTCACGCTATCCTGAACCAAGAGGTATTGGTGAAGGAATTTATTAGCCGATATGGAGTGCCCTTGGAAGTCCACAGTGACGAAGGGAGAAATTTTGAAAGCCATCTATTCCAGATGATTTGCGACAAGCTGGGAATGAAGAAGACCAGGACAACAGCATTACATCCACAGTCAGATAGAATGGTCGAGAGAATGAACAGGACTATTGGAAAATACCTGTTCAAAGTATTTTTCAGCCATCAGAGAGATTTGAACCAGTATATTCCCCTATTCGCATTGGCTTATCGATCTGCCGTCAATGAGTCCACGGGTGAAACACGTGCGAAAATCCTGTTTGGACGTGAAATGAGGCTTCCTTGTGACCTGGAATTTGGCTGTGGACCCTGGAGAAAATCTAGCAGGAGAAGACTTCGTGATCCAATTAAGAAGAAGGCTGGACGATATTCATGAATTAGTTCGAAAAAGTCTTCAAGTTGCCAGCGACAGAATGTAAAGTCGGTACGACACGCAGGCCACAGAAGCCGGTTTTAAAGAGAGGAACAAAATATGGTTACACAACCCGACAAGGAAAAAAGGATTTTCTCCAAAATTACAAAAATCTTGGAAAGGTCCATACTTAATCAAGAAAAGGATCAATGATGTATCGCATACGCAAGATCCTCAACGGAAAACCAAAAGTAGTTCACCAAAACCGACTAGCGTCATTCGAAGGAGACCCATGACCTAGAGAACGGAGTAAACCATATTATATTCGAGATGTGTCTGACCCTACCTGCGATGAATTTATGGGCGCGTATGGAGGTACCGGGAAAGCTAGATATGGAGTCACTTCAGAACAACGACAAGATTTGTTCACTCTCCCGGAAGATTATTCACTGGCATACAACATGCCCGCCCGTATCAAGAACGCACGAGGGTTGGCATCCGTCTTTCGAAAGAAGTTCGGGCAATTAAAAAACTTGAATACCAGATTCCAGCCCCTGACAAGACATTGAAACTGAAACATAATTCGCGGTACGTCTTCTACGTGGTAATTAAAAATGAATTTCACGATCCATCTACCTACCGCGATGTGTGGGAAACACTTCGAAACCCACGAGACCATGTGCTAGAATCCAGCGTGAAAAAACTGGCTATGCTTAAGATAGCGAGTAACCAGATGGATTGGCGAGTCATCAGGAACATGGTAGAGGTTATGTTCCAAGATACTGGTATCCAGATAATAATTTGCAGCTACAACCCCCGTTATTAGTATCCGCTGAAGACGGTGCTCTGTTATTTCCATAAGATCGGAAAATGTAGAAATGGAGTCAGTTGCCGATTCAAAAATCCAGTCTCGGCTACATAAAAGTTCCAGGAGGAACTTCCATTTAAGGAGGGGGTATTGTTACGAAATAGCACACTAGTGTCGCCCTGAATCCGACTCTGTCCAAGCCATGTATGGAAGTTAAAATTATGGCGGATGCGCAGGGATTTCTTACAACCTTGTACGATTGTGACTATCTTATCTACACATTGTTTTTGTTACCAGTCTTATCTAGAAAATGCCAGAGAGCCAATTGTTTTGGTATAAGCCGCATTCCAGAATTATCTAGTAGAAAAGACACTATTATATAAAGAACGGACCAGGAAGAGTTAGTTGAGTGGATGAAGTGATCTCGTGATAGAAATAGCGAACAGTGAAGTGTTCATATAAATGAATAATTGAGGTTGTGTGTATATAAATTAAATTTAAGTGAATAGTTAAGTGTATATAAATTAGGTGTTAGTGAGTAGTTTAGTGTTTAAATAAATTCGTAAGTAGCCATACAGTGTGTTTAAAGTTTATCCCACCCGTTTACTGTTTAAATAAATGATAAAAACATTACAGTAATTATATTCTGAATTTTCGACAATTGGTATTTCTAGTATGAAAATTATATTGTTACATTCACTATATCTTTTGATTTCAATTATTTTCTCAATCAATCAAACGTTTTGCAGAGACAAATTGATTGGAGATTTGTTATTTTTGTCTATGATTTTACTGACTTCTATGATTCCAGAAAATAGATCGTTAGGATCAACTATTGAATTGTGAAAAGTGTTAAGTCTGGCAAAACTGACTGCCGTTTTTATTTTTTCAAGTATATTATATGTTATTTGAAAACTTATAGAAAATTGTGAAACAAGTTGTTCTAGTTTATCTAAATTTGAGTCTATAATTATTTTTTGTAAATCATTGATACGTGAACTTAGTATTAATTGATTGTGAGCTAATATTCTGGTTAGTGTTTTAAATAAAACTCACGGTTTCTAGTAATTACCACAATATAATAAAAATTGTTGAAAATTCTAAGAAATTGACAATTATTTCGATAAATCAATATCATCGTCAGAATGACAGAAGTTACATTTCATTTTATGCCTACCTTATGTTTAGAAGTTATTTTTGGCTAGACCAAGGAGTGACCTAACTTGTGATTGACTTAATATATGTTGATAGAAAAAAAAAGATGTGATGTTACAAATATTGAAGCTTAGATATTATTAGCCCTATGGTGATATTCTGAATATCATTTCTCCAATTAAGATCAGTATAACTGTGCAATGATATAGAAAACCAGGAAAACTATATCCGCTGATCTTTACAATTATCAGTTAAGAAGACAGTTTAATAGTGGAGAACTCCCTAGATTCAACTGTTCATTGACAAACTCATATTGTGGGTTTCTCAAATGTCTTCTAATTTCCAATTCTTCAAGGAAATCCAGTTCTTGTTTCTTTCCACAAATATGCAGCACTTCTAGTTTTGTGTTAGGTGTCTATGAATGACTGGTGTCAAGTAGATGTTTGCGTAGTGGGATTTATCTGGTTGTTTTAACCTGTATGCTTGTAAGTGTTCACTGTATCGGATTTCAAAATTCCTGAGTAATTGACCCAAGTAGACAGAATTACATTCTGGACATTTGAGTTTATATATACCCGACTTCTTTAATGGTGGTATTTTTGTTTTTACATTTAACAATTTTGTACTAACGTTACTTTCTGTTTTGAAAGAAATTGTTGTATTCGTTGCTGAAGATAATATCTTGATTATCTTCCAGAATTTACGGCTCAATTGCATTTTGTAACAACTCCAGATACACTTCACCGCTTAAATTTGAATTAAAGAATACAGGACCAACTATGTGGTTTCTCAAAATACCTGCCCAAACATTGACTTTTTCTGGAAATTGGGTATGTTGTTCACGAAAGGTGTGAGGATTTGTGTCACTCCAATATCTTACATTTTGTGTATCCACATTTCCATTGAGGCTAAGAGTACTTTCGTCGCTAAAACAAATTGTTTTTGTGTAATGTGGGTTTTGACCAATTTTATTTGTCATACATTCACAGAATTCGAGTCTTCTCTCGGGGTCGTCATCCGAAAGGTGGTGCACCATTTTTAACTTGTATGGATGAAATTTATTTTTAGCCAACACTCTCTATACTGTTTTTTTACTTACTTCACAGATAGACGCAACTTTAGTTGAAGAGGAAGTAGGGTTTACTACCATTTCAGCAACTATATCAATGTTTTTATCATCCCTAAATGTTGATCGACCAGATCGTTTGGCATCTTGAACACTACCTGTTACTTCAAAGTTGTGAAGAAGTTCCCTCAAATAATTTCTCGAGCTATGGCGATCTGGGTATCTCTCATTAAATAAACGTTCCACTTCATGGAGATTCTTCCTAGATTCACCAATTATTAAGATAGCTGCTACGTTGTCGGCTTGAGTACGTACCATTTTGCCTATGTAAACTCTTAAAGGTCTCGTTAAACATAATAAAATTAAATATTTAAGCTATTTAGAAAAACTTTGCAAAGCAACAAATACTATTAAATTAAAAACTCCAGTTTTTTTGACCACTAACTAGAGGCGGACTGAAAAATCTTCAATAATTAAATGTGAAATAATAATTTTGGTATTCATTTAATTTATCGGTCAAAATTAATTCAAACACAAACAAAATTGATATGTCTATGTAGCCAATATCAATTTCAATCGAGATATCACTTGCCATGGTCCTATTTAAATTTATTTGCTAGAGTGGCACTGTGAAGTCATTTATTACTATTACGTCACCTGTTACCATTCATAGAGAAGTTTACACTTCATTTTCACCCTCCAAATTTTATTAATGTAAGTGTAGCCGTTCAAAAGATACGAAGGGGGAGGGGAATTTTGAATATATAAAATAACTTTTTACACACGGAAAAAGGTTTTTTAAAAATTATTTATTTAACAAAAGTTACAAGTTTCAAGATTCGAAGTAAATTCTAGACTGACAATATAACTAAACAATTCAAAAAGGTAAAAAATACAATGTAAGCAAAAAGAAGGTTTAACAATTTATAAAACAACATGTTATTACACAATATGCTGATTAAGTAATTTATTTAATATGTACTAAGTAATTTAAGGTATATAACACCTCCCCCATTGGATCGACGCACACCCTGGAAGTTGAATTTTCTTTTCTTGTAATTCCATTGGAGTTTCTTCTGATTTTCTTCTTTTCTGAATTTTCTTCAAGAGTAGCCAAATAATTATCAATACTCCACTAGAATATAGAAATATAGTCCATATGCTAGGAATATGGAGATTTAATTGTTCTTCCTGAATTGGTGTCAATCCTTGTGAAGATATTTCTTTTAATTTTAATTTTTTAAATTTATTTCCAAAGGCTGGATTTTAATTTTACTAAGATGTGTCTGAAGTTTATTCAGTACCAGTGGTTGACCATAAGTTCTATCTTGAAATATTAATTCTTGATTTTTAAAAGTTATTTTACATGGCGAATTTTTGATTAGGAAAACTCCTTTTAAAATTTTGATTTCCGTGTCTTCTGAACATTTAATTATCAATGTTTCTTCTTCTGGAAATACTACTAGGTATTGGTTTATTTCTGGTATCATTTCCAGATGATTTTCAATAATTTTGATTTTAGTGTATTCGCAGTTAGTAGAGTTTTCCATTAATAGTATTTGTTCTTCACATAACTGTTTATTATTATCTTGAAGGTTTGAAGCACATTGAAAATTTTCACTTCTTGTACAAATATCGTTTAGAGGTTTTATCTGTGTATCAGATCTTAGCAAATACTTTGAATTTGGTATTATTATTACGAATTCTGATTCTAACTTAGTAGGTATGGGTAATAAATAAAATAATTCGAACTCTATATTAAAATCTATGGGAATTGATAAAAAATATTCTATTCTATTTTTACTTACTCTACATGTTACATCTAAAATTGATTCAAAGTTTAAAATATTCTCGTATTTCAATTCCAACGGTAATTGTAATTTATAATACGAAGATATTTTTTGCAACTCTGTAAATAATTCCTTGGGTTTAATTATAATAGGGTGCAATGACTTTAGTTTGCAGAATGTCCAGGAATTCTCTACAGTTTCTATTACATCTAATATTACATTATAAATAATTAAAACTTCATTCAACATATCTTTGAGATAAATAAGATCCTCATATTGCACTTGGAGGTCAAGTATATATTTTATGTCTAATAATTTCGATTTGAGCAATTTTTCATTATTTTGAATATCTTGAATAGTTTTATTGAAGTTATTTATTATTTTTTCGCTAACGCTGTACTGCATTTGAATTTGACTTTGAAGATTAGCTTGATTTTGTTTTAAATGCTCTAAGATTATATTTATTTTTTCTTCGTCTTGAGAATCAAGGTTGCCGGTTACGGCTTTTATTATAGATCCAAGTCCATTTATTAAGCCTCTTTTGTTTCTATTTGTTATTGAATGAATATTTAAATTTTCAAATTTTTCTTCTATATTACTCTTAACATTGAAAATAAGATTAACTATATTTTCCGTTTGTTGTACGAAATATGTACTATTTGATATCTCAACTGTGATATTTTCAAAGTGTTTATTTAAAGAATTATATTCTTCCAGTAACGGACTTAAGTTATAGAAATGTACAAATGTATGAATTGATTTTTGTAGTTTTGCCGGTCCAAGATTTATTGGTAAAATTCCTAGGTTATTAGTGATGTCTTTTATTTCTATTCTTGCTTGTCCGAATGAGAAGAATCTGTAATAAAAGTATAAGGTTTCTTCTTAGGTCGTTTTATATTTGAAATATGAATATCTTCAGCGGTATTAAAATGACGTGTTACAATTTTCGCAGTTTTATGTTTTCTGTTTACGGATTTTATTTTTTCCAGTTGATATTTATTTTTTGTCTTACTTTTAATCTGCTTACTTTTGACAAATACTTTTGTAGGTAGAGGGTCTGGAAGATCTTCTCTACTTTCATTAGCTTTTGAAATAACTTTATCTTTATTTTCTTGCAATGATTTATTTATTTTAGAATAAAGTGATTTCATTTTTTCTTTGTGATTATGAATATAATTATTTACTAATTGTCGATCAATGTCTAAATCAAAAGAAGAGTTATTCTCTAAATGACCTGTGATAATTTCGTATGGTTTTAGTTTCGTTACAGAGTGAATACTATTATTATATGCCAAAAGAGCATAATTTACTTTTATTTCAATAGGTTCTTTCTTAAATTCGTTCCGATTATTTAAAAGTCTAATATGTTCAATAATTGTTGAATGAAATCGTTCGGCAATGCCGTTTGTTTCAGGATGTTGTGAACTGATAAAATGAATTTGTATTTCATGAGTTTCTAATAAATCTTTTACTAAACTATTTTTTAATTCTGTTCCGTTATCGGATATTATTTGTTCCGGTATACAATGATGGGTGAAATATCTAATTAAATTATTAACTACCTCTATACCTTGGGCTGAGTTCAATTGATACAACTGCCCGTATTTTGAAAATGAGTCTATTATAGTTAGAAATTTCGTATTTTCTAAAGTAATAGTGTCTAAATGTATTATTTGAAATGGTTTAATAGCTGTTGGGGTAATATTAAAATATGGTTTTACGGGTTTGCGATCATATTTTGTTATTTGACAGATTTCGCATTCGTTAATGTACGTTTAAATAGAAGATCTTTGATTAGGCCAATAGTATCGAGATTTTATATTATTTTCGGTTTCATCTAATCCTCTATGATTCCGTTTACTTTCATGATCGTTTTGTTATACTTCTTTGATTTCATTTAGAGGGATATCAATTAATTTTTTATTACATTTGATAAATGAAATCTGTGAATTTTTGAAATATGTTTGTATAACAGTGCTGAATTTTTCGTATAAGGGATCTTCAAAATAAATATGATATTTTGCTTTCGGTGCTACATATTCTTTCACAAAATGTATTACGTCTTGTTCAAAGTTATTTTGAGAAAATTGTACTAGAATTCTTTGCTTAGTTTCATATAATTTAATTATAGTTGATATAGCGGGTTCAAAATTAACTTCAGAGATTATAATTTGATTTTTTCTCACATTTACTGCAGATTCCGAAATAGGTATTCCTGCAATAGGATTTCCTATGTTAGTGTGAATAGTGTTATTATCGTCATCGATTTCGTCATTAAAATCTTCAGCTTCTACAATGAGTGATTCGGTTTCTACATTTTTATTTTTTGTATTATTTGAAAGTGAGTCATTAAATCTTTCCATATAAACTAATAATTTTTTGGGAGGATTATCCGAAGAATTTACTTCATTCATATTTAGCTGGATTCGTGATAAACAGTCACTATTAGTGTTCAATGCACCTTTCTTGTACACTATATCATAGTCGTATTCCTCGAGTTTCAACCGCCATCTAACTAATTTAGAATTGGGTTCTTTCAAAGAAAATAACCATTGAAGTGGTTTATGATCTGTTACTATAGTGAATTTTCTTCCGAACAGATATGGGCGGAAATATTTTACAGCCCAAACAATTGCAAGGAGTTCTTTTTCAATTGTTGAATAATTTACTTCAGAATCATTAAGTGTTCTGCTAGCATATGCCACAGGTAAATCAGTTCCGATTTTTCCTTGGCTAAGAACAGCGCCTAGAGCAAAGTTACTTGCATCTGTTGTGAGATTAAATGGACGAGAAAAGTCCGGGTATTGTAAAATAGGATCATTTATTAACATATTTTTACAAGTATCAAAACAATTAATATAATCAGGATCTTTTGTGTTAATTACTGCATTTTTCTTAAGACGATTAGTTAAAGGTTTAGTCAGTTTTGAAAAATCTTTAATGAATTTTCTATAATATCCAAGAAGTCCGAGAAAAGCTTTAATTTCTTTACTAGTTTTTGGTATGGGAAATTTTTGAATAGCACTTATTTTATCGGGATTTGGTTTTACACCTTCAGGGGTAACAATATGTCCTAAATAAGCTACTCAAAAATTCGGATTTGTCAATTTGTATTTTAAAATTCGATTCGCGTAACCTTTTAAATACTTCCTTCAAATTATTTATGTGCTCTTGCAAGCTTGTACTAAATGTAATGATATCGTCAAGATAAACTAAACATTTTTCGTTTTGGATACCTCTTAAAATGTTGTCCATCACTCTTTGAAAAGTTGCTGGAGCTCCCTTTAGTCCGAATGGCATTCTCAAAAATTCCCAGTGGCCATTTTCAGTAGTAAAAGCCGTTTTGGGTATATCTTCTTCAGCCATCTCAATTTGGTGAAATCCGGAGGCAAGATCCAATGTAGTGAAGTATTGGCAACGTCCTAATTTATCCAATAGATCAGTTATGTTTGGTAATGGATATCTATCTCCAATAGTTATTTCGTTAAGCTTGCGATAGTCTACGACGATTCTGAATTTTTGTTTACCTGTAGAGTCCAATTTTCTTGGAACAACCCAGATACTACTAGAGTACGGTGAGGATGAGGCTCTTATGATATTTTGATCTAGCATACTCTGTATTTGATTTTGGACTTCTTTGTTATATACTTCTGGATATCTGTACGATTTAGTATAAATAGGTACATAATTTGTAGTTTTTATTTGATGCTTGATTTTACTCGTAAAAGTTAGTTGATTACCATCAACATGAAAAATGTCAGAATATTCTTTAATTAATTTAAGAATAGCGTTGCGTTCTTCAGAATTCATATGTTCTGTTCGAACTTTATTAATATCAAATTTGAATTTTTCTGCATAAATAGCATTAAAATTAGGGCTCAAGGTGTGTTCGTATTCGTCGAACTGTTCAACCTCTAAAGGAGCACTTAAATCTACTTTAAAATATGACTCAGACGGATTTAAAATAGTACATACGGCTTGACTATTTTCCGCTCTTGTGAGACATTCTGGAATTTCTAATTTTCCTATTTTTGTATAAGGTATAATTATATCGTCATTATTAATATTATCAATATTCAATTTAATTATTTGTTCAGTTCGCGGAAGCACTACTATACAATTCGTGTTCTCGCTTCTGATTTGAAAATAATTTATTTTTATTTCACTATAAGGCGTAATTAAAACGTTATTTACTAAATCAATAGTTGCATTCAGTTTTTTCAGATTATCTAAACCTAATAAGCAATCAAAATGATTGTGAAATTTAAATATACAATATTCTAAGTTCATTTTATTTTTCATTTTAAATATCTTTGAAGATGGAATTACTGTACAATAATTTTGTTGACTTGAGCCTAAAGCAGAAGTTACTTTGAAATATTTTTTCATAGTTGCTTTTGAAAAATATTTCTTTGCAATGTCAGGTGTTACAAAAGATTTTGTACTACCTGTGTCAATCATTACTTTTAAATTTTGTTCAGGAAATATTATGTACGGTAATTCACTTTCATAATTCGTAAAATTAAACATTTCTATGTGTCTGTCTCTTCCGAGGCAATTTCGTCTAAAAAACAATCTTTAACATCAGTGGGACATTCGGTAACGTCCATGTTATGCAATTCTTCCGAGATATAATTTTTTCTATTACCTACGAAATGCGATTGATTTTGTTCTTTATTTTTATTCTGTATATTGGGTTTATTGTACGTATTAGAAGTAGATATACTCATTGGAGTAGGTTTTTGAAATTGATGATTTCTACTAGGTTTGAAAACATTAGTATTTCTATTCTGGAAATTTATATCTCTACTTGTACTAGGTAGATTATTTTCATTATTAAAATTTCTGTTGAATTGTGGTTGATAGTTATGTTGTAAATTTGGTCTGCTTACCGTTTGATTATTAGGATAATTATTTTTACTATGTGATGTAACATTAAATTGTGACTTAGGCTTATTAAATGAATTTTTTGGATGTGTATTGTTATTATTATTACTTAAATAAACTTGAAAGTCATTCGTTAGAAAATTTAAAGCTGAATTTAGATCGCTAGGATTCTTGTTACGCATTAGTGTACCGAGAGGTTCCTTTAAACCGCGCAATAGTACTCTTAGTGCTAAATTCCTAAAATAGTTACCTAAAATGGCTTGTTCACTTGCATTTGAGCGAGTCATTAATAATGATGTTTGTAGATTTGAAAGATGCTGTATCCTATTGTAAAAGTCGAAAGGTGATTCATTTCCTTGCTTTAATTCCGATATTTCAATACTTAACGTGTAAATGTCTCGTTTATCAGCGTATGTGTTCAATAAAGCATCTTTCAAATTCTGCCAATTCGAAATACTACAAGCTGAAATATTTATTGCGGCTTGGCCTTTAATTTTAGATAAAATACTAGACATCAAATATTCGTTTTAAAAGTCTGTTAAATCTACTGTGTTGTAAAATTTATTTACTAATTTTTCAGAAATCTCTATGAATCTGGGCAATAAAGCATTTTCGCCATGGAATTCTGGAATCATGTCCAGATATTCCTTTTTCAATTGCGGTACTACATGATCTGCAGGCATTTTGAAAAATTTATTTATGGTTAATCTAGGGTTTGATAATTCAATATTTATTTTACGGTTACTATAAGTTTGTGAGCCAGAATCTAAATCAGAATCAGAATTGTCAGAGCTTTCTGAATTAAATAAACAATTATTTCCTCTATACGACAGAAAGTACTTACATGAAAATTAGAACTGCTTTCGCCATCTAGTTGAACTGTAGTTGGAATTACCAATATTCACTTTAAATTCTCTTCGTACGAGTCAACTGTCTTCGAGTTAAGCTACTTAATTCACTTAACCAAGAGTCCCAATTATTCACTTAAGGTATGTTAATAAATCGTTGATACGAACCGATCGTTTTATTCACTAACGCCCGTTCAACATATCCTACTGACTGCGCCAAATAACTTTATACACACGGAAAAAGGTTTTTTAAAAATTATTTATTTAACAAAAGTTACAAGTTTCAAGATTCGAAGTAAATTCTAGACTGACAATATAACTAAACAATTCAAAAAGGTAAAAAATACAATGTAAGCAAAAAGAAGGTTCAACAATTTATAAAACAACATGTTATAACACAATATGCTGATTAAGTAATTTATTTAATATGTACTAAGTAATTTAAGGTATATAACATATATATATATATATATATATATATATATATATATATATATATATATATATTGTCAATTTTATAATGGCTCTAAGAATTTCGATGAAACTGAGCATGATGATAGAGCTAGAAAAATTATTACGATCGCGTCATACCATGATCCCTGAAAATATCCTTAAGGGGTCAAAATGGCTATCCAAACTTTCGATAATATAGGTATTATGAGTGTTTTCCAATTTATACGATTTTCGACATCAGATAAAAAAACTAATTCTAACGTTTCTTGTAGCTCTATTCAAGGCCTTTTCAACGGTATTTAATTGTTGAAATATCTGTTGTAACCTTGTGGAGTTATAGTCAAAAGAATTGGTACACACTTGGATTTTTTCCTAGTTTCTTTACAATTCATACGATTTTCGACATCAGATCAAATTTTGCTCACGAAAAAATTTATCCTTAAATACTAAAACACCTGAAAAATTATTGGAAAAATCTATATTACTTGTCTTAATTATATGCGAATAGAATTTAAAAGCTGTACAAAAAGTAGTGATACTAGCCCAAGTAAACCAATTATTTGAACGTTTCAATTTAATATAGGAATAAAATGTGAAGATGTGGTCGTAGCTTACCTTTATTTTAGAAAGATTATAAGTAGATATAGTACTTGAGTCACATTATACATCGTCTTTAAAAAAAGTTTGTACTGGAGAACTTCATGATATTCTTATGAGAATGTTATATTTTTCATTTCAAGCCATTTTCGAGTCACTCAGTATATATAAATGAATAGTACGGACACGTTAATAAGAATTAGAATACATTGTAAAATAAATGACAAACAGGAGTAAGCTCTTCATTTAAGTACGAGAACTTCTGAGAGAAAGAGAAAAAGGGCATTGGCATGAATATGTGCCGTGTTAGCAAATGCTCGGCAATTTTATTTGGCAATTGGGTCGTGATTGGAAGGGCCGATTCCGGCGTTCCATCACTACTACATTTCAGGCGTGTTTCAGCGGATTTCTGAAAATTTAGAATGTACCGGTGAAGTGAACCGCAAGTTATGTGAACTGTGCTTTCAACAGAATCTCTACCGAAGCGAAACGTTATAGGAACATTTACTGCCAATTTTTCAGCGAAATGCTTTAGAAACAACAGTGTTTCCCAATATACTCAGGTGAAAATGTGGAACATGTTTCGCTTACGTCAACGTCTTCCAAATATATGCGTTTGAAGTATATTTTTTGCAGAATTTGCAAGTTCATGAATATACACAAATACAAATAGAAACAATGTTATACTGGAAAAGGAATGAGAATGTAATGTTAATTCTGTGAGTGTATTATTGAATTGACACGTGTACACAGCCTGGAGATTCCTATTTTATTATTGAATTAGCTGGCAATTGAGTGGAAAAAAGAAACGTGACCATATTAATATTATAAACGTTTGTTTGATTCGAAAAATTTCCTTTCAAATTTGGAGGCGTTTCATTCTTCAAAATGCAAAGCAAGCTAAAAGAAATGTTTTTCTTTGTTTGAATTTGAACCACTGGTGTATTTGTTAATGCTCGCAAATATGGAACATGAAAAATGTATCAAATACAGGAATTTCGCAATTTCTGAAACCTAGTTTTATACATAATAGTAGCATGAACAGGATACCATAAATTTAAATTTGAGAGTTTTAAGTTTTCATATGAGTTAATTGTTGTTTATCTTGTGAAAACATGATAATCGAAAATCTATCCCAATGGAGTTGATAGCACGAATCGGGGGATCGGGCCATAAAATGGTTGTAAACCATAGGCGCGACGGAACTACACAGAAAAGATGAAAGTATTGAGTCAAACAAAATATATTTTAGTCAAACAAATTTGTTCCTTCAATATGGCGACATAAATGTAGATAATTGAATTTTTATTGTAGAGAAGATTATGGAAGCTGATGTTAAAATGCATATTCTATTGAAGAATGAAGAGCCAAAGTCCGAGAAGGTTAGCTGTACTAGAAAAAGGAATGATTGAGGCGCAAATAGAAGAATGGCTAGAAGAAGGAATTATAAGATGTAGTTCATCTGACTTTGCTAGTCCAATAGTTCTTGTTAAAAAGAAAGATGGCAGTACTAGAATATGTTGTGATTACAGGAAACTCAACAAAAACATAGTAAAGGATAGATTTCCTCTTCCTTTAATCGAAGATGTGTTACATAGATTGCAGGCTGCTAAATACTTTAGTATCATCGATCTGAGGAATGGATTTTTTCACGTTGGAATATAAGAAGGAAGTATAAAATATACTGCATTTGTTACACACCACGGTCAATTTGAATTTCTAAAATGTCCTTTTGGATTATGCAATAGTCCATCAGCTTTTCAGAGATTCGTGAGTACTGTTTTTAGGAAATTGTTGCTGAAAAATCTTATGCTTTATTATATGGACGATATAATAATAATTAGTTCTACAGAAAAAGAAGGACTTGACAGGTTAAGAGAAGTTATTCAGGTTGCGAAAGACTATGGTCTAGACATAAAAGAAAATGTCAATTACTAAAAACCCAGATAGCATTTTTAGGATTTATCATTGAAGGTGGAAAAGTCCAACCCTCAAATGAGAAGACTTTAGCAATCAGGAATTTTCCACAACCAACGACTTTTGAACAAATTCAATATTTTCTAGGTTTAACAGGTTATTTTCGCAAGTTCATCTCTTCATATTCCATTATCGCGAAACCTTTGAGTGATCTTTTGAGGAAGGAGCAAAAGTTTGTTCATGGTGACGAACAGAAAGAGGCGTTTGAGAGACTCAAATATTTTCTATCTTGTACACCAGTAATAAACATTTATAAGCAGGGCGGTGAAACGGTATTGCATACAGACGCGAGGAAATATGGTTATGGAGCCTGTCTGATGCAGAAGTCGAGCGAAGATAATAAATTCCATCCAGTTTACTACATGAGCAAGAAAACTACACCAGCTGAGAAAAAAAACAGTAGCTATGAGCTGGAAGTGTTAGCCATCATTCAAGCAGTGAAGAAATTTCGAATATATTTACTGGGAATACAATTTAAAATTGTTACTGATTGTTCAGCTTTCCAGAAGACTATGACTAAGAAGGATTTGACCACCAGAGTTGCTAGATGGGCTTTATTTTTGTAGGAGTATTCATACGAAATTGAACACCGCAAAGGGAGCAGGATGTCTCACGTAGATGCTTTTAGTCGTTATCCAGTCGTTATGTAAATTAAGAAGACATTTATTGAAGAAGATGGTGTTATAGAACGACTTAGACGAGCACAAGAAATGGACGAACACATATTAGCGATAAAGAAGATATTGAGTACAGAAGATTTTGAACATTTTTTATTTAAGAATCACATACTTTATAAATTTGAGAATGGAAAGGAGTTGGTAGTAGCTCCGAAAGCAATGCAGATGGATATAACAAAAAGAGCACACGACATTGGCCATTTTGCACTCCCGAAGACAGAAGAAGTGGTAAGACGAGAATTTTATATTCCAAAGTTGAAAGAGAAAATTAGAAAATGTTTGGGAAATTGCATACATTGTATATTAGGTAACAGAAAGGAAGGGAAGAAGGAAGGGATGTTACATCCCATACCTAAACAGGAAGGAACACTGCACACATATCACATCGATCATTTAGGACCAATGCTTTCGACTAATAAAAATTATCGTTATAAATTGGCGATTGTTGATGATTTCTCCAAATTCACCTGGCTATATGCATGTAAATCTACAACAACTAAACCCAGGTAGAAACTTACCTTGAACGATCCTAGAAAATGGTTAAAAAATGTTGAGCGCGTACAAAGAGCATTGAATTCTACTATTCAGAGAAGCATAGGGACTACACCTTTTGAAATTCTGACAGGAGTAAAGATGAGGAATAAAGAAGAAATAGTAATCAAGGAATTATTGGAAGAAGCTACAATACGAAAATTTGATGAAGAGAGAAAAGATCTCAGGGCAGAAAGCAAAAAACAGATTTTAAAAATACAGGAAGAAAACAGAAGAAGAAAAAAATCAAGGTTATATAGAAAAGGAGATTTGGTAGCCATTAAAAGAACCCAATTTGGAGTAGGAATTAAAGTTCATAAAAAATTCCTAGGACCTTATGAAGTCACAAAGGTAAAACCCAATGACACTGATATGACGTAATTAAAGTGGGCCATCATGAGGGACCAGTGCGTACTTCTACATGTGCAGAGAGCATGAAACCTTGGGTTGATAACCAAAGTGAATCCGGATCGGATTCACAATAGGATGGCCGAATGTAGATAATTGAATTTTTAATGTATTTAGTTAGTGTTATTGTTGTGATTTTCTTTAAACGTTTCATTGAAGTTTTACTTATTGACATTTAGAACACTTGATGAGAATCATCTTATGACCTTTAGGGTTTTTGGTTGCCAGGGATTCAATAAGGGAGAGACGAGAGAATATTGTGACGGAAAACTTCAAAAAAAATCGACTTTGATTGTAAATTGAGGTATTTTTAGAATAAAACTGTTATATTCACCTCTGGGAATATTATTGAACCTAGACAAACGAAAACAAACCTACATAAACTTATCATTTAAAAGAAAACGTTAGTTTATTTGGATCCCAAGACCAATATTTGTTAGATATAAGAAAAGATGAGATGATGTCAATTGTTATATTTCTTCCATTCAAGAAAATTAAATACTCAAATGAAACAAATATTCACTTGAATTTCAGAATATATATTGTTTGGTTGAATACCAGACTATTAAAATGAAAAAATTATTATTGATTTTGTTCAAATATTCATTGATTTCAAATTATACTTGAATGATGAGTGTGAGTTACTCAAGTGAAAAAATGTTTTCTTTAATTGAAAAAATATATTGTTTGTTTAAAAAACATGCCCGCTGGAATGGAGAAAATATTTTTGTGATATTGTTTCAATTATACAAATCATATAACTGAAATATCTCGGTAAATATATTCACATCCTACTGCCTATTGATGTTCCCAAATGTGAGTAGTTTGTGATTTCATTATACATGACAGAAGATGGACATACAGTAGAATGTTCCATTTGGTATTATCTATAAAATGAGTTTTTCCCAGATATATAGAAAGCTTTACAAAATCTCTCGAAGTTATTTTGATATAATATATTCAAACATTCCTTTTTTTCTGTGTACCTGCCACGTAGCCTATACAGGTACAACCCAATTTCCTGTTCATATTTAAATCTAGCTACCTGTCAAGAATAAAATTTGAAGTAGTTAGTATTCGACAACTAGCAAGTAACGTCTGTTTGTCTGAATAATATGGTTTCAATTTCAAGTTTTTCTCCAATTCATATTCAACGTGTTAGCAAAAGTGTATATTCTTTACCGGAAAAAACATTATTCCTGAAAGTTAATGATGCTCTTGGGCTTCAAAACCCCACAAGTTCTGTTGGCGACATAATTACGAACTGTGCCAATATGATAGGGGTAGGGGAATCAATGATTCATAGATTTTTACGTAATAGGAAAAGCCGGAACTTCGGTGAATCTATTCCTCACCAGGGGAAGAAACCATTAGAAATTGACGACGATGTCAGGAACAGTGTACGTAGAATAGTGCATGGTATATATTTCGCAAGAGAAATACCAACATTGGACAAGATTGTGCAAGCCGCCCAGAATGACGAAAACCTGCCACAACTATCAAGAACAGGAATATGGAGAATTCTTCATGGAATGAACTTTCGGTGGGAAAAACAAAACAGAAAATGCTTTTTTATGGATAGGCCGGATATTGTCTGCTGGATACGACAATACTTTAGGTCAATCCGAAAATATCGTAACGAATTCAAGAATATTTTCTATTTGGATGAAACCTGGCTAAATGAAGGACACGCCGTATCGCAAGTCTGGCAGGATAAAAATATACTGAATTCCCGACAAGCTGTTATGGAGGGTTGGTCAACAGAATTGAGACTTCCGTCTGGAAAGAGACGCAGTCCTATTATAACCTATATAGGCACTGGAAACGAATTTTTGGATTAAGGATTATTGGAATTTCAATCTAATTCAACCAAAGACTACCACGAAGCAATGACGGCTGACGCTTTTGAGGAGTATTTCCAGCAAATGATCGAATGCATTCCCCAGAATTCAGCTATTGTGATGGATAGCGCCAGCTATCATTCTCGATTAGTAGAGAAGATTCCCACAAGTTTTTTAAAAAAAAGCGGCGATTATTGAGTGGTTGCAGTGTAAAACCTTGAATTTCGATGATACAATGGTGAAAAAAGAGCTTTTACAAATTGTTAGGCAGCGTAAGGCAGAGTTTAAAAAATTTGTAGTCGATGAGATGGCAAAAAGTAGAGGTATCATTGTACATTGCTTACCCCCTTACCATTGTGAGCTGAACCCAATAGAGCTTATTTGGGCACAAGTCAAAGGTTATGTTGCCAGGAACAACTAAACTTTCAAACTTCAAGAAGTACGGCAACTTTTGATGGATTCATTGGCAAATGTGACTGCCGAAAATGGGCCAAGCGCCATAAAACATGTTATAGCTGTGGAGGGGAAATGTGGGATTTTGACGACTTAATCGACGAAACTACAGAGATCGAACCGTTAATTATTAACTTAGGACAAGATGAGTCTCCAGATTTTTCTGATGAAGAATTTAGGTAATAATGCTGTATATATTATAGTTAAGGTAATGTTCACCTGCAATTATATGTTATAATTTTTCTATTTTTACAAGAATCTGTGTGTATATATATCTTACTGCACAATCACTTTGTATTTTCATTATGTTTTAATTATGGTAAACGTTAAGCAAAAATCATAAATAACTCTGTTCTACGGCGATGGATCGTTTGGTTACCTGCGTATGCTTCCATTTGCATTTTATTACCTATTGTTATTTGACCGATTACCGGATGGCCTAGTGACGATTTCTTTCTTCTTAGTCTAGATACATTGTAAAACATAAATAAGAGAAAACATTTTTTGAGACACCCGACCTTCGTTTTCCGTTTATGATAGGCAATTTGTGCTAACAACTACTTTGAAATGAAGTATAGATACGGTTGTCTTAATTTTGTGAAATATATTTGCAGGCAATAGAAAAATATGTAGAATTCCAGCAGTTAATAAAATCAGATAAAAGCTAATGTACTTGAAAAAAGTTTTATGATATGCTAAATAACACTCAGGTGCCAACAAAGCTTTTCTTTATAATGTTAAATTCTCGACGATCCTTTCTTGAGGTATTTCCGCCGAAGCCTCAACTTCAAATATTCTCCTCCTTTAAAAACCGTAATTGAATTTAACCGAAGGTAGCCAGACTTCTTTTCTTATTGGAAAACTTTGGGAGCATAAAAAAAGGAAACCTACGTCGAGTTTTACTTGCAAGTGTATAACAAATTACAAAGTCATTATATTAATAGCTTGGACAAGGTATAATGAACATCTTTCAGAAAAGTTTCGGTAATTTATTGGATGACTTCCGTGGACTTGCGCTTTTTTGTATTTCCATGCCCTTAGAACGTGTGTCTGCTAATATCGACGACATTAATAACCTTACTGCTCAAAAAGTATCTAAAAGTTTTGCAGATAGCTATTTAACTTCGTAAATGAAAGATTGTAGAATGAGATTTTTACTCTTTTGAAGTATTCATTTTGGTTTAGAAGACCAGCTTTACTGTGGGTATCCATTAAGTAACTTTTTTCCGTCGGCTTCGCATTTCTGGGCTAAGTTAAAGTACAAAAAAGATTCATTAATGACCCCGTATCCATAATTGATTTACTATTAAAAAACATTCATAGTATCAATAACCAAACTGGGTAACTATACACTTACTTGTATATAATTGACATCTCTAATAGTTCAAATCAAATTGGTATTTACAACTGGTATACAGTATACTAACAAAACTGCCGTTTTTGGTATAAAGCTGCAATAATTGAGCCAAGTTTCATCAATTATTTTCCTTGCCAATATATATAAAAAAATTGACTGAATAAATTTCATCTAAATTAATACCAAAATCAAGAATTTGTGTCATTATACACTACTGTCATCAATTATTTTTCCCAATTTATATATAATTACATATATTCTATTTCTCAAATGGTTCAAAGATTATTAGAATATGTGAAATATATCCAATAATACATACTCTACTATTAAACCGATGAAGATAATTATTTATGATTTTTCATATCAAATAGGTACTTTGTATTATTTCTTGACTGCTAAAATAGAGTGTCTATGCGTGTGATAGTTTTTTTCATCATACTGTTCGACTACCATCACTCACATACTTTTCGAGTTGATTGCTTTACCAAACGAATGTCACGTTTGTTTGAGTGCGATTAAATCAACCCTTTTTTATGCACTTATATTTTATATGATATTACAATTCTCGTGTGAAGTATTTATATGAAACTGTTTATCTGATTTCGTAATGATTGTGTATTACGCGACATTTATCTGATTATTCATTGGACATTCAGATTACTTCAGTTTATGCAGATAATTAACCTTGTTTCTGGGTTATTTGAATCTACAGCAGATAGTAAATTTGTTATGCTTCCAAGTTATAAAAACAATCACATAATAAGCGATGCTTGATATTCTGATACTCTACGTGTTTGTTTGAAATATGCGAATTTATGGAATATATATATATATATATATATATATATATATATAAATATATATATATATATATATATATAAATATATATATATATATATATATATATATATATATATATATATATATATATATATAAAGATTGGAAGTCTTTGCTGACCAGTTAGGAAAAATTGGCAAAAATATTGGGGTAGCAGCAAATAAAAGTACACTCTTCATAATATTTCCAAGCTTCCGGAAACGTGCATTTCCATCATCAGGGAGCACTACAAAAAATCACAAAAACGTTACAAACAACTAAATGCGACCAACACCACAATCCGCCAAGCCAAAACAACCCCGACCAATCGCAAAATCTCTCTCTCTCTCTCACAAAAAGCAGCGAAGTAGTCAAGCATGTTTCAACCCAACAAAAAGCACTGATGGCGACACAAACATGAACTGTCAGAAAAGGTCAAACTGTGACAAAATTTTACCCGACTATAATACTGAAATAATTATATTTAATAACAAAGCCAATACATTACATTGAAATTCTTTTGTAGTCAAAAAATTTTGAAGAATATTATCAATTATGTAAAAATAACTAGTTATTCAAGCACCACAAACTCTCATCTCTCACATAAGAGAGTGTATGTTGCAGGAATCAACCAGCTTAAAAAAATATATTCTATTTAAAATGTTTGAAGAATATTATCAATTATGTAAAAACAACTAGCTATTCAAGCACCACAAACTCTCATCTCTCACATAAGAGAGTGTATGTTGCAGGAATCAACCAGCTTAAAAAATATCTTCTATTTAAAATATGTATGTGATAGAATTATTTCTTTTTTTGAATTTATCAAAGTAAACAAAAAACATTTATTGGGTATTATGGCACAATTCCAACCGTTTCAAAGCAAATTACGTCTATTATCAAAAAATTCCTCCATACTTACATTATGTTGAGATTAATAAAAATAGTTGTTATAACGCTGTGACACAAGAAACATGACAAAGTCGAAATTACTAAAAAGCTTAATAAAATTCACATTACATTCTAAAATATTATTTCCGCAAACTGAAACATTTCATACACAAACGGCAAATCCATCTATCACGTTATTATACGAAACTAGTTATAATTTTTTTCCTGTTAATGGTAGGTGCACATTCCAAAGCGACAAAAAACCACAACAGGTGGGGGAATAAAATTGAATGTTATTATTAAAAAGATATTTTTATGATAAAATTGAAGAATTATGTAAATCCCGAATCATATTGAAATTTTGTTGTGTGTCAACAGACAGTAAAAAAGAGTAAATTTCACTAAGATTTTTTATATCTGATTTTTTATTGATAGAATTTGGCTCCTGTGCGATAAAAGTCATTTCCAAAAAGAGCCTCTTATGATAATTATTTTCCATTGTTAAAACCTTTACATCAGAATAATTCATATGATGGTCCTCAACACTCACATGTTCTGCCAGAGCACATCTCTCTGGATGCAACCGAGTGTCAGACTTATGGGACGATATCCTTTGGGATAAGGTCCTAGAAGTCTGGCCAATATATTTATTATTACAATCACCACAAGGTATAGAGTAAACCACATTTGAGAGAGCTAAGGTTGGAGTCCTGTCCTTTAGTTTGCTAAAAACGGATTTAATTGTCAGAACTGTACTAAAAGCGATCTAAACGTTACTATGTTTCCATACCTTATATAAGGGATGTTTCCCCTAAAATTTGTAGAATTTTTAAACATCCCTTATATAAGGTATGGAAACATAGTAACGTTAAGATCGCTTTTAGTACAGTTTTGACAATTAAATCCGTTTTTAGCAAACTAAAGGACAGGACTCCAACCTTAGCTCTCTCAAATGTGGTTTACTCTATACCTTGTGGTGATTGTAATAATAAATATATTGGCCAGACTTCTAGGACCTTATCCCAAAGGATATCGTCCCATAAGTCTGACACTCGGTTGCATCCAGAGAGATGTGCTCTGGCAGAACATGTGAGTGTTGAGGACCATCATATGAATTATTCTGATGTAAAGGTTTTAACAATGGAAAATAATTATCATAAGAGGCTCTTTTTGGAAATGACTTTTATCGCACAGGAGCCAAATTCTATCAATAAAAAATCAGATATAAAAAATCTTATTGAAATTTACTCTTTTTTACTGTCTGTTGACACACAACAAAATTTCAATATGATTCGGGATTTACATAATTCTTCAATTTTATCATAAAAATATCTTTTTAATAATAACATTCAATTTTATTCCCCCACCTGTTGTGGTTTTTTGTCGCTTTGGAATGTGCACCTACCATTAACAGGAAAAAAATTATAACTAGTTTCGTATAATAACGTGATAGATGGATTTGCCGTTTGTGTATGAAATGTTTCAGTTTGCGGAAATAATATTTTAAAATGTAATGTGAATTTTATTAAGCTTTTTAGTAATTTCGACTTTGTCATGTTTCTTGTGTCACAGCGTTATAACAACTATTTTTATTAATCTCAACATAATGTAAGTATGAAGGAATTTTTTGATAATAGACGTAATTTGCTTTGAAACGGTTGGAATTGTGCCATAATACCCAATAAATGTTTTTTGTTTACTTTGATAAATTCAAAAAAAGAAATAATTCTATCACATACATATTTTAAATAGAAGATATTTTTTAAGCTGGTTGATTCCTGCAACATACACTCTCTTATGTGAGAGATGAGAGTTTGTGGTGCTTGAATAGCTAGTTGTTTTTACATAATTGATAATATTCTTCAAACATTTTAAATAGAATATATTTTTTTAAGCTGGTTGATTCCTGCAACATACACTCTCTTATGTGAGAGATTAGAGTTTGTGGTGCTTGAATAGCTAGTTGTTTTTACATAATTGATAATATTCTTCAAAATTTTTTGACTACAAAAGAATTTCAATGTAATGTATTGGCTTTGTTATTAAATATAATTATTTCAGTATTATAGTCGGGTAAAATTTTGTCACAGTTTGACCTTTTCTGACAGTTCATGTTTGTGTCGCCATCAGTGCTTTTTGTTGGGTTGAAACATGCTTGACTACTTCGCTGCTTTTTGTGAGAGAGAGAGAGATTTTGCGATTGGTCGGGGTTGTTTTGGCTTGGCGGATTGTGGTGTTGGTCGCATTTAGTTGTTTGTAACGTTTTTGTGATTTTTTGTAGTGCTCCCTGATGATGGAAATAAACGTTTCCGAAAGCTTGGAAATATTATAAAGAGTGTACTTTTATTTGCTGCTACCCCAATATTTTTGCCAATTTTTTATATATATATATATATATATATATATATATATTGAACATAATTCAAGAACACAGAAACTAAAATAATATAACTCATATCAGCATACTACACAGAATTATATAAACCAGTATCGGTTAATGAAAATATTTCCAATATACAGAAGATTTAATGCAGTATTTAAAAAACTGTATATGTCTTACATGTACAAAATATTCTGGAGCATATATACATCATCTGTTAAGTGTTAGAGAATTATTAGCACCTATTTTGATCAGGATACATAATATCTATTACCTTATAAAAGTAAAAAAATATATATAGAAGAGATAGTTCTTCACTACTTAGATGGAAGTATAATTGAAATTCTCACTCTCACAAATATATTGAAGTTTGGAACATTTGATTCAATATCTTTAATATGATACCAAAAGAATTTATTGATGAAGTAATCTATTCATAATGGAATACAATATATGAGCAATAGTAATAAGAAATTTGAGTAAAAAGGATAAAACTTACCTTTAAACACAGTAGTTCATTTAAGAAGCATATCGACAATCCATTGTAAGTAATAACTAACAAGTTATAAATCAAAATTCCTTAATTAAAAGAAACATGTAATCCATATTCTAAAAATATTCATTGAACATTATTAATAGTTACAATAAATAAACATGTAATAACTTAATTATTTAACATTTAGAGAGTTTTGGTTATATATATCAAATAATGTCAGAAATGTCAAAATAATTTTATCAATTGACTGGAATAAGGTTATAAATTGAAAAAGAAGCAGAACCATAGAAATCTATATTTATTGAGTCAAGAAAGATGTGAATTTTATGGTTTGTAATTATATATTAGGAATTATAAAATGAATCTGAAATCAAGATATTTATGATTTCGGATAGCAACGAAAAATAAAAAAAGGCGGGTTGGTTGTTGATTTTTGAATAATGATGGAAGTCGGAGATTAGAAAAATGGTTGAAGAATTTAAAAAGAGAGAATTAAGTTATTGTATAATGAAGTGAGTTATTCCATATATTAATTCGAAATAGCTAGTATAAGGATATTAAAATCATAATTTCTACGAAGATATATACAATATATAAAAAAATACATGTTATTGGAGGCTATGGTACAAATGAAAGAGTCATTTCAAATTGAATAATTAGTTGATGTGGTACGGAATCGTGATGTAACGTACCTGAATAAGATATTAAGCATTGATTGGGAATTCGAAGCTGGAGAATAATAGAAATTACAAACACGTGGTACCTGTAACAAGAAATCTAGAAAAAAAACATCTCCATCTGGACGACATATGTATGCATGACATGGTTTTTTAACAGACAGAATTTCAAGAAAGGAATATTAGTGGTTGAGAGGTTAGTGTTTCTTTTTGTTTTTGTTGGTACCAACATTCGGGTTAGAGATGTACATTTATAATAAAAGTAATAAGAATTAGTATCTGAAACTATTAAACATATTAAAAGCATTAAAAAAGAAAGGTAATAACATAGACTTGAGTACTTACCATTTATATTTAACAAATATTTTATTGTTTGACATTTCAATATTATATTAGTATTTAAGATAGTTCATCACTTACTTTAAATTTATAATACATAATTCTTGATCAATATAATATAGTTGTTGTATTAAAGGTATTCTTGAAACTATTGTTTATGTTCAGATAAATATTCCTTCAACTGCTGATATGAGTGACAGTTGGAATCGATTATTCTACTGATAATTTCCATCTATTTTAATTGTGAGACAAAATCGATTGCTATATTGAAAGTTTCTATACATAGGCGCACCAATAATAAAAAAAATATAATATCAGTTATTTGAATGATTCATATATATGTAAAATATTGTAGATATAGAGTTAAAATCACTTCCAGATCCCAAAGAGTAGTAAGAGTTTCTCATGCTCTCCACATAAATATATAAATACATAAAAATTTTTCTTTACTTCATTACTGAGCTAGCTATACTAGAGTTGAATATATTAAATTGATAATATAACAATTATAGTGGTATTGTCGGCAAATTATACAACAATAACAATCCATTATAAATTTGGCGGCCGAACGTGGGGCAAATTAAGATTTTTTTCGTGATAAGAAGGTTTTAAAAACATTAGAATTAGATACAATTAAAATGGCAAAGAGAATGATGCTTAGGGACGGAAAACAAATAGGTGTGGAAGGCAGATCAGATGAGGAACAACAAGAAAGGAGACGTGGAATGGGAGATTCAGATGTAGAGGAACAAACCTTAATAGATAAAGAAAGTGAAGAATCAAGGGAACAGCAGGATAGTAGACAAGACAGGCAGGATAGTGTAAGCAGAGGAGATCAAATAATGGAATTTTTAATTAATTTGAATGGGAAGATAGATAATATGAGGGGAGATTTGAATGGGAAGATAGATAATATGAGCGGAGATTTGAATGGGAAGATAGATAATATGAGGGGAGATTTGAGTGGGAAGATAGATAATATGAGCGGAGATTTGAATGGGAAGATAGATAATATGAGGGGAGATTTGAATGGAAAGATGGACAAGATGAATGGGAACATGAATGATTTAAATGGAAACATGAACAGGATGGAAAAGAAAATAGAAGAGGTGAAGATGGAAGGTTTGAAGGAAATTAAGAAACTTAGGGAGGAAAATGAAGAATTTAGAAAACAGATAGATAAAATTAAAATTGGTATAAAAGAAGAAAATACGAATTTGAGAGTAGAACTTCAGGAACATAGAATTAAAATAAGAGAAACAATTGAAAAACAGGTAGAAGAAGAAGTTCAAAAACTAGGAAGATGTTTAGAAGAAAATTTATCAGGAGCAATTCAAGTAGAAGTGAAGAAACAAAATGAGAATACAATTGAAGAAATACAGTCTATAAAAGTACAAGAACAAACAAATGAGGAAATAATGCAAATGTATGAACAGAATTTAAATAAGAAATTTAATGACTTAAATGGAAGGATAGAAGAACAAACGGGAACGTGTGAAAAAAGGAGAGAAAGTATAGAGAAATTAGTTGATTGGGAATTAAAAGAAATGAACAGACGATTACAAGAAACTAAGGAAGAAATAGATGAAACCATAAGACTAATTGAAGAACCAATAATTTACACAGAGAATGGCGAAATCAGAGTGAAACTTAAGAGAAACATAAAAATAATTGATCCAAGAATATTTATTAGGAGAATTGAAAATGAAAGAAATCGAATTGAGATTATGGTGGATATGAAAATAATAAAAAGCAACTTCAATGAGATGGAAGAATTTGAGATGCAAATTTCAATGCATTTATGGGAAGAAATTGATGAGATATGGGACTTCAAAATTAAAAAAATTATGGTGGTGAACAGAAAGAAGTTACAGAAACCAATAGGGAATCAAACAATAAGAGAAGAGAATAAGACAAAGTTTAGGAAAAGAAAAGAAAATTGAATTATATGACAGGATTATGGGAACGAAATCTGGAAAACGAAAAGGAATTGTACATGCGAAACAATGGATATAAAAACGATGTGTACATAAAAGGTTTATGATTAACAAGTAATATTTAAAAACATATTTAAATAGAAATTATATAAACATGGATTGATAATAGAAGAAATGATAGACATGTTGATATGAATTATGGAAATGAAAATAGAAGTTACAGAAATAAAAAACGAATATATGGAAATGGAGATAAAATTTATGACAACAAGTATTGTGAGAATAGAAGAAATTCTAGAAACTTTGATAGAAGATATGATAATGAAAATAGAAATGAAATTAAGCAACAAAATAGATGGACAGGATGAAATAATTACATTTATAGGAACAAACGGACGGAAGTTATATGAACTAGGCAAATATATGATACAAAAGATTGAATTAAAGGATGAAAAAGAAGTTGATATGTAAGCATAGTCGATGAAGAAGCTAGAAACAGATATAGTTATTGATGAATTGATGAAATATAAGGAAATAATTGATTTTGAATAGATAGATAGAATTAAATGGTAAAATAATTGAATTTGAGGAGGTAAATATGGAAGTATTGGCAATTGAAGAGGATAATAGGAAGTTATGGAATATAAAGAGGAATGGAATTATGGTAGAATTGGAGTTAGTGAATGGAAATAAGGAATATGAAGAGAAAGTGAAGAGTTTGATGATGAAATATGAAGGATTGATTGAAAAAGAAATTAGACTGGCTAACCATTATGAGTGTGAGATAGAATAAATAGAAGATGTGAGAAGTAATGGTAATTGGACAGATTGTAATGAAGAATATTATGAAGTTATAAATGAATTATTAAAGACGTATAACAAAAGAATTTCGAAGGAACTAAGGGTTGCTTGAATAAAATATGGATGTAATAAAGGAGAAGAATACTGAGAAATGTTAGAGTAAAATTATATCCAGTTCCATGTAAGTTGTTTAGGCAGAGTAGAATAAAAGAGAGTTGAAATATTACAGATCATAGAAGAAATTGATCAACATGTATATAGGGAATTTTAGAATAACAAATAACAGTACGTTACGTGAAATTTCAATAGATATAGTAGATTTAAGAAGTTTTATGGGAATTAGGAATAATAGTTTAATTTGATTCAAGATAATTTTGAGATATGTTGATAATTATTTAATAGATAATATTATGTTGCTAATTTATGAATAGTTAGATTTAGTGTAGATATATGATAGGTATTAGAGATATAATAATAGGTTGGGAAATTAATCGCCGTATTCAAAGAACATAATGAAAGAAGGATAATACACAAATTTAGATTTGCCTCCAGAAAAAAAAGAATTAATATTAAATTGGAAATTTAAATGTGAAGAAGATCTCAAGGTATTGAGAACTCTTAAAATTTAAATTTGAGGGGATTTGAACATAATTCAAGAACACCGAAACTAAAATAATATAACTCATATCAGCATACTACACAGAATTATATAAACCAGTATCGGTTAATGAAAATATTTCCAATATACAGAAGATTTAATGCAGTATTTAAAAAACTGTATATGTCTTACATGTACAAAATATTCTGGAGCATATATACATCATCTGTTAAGTGTTAGAGAATTATTAGCACCTATTTTGATCAGGATACATAATATCTATTACCTTATAAAAGTAAAAAAATATATATAGAAGAGATAGTTCTTCACTACTTAGATGGAAGTATAATTGAAATTCTCACTCTCACAAATATATTGAAGTTTGGAACATTTGATTCAATATCTTTAATATGATACCAAAAGAATTCATTGATGAAGTAATCTATTCATAATGGAATACAATATATGAGCAATAGTAATAAGAAATTTGAGTAAAAAGGATAAAACTTACCTTTAAACACAGTAGTTCATTTAAGAAGCATATCGACAATCCATTGTAAGTAATAAATAACAAGTTATAAATCAAAATTCCTTAATTAAAAGAAACATGTAATCCATATTCTAAAAATATTCATTGAACATTATTAATAGTACAATAAATAAACATGTAATAACTTAATTATTTAACATTTAGAGAGTTTTGGTTATATATATCAAATAATGTCAGAAATGTCAAAATAATTTTATCAATTGACTGGAATAAGGTTATAAATTGAAAAAGAAGCAGAACCATAGAAATCTATATTTATTGAGTCAAGAAAGATGTGAATTTTATGGTTTGTAATTATATATTAGGAATTATAAAATGAATCTGAAATCAAGATATTTATGATTTCGGATAGCAACGAAAAATAAAAAAAGGCGGGTTGGTTGTTGATTTTTGAATAATGATGGAAGTCGGAGATTAGAAAACTTAAATGGTTGAAGAATTTAAAAAGAGAGAATTAAGTTATTGTATAAAGAAGTGAGTTATTCCATATATTAATTCGAAATAGCTAGTATAAGGATATTAAAATCATAATTTCTACGAAGATATATACAATATATAAAAAAATACATGTTATTGGAGGCTATGGTACAAATGAAAGAGTCATTTCAAATTGAATAATTAGTTGATGTGGTACGGAATCGTGATGTAAAGTACCTGAATAAGATATTAAGCATTGATTGGGAATTCGAAGCTGGAGAATAATAGAAATTACAAACACGTGGTACCTGTAACAAGAAATCTAGAAAAAAAACATCTCCATCTGGACGACATATGTATGCATGACATGGTTTTTTAACAGACAGAATTTCAAGAAAGGAATATTAGTGGTTGAGAGGTTAGTGTTTCTTTTTGTTTTTGTTGGTACCAACATTCGGGTTAGAGATGTACATTTATAATAAAAGTAATAAGAATTAGTATCTGAAACTATTAAACATATTAAAAGCATTAAAAAAGAAAGGTAATAACATAGACTTGAGTACTTACCATTTATATTTAACAAATATTTTATTGTTTGACATTTCAATATTATATTAGTATTTAAGATAGTTCATCACTTACTTTAAATTTATAATACATAATTCTTGATCAATATAATATAGTTGTTGTATTAAAGGTATTCTTGAAACTATTGTTTATGTTCAGATAAATATTACTTCAACTGCTGATATGAGTGACAGTTGGAATCGATTATTCTACTGATAATTTCCATCTATTTTAATTGTGAGACAAAATCGATTGCTATATTGAAAGTTTCTATACATAGGCGCACCAATAATAAAAAAAATATAATATCAGTTATTTGAATGATTCATATATATGTAAAATATTGTAGATATAGAGTTAAAATCACTTCCAGATCCCAAAGAGTAGTAAGAGTTTCTCATGCTCTCCACATAAATATATAAATACATAAAAATTTTTCTTTACTTCATTACTGAGCTAGCTATACTAGAGTTGAATATATTAAATTGATAATATAACAATTATAGTGGTATTGTCGGCAAATTATACAACAATAACAATCCATTATAATATATATATATATATATATATATATATATATATATATATTTCGGAAATATTTTTCTTGCGATTGTTAGGTTCTTAGTCAGAAATTGAATGGTTTTTTGGGTTTTAATTGACATTTTTGTTTTTTTTGTCCATTTTTGTGGACGTTTCGGACAGTAGTGTCCTTCATCAGAACTTTATTTTCTACAACTAGACGTTTATAATTAACAAATAATACAATACATACACATTTCTTAAAAAACTTACCACAAAACAAAGGCCTGCAAGCGCATGTCAATTTATAAGAAGACAACTATTTTCATTAAAAAACATTCAGTACTAAAACAAAACATTCACAACAATTGACTGTACAACATACTATATTACAACAACAACTGATTCTTAGAGGGAACAAAATTTATTGGTAGTTAATAGAACTGGTTTTTGTATTGTAAACATTAATTATGATGGAAAAAGAGATAATTAACAAACTCATTTTGGTATAAGGTGTTAGTTATGCTACAGGATGTAATTTCAACACATAGACAATTCTTTGAAAAAGATTCTTATTTGATTAAATTAAAATAAATTTTCGATAAATTTTCTGTATCGGATTTGGCATTGATAGAATGTTGTTTTTTTTTAATTTCTATCATTTCGTAAAACTCTCTTTTTTTATGGCTTTCAGTTCGCAGTATTTTTATGATGTCATAGTCGAAGGTGTGTTTGTGTTCAGAAATGTGATTTGTTAGGGCTGTCTTGTTTTTTTTATCGTATTTGTGGCCATTTAGGCGGATTTTTAAATATTGACTGGTTTGCCCAATATGGACACCTTCACAATCTTTACATGAGATCTCATAGATGGCATGGCTTTTTTTCTCTTGGGAATTTTTGATTTTAGTTTGCTAAAGTTTGATTTTAAAAGATTACGTCCCTTGTGAGTCACTGTTATGTTGGATCTTTAAAAGCGCTACCAAATTTTTCCGAAAGTCCCGAAACGTATGGTAAAGAAAGATATTTTTTTTGGGGTATATTATGTGAAATAATTTTAGGTTTAGTTTGGTTGTAAAAAAGATAGATACGGTTTCTAAATATTGTATTAATAAGTTTATCTGGATAATCATTTAAACGGAGAGCTTCTTTAGCTTGTTTTATGGCGTTCTTCCGGTATTCGTAGTCAGAGAGTTTTATAGCTCGATCTGCGAGTCCTATGACAACTGATTTTTTTGCGACATAGATATAAAGGAAGTAGTTTTTCTTTTTTCGACCGGGAAATATTTTTTAGCGAAGATTTCAGGTTTGCGGTCATAAGAAATAAAAACTGTTCTTCTTATCTGCTCAATATTTCGCCATTATTCAATGGCTCCTTCAGGAGCGGACTAAAAAATTTATCAAATGAAACAAAAAAATAATAAAACATTTTAAAATTACTACTTGCATTGAATTGGTGTTAGTTAATTAAAATATAAAACAGCACAACACGTTCAACACATTTTTAGACAGTAGGTACATTTTACAATTAAACATGTTGATAAAATTAACAACCAGTTTTTTTTTGTCATAGAAAGTGTAGAACCGAACTAGTTACAGCGAGATAAAACTGACTTCCTTTTTAATTGTATAGGGTGATACTTAAATGTTATTTGAAATGTTACATTAGATATTACTCAATTTATGGACGTCAGATTTATAATTTATAGTGTTTTTTGTTTTATTAATGTAGCACATTTCCAGAAATAACCTGTTCTTATATCTGTTCTCTCTTTCTTAAATTTTTATATCCTTGTAGTCAAACTCATGTCCCGTATTTATATGGTGTTCCACTGCCGCACAGGGAATGTGTCATTTAGAAGGAATTCAGTTTTTTTAATATAATCATTTTTATCCATAGCCACCGTGCACCCACCTTTGTCAGATTGCAAGATATATAACTGAGGATTATCCTTTAAAAAGGACCTAGATTCGTTGAGAATTGATGGTTTTTTAAATTTATCTTGTTGTACAGAATTGGTAGCTATATTTGTTGCTCTACATCTGATAATATCTTTCATTTCCGTTGGTGTAACGTCTATTATGTCTTCAACGTCTGCTAAAAAGGTGTCAAGTTTTACATCAGCTTTATTGCACTCTACTCCAAATTTTGGTCCAAGGGATAGAAAATCCGATATATGTTCGGGAATTTCTGGGCTTGATATGTTTTTAATGTCTGTGCTTGATATGTTACTTTTCCGCTCAACCTTTCTATATGCGAGAAAAGTATTGGTTTACCCCAAAAAAAGTTGGAATTTTGAAATTTTGTTTGTGTTAATTTCACGTTTTCCATCAACAAGAACCAAAAAAAACGGTTTTTAGAAAAAAAATCCTGTGTGTATGTCGTCGTCGTCGGCCACTTTTTCTTACATGTCTTGTTAGCACGATACAGCCTTCGTAGTGCAATGAGTCAGCGATTTTATGATTGTATATCGTTAAGGACATGTCACAGATGAACCCTATTGATTTTCAGTTCACTAGAGCCATTACAACGGGTGCTATGGTACTTGAAGTCGGACATTTTGTTATTTTTTGAGAAATTTCAGTTTGTTAGCACAATAAAGCCTCCTGAGTTCAACAAGTCACCAATTTCATGATCGAATATTATTCAGGACATCTGACTGATGGACCCTACTGATTTTCAGGTCACAAGAGCCAATGCACCAGGTGCTACAGTACTTTAAGTACGATATTTTTGTTATTTTTGGAGAAGTTTCAGTTTGTTAGCACGATACAGCCTCCGGAGTATAAACAAGTGACCAATTTTATGATTGGATATTATTCAGAGCGTTTCAAAGATGCACCCTATTGATATTCAGCTCACTTAAGCCAGTGCAACGGGTGCTATGGTACTTGAAGTACCGAATTTTTGTCATTTTTGGAGAATTTTCAGTTTGTTAGCACGATACAGCCTCCATAGAGTATACGATTGAACATTCTTATGATTGAATATTGTTCAAGGTGTCTCACAGATGTACCCTATTGATTTTCAGTTAACTCGAGAGAGTGGGTTCTGTAAATCCAGATATACTAAATTTTGTGTATACAAGTATCAATTTTATGATGAATATTTTTCAGGGCCACACATGCGGAACAGTTGTGTGTGTGTGTGTGTGTGTGTGTGTGTGGGGGAGAATGGCCTCAGACATAGTCTATTAGCCACAGAAAGTTAAAAGTGAGTAAAGGTTGATAAATTGAAAAGACTGTAAAGGAGTAAGGATATAAAATTGCTGATTACTGGGCATAAATCTAAGCATATATCTAAATAGACAATTTAGAATTATTTATGAAATCCACTATGGAATCAAGTACAGACTTCTCAGTATTTGCCAAAAGAGCGGTTATATTTGTGGGAAGAGTAACGTTGAAATTGATAAGAAAATTGTAAAGTTCAGTAGCTGCCTTTTTGTTTTCAGTGCATTCAAAGAAAATATGGTTCAGATCTCCTACTGATGCCTTGTTACAGGAGCAAGCTGGAGAATTGACAATACCTATTTTAAAAAGATGAGCTGGGAAACGACCGTGATTTATTCTTAAACGTGATATGATGGAGGTATATTGTTTTCTATAATCAAAATTAAAAATATGAGGGATCTTAGTTGGTAAAGTAGGATGCAAAAGGAAATATTGGCTATTAGATGTTTTAGCGAAGTCGGCGTAAGACCGCTCCCAATTAGTTCTAATATGTTTCTTATAATAATTTAAAAGGTCTGAGAAGACATAAAGATTGGTATAAGAAGTCATTTTGCAGGCTCTCTTGGCTTCCAAGTCCACGTACTCGTTTCCTTCTAAACAGCAGTGCCCTTTTACCCACATGAATACAATACTTTTGGTCAGGGTTTTTAATTCGCTTGTTAATTTTTTAATTTCTAAAATTGTATTTTGTCTGTAACACTTGAATGGAGAACTTTCTATAGCCTGTAATACTGACTTGGAATCACACATAATAACAGCTCTTGGAATAGGATTTAAAGTACACCAAGTTAACGCTTTTGATATGGCGAAAGCTTCTGCAGAAAAAACAGAACAATAATTGGGAATTCTAAATCTTTCCACGTAATTAGTATTTGAAACAAGAAATGCTGCCCCAGTTCCTTCATCACATTTCGATCCATCAGTGTATATTGTGGTAACATTGTCGCCTATATTGTTGAGTTCAGTTTTCAAAATTACTTGGTTGATACTAGAAATTTCGTAAAAGGAGGGGTATATGATGTTAGGAGCAGTCACTAAAGATTCATAATTGCATTGAAAAATAGGGAAAGTATCCTGATTTACGATATGATTTTTTTTGCTGTTGGTATTAAGAAAAGCCTCAGCTAATGGAGGACTGGTTTTTATTCTCCAGTATGGCATAGTCAGATTGTTAGTGTTTATTGCTGAAATCTTTAGAACCATGTACGTGTTAAATGTTCGGTATTTAATAAGAAGCTTTTCGGCTAGGTATTGCCTTCTAATATGCAACGGGGGCTCTTGCATTTCTGCTAAGACAGCTTGATTAGGTGATGACATCATAACTCCTAGGCATATTTTTAATGATTTGTATTGAATTCGGTCAACAGCTATGAAATTGGTTTTTGATGAGGAATCATAAAATGTACACCCGTAATCCAATATTGAACGGATATAAGACTTATAAGAAATGAAGGAGATGTTTGAGTCAGCTCCCCATTTTTGTACTCTGAGAAGATTCATACCTTTTTCACATCTTTGTTTAGTGTACTTGATATGGCTAGTCCATAATAATTTTTTGTCCAGGACAATACCCAGATATTTGTATTCGTCGTTAAATGGGAATGTGAACTCATCTAGAGAGAGAGCCCTGGACGTTTCCAGTCGATAGCGAGTGAAACATACCAGAGCAGACTTCTCCGGAGGAACACTGAAGCCCATATTTACCAGCCATGGTTTGAGTACTTGAAGGAATGCTCGTAAGTCTTTAACACATTCTTCATATGAATTACGAGTAACATAAAAACATAAATCATCAGCGGATTGAATTCGGTTAATTGTTTCACCGCCTAACCTATGCAGCTCTGCAGTATAGATGTTAAAAAGCAAGGGACTTAATATGGGTGTTTTTAAATGAAACTCAAGGTTTCTAGTTAAGTCCACAATATAATTCAAGTTATTGAAAATTCTAAAAAATTGACAATTGTTTCGATAAATCAATATTATCGAAACAATTGTCAATTTTTTAGAATTTCCAATAACTTGAATTATATTGTGGACTTAACTAGAAACCTTGAGTTTCATTTGAAAACACTAATATGAGCATATTCCACGAAGTAAGGGTCGAGACAGTCAATTTGACTTAACATGGATCCCTGTGGTAAACCGTTGAAGACTGTGCGTGGACCATGTCACACGTTATTATGGTCGCGGATAAAAATGTTTCTATTTGTGAATAAATTAATTACATTAGCACAAACCTTTTTCCCAATACCAGCATCTACCATTTTTTAAAATAAAATATTTAAATCTACTACATCATATGCACCTGTCAAATCGATAAATAAACATAATGTGTACTGATTGTTCGAAAAATATATTTGAATATCTGCAACTATGCACCTACAGCATCCATTGTGCCCAGTCCCCTTCGGAAACCGAACTGCGTCCTAGGAAGAATAGAATTACTTTCAAGAAAATATTAAAGTCGAAATTTGATTAGTCTTTCAAACGTTTTTGTTATACAAAATAATAGGGAAATAGGTCGATATGATGAAGGAGACTCTGCATCTTTATTTGGTTTTAAAAGGAGACAAATTATAATATTTTCTAAATCGTCGCTATATTCTTGTTTCACCCACCAATCGTTAAAAATTTGGAGGAGGAAAATCTTCACAGATAAGGGTAGCTTTCGAATAATTTTATAGGTAAAACCATCTAGCCCTGGGGCTGTATTACGACTATCTTTTGTAGCAAATTCTAGTTCATCTATTGTAAATGCTTTTAATGTATAATCCGTGGGTTGGAAACCAAAAGAGCTGCAACTTAAGAGATTGGGTGCAGAAGGAGGTGCTAGTTTGTTTAAAATTAGCTCTTTAGGAATAGGCTTTTTACGATTTTGATTGCAGTTGCCGTTCATAGATCTAATATATCTCTATATATCAGTTAGTGGGGTAATTTTATAAGTTTGTTTAAAAATGTCATCCAGCTGTTCCGTTGTTTAACTTTAAATATACGTTTAGCTTTAGCGGCAGCATTTTGGTAGTTCAAGAAGTTTTCAAAACTTGCTAGAGTTCTATATTTTTTTAGAGCTTGTTTTCGTTTTTTAAATATCATTGTACATTCCTCGTCCCACCATATAGGCCTAGGGGTAATCGCTATAAATGGCTTCTTGACCGGCATGGATTGACACGCCGCGCTTGAAATCATTTCAAAAAGTCTTTTCACTTTATCAGGGCCAGTTGAATTTTCATCAAAGTCATTTTTTACCATTTCGGTTTGCAAAACGTTTTGAAATGTATTCCAATCTGCGTGGGAATCATTCTATTTCGAGGAAGGATTTAATGCAAGGTTTGTAGAATTAATCTGAATCTCAATTATTAAAGGGTATTGATCAGATCCAAATGTGTCATCTAAGATAGTTCAGGAAGACTTTGCAGCGAGAGTGTTGGAGGTGAGAGTTAAATCGACTGCTGAGTGATTGCCTCTTGGGTTAATTCTAGTAGGGGAACCGTCGTTGAGAGCTATAAGTTCCAGGTCATCCATAGCTTCTACCAGTATTTTTCCGTTTCGAGCATCAGGATTTGGTCCCCACATATCGTGATGTGCATTAAAATCACCGCAAAAAATTGTAGCAGATGAATCAAATTGTTTGATAAAATTAATCCAGTTGACTCGACTTACCATTACGTTTGGAGGTCTATATATTGATGCTATAGTCAAATTCAAAGAGTCAAGCGATACGGCGCATACTTCTAAGTCCTTGATTCCAGTATTTAGCAAAACCTCTTTATAGTTAAGACCCTGAATCACAAAAATGCATACCCCGCCACAACCATCTTCTCTACATTTACTTACTAGATTATATCCTTTTATACGAAATTTATTGTTTGGTTTTAGCCAGTGCTCTGATATAACTAAAATGTCCACATGTGTGTCTTTAATATATTTTACAAGACTCGCTTGATTTGCAATAATAGATCTACAGTTCCACTGTACAATTGTGATATTATTTCTGATGTGCTTATTAGAAAGTATCTGAGTCTTCGTCATTTTGTCTATTAATATTACTTTTTTCTTTTAATTCATATTTATCCAGGATATTGTTAATTGCTTGTTCAACATTGATCTCATTAATGTAAATTTTTTTGAGAATTATATCTTTAATAATGTTTTCTACCTGAAATGCTAGTTGCTCTTTATAAAATTTGAACTCTTCCCTATAAGGATTTGGGAGTATGGAAGAATGTTTGTTAGTTTTTTGATGATTTACTGGAGGAGAAGTTGGAGGTGAGGACTTTCTGCGTTTTTTTGACGCAGATGTACTCGTATTAAGTTTAGGTAAATGTACGGAGGGCTTAGGTTTACTCAAGATTGAGCTGTGAGAAGAAGTTGAAGCTGTATGTGTTAGCTCAGGGAAATTTTGTGGATTTGATAATAATGAAAATCGATTATTAGTTGTGATTTTTCCGTAAGCAGGATTTTTCACAATAGTTTCGGCTTCTTTGAAAGATGCATTCATAGAGGCCATTACTTTTTTAATACTCAATTGTGTATTGTAAACAGGGCATTTTTTGGATGTGGATTTATGTTCATTACTGTCGCAATGTACACAATGTGTTCTATTTTCTTCACAGGAAACTGAGTTACAATTTTCTTCAGAGCAGTTTTGGCATTTCTGTTTACCTTTACATTGATGTTTAGTATGTCCGAAACGTAAACAATTATAGCACTGAACCACCGGATATATGTATGGTTCTACCTGAAAGTTTACCATATTTATTTTAACGGATTGGGGAATCGTATTTCCTAAGAAAGTAACCACGATCATTTGTCTATCTACTTCTTTTGTTTCTTTGGTTTCACTGTCTACAATTTTACGCTTTAATCACTTAACATCAACTACTTTAATTCCACATTCAATTGCGTCTTTTAGGTATTGGGCATTAAAATAAGTATCTACCATACGTACTATACCTTTTTTATGCGTGAATAATAGTGGAATATAAGCAATGTAATTATTTTTTAATAGAACTTCATGATTTACCAACAAGTTAGCAATATTGAAATTTTTAAAAATTACCTTTACCCTGTTTACCCCTACTGGTTTTATATCTGATATATTTTGCCTAAATTCTGTAATGTTTCTTAAAAAGTGACCGATTTTAATAGGAAATAAATGACCTACATTTTTTTCTTTATGTTCTATATAAACTAAATAAGGACCAACATCCGAAGGCTGATATTTATTCTCGAAATTAATATTTTGAAAATCTTTTATCGAAGACCCTTTATCAATTAATAGGGGCGGCGATTCGCCGCCCGAATTTGAATCCATAAGTTGGTGAATTCAATTAAATATTAAATTCGATTTTATACTTAAACAAAAATAAAACTAGTTACTTATCTTTAGACAGAAGTCGAAGTTTTTGTTAGGCACTGTTGATACCTAATCGCTTGAACTATCGATACGTTCACTGTCAAGGTACAAACACAACTGATGCGGAACAGTTAGTTTTAATCTTTAAAACCGTTTATTTTTGAACCATTTACTGTTATCTCTAAATGCCATTTTTATGTCGTTTGGAACGTTTAGTTGGAGTTTCCTAATTTTGCAAATGTTTTTTTGTTTAACTGTTTCATGTATGCCTTTGTATGAGTTTTGTGATTTTTTTTCAACTTACATTATCCAAAGAAAGCTTCTTAATTCTCATCAAATTTATAATAAACAATACCTACTTTAGTTTCAACAACAATTTTTATCAGCAGAAATTTGGTACTCCAATAGGTTCTCCTATAAGTCCTTTTTGGCTTCTATAGTGTTGGATGAGTTACTTGATAATGTATTACCACTGCTACATTTCAGCTTATGATTATCTTATAAATATGTAGATGATATGATCAGAGCTATTCCAGCTGGCGATAAAAAAATATTAGCTATATTTAATTCATTCAACGATAGATTGCAGTTTACAGCGCAGATCTAGCAAGAATGTTGTGTGTCTTTCTTAGATACGAGAGTAATACGTACCGAAGCACGGAATATAAGTTTGGATTGGTATACAAAACCAACAACATCTGATAGATTTTTAAACTTTTCCTCTAACCAATCAAAAAATCAAAAATACAACACTGTAATTGCCATGAAAAATAGAATTTCACAAATCTGCGATGACAACTTCATTCAAGACAATCTCAAGAAGCTTTTTGATATTTTTGCAAATAACGGGTATCCAAAGAACATTATAAAATAGTTAATATACAACACAGAATTTTACGATGGTCCCACAAATGAAGAGAAACCTACAGCATAATTTTTTAAAGGATTCCTGAAATACACTATTTGAATAATCGTATTACACCACTGTTTAAAAATTGTATTTCTAATTTGTAAATTGCCCCTTACAATCCGTTAACAATCAGAAATATTTTCTCGAAAGTAAAAGATAAAACACCCACGTTATTTAATAGCAATGCTGTTTACAGTTTGTCCTGTTCTGGTTGCAATGGATGTTACATAGGACAGACGGGCCAATGGTTGTGACAAAGAATCACTCAACACCAAAGCGATTGTCGCAACAACAAAAAAAACTCTGTGCAGCTGTGGAACACCATATAAATACGGGACATGAGTTTGACTACATGAATATAAAAATTTTAGAAAGAGTGAACAGATATAAGATCATGTTTCTGGAAATGTGCTACAATGATAAATCGAAAAACACCATAAATTATAAATCTGACGTCAATCAATTGAGTAATATCTATTGTAACATTTTGAATAACATTTAAGTATCACCCTATACAATTAAAAAGTAAGTCAGTTTTATCTCCTTGTAGCTAGTTCGGTTCTACACTTTCTATAACAAAAAAACTGGTTGTTAATTTTATCAACATGTTCAATTGTAAAATGTACCTTTTGTCTAAAAATGTGTTGAACTTGTTGTTTTATATTTTAATTAACTGGCACCAATTTTCTGTGAGTAGTAATTTTAAAATGTTGTATTACTGTATTGTTTCATTCAATAAATCTTGTAGTCAGCTCCTGATGAAGCCATTAAATAATGGCGAAATATTGAGCAGATAAGAAAAACAGTTTTCATTTCTTATGACCGCAAACCTGAAATCTTCCTTAAGTAACGAAGAGATTAGTGGGTATTGCACGCAAATAGAAGAAGGGGCTACTGAAAAGAGTGGTAACCGCAGACATGTATGTTTCTGGCTCATTAGCCGTCCTCGGTACGGTACAACCAAGAAAAGATGTGAAACATGGGAGCAGAGGTGTTGAATGAAACATGAGAAAATATAACAGAATTCAGAAGGATAGTCAAACACAACATTTGTGTCAGTAATATTAGAAGATCTCGAATATTCGAGACAACAACCAACATAGACACGGAGGCGCATATAACACTCCCGTCTGGAAATTAGGGTCGGAAGTTTCAACTAAACTGTAATAGAGGATGTAGATAAGTTAAATACCTAGCAGGAATCTACGGACGGATAGGGTTAGTGTGGACATCCTACGAAAAAAATGGGTAATTCACAATTAGTATAAAGACAAGAATGATGGAGCATTGTCCCAGTTCTCCGTTATGAGAGAGAAACATGGGCATATACGAAAACATGATTCACAAATTTCAAATTACTCAACGTAGGATGTGAAAAGCAATATTGGGCGTTGGTATAAGCGATCTTAAGACAAATAAATGAAGGTGGACTGGACACGTCGTAAGAATGGATGTGGATATATGGACAGAAATATCATAATGGAAACCATATACAGGAAAAATGAAACAAAAACCACCGCTCACAAAATGGTAGAAAAATCGCGGAAAAAGAGAAGATATTACAAGCTCAGAACAGAAAAAGATGGAGGAAAATATGTGGGAGGCATATATCTAAATGTGGATTTTTCAGTAGAGGATCTTCAATAGGACACATATCAAGAGGAATGGAATTTCAACTTTCACAACTTGCTATAGTTTTGGATTCAAAAATGGAATGAGAAAAAATATCCAGTTTACTTGGTAATATATTTGTTAATAAAACGTTGAGATACAGCAAGGTTTTATGCTAATGACAACTTAAATTCCAAAATATGAATTAATTGATTTCGTAACATTTTATCCTGCAATCGAGCGTTAGTTATAATATCGTTCAAATAATAATATCTTCGGGTCTATTTAGTGATGTATGTCAGTTCTTTTTAGCCAAGAGGGGGTTAGGGTTCATCGCTCGTCTCATTGTATGAGAACGGCTTGTGATGCTTTCTAGATTGTTGTTCCAGGTTAGATTGTCATCTAGCCGGATTCCTAGGTATTCTGCTTTTATGGCGACCTATATATAATCGTCGAATAGCTTTGGCACTCTAGTGATCTCCGCATTACTTTGTCTCGTAAATGATACCATGATGGCTTTTGGAGGGGTTAACAGACATTCCCTCCGCATCACACCATTTCTCTACCACGAACAAGTGTCCTTTGCATTAGTTCTAGGCGGACGTCTATATCTTTTTCCTTATTAGAATAACAGTCATCAGCATATCCCTGAGCATACCATCCCTTCTCGTTTAGAGCAACGAGGAGAACGTCGACTACCAGATTTCTCAGTCTTGGTGACAGAACGCCACCCTGTGGACATCCTCTTTCCATCTTCATATATCACGTGACGTCACACAAGGATGCTTGTGCTGTCCTGCTACATAGCATGTTCTATATCCTTCGAATAATTGTCTTGTCAGTGCCCCTGGATTCCAGTTTTGACACTATTGAGTGGGTGCTCGTGTTGTCAAATATCCAGGAACACAGCCAGCAAGACTTTTTTGTGAGTAATGGCTTGATAAATCATGTGCACCAAGCTGTGCAAGCCCGTTTTGCAAGACTCACCACTTTGATAGGCATGTTGGTTATGGTGTAAAAGTTTGTTGCCCAGCAGCATAACCGTTAGATGCCTATCGATCCTCTTCTCTATTGTCTTGAGAAGAAATGACAAGAGGCATATCGAACAGTGAGTCTTTGCGATATCATACGAGAGTCTGTCTGTTTTCGAAATGAATACCACCTTGGAGATTTCTCAAATCGTAGTTACCACTCCCATGGCTATGCTTAGTCTAAAAAGACTCACAAGTCTTGGAGTCCTTATATCGGAACTTTTCTGGAGCAACGCTAGGAAAATTCCATCTACTCCAGGCGCCTTGATAGGATCAAAAGATTGAATAGCTCATGTCACAGAACAATGTGTGACTACGGACGTTGCATAAATCCAGTTATCACGAGATGCCAGACCATGGATAACTTGCCGTTCTTCTCTGGCTTCGCTTGATGTTTCGACTTTTAGTTCGGTGGATTTCGGGAAGTGTGTACTGAGAATGGCTGCCAGTATCTTCTCCAGACTGTCCGTATGTGAGCCGTTTTCTTTGACTGAAAACTCTAAGACGTTAACTGAGTCATGGCTCTGTGGAGCTTTGCAAAATCAGATACACTCTCAATATATCGACAGAAGTTTCTCCACGAGCTTCTTTTGGCTTCTCTAACTGCTTTGTTAATTTAAGTTAACGCCTTCTTGTTTCAATCATAGTTTCCTGTGCGTTTACACTATTTGTACAGCCTGCGAATGTCCCTCCTCAGATATTCTAGCTGTCTGTTCCACCAACGTTCATTTATGTTGGCCGTTCTGACCGATTCAGGGCAGGACTCGATGATGAGTTCATTATAGCACTTGACATTATATATAATAATAATTTATTCACAAGGTAAAGATAAAAAATAACAATTTATATACAGGTAATGTGTGAATAAATAGAGGTTAATCTACGAGGTATAGTATGTATATCGGAATACACATATATACCTGTATGTAGAGCGAGAATATATAATTAAATAAACAAATAATACACAAAACGGCACACTAAACACAAGACGAATTGAAATGTACAGAATAGTTCCTAATTGTAAAGTTAAAATTTAAAATTAAAAATACATAAAAAGTAGTGCTTAAATAACCTAATTAGATATATGAAAAAAAAAATATTAATAGTACTCTAACATCATACCAATTGTTAGTAATGTAAATAGTTTTCATTTTAATTATCATTATTCATTGTTTTAGTTTCCTATTATTGATTTTACGTAGGTGGTTGGTAGCTCTCTGATATAATCTTTAACTGTTTTAGTGAAGCGTTGGATTGTGGGTGCGTTCTTAATACTATCAGGTAAGCAATTGAATACCTTTGGTCCCAGATATCGGTAGCATCTCTGACCGACTGACTTCTTCATAAATGGGGGTATAAACTTGTCCTTTTGTCGCGTCTTATGTTGGTGAGAATGTGTAAGGAGTTCGTTCTTATGCAAATATTGTGTTTTTCCTATCTCCAAGAAATAAAGTTTCCTCAAATCATAAACCTGTGTCTCCTCAAATAGCGCTTCACTTGGATATCGGTTTTTTCTACACATTATTAGTTTCAAGAATCGCTTTTGTATGATTTCTAATGATTTCAGGTATGTTTTGGATACTCCACCCCATCCTATAATACCATAGCCCAGATGCGATTCAACTAAACTGTGGTAAAGAATTTTTTTTTGTTTAAAGTTGAGTATATGTGAGACTTGTTTGATTCTATACAGAACACTACGTAATTTTTTTACTAAATAGTTTATATGTACGTCCCATCTAAGGTGGCTGTCTATCATAATACCCAAGTATTTAACCCTTTTCGATGGTAAGATTTCAAGGTCATCTTCTATTGATATTTTGTCAAATGTTGGGAGGTTCGCAGATAAGCTACAGAACGGCAGGTAGAAAGTTTTTTTGAGATTAATTGATAGTAGTCTATTATCGAACCATTTCTTAATGTTACCAAAGTCAGTTTCTATTTTATTCTTTAAGTCGTCCCATGTGTTACTTTCATAGAATATGACCGTATCATCTGCAAAACTTATGATGCTGCCCTGTGTTCGCATGGAGAATAAATTATTTAGATAAATATTGAATAGCAAAGGCCCCAACACCGTCCCCTGGGGCACACCACATGATATAGTTTCTTTCTTGCTGAGTATGTTTTGTATTTTTGTTTGCTGTTTCCTGTCAGTTAAGTATGAGTTGAAAAGGTCATGTGATTTACCCCTCACTCCTAGATCGTCAAGGCTTGATAACAGTATATTGTGGTCCACGGTATCGAATGCCTTTGCCAAGTCTAGAAAAATTCCAATGGAGGGTTTTTTTTCATCTATAGAACCATATATTTTGCTCGTGAGTTCTAATACCGCATCGCTGGTGGACTTTTTTTCTGTGAATCCATACTGCGCTCCTGACAACAGATTGTATTTCTTCAGAAACGAATTTAGTCTTTTTTTTATGATTTTTTCCATAATTTTACCCAAATTTGATATAAGTGTTATAGGTCGATAATTTGAAACCTCTGTCCTTTCGCCAGTTTTGTAAATAGGTACCACAGTTGACATTTTGAAAGCAGAAGGAAAGTGACCACTTGACAAGGATTTATTGATAATATAACTTAGAGGTTTGGCTATGTAAGTTGATATGAGTTTCAATGTTTCCGATTTCAAGCCATCAGGTCCTGGTGATTTTTTATTTTTCAACTGCAAAATAATTTCTTGTATTTCATAGGCGTCAGTGGGAAAAAGAAAAAAGGTGTGATCTGATTTAATTTTCGTTTCTGTATAATTTCTGTCCTGCTTAATATTTTTTGCTAGATTTGCACCTACATTGCTAAAGAATGAGTTGAATTTTTCAGAAATTATAATTGGATCGCAAGTTATATTTCCATCCTCAGTCTGCATCAATGATATATCGGTATGTTGTCTTGCCTTCGTTAATTCATTTACCAATTGCCATAATCGTTTTGAGTCTGCCCCTTCTTGTTCTATCTTGTTTTTGTAGTATTTCATTTTTGTGTCTTTTATTGCTTTCTCTAGTATTTTTCTGTAAATATTGTATTCAGTTTTTAAAATTTCATTTTGTGGATTTTTCTTTAATGTAGCATACATAGCATTCTTCCTATTAACGGATTCCAGTAATGATGTTGTAACCCATGGTTTCCTCTTTATATCTTTGTTTTTAACTTTTATGAATTTCGAGGATCCATCTATTGCAGTTTGGACTAGTCTGACAAATTCAGTAACCGAGTTTTCCAAATCATTCATTTCGAAGAAATCTTTCCAATCCGTACTTTTAATGATTTGTATCAATTTTTTTTCGTTTATTTGTTTATAGAATTTGGAATTGGCTGTAGTTTCTTTCGCATACTTATCGTTGAATATTATTTGCACCAGTATTGTGTAATGGTCGGTAATACAAGTCTCCACAGTCAGCGGAATGATAGATTCAAGGTTTGTCTTTTTCGACTTAATGAAAATGTGGTCTATGCATGTACCTGACTGTGGTCTGGTGGTCGTATTTATTGCTGAGTTATATCCATACTCTCCTAATGTGTCCAGGTAAATCTGCGAATCGTCTGTATTTTCATTCAAGTCGATATTCATATCTCCAATAAACACACTATATGTGAAGTTCTTTGGGTGATTTTTTAATATATTATCCAGGTAATCAATAAACGGTGCGATTTCAGTATTACAAGGTGATCTATAAAATGCATTAATAATAATAACTTCTTGGCCAATAGTCACAGTCAATTGGAGTAGACTTGTACCATTTATTTCAATTTCTTGGTGAGAGTGGTATAAGTTCGATTTAATGAAAACTACTACTCCATCATTCTGGTTGAGTTTGCCAAAATTATAGAGAGTTGTATAGCCTTCAATATTATATACTCCGATGTCATCTATAATTCTAGTTTCTGTAAGTACTATGCAGTCTATTGAGGAGTCTAATTCCTCTAGAAATATTATAAATTCATCCAGATTTTTAGCTATGCTTCGAATATTATTATGTATTATTTTGAAGTTGCAATGACAACTATTGACTTTTAGTATCTGTTTAGCTTGGTCTGCATTTTCTAAAACAAAATTTCTTATTTTTTCTACTTTGAAATCTCTAATATATGGATTCATTTCAGAGCGCTCACTTATATAGACATAATATACAATTTTCAAGAAAAATCAACAATGCATGCAATAAAATACTCATCCGCGATACATGTATTTCAATGAATATTAGTCCGAGCGTTTAACATGAGATTATTTGGCATTTATGCTTAAGCAAAGGTACTATCATTAGAAAATATAATAACTTAGACTAATACTGGGAAATAAAAAAATATTTTAAAAGAATTATGATGGAGAAGTGATTTCATGTTAGTTAATGTTCTGCTATGTTAAGTTTATAAAAATATCATTTACTACTTGCAGTCGAATTGTTCCTTGTAGCACGGCCAAATTTGGTTATGTTTTTGGCTTGTATAGTAGGTGTTGTTGGTTTCTTCTTTACTTCCACCGTTGTCTTCGTATTCTTGTGGGTCTCTTCTCTTGCTAATTCCTCTACGTTTTCCGGATTTTTCTCTGTATTTTCAATGGTATCTTTCTTGTAATCTATTTTTTGACTGGTACTTGGAGTGGGAGGTGCACTGTTCGCTTTGGGTGGTAATTCATCAGCTTCAAATTCTTTGTTGCCGCTCTCTAATTCTTCTGGAGTGTATGGAGTACCATTTACATATAATTTATGGTTCTTTATATGTGCTTGATAATTATTCACTCTGGCACTCTTTAGATGTTTGACCAAGATTTTATTTGTAGTTTGATCTTCAGGTCTTAAATCATGAGATATAGAAATTCCGGTGCCTCGTAATTGCTTTAAGTTTTGAAAAATTTTCAACTTTTGTAAATAAGAGATAAACTCTAAGATGATTGTACCTTTTTTTCCGATGAGGTATATGTTGTTTACGTCTTTCTCAGATAGGTTGCAGTTAAATATATACATTCCCTCAACTCCTCGCCCCGAGGGTCGTGGGAGGCCAGTCTGATCTACTGTTCCTTCTGGAGTGCTTCCCAATCTGTATTCCTATGATTTCTAAAAGTCTCATTCGTATACGTCGACTTTATATTAAAGGACATATAGTTGTTTATCGACGCCGAGGTGTCGTCCAATACTTTCCAGTCCTTTATTTTAGTCGCCGCAAAGCAGCTAGCCAAAGTGATGTCCAATACCTCTTTTCTAAGCAAATACATTCCCTCTCCTTTGTTTGAAAGTAGGCTTACAGTTTTGATTCCATAAAGTTGAATTTGACTATGAGGTAAGTTTTAAGGTACTCACCACGATGCTGGAGCTTCCCCGGAATAAATGGTGGGCATTAGCGTCCAGCTCCAAGATGATGTACTTCCCCGTCATAATTCCGTGCCCCTCAATACTCCTAATTTTAGTGGATGGAGATGATTCTGCGGAGTCATTTGGCAGGTACACTGATGCAAGCAGGATTCTGATGTTTCTATCACATACCTGAAGGTGTGCCTCAGTCATGGTGGTGTCTCTAGAAGAGAGGTCCGTTATTTTCAACGTTTCAATGTTGCCCCTGATCGAGATACAAGCCCTTGGGTTATCATTATCAGTGTCGTAGATTAGCTTAGCCTTCGCAATGCACTTACCGATCTCTCTGCCTTTGACGGTTCATGATTCGTGAACAAGAACCACTCCTATGTTATCGGCTAAGAGCTTCTGGCATAGCGTCGTCGACACCGTTCTGCTGTGATTCAGGTTAATTTGTATCATTGCTGTGTTTATCTTATCCTCCCTGCAGTTTGAAGAGAACTCTCTCTGCACCCAGTAATGGGCGCATCCAAGTTTCCTCAGCATCTGCAGAGACTGGTCATTTATATGTAAGACTAGAAACTGGCATTCTGGCGTGACGTTGCTACACACGACAGCCCAATGCTCAGTATCTAATCCACTTTGGCTCTTCAGACCATGCATCACATCTGCCTTGGTCTCCACTCCCGTGGATCGAGGTACGAGAGTTGTGACTTTGTGCAACTTCATGAGGTTTTGTTTGGGCTCAGTTTCAGCTAAATCTCACCAAACGCAGTCAGCTGTTTGAACTGGATCTCCAGCCACGCCTCGGAAGTAGAATTTGAGCAGCCCATTTCATGTATAACTACTGCTCGATATAGCCCAGCTATTTTTCATTCAGTTTCATAAGCTCATGTATAATTCAATGACTTGGTAGCTCAGTCATTTTTATTTATTTTTGCATCTTGTTAAATTATACTATCTGTCAAGAATTTATTCACTTTTCAATTTGTTTTGTCACCTGTTGTAGCGACGATGAAACTTATTGGTATGTTTAGAAACCTTTTTCTTTTTGTCTCCTATTAACTTGCTAGGTTTATGATATGACGAACATTTTGGCCGAGTAGAAACCAGAATGGCGCCCCTTTTTTGATAACATTCCGGATATTTTGTAGTATTCACCCCCAATCACCGGCTAGGTGAGCTCAAGTCCCGGAAGGTTGTCACTGGAGACAGCTGTATATATCTGTAGTCCAAAGGGTCCATACTAGTGGAAGATTAGTGATCAATTGGGCGGTTAGGTCAAAACCCAAATCATATGCTTCCATGGTTTTCAGATTTTCTTGAATATTATATACTACGACAAGACATTAGAAGCGGACATATTGGTAGGTGAAACAAGACTAGAAAGCTGCTTTGATATATTTCCTGTAATTGAGCGATAGCTAATAGTTTTTCTTTTCATACTAATTCACCACCTTATCGATAGTAATGCATTCGTTCAGTCATCTAGTACATTGTTTCAAGTCTAGAATTAATTTTTTCTACGACTATTATAGAATTTATATATTCAGACGTAGTTTTTGATTATGGAATAGCTCCATTCTAGACATAGGGCAAGAATATCCATTCTCGCACTTGGTATGGAATGAATACTTGTGGCGCCCTCTAAATATCACGGTTCATTTCACAGAATGAGAATATAGGCGCTCTCCGTTCTACACCAGCTGCACTACGCAGAGTAGAAATAGTGCAGAAATATCAGTATGTATTAAAAATCCTTTAAAGTGAAATTACTAATATGGCCGTTGAATATTAATTGTGGGAGTCGAAAATGCGGAAGAGTATTTTTTGTCGCACTTTTCAAGAAGGAAATAGAAAACGATAGTTAGCAACACTTATCAAGTGTCAAAAATGTCGATTTCCTATTTTTTTGAATTAAAATTGATTATTCATAAAAAGTATTTTCCTGTTTTAAATGAAACTTACTGTTTCTATGGAATTCCACAATATATTGAAAAAATTTTAAAAACTCTGAGAAACTTGAAAATTGTTTCGATATAAATATCCTAGTCGGAATGACAGACGTTACATTCCATTTGATGCCTCTCTGATATTCAATAATTATTTTGGTTAGAGCAAGAAGAGATCTACCTAGTGATTGACTCAATATATGTTGATAAAAAAAAAGAAGGAGAATGATATTACAAATATTAAAGCTTAGACATTATTAGCCCTATGAAGATATCCTGGATATCTTTTTTCAATTAAGATCAGTATAACTGTGCAATTATATAGAAAACCAGGAAAACTATATCTGCTGATCTTTACAATTATCACTTAAGAAGACAGATTAAAAGTGGAGAACTCCCTGGATTTATCTGTTCATTGACCACTTGATATTGTGAATTTCTTGAGTGTCTTCTAATTTCTAATTCTTCAAAGAAATCCAGTTCTTGTTTCTTATCGCAAATAGTACTCCTATTTCTGTGTTAGGTGTCAACGAATGTTTGGTTTCAAGTAGATGTTTTCGTTAGTGGGACTTATCTGGTAGTTTTAATCTATATGCTCGGAAATGTTCACCGTATCTGATATCAAATAGACAGCATTACATTCTGGACATTCAAGTTTATATATACCAGACTTCTTTAATGGTGATATTTTTGTTTTCACATTTAACAATTTTGTACTCACATTTCTTTCTGTTTTAAAAGAAATTGTTGTATTTTTAGATAACGATATCATCTTTGAAATATTATTAGAATAATTACCTGCTTATAATATGGTTTTATAATTTTTTATTTCGTTAGTTTGTTCAGGAAATACTAGTTTTAATGCCACTTTCACCTCATTTCTAATGATTTATTTATCATATGTAAGGGATAACCGTTGGATGTTGCTATTTCTTTATTGTAATAATTTGTCTATGGAACTAACATATGTTGATAGGAACTGAAAATGCTCTATGCATCAAGCCAATTCATGTGACATGGGGTGATTTGAGTTACGAGGTCTGATCAGGAAATAACCGTTATTTTCAAATTTCGTGAGTTACGCATGTAGGATTTTCGCATTTTCTTTCTGTTATGTTGGTACACATGTCTGTTATATATGTTGGCAATATCAGCCATTTTAGTTTGTCAGTTTGTTTTGGACAGATAAAAAGGTTAGTCGTGTTTTGATGTGTCCTTCGATTTTTTACTATTCTAAAAAATGGATCAAAGAAACTGTATTAAGTTTATTGTAAAAAATGAAATTGAATGCGCAAGTACATTTGAAATGTTGACTGTGGCGATTGGCGAGTCTACTATTAGCAGAAAACAAGTTCAATTACGGAATCGTCCAGAACAGCCAAGACCGAAAAAAGTACGTCAAATTCGGTCAAATGTGAAGGTTTACTGACTCTTTTCTTCGACTGCAATGGCGTGGTGCATCATGAATTCTTGCTACAATGTTGTACGGTCAATAAGGAATACCACCTTGAAGTTATGCGCCGTTTGCGCAAAGCAGCTGTTCAGAAACGCACAGAATTGTGGAAAAAGCAATCATGAATTTTGCACCATAATAACGCACCAGCTCACACACCGATGCTTGTGCGTGAGTTTTTGGTCATAAACAAAACCGTTATCATGCCTCAACCGGACTTGGCCTTCGCTGACTTTTTCCTCTTCCCAAAACTGAAGACACCTATGAAAGGAAAGCGTTTTGCTACGATTGAGGAGATAAAAGAAAAATCGAAACTGTAGCTGTTGGCGATACCAAAAAGCGCGTTTCAGAAGTGTTTCGAGGATTGTAAAACAAGCTGGCATAAATGTATTATATCTGAGGGGGATTACTTTGAAGGGGACAAGATAGTTAGTGATGAATAAATAAATAATTTTTGAATAAATTGAAAATAACGATTATTTTTTGATCATACCTCGTATATGGAATAGTCACATTTGTGTGTGTTGGTTTTCTGTAAACTGAATAATCAAGTATATTATTAACTCTTTGAATTTTTGAAATTAACAAAATTCATGGAGTTATTTTCATCAACTTTTAATGTAAATATACTTGTTGGGAGTAAATTATTAATGTGGTTGAAAAATATACCCAATTGTCGCTCAATACCTATAAAACAAGCTAATATGTCATCTACATATCTATACCAAAATAAGACATTTTTAGAAATATTACTGTCAAAGATTTTTCTTCCTAAACTGTAAACTGTCCATAAAAATGTTTGCTAATAATGGTGATGGGGGTGCCCATTGGTAAACCTCCATTTTAAATATATATATATATATATATATATATATATATATATATATATATATATATATATATATATATATATATATGTTATATACGAAAAAACGCTTATGTTTAAGTAATGTTACGCAATGTCAAACATCAGATTACGATTTCCGTATTTTCATGAGAACGATGCTACGTTGCGTTTTTATAAAATAAACACATTAAGTAACACAAATATTATGTTACAGAAAAATAATGATTTCTGCACTTTCATGGGAGCGACGCTACATCGAATTCTCCATGAAAATAAACGCTGACGTTGATTTAACAAATTCTATAAATTCTTTGACTTTATGTAAAATAGTTAGTTACAATTATAATTTCAACCTATTACTTCTTTTTTACATAACATGAAACTGTGTAACTCAATAAAAATTGTTTTTAAAAAGTTTAACGTGAATTTGTGAATATAACAGTGGCGCAGTCAGTAGGATTCCTAAACACATTTAGAACAAGGATTGCCTAACTAAGTGTGGTGGTTCCTAAACCTTTAAGGAATTTTCAAGTACCAGCTCCAGATCTTCAAGAAGCAGACGGTCTCTCCGGCACCAGGAACACGCAAACTGCTAACCAGGTGTAGCAAAGCTCACGGATAAGGATTTCAGCTGCCAAGAAAGGAATGAAAATATTTACGTAAGAATCATCTCGTTTTATTTTTATTTAATATTTTGCAATTTATTTTTTATTTTTACCAAGTTCTATTGTCATAATTTACTCTTATTTTGAATACAATCATTTTAATATAAAGCAAAATGCCTGAAACACGTAGTGCAACAAACGCTAATGCCAATGCTAATACTCCAGTTGCTCAAACCGATCAAGCGTCAAATCTAGAACCTTACACATTATCCGAAATATTTTCAATAATTCCGGAATATGACGGTAATCAAATTTTCTTAAATACTTTTATTAATGCTTGTAAAACAGCTTACAGAATGGCCGGCAACGACCAAAAAGTACTTTTAACTCTTCATATTAAAAACAAACTTAAAGGAAGAACCGCTGAATTAGTTAGTTCACGCGACCCTTCAAATTGGGAAGAAATTTTAACATTATTAAACACTCACTTTGGAGATTCTCGCGACTTAAATTCGTTGATTCAAGACCTTCAAAGAATGAAACAACTACCAAACGAATCGCCTTTAATTTTTGTTTCGAGATTACAAACTCTGGAAGCAAAAATGTATTCAGCTATAAGTAAACAACAGCATTTAACAATAGATCAAAAAGTAGCACAAACACGTCTTATAGAATCATTAACTTTAAATACTTTATTAACCGGTCTAGATCCAAAAATCGGTCAAATTGTTAGAGCTAGTAATCCAATAAGTGTTTTATAAGCTATTTCACGAATCAGAAGAGAACTTCAATTAACTTACTGTGAAAACCACAAACCTCAGACTAATCGTAATACAAATAATATACCTACTCGTAGATTTAGCCAAAATTCACCAAAACAATGTAATTTTTGTCACAGAATAGGACATACTATAAATGAGTGTCTCACACGTCAAAGACAATCTCAAAATTTAGCTCAGGGTTCCTTTAGACCAAATCAAACTCCTAATTCACATAACCAAACAGGCCAAAATTTTCAACAAAGGCCACAATTTCAAAATAACCAACAAAATCAAAATCGCCCATCTGTAATTAGACCAAATCCAAGTTTTAGACCTCAAGGACCACCGGGAAATCGACCCAACACAAATTTTAATCAACAAAGAACTTTTCATTTCAATCGAAATCGTGATTTTAACAAACACTCTCATAACAGTTATGACTATTATACAGATGATAGTCAAAATTATTACGAAAATCAAGAACAATACTCCGATAATTCACTTGATTATCAAGAATATTACCTAGAAATTAACCCCAGTGCTCCTGACTATTATACTGTTAATAGTGAAATAGAGGAAAACTATTATACTGCTGATAGTGATCCTAACTCTGATAATGGTGTACCAGTTTGCAATACGAATGAAGACGAAACTTTCGATTATAGCCATATCGAACAAGATAATTTTAATTATAATAATGAAAATGTTTATAATTTTCATTCTGATAACCTCCTAAATCCAAAACATGATTATTATCAGGATTTTCGACAAGGCCCTTTACAAACGAAACCCCCAGATCCGCTAAACGACCAAACTTCAAATTTGTCGATACCAGACCTCAGTACACAAATTCAAACCATGAGTTTGAACAGTCCATAATCGGACTGCCTCGAACAGATGTTCATGTAAAAAATACCTTACCGGTAAATTCTAAAAACTTATACTATATTAAAGACAGAACAAACACTTATAAAATTCTAATTGATACAGGTGCTGGATTATCAATTTTCAAACCCAAAACTTGCGAAAATTATAGAAATCGATCCCCTGAAAATGTAATTATTCAAGGTATAACGAACCAAAAAATAAGAGTTAACGAATCAACCCTTATTCCATTTAAACCTAACGATCCACACAGAGTATTCATTTGTAATTTAGATATTGATTTTGATGGATTATTAGGCATGGATTTTTTAGAACATTATAATTGTATAGTTGATCTAAAAAATAAACAACTTACTACTGATTTCAAAATTGTACCATTATTTAAAGTAACAGATAATGAAACTACCAATATTTGAATCGAAAACCAATTTCCACAAATTTACAAAAATACAATTTCCATTGAACCTAGGACTGAACAAATATTTAAACTAAAATGCGATTTAGTTAATACTGATGCTATACTGGTAGGTCAAGAAGTAGAGAAAGTTAAACTACCAAACGCATTAGTTAAAATAAATGAAAAAGGAGAATTTTTTGTTTCAGTATTAAATGTTAATTGTATACCTAAAACTAACTGTAACATTTTCAAAACTTAACTTAGAACCATATGAAATAAATACTGTAAATAATATTCAACTAACTACCCAAGAAATGTGCACCGATAGAACATCGGAATTAAAAAATCAACTAAGACTTGATCATCTTAATGAAGAAGAACGAGACTTAATTTCCCAACTTTGTCATGATTTTTCTGACATTTTTTATTTAGAAGGAGACATACTTACTTTCACCAACGAAATAAAACATTCCATAGATACGCAAAATTCTAAGCCCACTTATGTAAAATCATATCGCTATCCCCAAATTCATAAACAAGAGGTGAAAGATCAGATCAATAAAATGCTTTCACAAAACATTATACAACCCAGCAATTCTCCATGGCCATCGCCCGTGTGGTTTGTGCCCAAGAAGCTCGACGCATCAGGTAAACAAAGATGGCGTGTTGTCGTAGACTACAGAAAACTGAATGAGGTTACTGTAGACGACAAATACCCGTTACCAAACATTGGAGATTTATTGGACCAGCTTGGTAAGTGTCAATATTTCACGACACTAGATCTTGCATCAGGCTTTCATCAAATTGAAATAATGCCTGAAGATATACCAAAGACCGCCTTCACAGTTGAAAACGGACATTTCGAATTCCTCAGAATGCCGTACGGTCTAAAAAATGCACCTTCAACATTCAAGAGGGTCATGGACAATGTCCTTGCTGGAATTCAAAACGAGCGATGTCTTGTCTATATGGACGACATCATCGTCTATTCACCGACAATTCAAGAACATATTACCCGCTTAACAGAAGTATTCAAGAGACTTCAAAAAGCTAACTTAAAACTTCAGCCAGACAAGTGCGAATTCTTGAGGAAAGAAGTCGCCTACCTTGGACATTTAATCACGGAAGATGGCGTTAAGCCATTTCCGGCAAAAATTGAATGCGTCCAAAAATTCCCTCAACCTACGAACCAAAAGGAAATAAAATCCTTTTTGGGACTCGCTGGTTACTACAGAAGATTTATACCAAACTTCGCTAAAATTTCCAAACCAATGACAAAACTTTTACAAAAAGATGTCCCATTTAATTTTGACTCCGAATGTCAAAAGTCATTCCAAGAATTAAAAAATGCTCTTACCTCTACTCCGATATTGATATACCCAAACTTTGAAGAACGATTTCTTTTAACTACCGATGCTAGCGCATTTGCAATCGGTGCAGTTTTGTCACAAGGCCCAATAGGTAAGGATTTACCGATAGCCTATGCGTCTAGGACATTGTGCAAAGCAGAAACCAAATACTCTACGATAGAGAGAAAACTTTTGGCAATTGTGTGGGCAGTTAAACACTTTAGACCCTATTTATATGGCCGAAAATTTACCCTTATAACTGACCACCGTCCACTTACTTGGTTATTCTCTATAAAAGACCCTGGTAGTCGTCTAGCACGATGGCGCCTCAAATTAGAGGAATACGACTATCAAATTGAATTCAAATCTGGCAAATCCAATAAAAATGCCGATGCCCTTTCTCGAATAAAAATTAACCACATAAATGACTTTGATTCATTTCGCTCAAAATTAGGAAACTTTAAATATTTACCTTACCCAATTTATCCCGCTCTTGAAGATGCAGGGCCATCCCAACAAACTGAAAATAAACCTGAAATTGACTGGGATGCCGCTGCAGAAGAATTTTTGTCTTTTGAGGAACTTTATAAAACAAAATCACTGATTGACTATTCTAAAATAGAATATTCCAATAATCATCTACTAGACAAACAAAATAAAAACATTTTAACCTCCTTTCAACAAAACAATTTACAAGATTTTCATGAGAAAATAATTGACGATATATTTGAGGAAAACCCCGACTTTTCTTATGCAAAAATTAATGTACTTAGCAGTAAAACTGTCAAAAATAGAAAATACCTTATTATTGCTATACCATGGGATCCAGACAGTATTAGTGAATACTTATTTGCTGCAATTTACAGAAATCGAGATTTATTTATACCTTCAGAAAAATATTTTATCAAAAATAATCCTGACCTACCAATACTAGAAACACTATCATTTCTACTTTCGGAAGTTGACGTAAAATTCACTATTTGTCAAAATATTACTAAAGAGCCAGAACAAAATCAAATACCTATTATCTTAGATCAATTCCATAATGGCAAAAGCCACCTTCACCGCGGAATTAATGAAACTATTAGGCGAATACGACAAAAATATAATTGGGCCGGCCTCAATCGAGATGTCGAAAATTATATTAAGTCATGCCGGGCATGCCAAGAGACAAAAATATGTCGCAAAAATTTGGACAGTCCCCTCGTTATAACTGAAACGCCTAAAACACCTTTTGAACGTATTAATATTGATATTTTAGAGGTACCTCAAAAGAATTACGCTCTTACAATAAGAGACGAACTAACAAAATTTTCTCAAGCATATCCGCTTGAAGATAAAACTGCCAAATTCGTTGTCACTTCATTATTAGCTTATTTTCAGCATTTTGGTGCACCACTTCGCATTCATTACGATGCCGGTCGCGAATTCAATAATGCGTTAATGAAAGACCTTTGTAATATGTTCGATATTAAGTTAACATATTCAAGTGTCGGTCATCCGCAAAGTAACGGATCTCTAGAAAGATTACATGCTACTCTGTTAGAAATGATTCGATTACATTTAGCAGACCACCCCAATGAACACCCCTTCAGTATTTCACCATTTGCTATTATCGCTTATGATAACTCTATAAACAAAGCACACGGATTCACACCATACGAACTTGTATTTGGACACACGTCCAGTAGACCTCCCGAAAAATTATACAATGAACAAGAATTAATTACTAAATATATTAGAGATCTAAATAACCGCATATCCTATTATTATAAAATAGCGAGAGAAAAAACCATGAAGCAAAAAGAAAAAGCTAAAGATCGATTTGACAAACATGTCTCCGAAAACAAACCAAATTATGAAGTAGGTGACAAAGTTTACGTAAAAGAAACTCAAATAAAAAACAAGTTAGAAAATAAGTTTAATGGCCCTTTTGAAATACTAGAGATACACAGAAATTCCGCAACAGTATTAAATTTAGAAACAAATAACAAATCAAAAATAAATTTTGATCTTATGAAACCCTATGTTGAAAATTAACTTATTTTCAGGTTTCTGCTGCTGATCGGAACAGCAACATGTCAATATAAAATCGAACCCATAAACAATACAGTTGGAATCTACTACCACGACGAAACCAAAATAATGGTTTCGAACGACGAATGGACTTTATAAGTGCATAAAAATATATCAGCTTTTAAACAAACTTTTGAAAGAAATAATAGAATTCTTGACACAATTCAAAATACCTTTACTTCAAACTACTCCAGTATGAAGTCCTTCCGATCCGAAGTAAAATCACATTTGGCATTATTGCAACAAATTACAAAATCTATTGGCGATAAATTTAGTGAGATATCTTTCGATGTTGAAAGACAAAAACGAGGGTTAATTAATGGTATTGGCACCATATTTAAATCAATAACCGGAAATCTCGATGCGTCTGACGGTGAATATTATATGGACTGCATTAATAAATTAAAAACTGATCAAAACCAGATAGAAAACTTATTAAAAAATCAAATGTCAATCACAAGCTCAGTCATAACAAATCTCAACAGTACTATAGGACAATTAAAATTAAATGAGAAAATATTTAACTCAGATATAGAAAAAATTGAAACCACCATTCGACAATCAACAAACGAAATTGCGCTTATCGAAGCCAAATTAAATTTCTTTGAAATTTGCGAACAACTAATGGAGAGTTATTCGTATCTTGAAAATACTATTAATGATATTCTAAACTCTATCACTTTTGCACAGCTTCAAATAATTCATACTTCTATTATTGAACCAGAAAATTTGATCACTGCTCTTAAGAAAATATCAGAAAATACAGTAAGAAAAGGTTTACCGCTACCAATAAAATATTCTGAAATTTCACAGTATTTGGAAATAATCGATCTCGAAGCATATCAAACAAATTCAGATCTTGTTTCCGTTCTTAAAATACCTTTGATTGAACCACAAGTATTTACTTTATTCCACCTATACCCAATACCAATTTATGATAATAGAACTGGATTTCACCACATTTTATCATTTTCACAAAAATATTTAGCGCGAGATGATGATTCTTTATCCTACAATCCAATCCACGATTTACAAAAGTGTAAACAGTTATCTACGCATCAAAAGTTGTGTCGCGATGTTTACGCGTACCCTATAGACGATAACGCGATATGTGAAGCCCGTTTGTTAAGACAATATAAGACATTTCCTGCGAATTGTAAAAGTGCGGTAGTCAAGGGACAAGGTTATAATGTGCAAAAACTCGAAGAAAACGTGTGGCTAGTGTCGATTGCCGAACCGGTACACGTGACCATAAGTCTTCCAGACACAAAAACGAAAACATTAACCGTAAATGAAAATTCTATTTTACAGCTATACTCAGGATGCTCCGCTTTTGTTGGCATTACTAAAATACAAGCTAGTACCAGAAAAACTATAAACATTCCTCATGTACTTCATCCCGTAATGGTTGATTACAACTGTTGCCTAGACATTCCAAACAATGTAGAAGTACCCAAAATAGAACCACTAGATCTTAATAACATTAACTTGAATGATCTGCAAGTGACAAAACACAAACTGGACCAATACTCAAAAAGTTTGGATGACCTCATAAACAAACCGTTTGTTGAGAAAAATATTTCGTGGTTCACATATACTACGATCTCACTCATCGTTGCCTTGATCGTCCTCTACACCTGTTATAAGTGTAGAAATATTAAATTCAACAAATCGCCAGGAAAGCCTGTTCCGGACCAACCAAATGATGTTTTTATCAAAATTCATAACATTCTGCCAAAAAGAAGACCCAAACTTGACACCGAAGCCTCTGAGGAAGTGGAAATCGAAAATTGACAATTTCATGGTTTAATGTATACCTTTATATTTCTATTTTTGTATTTTGCGTATTTTCCTTTTAATCTTGAAATCTCTGTATATATTGTATTGTCTATTTTATATTTTATGTATTTTGGTTTTTATTCTCAAAATTGTTGTTTATTAAACAACAATTTTAATTAAGGGGGGAGTTGTTATATACGAAAAAACGCTTATGTTTAAGTAATGTTACGCAATGTCAAACATCAGATTACGATTTCCGTATTTTCATGAGAACGATGCTACGTTGCGTTTTTATAAAATAAACACATTAAGTAACACAAATATTATGTAACAGAAAAATAATGATTTCTGCACTTTCATGGGAGCGACGCTACATCGAATTCTCCATGAAAATAAACGCTGACGTTGATTTAACAAATTCTATAAATTCTTTGACTTTATGTAAAATAGTTAGTTACAATTATAATTTCAACCTATTACTTCTTTTTTATATAACATAAAACTGTGTAACTCAATAAAAATTGTTTTTAAAAAGTTTAACGTGAATTTGTGAATATAACATATATATATATCTTATTGTCAAAAGTGGAATAATTCTGATTAATACATACATCAAATAAAATAAGTAAACCTTAAATTATTCCTGGATTATTATTTTTATTTTCTAGTAATTTTCGTACAAGTGTTAGACATTTTTTAGAAGGAATTTCAGTGAACATATTGGTAACATCAAATGAAATGAGTTTCGAGTTATCTTTTAATTTGAATGCTTTTAATTTTTTGATCAGTTCTATTGAATTTTCAATTGAATATTTAGATGTATATCCGTAACTATTGAGTATATTGTTATGTTTTTTTTGCTAATATATTATTAGGAGTATTAACATAAGAAACTACAGGCCTAATTGGTTCCTTTATTTCATGTATTTGACCGGTTCCATATGATTGTGGAGCATTAGGGTTTTCACTAACGACGGACTTCTTTTCGTAATCACTTAAAAGATAATTTGAATTATTGACAATATCTCTTACATTATTAGAGAAATTGTTGTTGAGTCTGCTCTAAGAACTTGTATATCGCTAGATTCTATGAAGTAATATATATATATATATATATATATATATATATATATATATATATATATATATATATATATATATATATATATGTGAATAATAATCTTTGGTTGTCAATATGACAGTGGCGTTTCCTTAGTCAGATTTTGTAACTGTTAGGTTATTATTTTCTACTTCCTTTTTGATTGAATTTAAAATTGTAATGTCATTTTTTGTTTTACGGCTCAATATTTCTGATTAATTGGCAATTTTCAATTTCTCATGAAGAAAATTATTTGAATTAGATTTTAAAGCTATTTCAGATTGTATAGCTATTATTCGTTTAATATCATTCGTAAATTTGGCGGTATGCTGTATTTTAAACCTTTATTTAAAAATTCTATTCCACGATCTGTAAAATTAGTGTCTGAAAGATTTTCAAATCGTGGTGCAGAGTGTGTTGGTATGTAAGTACTTACAATTTTATCAGGTTTAGAGTATTGAATTCTATGTTTTGTGTGTTTCTGCAGTTTTGGTTTTTGTTTCTTAAATTCCTTGTGCTTCATCGTGCTAACACTTTCTCTGTTTTTGTCATCTAAACAGTCAAATTCAACTGGACGTAGTTGTAACGTGAGTTCAGAATGTACAACTTTTATGTAGTTATCTAAGGAGTCTTAAACCAAATGTTTTGTGATAGTTTGTAACGTTTTTGACGTAAAAATCTTGTACAGTCGGGTCAAATTCTCTCTCGAAGATTCTTTAATAAAATCAACTGTCTCGACCCTTACTTCGTGGAATCTACTCATTTCACTGTTTCTAGGTAAGTTCACAATATATTGAAAACATTTTAAAATCTCTAAGAAAATTGACAATTGTTTCGATATAAATATCATCGTCAGAATGACATAAGTTATATTTCATTTGATGCTAAACAAATAATAGCTATAGAATCTGAAATAGCTTTAAAATCTAATTCAAAGAATTTTCTTCATGAGAAATTGAAAATTGCCAATTTAATCAAAAATATTGAACCATCAAAAATTAAACGTCAAACAAAAAATGATATTACAGTTTTATATTCAATCAAAAAGAGGGTAAAAAATAATAACCCAACAGTTACAAAATCTGACGAGGGGAACGCCACTGTCATATTGACAACTAAAGGTTATAATTCAAAGATATATAACTTTATAGAATCTAGCGATATACAAGTTCTTAGAGCAGACTCAACAAAAAGTTTTCTATAAATGTAAGAAATATTTTCAATAATTTAAATAGAAATAGAACTAATCAACAAATTAAAAGCATTCGAATTACAAGATAACTCTAAACTCGTTTCATTCGATGTTACCAATATATTCACTAAAATTCCTTCTTAAAAAATATCACACACTTGTACGAAAATTACTAGAAAAATAATAGTCCAGGAATAATTTCAAATATACTCAATCCTAGAATACTTACCATACTAAATCACCTTTTACTACTAACCATCGTAAGATTTACGACGATAAAAAGAAACAACTCTAAAAAAAATGTTCCTAAGCTTTAATAAATTCGTAAAAATGTTGTGACATAGAACAGGGTATCAACGCACTAGATCTAATAAAAAAAGGATATATTTTATATATTTTGACTGCAGGACACACAAAGAAGGGCGCGATGTTCCCCGCAAAAAGGCCGATGGCAGTGTTGGCAATGGTGGGTTGTCATACGGCGTTTTTTGGCCGAACAAAATTGACACATTGCTCCTTTCTTTACATTTCCTATTGGTGTTTCCTGTCCTAGCTCCAGATTTAAAATATTTTCTATCAATAGCCTTACTGGACGGTTTAAAGTTGGCCATTTTACGCGCTGCTCCAACCACTGTTTCTGTGAGCTGTTCTGAGAGAATAGCCAGAAACTCTTTTCTTGAAACAATTTTACATCCATTTCTTCTTTGATGTTGATTATAAATTATCTAGGCGTTTATGCAGAAAATATTGATCATACCATAAAAAGGCAGAGCGGCCATCTTCTTGTTTTTCGTGAAGTACTTCTGCTCCCACACATTTGATCAAACGTATCGGCGCCGTATTTAATTTTGTTATAAAACTTAACTAATTCTGGTTTTCCTGATGTCATGTTTTGTACCTCCGAACTATCATGCATAGTATATAGTAAAATAACTACTTTTGACACCTTAGTTTAATAGCATACTATTGTTGTCTCGTTATCAAAGTAATGTAGTGAGCTTCCAATGGGTCGATTTTTACTATCCAACATTTGTGGCGGTATCTCTTTTTTGTTGCTTCTAAGAGTGCCTACCAGGGTCAAGTTATATGGAGGCTTTAATAATTGCTTAGCCAGTGGTATACTCGTGAACCCATTATACATGGTCACGTTTCTGTTGCTTCCATAAATTGCTTGGGTCAATTTTTTTACGTAATATTGTCCTAATGGTTGTTCATCGGTTTTGGTTCCCTTTCCCAAATATATTTCAGCATCGAACATATACTTTGTGTCAACATCACACACCATAACAATTTTTAAGCCATACTTTGAAGGTTTATTGGGTATGTACATCCTAAAGGGACATCTACCCCTGAAAGCTAAGAGCTGCTCGCCTATTGTAATGTATGACCCTGGTTTATATGATCTTCGACAGCTGCTTATTAGTTGGTCCCATATTTCTCGAATTGGTGATAATGGATCGTCTATTTTTCTTTCAGGTCTAGTCTCCTTGTTGTCAAAACGTAAGGAGTCTACTACAAACTCGAATCTTTCGCGACTCATAGTAGCTTTGTATATGGACCCGGAAATTTTGTCATCAAACATCTCCCTTGTAGACAAGTGATTATCTTTTTGACAACCAGCAAATATCAATAGTCCAAGTAAAGCATGAAGTTCCTCCAAATTCACTTGTGAGGTTGTCAATTTTTGGGTAGTGTATTTCTGCGAACGGATTGAAATTTCGTGATTTGTGTACTCCACTATTTTTTCTAGGATACTTGGATCTAGCAGACAAAGAAAAACATCCAGAGGGGTTTCTGCCGCCTTAGCATCATTTGTAGGACCTTGTATGATATGCAAAATATTACGCGATGGTATTTTAGTTACCGCCTTTGCCACCGAGGACCACCTATGGCCGTTTTTTCTCTTAAGACTTACAGGTAGCTGGCATTCCTCGACTTTCAGATTTTTAGAAACTGTAGTATTATTCTCTTCATCTATAAATGGAGACTCTTGCATAATATCATCCCTTTCAGTAAGACCTACAGGCAGCTGGCATTCCACTCTGTTTAGATTCGTAGGAACTGTTTTATTGTTCTCGTTATCTATAACTGAACACTCTTGCATATGTTCGCTTTCAGTAATATTTGTTCCAACGTTATACTGATCCCCGCTCTTTAGGAATTTGTTTTTTCCCTTTTCGTCATGTTTGATTTTAATTTTTTTATTTTTGCTAGTTGATGGTTTATCATAATCAGAATCGGAGTCACTTGAAGGGCTATATTCTGACCCCGATGGAACAAATACTTCAACGTCGTCATCCAATTCGGAGCCGCTATCCGATTCGCAGGCATTTTCATCACTTTCACCAGGAAAAAGATCTTGTAAACACTTCTCCATTTCAAATTCCAATTCTTGTGGGTTTAGTGGTCTTAACATATCTTATTTCCCTGTTACCCATATTTATTTACTGTAAAAAAATATTAAAAATCGGTACCGATGCCAAATGTTTAATAATAACGTTAAAACTTACCTTCGTAAAATATACGACACTACCGTTGAAATAATCCACTTCCTTGGCACTTTGCACCATACTAAATACGTGGCAGGTCGAACTCAAGTCTACCAAGGCATAAACGGGCGCTCAACTTTTATAGATGCTTCGCGACGATAAACACGTAGTCAAACTAGATGCCCGTCGTAAAATTTACGATGGTTAGTGTTCTAGGGTTAATTTATTTTATGTATGTATTAATCAGAATTATGTCACTTCTTACAATAAGATATATATTCAAAATGAAGGTTTACCAATGGTAAGCCCTATATCACCAATTTTGGTAATAGTTGTTTGTATGCTTAGGCCGCGAAATAACTTTTTAACGTACCGAAAGGACAGTTATCGCCGAAGCCGCTTGCGGTCGAGGCAAGATAATCTTGGGGTCGTTAATAAGTTTCGCGGCCATGGCATACACACTATTTTTCGTGCAATCGTTAAAATTATTAAACTAGATAATTGTAAATAAATATATTATTGCTCTAAAATCAACAGCAGTTCAATTTATTTAACAATGTTACCGTGTGCTAAGATATGTTTCAATATATACAAAATATTTTGACAGTTCTCGACAAAACGCAAAATGTCCTATACTGATAGCGATATTTCAGTACCTTCCACTCTTCCTGAACTCAAAAGCGTTGTAAATTCGGCGCTTCCCATTTTAATACCTGAAAAATCTAAACGGCAGTATGAAAAATGTTACGGAGAGTTTAAAGATTGGTGTGACAAACAGAATGTTTACGCGATGCCTGAAAACATTTTATTGGCTTATTTTATGCAGAAATCAAATTTAAAAATCTTAGATTTATATAGCATTTATTCCATGCTGAAGTACATCCTGAACATACGAGACAATATCGACATCAAGAAGTTTTCAAAATTAGTACCATTTCTGAAAAGAAAAGCAGTAGATTATCGAGCAAAATAGGCTGGAGTTTTTACGCGTAAGCAAATTGATACATTCCTGAGAGAAGGTAATGATGGAAAATACGTATTGTTGAAGGTAAGCGTTAGGAGATTTCATTCACATTTGATTTATTTATTGTACTGATTGTTGTGGGTAGTTTTGATACTGGGAATATCTAGTGCCCTGCGACGAGATGAGTTGGTAAAAATGGTTATTGAAAATATTCAGGAAGAGAAGGTTGTATTAATAGTAACCGTTCCTGATACCAACACAGATAAGAAGCATGTTTTTACTGTTACTAATAGTGATTTCATAGAAATTTATCGTCAATATGAAGCTCTTCGACCAAAACATATTGTTAATAATCGTAGTATATTCTTGAGATACGTAAACGGAAAGTGCACCGCAAAAGTTGTTGGAGTGCATAGTATTGGGAAAATGCCTAGTATGATTGCCAAGTATTTCAGATTACGAAATCCTGAAACATACACGGGTCACTGTTTTCCAAGAAGCTCTGCCACGCTGCTTACCAATACTGGGGCTAATATGTCAATTCTTAAACGTCACGGTGGATGGAAGTCCACGACAGTAGCGGAAGGATATATAGAAGACTATCGAAAATAAGAAGCAAATCTCCAACTCAATTTCTGGCGATATAGTATCTGGTTTGAATGTAGGCAATAACCATTATTCTGAGACAATAGATGTAGTTGCTTCAACTTTTGGAGTGAATAGTAATAATACTAACAGCACAATTAATGTTAATATTCATCCTAAATATTGTAAGTACTTATGTATTTGTTGGTATTCAATAAAAAAAAATCTTTGTCTTTGTAGTATTTTATGAATATTGAATTTGGAAGTGATGTTTGGTTTCGCGGCCGTTGCTATGGGTAACGGCCGCGAAATTAATTTTCGGGAACTGTGCTGAGAACGCGAGATACTGACTTCGCATGCAATTGCACGAAAACATTTTTATGGGCAGTCCAGGAAGAAAAATATTTGACAGTAATATTTCAAAAAATGTCTTATTTTGGTATAGATATGTAGATAACCTATTAGCTTGTTTTGTAGGTAGCGAATTAGGTATATTTTCCAACCACATTAATGATTTCCATCCAACAATTAGATTTACATTAGAAGTTGAAGAAAATAACTCTATCAATTTTCTTCATTTCAAAATTCAAAGAGTTATTAATGTACTTGATTATTCAATTTACAGAAAACCAACACACAATGATGTGACTATATAGATGGATAGAAAATTTATTGTTCTTTCGTACAGAATAAATGAACAAGGAGTTGACAATATTTCCAATATAAATGTAAATAATAATAACTAAAAAAAAGAAATGAATTTTAATTTTATAGATATGCTTAGATGATGCCTTGACGGGAGTGAGAGGATACTTACTACTCGTTTATAATGAATGATCTGATTTTCAAAATATTCTTTGTCACATCATATATTTGATATAATAATTGTGGTTCAGCTTCATTAATTACTGTTTCAAAGTCCGTTAGGGACTGATAGGTTTTAGAGAAAAAATATCTGAATTGTTCATACATTGAACATACAAATAATAAATGTTGTAGGGATTCTGGAACTAGACAAGTGCAAATTGTGCATATTTCGTTTGTTTTTATGGTATATGCATTGTTATTACCATCTATATACAGTATTTTAGTGTTAATAGTGCGTAGTTGTGAGATGAAGCGTTTAATATGCAAAGGGATTGAAATATCTAAGTGGTTTGTGCTTTGAAAGGGATGCTTGTCTTGTAGTATGTGTTTATACATTGGACAATATGTACTTAGTAATATTTTATTCCAATCCTCTATATGACTATATTGTTCGTATTTTTCTAAAATAATGTTGATTTTATCCCCATCGGAACTATGCATATCAAACTCTGTAGTTCCCATTTCAGTTAAAATATTATTTATTTGACTTATCCAATTGTTTTTTGATACAGTTTTATTTTGTTGGTATAGATGGTAAGTTCTATCTAGCGCTATCTTAGGAAATCTTTTTGAGGACAATTTTTTAATCTTTAGTAAATATTCTAGAGCTTGTTTCATAATAAAAAATCCAATTTTCACTAGTCTTGTTTCCGCTCTCAAAATGAAACTGGGAGTTGTTTTCTGTAAATAGAGAAAATTTTTCCAAAATTGATTTTGAACTATTTCTCCCTAATTTATGTACCGAAGTCCCCATATTCCACTGGCATATGTGTAGGTTGGAACTAAAATGCTACAATAAAGCGATTTAACACTTTCTATATCGGTCATATGTGAGGATTTAATTGAGTTTTGTGTTATTTTTGTTTTCTTCATACGTGATTTTAAATTTTCTGAGAACGTGCCGTTAAATGAGAATATCACTCCTAAGTAATTATAGCTGTGTACCTGTTCTATTAGTGCATTTTTATACCAAAATTTAGGTTTATGTCCGATATTTGGGCATTTATCTACATTAACTTGTAATTTATTAGTGTCGCTATAACTTTCTAATATTTTCATTGATCTATTCATCTGAATTTCTGAGTCTTCTAATACTATAAAGTCATCAGCATAGCCCAGCAATGAAATGTCTTTATTTTGATCTAGAGATAAACCTCTAGCTCCTCGTTGTTTAAAGTAGTCGTCTATGCCTGACACATATAAAGCAAATAATAGTGGACTTAGCGAGTCGCCTTGGATGATGCCTTTGGTGATTTTAATTTTTTTTTAGGTACAACCATTCTGCTCAATTGTTATTTTCCCTAAAGGGTACATATTTTTTGAAATTCTTATTATCTTGCCGCTGATTCCATTAGAGAAAAGCTTTGCCCAAAGTATATCCAAATTGATATTATCAGAAGCTTTTTTGAAGTCGATAAAGGTGCAAAAACTTTCCTCCCAGGCAGTCGCAGATGGTTACTTAACACCGAGTAAAGAACAAAAATATCATCTTCCGTACTTCTCTGTTTACGAAAGCCAGTCTGACATTCTGGTAGCGTTTCAATTGATTCACTGAATGTATGTAGTCTCTGACTTATTAGTTGGGTGAATAGCTTAGATTTGTGATTGACTAAGGCAATACCTCGGTAATTTAGAGGATCGTTTTCAGGGCCTTTCTAATGAAAGTGGATCATGTTAATATTTGTCCAATTGTATGGAAGGTGTTCTTCCATGTATATTTTGTTAAATAATTCTTTTAGATGTATTATTCAGTTAGTAGGCAAGTTTTTATAAAATTCGTTTGGTATTTTATCATCCCCTACCGCCTTATTATTTTTTGCTATTGCTATTACATTGTATATCTCTTGGATTGTAAAGGGTGAATCTAGATAGGGATGTCTGACATCCATTATGGATAGGTTCATATTAGCTTCAGTGGTGTTATAAAATAGGTTATAGTAGTTCTCCCATTCTTTGGTCGTAATAAGGTGTTCATTATAGTGCTTTTTTTATGAAGGTTTATATATTTACAAAATTCGGATGGGTTTTTAATGTTCAGAGATTTTGCTTGTAGGTTTTGTTGATATTTGATTTGTTTATCTTTGATTAACATCTTAAATATTTTCTTTTCTGTTTTATATTCTTCGATTGTTTTTATGCTGTATTTATTTTTCTTAATATTATTTTTCTTTAATTTTAATAATTTTTTTTCTTTCACACACTCTTTATAAAACCAGGGTTTCGATTTCTGAATCAAAGTATTTTTATAAAGCCGTGTTCTACACATATCTAAATTTTCGGCTGTAGAAATGATGGAACTTATCAATTGTGCATCAAGTTCTTCAACATTGTATGTTTCTGGGTTTATAGTCACCTCTGACATAACGTTTTTATAGTTTTCTGTTTTTTGTAGGTTCCACTTAAGATATTTTTTTTCTTTCTGTTGAATTTGTGATTGGGCTAGTTTGAACATTTTTATGTCTAGTTTTACCGTACAACTTTGATGGTCTGAAATAAAATCACTATTCACATAAAAAGTTTTTTATACAATTTATGCTATCAAGATTAGACCAAATTAAATCTACTATACTATTGCCTCGCTTACTCAAATATGTGTAGTGTCCTAAATTATCATCATAACGGTCATTAAGGGTGAAGAAACCGTCATCTTCAAATACGTCATTAAGTGAGATCCCTCTTTTGTTAATCGTTAGGTTCATTGAATTTCTAGTTCCTAGGGGGAAAATTAAACCCCCACCTCCTCCGCCCCTCTGCTTGTCTTTCTTTGCGCAAGACTGTAAAATATTATAATTATTTAGAAAATATGGTAAAGTTGGGTTTTCTGTAGTTATCCATGTTTCTACGGTTCCTATAATTGGGAATTTACAAAAATTCATATTTTCTTCCGTATCAAAATTATTTATTGTATTAATTCCTTGACAGATCCAGAATAGCAGAGGAAGTAGAGATTCTATGTCCCTTTTCATTTCTATATCATTATTTTTATTTGTTCCATTATCCTTTCTCATTTCCACTTTTATCGCCCGGTCAGTTTCTTCGTCGTTTTCTTCGTCTATCGATATTAATATTTTAATTTTGTGATTTTAGTTATTTTCCTAGGGTTTCCGCCTGTATTATTCTCAGCTGGGGATCTTTGATCTGTCGTTCTTTTATGGATGCCACTTCCATTTTCGTCATCTTCGGATGTTTCTATGTTCTGGTATACTTGCTTATTAATTATTAGCTGATTATATCTAATGTATGCTGTATATCCTTTATCCCTAGCTTCCTTCAATTTGTATATTATTGATCTTCTTTCCTCTTGAATTTTTTTTGGGTACTCTTCATTTACCCATATTCCTGTGCCTTTCAAAATTTTTGCAGATGTTAGTATCTCCGTTCTGGTGCTTTCTTTAGTTAATTTTACCGATACTGGCCTCTTCGCAACCAACACATTTTGATGGGACTATTCCATATAGTTCAAATCACCTCATGTCAAATATGTTGGCAGCATAAAATTCGATGATATATAGAGCATTTTCAGTTCCTATGAATTAATGTAATTTTTATAGAGAAATTATTACAATTAAACAAATAGCAACATATAACGGTTATCCATCACATATGATAAGTAAATTAATTAATAAAAAAGAGGAAAAAGTGGCATTAAACCTAATATTTCCTGAACAATCTGACGAAATAAAAAATTATAAAACCATCACATATGCAGGTAATATTTCTAATAATATCTCGAAGATAATATTTCTAGCTACAAATACAATAATTTCTTTTAAAACAGAAAGTAATGTCAGATAAAGCGAACATTTACGAGCATATATATTAAAACAACCAGATAAATCTCACTACGCAAAACATCTACTTGACATCAAACATTCATTGACACCTAACACAGAACTAGAAGTACTACATATTTGTGATAAGAAACGAGAACTGGATTCCCTTGAAGAATTAGAAATTAAAAGACGCTCAAGAAACCCACCCCCCTCAAGTTGTCAATTAAGAGATAAATCTAGAGAGTTCTCCACTTTTAAACTGTCTTAGTGAAGTTCGTTTCGGGTTCAGCGCGAAGTTTTTCTTGTTTATCTATACAAATTATAAAAGAATAAATAAACTTTTTGATCAACTCTAATCACTAAAGTGTTGCAAAACTGAATACTTTGTTATCCCAGATTGGAGATAACGAGGTAATTTAGAATTAGAACTTTTCCATATTTTTAAACATTCCTTTTTTGTTATATGGTAATTAGTGATAAGAAAGCTACAATCAACTATCCACTTACGCCGATTCAAATTGGAAATAGGCAACCAGTAAAACAATTTATTAATATACTGGTTGCTGACTTTCTGTACTAAACCAGCTGTTAATCATTATTATGACAGAAGCTACTACCTTTGACTACAAGGGTAGTAACAACAATATTAACAGTTCTCCTACAGTAGATCAATCAACAACAATAGCGAATACTGGCAGTCTTCCTTCAACTCCACATCTTATGTAGCTGCTGCAAAATCTTCACCAAAACCTATTTTTCCAAAAAAAAAGAACAGGCAATTGTAGTTCATTCTTCAGAAAACCTAAAACTGATTGACTATGTCAGAGCAGTTGGAGATATTATTGGTCCGAAAATTATCTGTTTTGCATCACGAATATCTAATAACAGAATTTGTATTTACCTAAACAAAACTGAACAGGTTGATAATTTGATTGGAATTAACCCCAACATTGATGTAGGAGGCACGCAACATTCCATAAGAAGATTGGTTACACCAGTAAAAAGAGTAACTATTTCCAATGTATCTCCGTCTATCCCACATGACCTCATTGAAATAAATTTGAAAAATTTCGATTTGCAATTAGCGTCCCCAGTTTCCTTTCTTAAGGCTGGGCATCAATACAGCAATATATTATCCTATAGAAGACAGGTCTACATTATACCTCCCACAGAGAACTATGAACTTCAAACTTCTCCAGTCGTTACCTTTGAAAACAATGGATATCGTATATTTTTTTCCATTGACAGGATGGGCTGCTTCTCATGCAAGCAAACTGGTCACAAAGCAAGTAACTGTCCAAACTCAAATTCCGGTACTCTCTCTCAGATTCTAGCTCGTATACCCACACAATCAACCTACATTGAAAAAAACAACTCTGTAGGATCTATTATGACTGACTCATTACCCATAAATTAACCAACAATAACAGCAATGGGGCAAAAGAGATCACTTTCGATCTCAACCGATTCCTCTATTGATCCCCCCATTCCAAGCGAAGAGACCACCTCACCTAAAATTCAGAACGACAATGTGATTTTTATCACACCAGTAACTCCATGCAAGCCCCCTAAATCTAAAAAAAGAAAAATCAGAACCGAAAACGACATAAAGATATCTGAAGATTCCACTGACATTATCAGAAAAACATATAGAAACGCCACAAAACCTTATTCTTCCCGTTGAAAACTTTCTAGCATGTCAAGAACATTCTTTTGGTAGTGATGACCCCTTAGCTGAAGCACTACAGTTCAGTGATGATGTTAACACTCTGATTTCTGATATGTACACTATATATCCACTTTTAACACAATGGATAGTCAGACATCCCAAACATCCTTAGATACAGTGACAGCTCCCACTCACAAAAATCAACTTACTGACCTAACCTAACCTTCACACTCATTCAATGGAATTGTGATGATTTTTACCCCTGGCTAGAGTGGATTCAACAATTAGTCACGGATACCAAAGCGGACATACTTTGCCTGGAAGATACAAATTTTAAAGAAGAGCACAAGCGAAAACTCAAAAGCTTTTATGGGTACCACTTTACCAAGACACAATGCAATAGAGCTAGCGGAGGATCTTCTATATTTGTTTCCGACGATCTTTACTCTGTAACCATCAATACAACGCTGGAAGCAGTTGATGCTACAGTCTGGTGTCCTCAAGAAATCCCTATCTGCAGTCTCTATATACCACCAAGCTATAATCTTACCGAAGCCGAACTAGTAGACTTAATACAACAGCTACCAGTACCATACTTGGTGGTGGGCGACTCCAACGCTCACAACACTATGTGGGGTTAGGAAAAAATATTTGGGAGAGGTAAAATTGTTGAAAATATTATAGCAAACACCGACACTTGCCTACTCAAGACAGGAAGTAGTATCTATTTTAATATTGCATCTGGAACCTATACTGCAATTGACCTCAGTATTAGTGACGCAAGATCTGCTCCAACTCTTACATGGAATACTCTAGAGTGTCTGTACGATAACAACTTCCTTATACCGATATCGAATAACTGTATCAAGCCATCGAAAACAATAATTAAATGGAAAACTGCCAATGCAGATTGGGCAGGTTTTAATTCATATACTAACAGTACAGCGGACGAACTTCAGTTGCCCGAAAACATCAACGAAGCAATGGCCACTTTTAATAATTTAATTACCGAAGCTGCAGATATCTATGTCAGAAAAGTTGTTTTATCTCCTTCTCACAAAATAAATCCATGGTGGAATGAAAATTGTTCCGTCGCAGTTGGTGAATGCAAAAGAGCGCTGAATAAATATCGTCGAACGCGCACTGAATCCAACCTCACAAATTTTGAAAAACCGAAAGATAGAGCAAGAAGAACGCTAAAGCAAGCGAGGAAGGATTCTTGGGAAAATTACGTGTCTTCTATCACATGTGAAACTCCACCTAGCCAAGTACTGGACAAAAATAAAACATATGAAAGGCAATGGAACATTCACACAAATTTCAGCACTAATAGATCAAGGTGAACTGACTACTGATAGCGAAAAAACTCTAGTGAATACGCTACAAATACCACTATCCAAATCCCTACTCGTGTTATAAAAGACATATTTTCTTTAGATCTACCTTTCTCTCTCCAAGAACTCCTGTATTCCATCCTGTGAGAATTTAGCTCCAGGTTCAGACTATATTCCTTTTCAGTTCCTCAAAAACTTGTCAACAAATGCTCTGGTGAACTTATTGAGTTTGTACAACAAAATCTGGATTAACAGCGAGTTTCCTCAACAATGGGGAGAATAAATCATCTTACCAAGTAAAAAGCAAGACAAATCTCCGACGGATGCAGATTCGTATCGCCCTATTTCACTAACTAGTACTGTATGTAAGCTACTGGAAAAATTTATAAAAAAAGATTAATTTGGTATCTTGAAAAACATAAACTTCTATCCCCTACTCAATCAGGCTTTATACCTCAACGCGGTGCAAGTGATAATCTAGATCTTATTCAGATTTGCGCAACGAATGCACTTAACAAGAATCAAGAAGTCATAACTGCTGTGTTCGATATCCAAAATGCCTTTGACTGTCTACCACGACCTGTTATCCTCAATAAAATTAGTGAATGTTACATACCAGGTAACATGTATTCCTTTATTGAAAACTTTTTGAGTGATCGTACGTTTAAAGTGTCTGCAAACGGATCAATTTCCCACAGGTCATTCCAATACAATGGTGTTCCTCAGGGATCGGTACTGAGCCCCACTCTATTCAGCATTGCCATAAACGACATTTCCTCAAACATCCGATATCTCGTCAAAATTGTCCTCTCTGCTGACGACTTAATTATATTTTGTCATGGCAAAAACACTACAACTACGTCGAGACTACTTCAAGAAGCAGTCGGTCAACTGCGAAAAGGTCCGATAAGATGGGTTTCCAATTTTCGGCAACGAAGTCCAACGTTATCAAATTCAGTAGAAGAACCACCATCTCCTCAAATCCGCTGATAAAATTGAAAGGAGACGACATTCCAGTAGTCGATCAACTGAAAATCCTGGGCCTGACTTTTGACAGCAAGCTTAGGTGGAAACAACATGTTCGGGATATTAGAGGGAATTGCTTGAGCATACTGAATATTTTAAAATGCCTATTACACCACCAATGGGGAGGTGAAGAGGGAATACTTCTTAGTGTCTATCGCTCTTTAATCCGTTCCAGATTAGACTACTGTTATTATATTTACATGTCCGCTTCAAAATCAGCATTAAGTACCCTGAATTCTGTACAAAATACTGGCCTTCGACTTTCGTTAGGTGGTTTTAGATCTAACCCAGCTAAAAGCGATAGCTGTGAAGCCAATGAGCCTCCCCTTTGGCTAAGACGACAACTTCTCCTATTAACATACTCGTCTAGAGTATCTGCCAACCCCAACAATCCAGTATACCCGTTGTTAACATCTAAACGTATAAGTCATAATGTATCTCCAAAACGTAAGTCCCTGGTAGACATTCTGACCTCCTTAGTTGGCGATATTAATTTATCTCACACAAAATCTTTTCTAGATGTAATTAGTCTTAAATACGATAAGGTGTTATACACCTCAAAGAGTAATAAAGGAGTTGGCTGTTCAGTTGCCACTACCAATGCATCAGTTACAATGAAGCTTCTACCCTCATATTCCAGTGTTCATACAGGAGAACTCTTTGCTATATTGCAAGCTCTATTCTCTTTAACAAGTGACTCCAAACACCCTGCCATATGTACGGACTCACTTGCATCTATTCATTCCATTAAATGCATGTACTCCACACATCCGATTGTTCAATCTGTACACTCCATTCTCAATAATCTCTCACACCAAGGAGTTCCACGCTAATCTGGATTCCTTCCCATATTGGCATTACAGGCAATGAAATAGCTGATCAAGCGGCAAAACAAGCTGCAGCTTCGACCAACTTAAAGCATGAGAAAATCCGGTTACACACAGCATTGAAGGCTCTATTTAAGAATAGAATGCGAAGATCTTCGCAAAAACATTGAAGCTAATCCCGATCGAGGCTTAGTGATATCCAACCAACAATCAGCCCCATATCAATCACAAACCTAAAAAGAAAAGATAAAGTTCTCATGAGAAGAATTCGTACCAGACACATGCGCCTAACCCATGGACACCTTATGGCATCTGAAGATCCACCACTGTGTCAGCTCTGCTCCAGTTCTCTGACGGTTAAACACATTCTGATGGAATGTTGTCATTATCAGAATAAGCGATTGAAACACCCACTTAGTGAAATCCTTCAGGAAATGCTGAATCTCCCCATACAGCATTCAAGGGTTATTGACTTCCTTCAAGACACAAAACTATATCATAAACTATAATGAACCAATATTGTAATAACTGAAACCCACCAAATTGTACATAAGAACAGTGCTGTATCAGTTATATTTTGTATTTCCATTTGTTTGTATAATTGTATAGTCAATTTCAATAAAAAAACTGTCTTCTTAAGTGATACTTGTACAGTTTTCCTAGTTTTGTATGTCATTGCACAGTTATACTGATCTTAATACTGAACTTAATTATCAAATGAAATCTGATTTCTGTCATTCTGACGATGATATTTATATCGAGACAATTGTCAATTTTCTTAGAGTTTTTAAATTTTTTTCAATATATTGTGGAATTACCTATAAACAGTAAGTTTCATTTAAAACAGTAAAATGAGAAGATTCCTCGAAGTAAGGGTCGAGACAGTTAATTTCATCAAAAGTAGGTGAATTTATATAATTTTATTTAAATAATAGCTATTACACGGATTTATTCCTTTTTAGTGTTTTATACTGATAGCAGTGATGATTTCACCACAACTCCAGGTATTAAGGAATTACCAATTCAGTATATTATGTTGCTTTGTTTTTTTATTGATACTCGTAGAGAAAGTATAGTCTAAAATACGAGTGGAATTGAAAATTCTACACTCGTAGAGATGTGAAGATTGCTGTTTATTACACTCTTGATATAAAATATATCATTATATCCTCCTTCATGGGAGTCATTTGTTACGGACCAGAAAAGAATATTCAAATGCTTTGCTTTTTAGCATCATTTTCATACATGCGCTATTGTTGATCCTTCCAGATGTTTCAAGATCAAACTGTAGTTATTCTCGTTCAACGTTTGTGGTTTCGCATACGTTTGAATGTTTTGATTTTCTTATTGAAGCTTCTTCCTTTCTTCGATAGATTTATTCAGTAGTTTCTTCATGAGACCTGTTAGCTGAAGTTTAAAAATTTACCGTTCTCCTTAAATTCAGTTCATTTGTGCTAATTACGTGGTTATTATTAGGAAAATATTTCAAAAACTGTTTTTTGTTGCTACCCAAAATTTGGAGTATCATTCAATTCACATTTGATTAACACTCCTATAAGATTATAAAAGCTAACCCAATAAAACACAACTGAAATGAAGAGTTTCCGCGATCTCCCATTGAGCCAAAAACAACATAAACACATTTGTTAAAACTGAAAAATTCAATAAAACTAAGTTCCGTCTAATGTAAATACTTGTTGTTTGTCTTATCGTTACTCGTTTAGATCGTCCATTCTCGAGAGACATAGGGGAGAAGGGAAATAGTGCATTTCCACTCCCCAGCGTCTCTTTCCCAAACTGGATTATCTCTATCCCAATTTCATCGGCACTTATGTTATTAACTTTACTGGATTGCGAGCTGATCTGCTTAGCTGACTGACGGTCGAACAAGCAGACAAGGCACATCTGAAGATTTATTTTCAGTTAAGGGGATAAACATATTAGTAGTGAAATATTTCCAGTAAATCGTTTCTATTTTTTAGGAAAATATATAAGTAGGTAATATACAATTCCTCAAAAACTGTTTTTTTAAGAATATTTCAGAAGTTTGGTAAATACATGGTTCTATTCTTTTATTTCAAATACACAATTTCTTCAACTTCAAAGAACAAAGAAATTCAAATGATTATCTAAAACAAGTTTATATATCAATAAACAAGTAGTACTATTTGGCATGATTGTTCTACCCAATAAATAAAATTGAAGGAACAAAAATATTATCTATGAATAACTAAATTATATAATTCAAAACTGTACATCAAGAATAGGTAAACACCAAATTTCATCGATTCTATATAGAAGTGAACCGAAGATCTCCATCCAATTATAGATGCCCTTCACTTCAATTGCAACAGTAATTATTGAAGATACGAAACCAGTGCTTGACCATAACACTGAAAACTGGCAGATATGAAGATCGGAATTAGAAAATACATCAACTTGGGAGTGAAGCTCGGGATAAAATTTAAGTATGATTTTATATGTAACAAGCAGAAGCAGAGGTATAAACTGATCTTTGAAAAGGTATCTTGAATAATATAAGTCGAATTAATCTAAAGAAAGGAATTGCTTAAAAGGAAAAAATCAAAGTAAAAGGGTTAGCTACAACTGAAAGGTAGAAGTAAAAGGAAACCCTTGTCTCCAAATTAATAATGATTACCTTATACTTGCAAGTAAATTCTTCTGTGGAAGAGTAAAAGGGTCTCATACATGTCGAGACACGCGAAGCAGCTAGTTGTTTACAACGTGCCAATTCGTCTATATTCACGAGCTGATTAATAGTGGTAAGTTGTAAGTTGGGTTTTCAAATGTCTTCGTCAAGTGAAAGAGAAACTGAACAACAGTACAATAATAGCAGTGAGCTGAAATTTATTGCTGATGAGCTTCGCATCTGTCCTATTATTTTGGCTAAGTCACAGGTTCCGAAACTTAAAAAAAGGAAAGATGAAGCCATCGCAAAGGTATTACAAAAGTATAAAGCAGTATTTGGTAAAGAATTAGATGCCAAAGGTTTCATGAAAAAAGTCAACAACATGAAGAGTAGACTTAAGAAAAAAACGGACATAAAGAAAACAAGAAACGAAGGAATAAAACTAGTAGACTGGAAAGAACAAAAAATGATGGCAGCAGTAGGGGGAGATACAAATTCGACTATCAGCAGGATTAAACGTAATTTAATTTTGTATATATGTCTATCTTATATTTGAAAAAAATGGTTCTAATGATTGCTAATATATGAGACTGTTTACGTCAGTAAATCGAGAAAAAACAACTTAAATTACTCAGAAGAAAAACGTTAGGTTCTGATCTTACATTACTTTACACAGGGCCAATACAAATCGGCATATTGCCAAATCCAACAACAGAAAGTGATTTGGCACCAACCTCATCATCAAGTGTCTCCGTTCCAGCAGAAAATAATACGAAAGCAACCAAAGCCAGTATGCCACCAAGGAGAAAAACAGCCACAGATAAGTATGAAACCGATGAAAGAAAAAAAATTAACCACAAAAGAGTTACAGCGACTAGTTTTACTCCAACAATTAGAAACATCAACTTTGCAAAAGGAGTATTATTGAAAAAACTACAAAAGTTACAAAGTGAACATTGTAATCCTCATTAAAAAACAGGTGATACTTTGCAAGACAACATTATTGTTGACGGAGATTTGAAGAAAATAACATTATTAACCTTACAAATAATATTTACGTATTTTTAATATATTTTTCCTTATTATAAGTGTTTGCAATAAAACGGTCCACCACAGCCTTAACAGTTAGTGATAATATACCTTGAGTTAGTCCAAGTTCTCCTCCGATTCCACTTTGATAACCAGGATCGGCTAGGTATCGCAAACATATCTTCAGTTTTTGCACTGCTGACAGTGCACCGCCTCGGGTCTCTCCAGTTTCATGTAAAAACTGGCTTGCGAGTCATTCAACATAATTCTCCTAAAAGTGAAATAACTTTTTTTTGAATCTTTTCTTTTTGGAGTACAAAGAGTTTTGTGATGTTTGACGTCTCTCACGTTCACCAAATCAGACATAGCAAGAGTCCACATATACACCTTTCACTACTACGGTTAATCTGCATCTGACTATATTCATCAATATGCTTCAACAAGTAAGTAAAGGTTCTACTTTATTAATATGCATTCACTTCAATCTAAAGGTAAACGTCGACTGGATAAGGATTTGCTTTTGCTAAAAGAGGAAAAGGTTTTGCTTTGTTTTATTAATTTGACTTAATGAATGACGAGAATATGGCAGCAGATCCTTGACCGCACAGATATATATATATATATATATATATATATATATATATATATATATATATATATATATTCAACAATGAAATTCAGCAGATTGGAAAAAAAATTGAAACTTGTCAGAGCGAGTTTTCAGTTCTCGTATTAATTCTGAACTTGAATTGTTCAACGTTGGACTCTCGGAAAATATCATATACATTATAATACATTATAAAAACATCATGATCGCAAGCTCCTATACACATGGGTAGGTCGTATTCATCAACTAAAATAAAATATGAATTTGGATGTATATTAACGTTTGCCTTATTAGCAGCAGATCTATAATAATTTATGATAATGGAGTTGTGGACATTGATGAAGCAAACGACGATTCAACACATTTGTATGACAATGATATGTAATCACGGCTCACCATAAAATTGATTTTGTGAGGAGACTGAATATTTTAGAAATATATTATACACCTCTCATTGCTAATTCCAATGGAACTAAGATAATGTTATAACTAAAGAGTGGTTTTCTAAAATTATATTGAAATCAACTATCTCGACCCTTATTTCGTGGAATCTACTCGTATTACTGTCTTAAATGAAACTTACTGTTTTTAGATAATTCCACAATATACAGAAAAAAATGTTAAACATTCTAAGAAATTTGACAATTGTTAATATTTAATGTCAGCGTCAGAGTGACAGAAGTTACATTTCATTTGATGCCTACCTGATGTTTTATAATTATTTTGGGCTAGACGAAGGAGTGAACTTGTGATTGAATTAACATATGTTAATAGATAAAAGAAGAAGTATGATATCACAAATATTAAAGCTTAGATATTATTAGCCCTATGGGGATATCCTAGATAACCTTTTCCCAATTAAGAATAGTATATCTAAGCAATTATATAGAAAACCAGGATAACTATATCTGCTGATCATTACAATTATCACTTAAGAAGACAGTTTAAAAGTGGAGAGCTCCCTAAATTTATATGTACATTGACAAGTTGATATTGTGGGTTTCTTAAGTGTCTTCCAATTTCTAATTCTTCAAGGGAATCCAGTTCTTGTTTCTTATCGCAAACCTGCAGAGTTTTGTGTCAGATGTCAATGAATATTTGGTGCAAAGTTGAAGTTTTTCGTAGTGGAATTCATCTGTATGTTCGTAAGTGTTCACTGTATCTGAATACAAAATTTCTAGGGCTTTGACCGAAATAGACAGCATTACGGGCGTAGGTAAATTGCGCACAGTGGTCATAAAATTTCCCAACCTTGGGAAGGGTTCGTCAGGTAGTTGCAGCCAGGGGATTAAGTCTCTGTATAGGTAAATTGCGCACAGCGGTCAAATTGTATCCTTAGTCCGGTATACCTAAAAACTTTTCCTTTCTGATATAATCAACGAATAAAAATTGATAAAAAGAACACTTCTTGTAAACTATCTAACCTAACCTAACCTAACTTTTAAAATTCGTGGAATCGGTAGAAAGTTGTATGCCATTTACCTACCCTCTTTAGGGTCACTTGTGCGCAATTCACCTATGAAAAAGAAACATTTTGGGTATACCTGGTTACAAACTGACCGCTATGCGCAATTTACCAACCCCAAGCATTACATCCTGGACATTTAAGTTTATATATACCAGACTTCTTTAATGGAAATATATTTGTACTCATCTCACCTTGCAGTAAGTACTAATTTTGTTTAACTATAACAGTGAATTATCCAAAATTATATTTTAGCCCTTGATAAAGATAATAAACATTTTCGAAACGTTGGGTAGTGAAAAAGAGTTTTAATTATCACCTATAGACGGAATACCCAAGAATCATAGGTTTTGTTATATATATATATATATATATATATATATATATATATATATATATATACTTTCTGTATTTTGTACAACCTTGTTGCTGTGTTGGAATGGATTAGTGTGATAAATAATATAATTGGATAAAAATGGAATTATTGGGAACTGTGGGACAATATGAGACCAAAATCTCTAAATTCATATAAAAAAATCATTCATATTATGAATTATATATGTATAACATGTTATTGTAACAATATCTACAAGAAAGGGTATAATTGCATATTACAAAATTGTAACAATGATTCAAACAAAGTTTAGTGATTGAATGAAAAAAGTATGTGCTAATATAAGAATATAATGTGCTAGAGCTTGAATTGAATTGTCCTGTTTGGGTCGTATAAGGGTTCTCACTCACATAAGCTTCGACTCATGGAAAGCGCCGGGATCCGAATCAATAAGTAAAACCGTAAACTTTTCTTAATTCTCTATTAAAATACGATAGGGATCAGCAGGTGCATTCAGAATATATATATATATATATATATATATATATATATATATATAAAAAAAAAAAAAGAAGATGTAGTAATATCGCGTGATATGTTAACAACAACAACAAAGAGAATCATGGGTAATTCACGCAAAGAAAAGGGCTACTGAAATAGAGTGGTAACCGTGGACATGCATGTTTCTGGCTCATTTTGCCTCATCAGCACGGCATAACCAAATAATGATGTGGAATTTGGGAGCAAAGATGTTAATCGAAACATGGGAAAACACAAAATAACGGATTTCAGCAGGGAAACCAAACGCTCATTTGTGTCTTCAATTGGAAGATCCCGAGTTTTCAGGACATCAACCAACATCGACACGGAGGCGCATATAGTGTCGATGTTGGTTGATGTCCTGAAAACTCGGGATCTTCCAATTGAAGACACAAATGAGCGTTTGGTTTCCCTGCTGAAATCCGTTATTTTGTGTTTTACCATGTTTCGATCAACATCTTTGCTCCCAAATTTCACATCATTATTTGGTTATGCCGTGCTGATGAGGCAAAATGAGCCAGAAACATGCATGTCCACGGTTACCACTCTATTTCAGTAGCCCTTTACTTTGCGTGAATTGCCCATGATTCTCTTTGTTGTTGTTGTTAACATATCACGCGATATTCCCACATCTTCTTTGTTATTCACTATGGGTCGGAAGGTTCATGGCGGGGGGACTATATGCGCCTCCGTGTCGATGTTGGTTGATGTCCTGAAAACTCGGGATCTTCCAATTGAAGACACAAATGAGCGTTTGGTTTCCCTGCTGAAATCCGTTATTTTGTGTTTTCCCATGTTTCGATTAACATCTTTGCTCCCAAATTTCACATCATTATTTGGTTATGCCGTGCTGATGAGGCAAAATGAGCCAGAAACATGCATGTCCACGGTTACCACTCTATTTCAGTAGCCCTTTACTTTGCGTGAATTACCCATGATTCTCTTTGTTGTTATATATATATATATATATATATATATATATATATATATACAAATGAGGAAATAAAATTACAATAAAATTAGATACTGATTACAATTTTCAGGTAAAAGAAATTTGTTGTATAGCTGATAATTATGAGAATTGATGATAATATAACAACGGGAAATATGGCAAAAATTCATTAATGCAAGTATATAGCAATTTCTTAATTTTACTTTTCCGCTCAACCTATCTATATGCGAGAAAAGTATTCGTTTACCCCAAAAAATGTTGGAAAATTTTTTTTCAGTTATTTTCACGTTTTCCATCAACAACACGAAAAAACGGTTTTTAGAACAAAAATCCTGTGTATGTTGTCGTCGTCGTTGTCGTCGGCCACTTTTCCTAACATGTCTTGTTAGCACGATACAGCTTCCGGAGTGTAATAAGTTACCAATTTTATGATTTATTATTGTTGAGGACATGTCACAGATGAACCCTATCAATTTTCAGCTCACCAGAGCCAGTACAACGGGTGCTATGGTACCTGAAGTACGACATTTTGTCATTTATTGAGAAATTTAAGTTTGTTAGCACGATACAGCCTCCAGAAATCAACAAGTCACCAATTTTATGATTGAATATTATTCAGGACATCTCACTGATAAACCCTATTGATATTCAGCTTACCAGAGCGAATACAACAGGTGCTACGGTACTTTAAGTACGATATTTTTGTCATTTTTGGAAAAGTTTCAGTTTGTTAGCACGATATAGCCTCCGGAATATATACAAGTAACCAGTTTTATGATTGGATATTATTCAGAGCGTCTCAGAGATGAACCCTATTGATATTCATTTCACTAAAGACAGTACAACGGGTGCTATGGTACTTGGAGTACCAAATTTTCAGTTTGTTAGCACGATACAACTTCCAGAGAGTATACGATTGATCAATTTTATGATTGAATATTGTTCAAGGTGTCTCACATATGTACCCTATGCATTTTCGGTTGACTAAAGCGAGTACAGCAGGTCCTGTTAATCCAGATATTCTAAATTTCTTGTTATTTTTGGAGAAATTTTGGTTTGTTAGCACGATACATCCCCCGAAGTGTATACAAGTAACAATTTTATGATAGAATATTGTTCAGGGCCACAGATGCGGAAAAGTTAGTTTTAATCTTTAAAACCGTTTATTTTAATTAACAATACTATGCTTGCTAAGAGATTTGAAAAGTGAACGACAATGTTCAAACTATCGACTTATTCAAAATTAACTGTACGACTAGAATCCCGGCAAATCCGTCCAGTATTCTCGGCAAGGCAAATTTGTCGATTAATGCGATGCGTTCGGATGAAGTCATTCGCAAATCCAGTCAGTGAACGATAGTTAACGGAACGGCTCAAACGTATTTATAAAATTTTTCTTAGTATTATTGAAATTAACTGTACCCACCCTCACTTCGTGGAATCTACTCATATTAGTTTAAATGAAATTTACTGTTTCTAGATAATTCCACAATATATTGAAAAATTTCATTCCATTTGATGCCTACTTGATGTTTAATAATTATTTTTGGCTAGACCTTGTGATTGACCTAATATATGTTAATAGAAAAAAAAGAAGTATGATATTACAAATATTCAAGCTTAAATATTATTATCTCTATGGGGATATCCGGAATATCTTTTTCCCAATTAAGATCAGTATAGCTGTGCAATGATATAGAAAACCAGAAAAATTATATCTGCTGATCTTTACAATTATCACTTAAGAAGACAGTTCAAAAGTGGAGAACTCCCTAGATTCATCTGCTCATTGACAACTTGATATTGTGGGTTTCTTAAGTGTCTTTTAATTTCTAATTCTTCATGGAATTACAGTTCTTGTTTCTTATCACAAATATGTAGTACTTCAAGTTCTGTGTTAGGTGTCAATGAATGTTTTGTGTCAAGTATATGTTTTGCATAGTGGGATTTATCTGGTTGTTTCAATCTGTATGCCCGTAATTGTTCAATGTATCTGATTTCAAAATTTCTAAGGGTTTGACCCAAATAGTCAGCATTACATTCTGGACATTTAAGTTTATATATACCAGACTTCTTTAATGGGGATATTTTTGCTTTTACATTTAACAATTTTGTACTCACATTCAACCATAATAACCATAATTCTGATAGTTTTAATTGTCTTGGAAGCTTACTCAAGCTAACAAATAATCCATTTATCAAAACATTTAGCGAGTTCAGTTTCATAAATCAATATCAGTACTCCCTACGAATTCACTTTCACCACTTTAATCGACTGAAAATGTACGGCATTAGAGTATTAGTGGAACAAGCAATCGGAGCTGAATGGTTGCTTTATGAACATTTTGATCTGAAATTTGTTGATGTGTTCATCGTAGTGTCTTAACAAACAAATAAAATAGCTCTAACTAATTCATGAGATGCAGAAATATTAGCGTCTCTCTCCGTTAGACTCTATTTAGTGTTCCCGCGAGACGAGACGAGACGAGAGAAAACCTTCTCTCGTCTCGTCTCGCTTCTCTCATGATTTAAACCAAATATAGTAAAAACCAAGCTAAATTTACACGTTGATGTTAGGTTCTACTATATTTGAAATAAATTGTATGCAATATATGTCGATTACAACAGAACCTAACCTAAATGAGATACAACTTTGCTTGGTATTTATTACAGGGTGGCCCATTAGTGCGACAAAGGTCAATATCTCCTGCACCAATAAAGATAGCAGGAAAACGTTTGACGTAGCTTATAAGGGTTAAGAGGTGCCTGTTATAAAATTATTTTTGTCTGTACAGGGTGCTCCAAAAAACTCGCACGAATTAACATTCCTCTTTATTTCAGGTCCCTCTAAAAGACGAAGATATCGTCGAGTGGAAGTCTTTGAAGTACCTACCATTTAGCTTTTTGACGATGAACATACTCAAACATTCTTCAAAAAACTAAACCCCAGGGCAGTACTCCCAAAACGAACAGCCCTTAGAGAAAAGGTAATGAAAACATATACTTTGGTTTAGAAACAGATATTAGAAGTTTCAAAAGAGAATAAATCGCAAATATCTTGCACAATCGATGGATGAACTTCTATAAACTATGAGTCCTATAATGGAATAAGAGCACATTTCATTGATGAATTTTGGAATCTGAATTCAGTAGTAATATAATTTTTGCCATCCACTGGTAGTCATACTGGAAAAGATATTCCAGAAATATTTTACAAATGTGCACAGGATTATGGAATTGTTGATAAATTGCACGGAATCACAGTGGATAATGCAGCAGCAAAGGAACTGGACAATTTAATTAAAAGCGATTGTCCAGGTCACTTATTCAACACAGAAGATTGTCATTATAGATGTTTTGCGCATATTTTAAACTTGGGTGTGCAAGATACATTGAAACTATTGAAATTGGAAAATGAATCCATTGAAGAGGGCGCGATGCTGATTTGGCCGAAATTAACCAAGAGACAGAATTACCGCCTTTGGCGATGTTCGTTTAGAATTACCGCCTTTGGCGATGTTCGTTTGAAAAAATTAAAACATCTGAACAAATGCAGAATCTGTTGAGAACGTTATGTGATGCTGCCAACATAAAATATGTGTCAGTAAATATAGATGTGTCTACAAGATGGAATTCTACTTGCGATATGTTAAGTGTAGCGATTCGTTTAAAAAAGGCCCTAAACAGTTTAGTTCAAAGTAACGAAGATTTCAGTCACTTATTTTTAACAGAAGCGCAATGGAAATTAATTGGCATTATGTCAATTTTTAAAATATTTTAAATCACTTAGTACTATACTTTGTGGAGAAACCTACTCAACATTACCCTTAGTTATAGTTGGTTTTAACATATTGCTAGACAAATTGGAATCTTTATTAATTTCTTTCAATGATATAGAAGCCACTAATGTGGAAAACACCTTAATAGAAGCATTTCAAGCATGGAGAGACTAAATGCTGAAGCATTATTAAAAAACGAATTGGGTTTATTGTGCGGCGTTAGTATTAGATCCGAGGCACAAAATAGAGACATTCAATTTGACCCCGTGGGAAAGACAAATTGGAGAAGGATCTTCTATTCATTTTAGGTAAAACCAACTGCTACTATCGCCACGGCGACGGAAACAGAAACAGAGGAAGATTCATCATCAACAAGTAGTGACGAATTTAATATAAAAAACCGAACATTAACATCAACAATAGAGAGGTAGCAAGAGCCGAATATCAAAAATAGATAGACGGAGAAAGAGCTGGTCGAAATACCAATATTTTAAAATTGTGGGGTGACCGTGAGTAAATATTTCCAAATCTTGCTGGAATGGCTAGGCATGTATTAGCCATACCTGCTACCAGTGTTCCTGCCGAAAGAATGTTTTTAAAAGCAGGGCTCGTAATAAGAAAACATAGGAACCGTCTTAACACAGAATCAGTGAGAACATTGATATGTTTAAACTCTTGGTATTCGTAGGAATAATATATTTGTTAAAAAATTATTATTCTAAATTTCCAAAGTTTTCAGTGTTCGTAATATATGTATAAGTAATAACTAAATATAGGTGATGAATGTTTTTTTAGCCTAAGTTACTTTTTATACATCATTATATCAACCTTTTTTGTATCTAGGTACCTATCTGTAATGTATTTTTTAGTTCATTAGTAAATTTTATGTTAACTGTTGCAATATTTTGTCTGACTCTTCAGAATGAAAATTGATTATTAAAATTGACGTTTTATTATTTTTGATATGATTGCATTTTTCACCGTACTCTTATTTCGCATTTATACAGTGTGGTCATTTGAGTTTCAACACATAGATAGTCAGGACATTTTTTGATATATTTTTAGTACCTGTGCTTCAAATATTATATTTTTCCTGTTTTCTACCGCAATTTTATTCTATCTCAAGCAAAAATTGAGGAAATAATTAAAAAAAACTATAAGTCTACTGAGAATATTTTTAAAGAATTCCTGACAATGTATAATTTGTGTCGAAACGTAGATCATTGTGTTTGAGGTATTGTGTACTCAAAAATTAATATGAAATAATCTTGGATCGTATTTAAAAATATGAAGTTGGCCATGATATATCAGAGACTCATAACAAGTGATATGAAAAAAGGTAACGGTAGTTTACAAAAAGTAAAAGATTACAAACATTTTATTTCAAGAACGTTGTCCTTAAATTAAAACCTTTGCAGTTGAAAGGATTTAATTTTAGAGGTTTTTAACCAATCACCGTATCTCAGGAACTGAAAACAATTTTACAACGTGGTTAGTGAATACACAAACATTTTTATTCTGTTAATAATAATATGTTTGCAGTCGAATAACTCGAAAACTGCATGTCCAAATATAGACATTATATATATTTTTGCAAAGACGAATTTAAGAAGATTTCAAAAATCTCAAAAAACATCACGTTTTTTTCTCGAGAGTGATCGAGAGAGACGAGAATTTCTCGACGAGAGAGGGTACTTCTCTCGTCTCGTCAGACGAGAGAAAATTTGTCTATCGTATCGTCGAGAGAGGGCGAGACGAGACGAGAGACGAGAATCTCTCGTCTCGGCGGCAACACTAACTCTATTGAATATTTTCAATCACCGATTATTTAATTTCAATAATCTAATGTACACTTGAGGACGATGACGTCGAGCCAGAGTGGAGCAAATCTTCTACCCATATACATGGGATTTCCATAGAGACGATTTACCGTATTACGTAACATTCTCCAGAAATTCCTCTTGCCATGGAAAATTCAAGATATAATTCACTAACACTTTCCAAATAAACTAATAACTGGAAGAATAAGGATACGAAAAATATAGTACGCTACTGATATCACGTTTATACAGCAATTTGGAAATTCATTGGAAAAATAACAAAAAAATAGGAATGCCGTAACGAAGACGACAGGCAAATGTAAATAAAGCCGTGAACAAGTAATTCGATTATTTGCAAAAGAATACCGTCCACATTTTCAATTTGGCTCCATTTATATGCAAAATATTCGAACTAGATAATATTGGGGCTTCACTATATTTTGGTCAATCCTTTGTGCCTCTCTGTGTGTACGTTTCATGCAGGCAATACAAGATTATAAAATGTTGAGCGGACTAAAGTGAAATGGTGCATTTGGATAGCTCATTATTTATATTTATTCCAACAGAGGAACAGTGTCGTAGGGTTATAAATATAAAATTACAGAAAAATGTTAATACGAGAAATTTTGAATATGAATTTTATACTCTCTGCTACAGACTTTCGAAACATGTATGTTCTCAAACAATTTTCAAATCAAACAACAATATTCATACATCAGGCTGTCGGGAGTGGGATAAGCAGGACCCAACCTGCACCCAAATACTGTTCTATAACCTTGCTCTCTCGATGATTTTTCAATCTTTAGATTATGGATTAACAGTGCTAAATTTCAAATTATACCGGACAATTTATTGACAATGTCGAATTTCTGAACTGTATATTACGTTTTGGTGGAAATTGGAATTAACTTTATTCAACAAAAGCAAGTCGAATTTCTGTCTGGAATAGTGTTAGAGAGAAGTTTGAACTTAATCTGAAGTTGCGATAAGGTCAATTCACAAACACGAAAATTTGTATGAAGTATTTGAGTATATTGTATCTCGAAAGCAGTGTGAACTATAAGTATGAAAAATATTATTCCCGAAGTAAGATTTCTGTAGTTTCTGGTTGGTTTTGGAAATCCATCATTCAAACTTTATTATAATGTAATGTTTTTCATATTCATTTATAAGTTTTTATTCCGGCGGTGGGATAAATTTATACACTCTGTATGTCTACTCACTCAATGTATTTATTTACTAAACTATTCAGTAATTCATATTATATACACAGTATATTGACATACACTAATTCTCCCGCTAGACCTTCACCTGGCCGACAGCCTAACTACAGGTCACAAGGAAGCCTAATTTCACGTACAAATAGAATTTTCGCAGTTGACTCACCCGTGGACTCTTGTATGGACTTTGGACAGGTATTTTCCAATGGTCCTGTTCATTCATTCGACAATTCCATCTGATTGTGGATGCAATGCTGTTGTCCTGGTCTTCTTCATTTCCAACTTGCCACAAATTTCTTGGAATACTTGGGCCTCGAAATTCCTTCTTTGATCGCTGTGTACTTCCAAGCGCACTCCATATCGGCGAATAAATTCTTTCACCAAATCATCCGGGTTAGTTGTGGCCCATTGACTTGGGACCGTGAAAATTTCCACCCACTTTGTAAAATATTCCATTACCACAAGAATGTATTTACAACCATTTTCTGTCGTCGTAGATGGTCCAGCAATGTCCAAAATACTCCTTTCGAAAAGGCTTCCAACATTATATTGTTCCATGGGTGCTATTCTCTTGCGATGTGATCCATTAGGGTAAGTCCGGTACAGTTCGACCAGCGGGATAGACGGACCAGGGCGAGAATTTCCAGACGTGTTTATCAGATAGCGCTCGCGATCCTAATTTGACGGAATGCCACTCACGCCATACTAGTTGAGCGAAGTTGGTCGTTAAACAACGTTGAAATATATTTTTGTGACCGATTAGCGTTTAATACTACGTAATAAATTCGAGAATTTTATTGTGTGATGGTGAATTGATTTTAGGTAAGTTTTACAAGACAGTTATGCATAATACAGATTATATGGCCCCTGTAGACTATTTTAACCTAAAAATAAGAGCCCTGTCACCTTGATTGAGTATGAATAACCAGTTGTCCATCTCTCCGGTAAGTTTGGGATAGATGGATCGCACATTTTAGGGTGAGTCGGACGCGGAAATTGGTCTGCGAAATCACTCCATAATGCAATGGAAGCTGTGACAAATAAGACAGGCAGCGAAAGAATTTGAGATACCGAAAATGACCTTAAAAAGAAGACTAAAGTCTAGTAATAGTAATAGAATGAATAGCCTTGGACCTGACTCTCAGCTAGGTGATGAGGCGGAGAAAAAATTAGTGGCTCACATACCTAAGTTACAGAAATATGGTTTTGCTCCATACAGAGACAGCGTTAGAAAAATGGCATACGAACTTGCAGAAAGACTTAACATTAGGCATACTTATAACCGAGATACGTGTAAAGTAGGCTATGATTGGCTCCAATTATTTTTAACTCGTCATCCTGAGATTTCAATCCGTAAAGCCGAGGGAGTTTCTTATTCACGAGCAACAGGTTTGTGCAAAGAAAATGTTAGAAAGTATTTTCGCTCACTAGCTCAGGTTTTGGATGAAAATGATTTAAATGATAAGCCCGCCCATATATTCAATGTATATGAAACTGGACTACAGTTAAACAATAAACCAGGTCAGGGTCTAGCCAAGAAGGGGACAAAATGTGTGACAAACATTACTTCAGCAGAAAAAGGGGAAACGATATCCGTAGTGGCCTGCTGCAATGCTGAAGGAGTGTTTCTGCCTCCATATTGTATTTTTAAGGGGAAGAATAGGAAGGAAGAATTTTCAACCGGAATGCCCCCTGGGTCATACATCGCAATGTCAGAAAAGTCTGCATATGTTAATGCCGATATATTTCTTCATTGGCTGAAAACTCATTTCCTGCCAAGAGAACCGAATGGAAAAGGCTCATTTTTTTTGGATGGACATGCTTCCCACACAAACTCTCTCAGTGTGTTGGTGTTTTCGGAAGCGAATGATATCATTATTTTGTGCCTACAAGCGCATACAACCCATTTCCTGCAGCCATTGGATCGATCCTTTTTCAAGTCCTTAAAGAGCTACTATTATTCGGCCTGCACTAGCTTCATGAAAGCAAATCCTGCAAAAAAATTGGGTAGACTTCAGTTCGGTGAACTATTGGGTTGCTCCTGGAACAAAGCTGTTACGGTACAGAATGTTGTGTCCGGATTTAAAGCCACAGGCATTGTTGCATTTTGGCCCGATGCAATCCCAGATTACGCTTACCTTACTCCAGAGGAAAACGCTAATTTTGCTTCTGCAGAAAACAGTATCCAAGCTTCCTCGCCGTCCAATACGGATATTGTAAACAACGATGTGTCATTCACTAACGATTCTCCACAGCCAAGTTGTTCTCATCATAGTGACAAAGTAATTAATATGCCTCCGTCTACAAAAACTGTCACACCTGGGAAGCTTCTGGATGACATATCACCAATTCCTGTTTCTGCGTGTTTACAAAAAGCTAAGAGACGCGAACGTCAACTTGCAGAAGTTCTTAATACGCCTGAAAATATGGAAGTTGTGAGGAACAAGAAACGTCCCTTATCTACAGCTCCATTAAAGAAGCAAAAAAATATTTTAAAAAAGGTAAAACGCCCATTAAGAAGAGCAACAGTTCCTACCTCAGACTCCTCTGATTCTGATAGCCTTATACTAGATGATGAGAGTAGTGACGGTGAAACAGAAGACAATGCTGAGTGCATAGGCTGTGGGTAGGAGTTTCCTAGTACAAAAAAGAAAGATGAATGACTCTGTTGCATTATTTGCAAAGGTTCGACGCATGAAGGATGTACTGGTTACATCAACTAATGCAATGAATGTGGAAAAATAACCGCAAACAAGAAATAAATGTTTTTTGTGTGCTAATATTAGTTATAATTATATGTTAATTATTATTCAAGACATTTGTCAGTAGCTCTAGGAATACATTTTCTACTGGTCCGTCTCTCCCGATTTCGATGGTCCATCTAAACCGGAGAAGGTCCGTCTAACCCAAATTTTTTGCATTTATATTTTTTTAGTTTTATCTTTTTGAGAATAATATTTTCTAGTTTTGTTATAACCAACCTGTACCCTTGTATGTAATAAATACTTACACGAATATTCAAAATCTTACTAAACATTTCGATGAAGTTTTGTTAATTTCAATAAAAGTGGTCCAACTATACCGGACTTACCCTACTCGTAGCACAAGTCGTACATTCCTTACACCAGTCCTTCACATCGTCGGAGCTGTTTATCCAGTAAAACCTTTCACGGAATCGCTGGAGGGTTTTCTTTACTCCCAGATGACCTCCCAATGGACTATCGTGTAACTCCTTCAGTACCTCAGCTACTCTGGTTCTCGGGATAACTAGCTGTCTCCTCATCTCGGAACCATCATAGTTTTCGAGGACTCGAACTGAGCCCAAAATACATCTAGTGTCGGTGAAAATCTTGACACTTCTTGCCATGTAGGTCGCCGATTTTCTTTATTCCATTGCCGAATCTTCTTTAGGTGAGCATCATTCTCCTGATCTTCTCTGATCTTGGTGGGTGACCAATCTTCGTTGATTGTAGTATTCCTTGAAACTGCAGCTTCTCTAGATTCCGCCTTGTTGCGGTGGGGGTAGTCTGCTGGGCACGGCCGTCTGGATAGGGAGTCGGCATTTCGGTGACTGACACCAGCTCGGTGTTCGATGTTGAAATCGTAATCTTGAATTCGTTCAATCTATATAGCGATCTGGCCCTCGGGATTCTTAAACAACATTAACCACTTATGAGCTGTGTGATCAGTCCGGATTAAGAAAGTCCGCCCATAGAAATACTGGTAAAAGTGTTCCACGGATGTCACTACCGCCAAAAGTTCTCTTTTTGTGACGCAGTAGTTTCGTTCTGGTTTGGAGAGGACTTCACTGAAATATCCCAGCACAGTTTCTTGCCCTTCTTGGATATATTAGAGCACTCTTTCAATTCCTACGTTGCTTGCGTCAGTGGCAAGAATAGAGTCTCCCTCTGGAAATGGTTATCCTAATATCGGCGCCGAGGTTAAATGCCTCTTCAAGGTTTCAAAAGCCGTTTGCCAGTCTTCGTCCCATTGGAAAGCTGTTGTTTTTTCAGTGGGTCGAGTAAGGGGCTTGGCAATATCTCCAAACTTCCTTATAAATCTTCTATAGTATATGCAAAGTCCAAGGAAGCTCCTAGTTTGATGTTTGTCGGTTGGTTGCGGCCATTGCTGAGTGGAAGCAATTTTCTCTGGATCCACCCCCACTCCTTCATTGCTCACTATATGACCTAGATAGTTGACTCGGTTCTGGAACAGCTAACATTTCTTCTGATTTAACAGGAGCTGACTAGCTCGGAGTCGTTTGAATACATCTTCCAAATTCTTCAGGTGTTCGTCAATTGTCTTCCCCAATACTACGGTGTCGTCCAAATAGACCGGGTATGGCTACCAAGTCAACCCGCTCAAGACATTTTCCATGAGTCTTCCAAATGTCGCGGGCTCATTGCAGAACTCGAATGGTATGACGTTGAATTGCCATAATCCAGATCCGATAATAAAAGCAGTTTTCTCTAAATGCCTTTTAACATCTTATAGATGTTAATGCAATGTCTATAAAATAACATCTTAATTGTTGTATGGACATTAATTAAACCTCTAAATAATATACCTCCAACATTCTAGATGACATCCTGTGGATTTTTCTGTACCCAATCAGCAAATACAGGCTGAATAACTAAGAACGCCGGCTGTCGGCCGTATTTCAAAAAATAAACATGGTACAACTTTATAAATAAACCTAAAGGAAAATGACCATGAAAAATCGCAGACAAATATTTTTGAGCTCTTAAATATCTGATAGGGGGAGAAATGAACACTTAAAAACATATAATATGAGATTATGGAAAAATGTTTGCCCTTATTCTTCAAGTAAGGTGTGGGAGAAGGTTCAAATTTGTTAAAAGCAATTGTCATGACCCTTTTTTAACCGATTCTAATATTTTTGGCGTCATTTAAATAACGAATAAGAGAAATATAACAAAACTGGTCAATTTTGTGAACACTATGTCAAGAAGTCGTCAATTTTCCCAGTTTTCTAGGAAATTTCAAATGTAAAGAGGCATTTTTCAAATTCTGATGAGAAGTGGTTACAAAATTAGTGATTTAATGAAGACCGCATGTCGAAATCCTAATATTATTCCAAGAAACAAGATTTAAGTCATCGGATTCAAAAATTAATAAACAACTCCATTTTACATTTCAAATTCCCGAGAAAAATTGGGAAAATTGTCGACTTATTGACATAGCGCCCCCTAGCGAATAAAAAATTATCTAATTTTGTTATCAATCTTCTTAAACAGGAGAAACGCTTTTTCATGACGGCAAATTCAGAAATTGTTACGAACTATCATGTATCTGGGGTAGTAATAATGCAATAATCTCAACGCAATAAATTTAAGTATATCCGAAATATATTTCATCACTTTCCGTTAATTAATCGGGACAGCCGGTATAATTAACAGCAGAATAAAAACCATTTGAACTGGTTGTGTTTTACAATTGCCGTATCAACAAAAACATGGGTAAAGCAACTACGAGTGAAGAATTGAAATGTTGGTTTTGTGTTAAGCGAAAGGATTGTTAGTTCACCTACAACTGGTAAAGAAATATTTTTAATACTAACTTTGATTGCTGTAGGCAGATCTATTAAATATTTCTTTAAAATTTTGTTGTGTAATTTGGGATATTGTAGTTTACACAATTTTGTACACGTGTATACATTTATAACTGGTTGGGGTTAAAGAAGAACTAAAGCAAACGTCTCTGGCAATAAGGTTTAATGTGCGAGAGGTCAGTTTTTGTGAATTTTAACTTGAAAGTTAGCACAATGCATTTTTCTTTTTTGAGGCAATTATTACAATGATAATACGAGTATGGATTTATTGAAACCACTATTAGACTAATGGATGAAAAGTAATCGGGAGCTAAAATATACAGCTGTTTTCTAGTGCAACTTACGGAGGCTAATCTACAGAATCCATTTCATCAATTTAACGATAAGTACCCCCTTCGTGGGACATTTCACTTATTATAATCTGAAACAATGCTTGTTTTATGAACGTTGGATATTTTCTACACTTTGCGCAACACTCTTTTCCTCAACTTACCTAGTTAAATGAATTAGATACCTAATCAATTATTTATGTGCTGAATACTTGGGGAGAGGTGATTATTTATGGGGTTCTATCATCTCCATACACTCTTGCAAGAGCTAGGGACCAATAATAATTTTGTTTCATTGAAGTAATATAGAAATCTCGTACGCATATTGCTTTTTAATAATCTATACTCTCCCTATGTAATAACTGTTTCACGTACAGCACGCGAAATTAACGTAACAAAATATCGGTTGAAAGACGAAAAAGTTATACAATTGTTGATAAGTGCGAAACTTCCCCCACCCATCATTTGAGGAATGAGGGCTAAAAGTCTCTAAATAAATTTTTTCATAATCTTGATCAAGATTCAAAAAAAATTAGTTTTAGCTTATTTCAGAATGCCAAAATCACCACCCGTTCCGAAGATTATATATATATATATATATATATATATATATATATATATATATATATACTAGCTGACCCGACAGACTTCGTCCTGTCAAAAAGATTTGTGATGTGGCAGTTTTTTTGCCTACGTATTTAAAAAAATTCTCCTGAACAGAACCGTCACCCTGGTGATAGGGCGTTGTGAATAAAAAATAATTAAATAAAACATATATAAGGATTTAAAAGTAAGTAATCGCTTTATTGTTAATCATGTGAATCATAATTATTATTATTATCATTGTAGTGCTTTGTGGTATACGATGTTTTTTGTTTGATTACCTGGCGCATAGATAAACAAATCTGATGGTTTTCCAACACGGGAACAGGCAACATACAATTGACCATGTGAGAAACATGGGTTTTCTAAATTAATACCACAAACACTTAATGATTGCCCCTGGGACTTGTTTATAGTCATAGCAAAAGCAAGCCGCACTGGAAACTGTAGTCGTTTAAACTCAAATGGCACATCAGTCGGAATCATTGGGATGCGCGGTATGAGAACATCTTCTCCTTTATACTTTCCTTTGAGTATAGTTGCTTCTATCACATTGTTTAGTAATTTTTTTATCGCTAACCGTGTACCGTTGCAAAGACGCGGTTGGTTGATATTTCGCAACATTATAACCACCGATCCAACCTTTAATTGGAGATTGTGAGGTGGCAATCTTGTTATGTGCACAACGCAGATCAATTTCTTGTGGTGAATTGCCCATAAAATAAATTTGCAGGAATTTGTTGTCGCTATCTGACACTGGTAACAGTGAACCTGCTCTGTGATATATTTGCCCTTGTATCTGTAAATAAAAAAAAATATTATGGTGTGGTATAAATTAATGGATTGTCAGTGATCAAACTTAAATAATATTTGATCTTAAAAAGTATATATTTAGTTTTAACTAATATCTATCAAATATAAAATATAATAAAAGTGTCACTGAAACTGAATCACCATATAATATGATGACTAAGTGATATATTAGTGATTAAGAAATTGAAGATTAGTGACACATCTTAACTTTGCTGACAGAAAATTTTGTTCGCTAAAATAATTATGAGTAACTGCTATAATACATACCTTGAAAGTTGGCATAAAATTTTCCCGAACTACATTTGTTGCCCCAAATGAAGTCATTTGAAAGCAATTGTTATATTGTTGGATATGTGTCAAAAAGTGTATAGAATCTGTTCCTATTCCTGAAACCAATGAGTACAATGGTTCTGGTGGTGGATCCAATGGTATCAATTTTACTTTACCATTTGCGCAACACAATCCATTGGCTTCGTTTTTGTATTTTAATGCCTTACAGTGTGAGCAAACCGAGTTCATAGAACCAATAACAACACATTGGTAGTTACTGTAGTCAATTGACACATCGTAACTGAAAGCAGCTCGATTCAAACTTGCGCGATTATTAGTTGAATGTCGCCCTCTCGCTTCACGCGTTTGTGATATCCGAATTCTTTCACGTTCATTTTCGTCGTCACGTTCTTGTGCAGTACGATTAGATCGGTAAATAGCTTGGTTTGTAGCATTTCTGGTTCTTCTACCTAAATTGCTTCGTCTTATAGGAGGCATATCAAATATAAATTATTTTTTCACTAATCACGAACTAAACATACACTAACTAAGTAAACACTCTGCACAAAACACGATATACGAATTTGTTTCGTGTATCAGTTGACAATTAAACTCCTCCAACTATGTATTCTGTGCTCCAACGCACACACGCACATTGTTTTGATAGATATGATCTTTGACGTTAGGAACACACCTACATTGCTTAGACAACAGTGAGTGCTTGTAATTTAATATGAACTTTATACCATAGCAATGAAGCTCAAATTGACTACGTTTTAGTTACAAATCATTTGTATGGGAAAAAGAAAAGGGCTATTTTTAGGGTTTTTCCAGCAATAATTCTAATTTTTCTCGCCGTAAAAACCATCCTTGAACTTCAACGAACATTTTAAAAAAAGATTTGGCCAAATTGGTCGAGGCGTTGTTGAGTTATGCGCTTACCAACACATTTTGCGATTCATTTTTATATTATAGATATATATATATATATATATATATATATATATATATATTATATATATATATATATATATATATATATATTTATATATATATATATATATATATATATATATATATATATATTGAACTTATCTTAAGAAGCAGTAAAAAGAATGGAATACAAATATATGAAATTTGCAACCTTGTAGAGTAACAGATGGAAATTAATTATTTCACACAGCTGGAATTATCTTTTCTAATGATGATAATATAAGAAGAATATATATTTTCTATTGAATAGAAAATTTATTATATTAGTTATGCTTCAAAACGGAAGAGATACATAAGTAATAGTAGGATTTCAGATTATAACTGCATTATTTTCATAAAATTTTAATTATATCTTAACAAATCATAAACTCAATTTCTTGTCTATAGCAAATGATAATTTGTATCCAGTATTTCGAACATCTAACAATGAATCTCAAAAGAAAATAAATTATTATCAGACAATAATAAATAGAATTTTAGATCACAATATATACCAACAGAAGTGTAATGTTTATATTAAAAAGGAGATGACTGGAGTGACAACTGAAAATTTCATGTCAGTTAGCAAAGTACACTGAGTGCAGAAATAGATTCTACCATAGAATTATTTATATTTGTGAACTATTGATAATAGAAAAATATGATGACTGAAATAAATAAAGAGTCAAGTTTGTAATAGATAAATATGTAATTATGAGTAAGGATTTAATTGAAAGGCATTATAACAGGTATTTGAACATTTTAGATTGTATATGGATTGATATTGAAATTTAAAGTCAAATAGATATAATTTTGTTCATTAAAATAAGGTAGATTTTTGGAAATAATTAGTATGTGAATAGGAATGGTAAATTAATTTGAAATCTTACATCAACAATCAATAATCATAGAAAAATATAAAGACATTTATCGACATATAAAACATTAGATAAGACAAAGTATATTCTATCTAGTATGTAGTAAGTTTTTTGTTTTATAAATAACAAAGCGGACAACAAAAAGATTGTTGATTTGAAAAACGAAAAGGTTGGTGAAGCAAAGCTAATGGAGAAGGACGCATGGAAGAAAATTTAATGAATTCTATAAAGATATTTGGAAAATTATTGGAAATTAAGTTTAAAAGACATTGCAAACTTTGAATCAATATTCATTAATCATTTTGAAGAGAAAATATTTGGTAATAATAAGAATATGTGAGAAATATAAACATTTTAAATTTGAGAGGGGACGCTACCCGAATTTTCAAAAAGTAATCACTTTATAGTGAGAAAATACGTTCCTAAACCATTATCATTGTAACAAAAACATTATAAGCAAATATATCTAAGTGATTTAACAAGAATTTACGAACTTACCTGCCATACAAACTATAGAGTTTGTATCTACAAGATTGAAGAAGATCCAGCTTTGGTCCAGAAGATTCCACAGCAATAGAATATACTAGAGACTTCCCAGTGTTGTGGTCAGGTTAGTGTTTTTAACGATTTATTTGGTTAACCATATTAAACTCAAACGTAATTCATAAATTTGGCCAAATTACACCTTAATAATTTTAGATATATAATAATATTTGGTATTTTCAATTTGCATTGTATTATATTTGTTTTAACATAAGTTTTATTTACTGCTTATGATGCTTTTCAATTTTACGTTTGTTTGATAATTATAGGTACTAAATTTGAGTTGTTGATTTTCATTTACATGTCATTTGCTAAACACAGGGCAAGGTTTCATACCATAGAGGTTGAATTACTGTGTTTCATATAATCGATTCACAGCGTTGATGGAGATGTTTTTCGCAGATTGTTTGTGGGATGCAGATTTCATATCTTTTGTTGTTTAATTTTATCCTGAACCCAACGAGAGTAAGTGTTCTCATGCTCTCCATTAAAACATTAAACTAATAATAAAAAAATATAAATCATATAACCTGAGCTTGCCAATTTAATAAATAAATCCATAGATCAATATCAACCATAGATAAACCTCATAAATATAATTAAATAAAATAAAAAAAAGTAATAGATAATTATAATATATATATATATATATATATATATATATATTCAAAATTCCCCCTCCCCCCTTCGTATCTTTTGAACGGCTACACTTACATTAATAAAATTTGGAGGGTGAAAATGAAGTGTAAACTTCTCTATGAATGGTAACAGGTATTAATGCAAAAACCACAATGTACGGACGCACGGTTATCGAAGAGATGTATATATATATATATATATATATATATATATATATATATATATATAGATATATATATATATATATATATATATATATATATATATATATATATATGTATATGTGTTATAACGGAATTTGTAAACACGATATAGGGCGATGGACGACCTGTAACAGTTAGAGGTTGCTTTGGTTCCTTTATATGTATTATCTCTTTTTTATTTTTATTTTCCTTAGAAGTTATTTCTAGTTTGTTCCTATCTACAATATCAGTTATTTCATAAGGTCCTATAAATTTATCATCTTTTTCACTATGATAACGCAAGTTTTTCTTAAACACTATTTGTCCTAACTTAAAATCAGAATTAGTATTACCTTTTTGGTTATTCTTATCTACAATTTTATCTTTTTGTTTTTCTATTGTTTCTTTTACATTTTCGTATACATGCTTAAGTTTTTCCTTATGATTTTCAGTATAATCTGAGTGAAATGCAGCGGGAATAAGAATTTCATTTTGATTTTGCGAATTAGTGTCTCCGAAGGTTAATTCGGAAGGAGTAAATTTAGTGCTAGTATGTATTGAGCTATTGTAACCTAAAATTGCATAGTAAATTCAATCATCTTCATTGGGGTGCATTCCTTTTAGAAATCTGAGATGTTCTATTAGACTGGAATTGAATCGTTCTGCTACACTGTTTGATTCGTGATATCATACAGTGCCAAAATGTATTTTTATTTTATGTAAATTCAAAATTCCGTTAAATTCAGTACCATGGTCAAGAATATTTAAATCTGGTATTCCAAAAGAACAAAAATATTTTATTAATGCTTTACTTACATGAATAGCCGTTTTGCCTTCGACTTGGTATGCTTGTGCGAACTTCGAAAATGCGTCAATAATAATTGAATATATTTTATTGTTGTAATGAAATAGATCCATGTGAACAATTTGAAAAGGTTTTGATGCTGTTTCAGTTCTTACTAGAGGTGCGTATGTAGGATGTCTGCCATATTTTGTTCGTTGACTAATATCACACGAGATTATATATTCAGTAATAGTATTTTTCATATTTTTCCAATCATAGTTCCGTTTTAAATATTCATACGTTTCTACAATACCACGATGGTTAGTTTTGCCAACGTGATGATGTTTTATTCGCATTATTTGTTCTTCCCCTTCCTTGATTGTGTTTACTTGTTTTAAGCATCTAATTAATTTTGGGCGTTTTTCCGAAAAGTGCTCTAAATAGATTCTATTGAAATCGTTATTGTAAAAATATATGCAGTAACAACGTTTCATAATTGTGTAGTCTTTTAAAAATTCGAGTATAAAATTTTCATTATTTTGGGTCGGAATTTTAACATTTATTATTTTATGATTTTCGTAGCATTCCTGTTCAACTATTAATTTAGGATATGGATGGGGTGTGACTATAATTTGATTAACTTTATTATTAATTATTTCGTCATATATTCGTATACCGTCATTTGTTGTTTCATTAAAAGTGATGTGTTGTGTATTTGAGTCTGTGTCAATTGTGTCAGCTGTTTGCAAATTGGCATCGGTTATATTGTCATTTATTTGTTCGTCTATAAGGTCATTCAAAAATTGGTCTAAATCATTATGATCTGGTATTTCGTCAGGATTATTAATCATTGAATCATTTTTGAGTGCGTTAATAACTACTCTAGAAAGTGCATCGCAATTAAAATTCAAATCACCTTTTTTGTAAATTATCTCATAGTCAAATTCTTCCAAAACGTAATCTCCAGCGAATTAATTTTGAGTTCGGTTCTCTGAGATTAAATAGCCAAATTAAAGGACGATGGTCACAATATATTTTAAATCGTTTACCGTACAGATATGGTCTAAAGTATTTACAAGCCCACACTATGGCAGTTAATTCTCTCTCAATAGTACTATATTTTTGTTCAGAGTTATTTAAGGTTCTTGAAGCGTATGCAATTGGTCTATCCGAACCAGTTGGACCTTGAGATGATACTGCGCCTAATGCTACGTTTGAAGCTTCCGTGGTTAAAACATAGGGCTTAGAAAAGTCAGGATACTGAAGTATAGGTGAATTGATTAATAGATTTTTACAAATGTTAAAAGCTGAGATAAAATTTTGATCGTGTTCGACTTTAGCATTTTTTTCAGACATAAGGTTAACGGTTTGGTTATTTTAGAAAAAACTTTAATGTATCTTCTATAGTAGCCTAATAGTCCTAAAAAGCTTTTGATTTCCTTTTGAGTTTTTGGTATTGGATAATTTTTTATTGCACTTATCTTGTCAGGATTTGGCTTTACTCCATCTGGTGTAATAAGATGCCCTAAATACGCGACTTCTTTTCTTGGAAAATTAGATTTATCAAGTTGGATTGTAAAATTTGATCGTCGTTATCGGTCAAATACTATTTGAGTCTTTCTACGTGTTCTTGCAAGGATGTAGAGTAGGTGACAATATCGTTTAAGTATACTAAACATATATCGTTATTTAAACCTCGTAAAATGTTATCCATAACTCTTTGGAATGTTGAAGGAGATGAACGTAGTCCCATTGGCATACGTTGAAAATCACAATGTCCCTTTTAAGTTGAAAATGCTGTCTTCGGAATGTCCTCCTTGTGCATGTGCATTTGTATTTGGTAGAATCCGCTAGCTAGGTCTAGAGTACTAAAATATTGACTTTTGACTAATTTGTCTAAAATTTCCGTAATGTTTGGTAATGGGTATTTATCTGGTATGGTTTTTTCGTTCAATTTGCGGTAGTCTATTACTAAACGGAATTTCTTTTTGTTTGATTTGTCTTTTTTCTTAGGCACAACGCAGATAGGCTATGAGTACGGAGAATTGGAAGGTTGAATAATACCTTGATCAAGCATTTTGTTTATTTATGTTTTGACTTCTTCTTTATAAATTTCGGGGTAACGATATGTCTTAGTAAATATTGGGATATCGTATGTTGAATTTATTTTGTGTTTTATTTGATTTGTGAAAGAGAGCGGTATCTCTTCACAATAAAAAATGTCACGATAGTCATAATATAATTTTTCGATAACGTCTTTTTCTTCTGGATTGCCATGATTTAGATCAATATTTTTCAAATTTGCCTTTAAAATAAGGTCATGTTCTTCACTAAGTTCATGATCAGTTTCCATTTTTTCAATGAAATCAATTTCGTTTTTATTTAAAATTTCTATATCGATTGGTTCGAAAAATTCGTTTTTTTCAGAATTAGTGTTAGAGTTTATGATGGTAGTGAGAGCAAAGTAATTTTCTACATTTATAGACTAGGGCATTTAGCAAAAATAGAGGAAATTTGGGAGCACAACAGATATCGAGATGCGGTTTTCTGCATTGTATTGGGGAAGGTCCCAGAAGAAACTGACGAAAATGTGGGTTAGCAGTTTTTTGAAAAACGCCTTCTGGGCCGGAAAATGCATTTTCCAATTGCATCATTATTTGCACCGTTATGGGAACGATTGTAAACGCGGAAAACTCGCTCGGAAATCGTTACTCGGGGGTTTTTGGGGCTGCCGAACTCGATTATGGCATTAGAATTACCCGGGGGTGCACGGGGGCGGCTCTGTGGGGGTGCGTGGGGGGTGAATTGGAGGGAGAAATGGCAGCATGCATTAAAATCGCTCCACACTCGTTACTCGGCGGTTTTCGGGCACGCCAAATTCAATTCTGGCATTTTCATTACCCAGGGGTGCACGGGGGTGGCTCTGTGGGGCTGTCCAGGGGGTGAATTGGGGGGAGAAATGGCAGCGTGCATTAAAATCGCTCCACACTCGTTACTCGGGGGTTTTCGGAGATGCTGGATCCAATTCTGGCATTAGAATTACCCGAAGGTGTGCGGGGGTGGCTCTGCGGGGGTGCGCGGGGGTGAATTGGGGCAGGAATGGCAGCGTGCATGAGAATCGCTCCAAACTCGTTACTCGGGGGTTTTTGGGGATGCCGAATTCAACTGTGGCATTGTAATTATCCGGGGGTGCACGGGGGCGGCTCTGTGGGGGTAGCTGGTGGGTCATTCTGGGGGGAAATCGCGTAGTCCATGTAAATGGCTCCAAACTCGTTACTCGGGGGTTTTCGGAGATGCTGAATTCAATGCTGGCATTGTTATTACCCGGGGTGCACGGGGGCGGGTCTGTGGGGGTATCTGGTGGGTCATTCTGGGGGGAAATCGCGTAGTCCATGTAAATGGCTCCAAACTCGTTACTCGGGGGTTTTCGGAGATGCTGAATTCAATGCTGGCATTGTAAAATCCAGGTCACTCAGGGGCGGCTAGGAAATGGTTAAGCAGCTAGTGAAAAATCACAAATTATGAACATAATTCTTTATTCAAATAACAAATAGAAGTTTTTATTATTCTTGAATTATTCATTATAAACTGAAATTTTCAACTTAAGAACTAAACATCTTGTTCAAACTCCTCATCTTCTTCTTCCCGTTGCTCTCCTTCTTCCCCTTCTCCATTTTCTTCCTCTTCTTTATCTTCTTCGTCGTCACTATTATCGGCCCCATCGGGAGCGCCTTTTTGGTTTGAGCAATTGTCATCGCAATTCTTGCATGCCAGTGAGCACACCAACCCACTTCGGCGGCAACCGCACCTCATGCCACAGTCAGTTTGGCAAGAACACGAAATTTTGTTCAAAATTTCCTCGGGGCCGGCTTCCTGGGTCATGGTGACAGGACTGAGCTCTCCATCCACCAATTCCCACCCCCATTGTAACGGATCTAAGGTCTCGTCGTGACCTGGTGAACCATACCAAGCCTGTACTTGGAAATAGACACGCTTGATATGCTCGGTTAACGCATTGGCAGTCGGAATTATGCGTGCAAGGTCGACTTTTTTGTTGGTGGCTTCAGCATATGCTTGTGCTCGATACGCTCGGTTCCGTGGTAACGATACTCTACTCCCTTTATAGCGTTGGCGCCTTTCTCAAATCCAGTTTCGAGGCACACAAGACTCCCAAAGCAATTGTTCTTATAATATGTGTTGTAACGGGCCCAGAAGGGGTTTTTCAAAAAACTGCTAACCCACATTTTCGTCAGTTTCTTCTTGGACCTTCCCCAACACAATGCAGAAAACCGCATCTCGATATCTGTTGTGCTCCCAAATTTCCTCTATTCGGGTGATTTAGTGCTAAATGCCCTAGACTATTACAACAACGAACGGTATCTCGATATGAGGTGCAAACTTTTTATATTCTAAAAGTCCGGTGCCTTGTTTCATTTTTACTGGTATTTTAACTTTTTGTTGAGTTCTAGGCGGTATTATCAAGCGATATGTTTGATATTCAGGATTTTGAATATTCGATATTTCATTCTCAATTTCGTATATTATTGGAATTTTTGCAAATGGAGTTACGATAAATTTTGAGTACATATCTATTCAAGCTTTTAATTGTTTCAATAAATCAACGCCTATTAATCCATCATATTTAACGCTAAAGTTGAAGAGATAGAATTCTTGATATTCTGAAACTCTAAAAATTGGTAATTCGATTACTTCGTCATGATATGTTATAATATCAGAACTTTGTATTTGAAAATCTTCTCTAAATATTCCATTTGGATAAAATTGTTAAGCTGAATCAGGTTTAATCAAAGTACTAGTTGTATTAACTGTATCGATTAAAAAATATGCTTTTAATTCGGGGATGTAAATATGTGGTAAATTTGCTCTGGATATATTTAAAGTTATTAGGGTGAGGCTTCTTGTTGAAAACTTTCGTTTGGGTCTTGAGAAATTTGATAAGGATCATCGAAATGATATTGATTAGAATTGTCGTGTTCTGGATAGTTATCGAGTTCATAATTTTGGTGATTTACATCATGTGCAAACAGTTCTGTGGACGTAAATTTCCTCTGAGGTCCTAAATTGTATTACCTTATGATGTGTCAATTGGAGTAGGTTTGTATGGTTTGTTGGGATTGGATTGATTTCTGATTTGATTTGAGGGTGCTCTCAATATCTGGCTTTGCCTGGGTTGATTGGAAAATGGTTGTCTCTGAGTTTGGAAATTACTATTGTTCCTCCACTGGGGTTGTGAATTTTGGATAAAAGGACGATTGAAATTATTAAAATTCTGTTATGGTTGTGAGAATTGGTTATAAGATATACCTGGATTTGAATTTCGATTGATTGGAATAATGGGTTGAGAAGGTGGCGAATTGAAATGTTGGTAATTAGCATTGCTATTCTGGAAAAAATTAGGATTATGATTAGTTTGTCTGGATGGAATGATTCTCGGTATTGGTTGGTAAAATTGATTATTCAGAGTATTATTTTTATTCTGACTATACATAAAATTCTCTTCTTCTATAACTAAAGAGATAGCTACTTCTAAACTATCTGGGTTTCGCAAACCTATAATATTTTGCAATTGACCAGTTTAACCTCTAATGAAAGTTTCAAGTGCTAAATGGTTAAAGTTTTCAATTTTAATAGTTTTTTCTGCAACTGGACCATTTGAAGCATTTAATTTTGAAATTACTAAGCTACGTGCTTCCTGACATCGCATACCGAAATTGTATGGTATTTAATTTTTTAATGGTCTCCAAACAAATAAATCTTGCACTGAGTGATCTATATTTCTGTGACCTCCGAAACATGATTGAAGAGCTTGTTTTATTTCGGCCAATGTTCGTAATTCAGTTCTTGACCATATAAGCATTAAAGCTCTACCTACTAATTTACTTAACAATGCGCGTAATGAAGAACTATTTGATTGTGGATATGTTGCATCGAAAAATTGAGACACAGTTATCTAGAAATATATTTGAAGTTTGAGGATTACCCTCGTATTGTGGTATAGTATCAATATATAATTTTAATAATTGGTAGTTTGGATTAGCCATTGCTTAAATTTTTGGTTTATCACTTTTTTCTTCCAAAGTTATACTAGAATGAAATAAATCTGCTAATTCTTCTACAATTGAGTCATTCATCAACTAATCTAAATTATATTACTTATGTTAAAAAAATGTTTTACTTTTCTAAAAGTATATAAAACGTGAATAAAAGTGAAACTTCATTTGAAAAAGGAAAAATGGAATATTTTTCGACTTACAGTACTATGAAGAAAATTTTCATTCTTCTCCATTAGGATCCGGGCAATGTGGTCCCTCTTCCCTGGACTGGATTCTTGAACTTAACGTTAAACCACATAAATAACACAAAGTTCGAGATTGCAAATAAACCGTAGATACGGACCGGTGTCACGATTTTTGTTCAACCGATTTGCAATCCTACTGACTGCGCCAATTAAATTCGTAGTTTACAAAAACTACTTTTCAAAAAATAACTTCTATTTCTACAAACTAAAATGAGACTTTACTACTAGGAAGCTATATAAAATCTGAATATGATAATGAAAAACGTTATAAAGAAAACAATCCGTGAGATTGCAATTCAGCAATCTAGCGGTGTCCTATTACCATATGCGTTCCCATAACTCGCCTAATAGAGGGTGAATCTGTATGCACGTAAGTGTTCACTGTATTTAATTCCAAAATTTCTAAGGATTTGACCCAAATAGACAGCATTACATTCTGTACAATTACGTTTATATGTATCAGAATTCTTTATTGGGGATATATTTATTTTTACATTTGAAAATTGTGTACTCATATTACATTTTGTTAAAAAAAAATTGATGTATTTGTTGCTAAGTGGATTGAACTTCCAGCGTTAATCCATTACATAGAGTGAATAAATTACCTATTTAAAAAAAAGAAAAAGTGTCATTTTCACAAATATTTCCTAAGCAAATAAAAAATTACTAGATAAATAAGATATAAAGATAAATTTTATCGTGCATAAGATACATCTTTTCACAAGGGTTCGGTACATACATTACATTTATTACAATGATCCATACGTCATTTTTAGTAATTATTTGAAGTTATTTGAGTGAGAACATATATATTTATTTTTAATTACTATTATTAATTTGTATATACATATTATTGTGTTATTATTTAGTCTCCGCACGCGAAAGCTCTTAATTTTAAGACAATAATAACACTTTGGGCCACCATAGAGAGCTCAGGAAGATTATCATTATTGGCATTCAAATTATGTACCAGATCATCAACATTATCTACACTATTGAAAAATCTAGTTTGTCTAAGAGGGCTGTAAGTGGGGCATTAGAAGAGAATATGCTCCAACGACTCTGGTGTATGCATATTACAAACGGAACAGATTTTCCCACAATCAATTATATAGAAGTTTCCTTCAAAGGTAAATTTCAGTATCTTTTTACTGGAAGTTCTAATTTGTGCGACAATTCTCGTTATGTATATATAAATGTTCACACTCTGCAAAAGTAAACCCTTCTTTAACATGAGTGACCCAATTGGCGTTCTTCGAAGCTAATTGTAAAAGTTGCATATAACAGATTTTTGACATTCTAGAATTATCCATTATTTTAAGTTCATTTAACTAACTTAAAGCATGTTTAAAAATAATTAAAGGTGAATGGGGCGATACTTCTTAAGGCGTACATTATAATCTGGAGTATTCTGAGACAAATTCAACAGTTTTGAAAAAAAGTTAACCTGAACCCGTTCAATAACATCAGTATATCGTAGTCCCCATATGCCAATTCCAAAATAAAATATAAAATGATAGAATTATACAATTTGATTCTGGAATCCCAAGTATTAATTTTTGATCGGTTCATAATATCCATAAATGCTCCAATCGCACGACAAGCTTTAATTTTAGTATTCTCAGCCATGGTAAAGAATCTAGCTATAGAAGAGAAATCAACACCTAGATACGTAAATTAATTTACTATTTCTAACCTAAATCCATTGTAATAAAACTTTTGATTATAATTATATTTGTACCCTCCTTTTACAAATATAAATACTTTCGTGTTAACAGTGTTAACTGTAAGTTTATTGGTAGAACAATAAGTATCAAGTATTCTCAGTTTGCGTTCTATGTCTATTAGGGAGTCCCCCAGGATTACTGTATCATCTGCGTATTGAAGCATTAACAGATCATTCTTGCTATCAATATTAATTCCGCGTGAGTTACTTGAACAAAAGTAATCTTCAATATCCGATATGAAAATAAGAGAAAAGCAGTGGACTTAGCGGTACACCTTGGAGAACTCTCTCAGCGATAGCATATTTTTCACTATATGTATAGGTTTTGGTTTCTTATTAAAAATGTGGCGGTTTAGTATTCTAATATACTCAATACTAACCCAAAACTTAGTTTTAACCCAAGAAGTGTATGATCTATGCTGTCAAATGTTCTCCGAAAGTCTACAAAAACAGCATATACTTTCCTGCGGGGGAGCCTAAGAGTTATTTGCAAAACAGAAGTCAAAATAAAAATATAATCCGAACATCCCCTATTCTTTCGAAAGCCAAATTGTGTTACGGGAAGAATGAGATTATTTTCACACCAGTTAGACCAGCGATTTCATAGAATTAACGAAAACACCTTGGCACAACAATTAATTAGAGATATACCACGATAGTTATTAGGGCCCTCTAAGGGTCCTTTTTTGTGGAGCATTGTGAGAATTGTTTCATGCCAACCGGAAGGAATAATTTCCGAAACCAAAATTTCATTATATAAATGACAAATATATAAACGCCAGTTTTGTGTTAAATGCTTTAAAAACTCCATACAGTTATACCATCCTTACCTGGTGATTTGCCATATTTGCACAAAATCAAAGATTTATCAAGTTCTACAAGTGAAATAGGGGTATATAGAAATTCGTCTCCGATCCCAAAAGACACATACTTCATACTGAACTTTAATTGAAGATATGCTATCGTGAAAATATTCCCACTCCTTGATTGATATAGGACAACTTCTATCTTTACGTGTAAATAACCTTAAGGTTTTCCAGAACTCTGTAGAATTTTTTGTGTCGGAACGAGCAGTTACAATATCTTTTTCATAATCATTTTTCTTCCTTAAAATTAGTTAGCTCATATTCTTTTTTGTTGGAAATATGAGTTGTCTCGTATATTTCGGAGAATCCTTGTTTTTACATATTTTAAATGAATTTGTTAGTTGACATTTAGATTTCTTACAGTCAGCATCAAACCAATGCTTAGATCGTAATGAGTTAATGCTATTGAAATATTCTGCTGAAACTAAACCTTCAGGTTTTGCTACATCCCATATTGTGCTACACAGATTATCATACAAATCGCCCACATCTCCAATTGCTCCTACATTTGGTAAGCATTGAATTGGCATTTTAAAATCAACTACTTTCAAAAAATTACTATAGTATCATATCTAATAATATTTAGAAGATAATCTCTTTAGCAACAAATGCAACAATTTTTTTGAAGCGTAATGTAATGCTCTCTATTTGGATCAAACTCTTAGAAATTTTGAAATTAGATACAGTGAACAACTACAGCATACAGATTGAAAGAAACAACCAGAGATATCCCACAACGCAAAATACCTACTTGACACCAAACATTGATTGACACCTAACGCATAACTAGAATAAATACATATTTGTGACAAGAAACAAGAACAGGATTTCCTTGGGGAATTGGAAATTAGAAAACACTTAACAAACCCACAATATCAAGCTGTCAATGAACAGATATATCTAGGGCGTTTCTCACTCTTAAACTGTCTTTATAAGTAATAATTGTAAAAGTGTTTTAAATGAAACTCACGGTTTCTAGTTAATTCCACAGTATAATAAAAATTGTTGAAAAGTCTAAAAAATTGACAATTGTTTCGATAAATCAATATCATCGTCAGAATGACAGAAGTTACATTTCATTTGGTGCCTACCTGATGTTTAGTAGTTATTTTTGGCTAGACCAAGGAGTGACCTAACTTGTGATTGACTTGATATATGTTAATAGAAAAAAAAAGAAGATGTGATATTACAAATATTGAAGCTTAGATATTATTAGCCCTATGGTGATATCCTGGATATCATTTTTCCATTTAAGATCAGTATAACTGTGCAACGATACAGAAAATCAGGAAAACTATATCTGCTGATCATTACAATTATCACTTAAGAAGACAGTTTATTAGTGGAGAACTCCCTAGATTTAACTGTTCATTGACAACTTCATATTGTGGGTTTCTTAAATGTCTTTTAATTTCCAATTCTTCAAGTAAATCCAGTTATTGTTTCTCTTCACAAATATGCAGCACTTCTAGTTTTGTGTTAGGTGTCAATGAATGATTGGTGTCAAGTAGATGTTTTGCGTAGTCGGTTTTATCTGGTTGTTTCAATCTGTATGCTCGTAAGTGCTCACTGAATCGGATTTCAAAATTCCTAAGGGTCTGACCCAAATAGACAGCATTACATTCTGGACATTTGAGTTTTTTATATATACCTGACTTCTTTGATTGTGGTATTTTTGTTTTTACATTTAACAATTTTGTACTAACGTTACTTTCTGTTTTAAAAGGAATTGTTGTATTCGTTGCTGAAGATATTATCTTTGAAATATTAGAAATATCTCCTGCATATGTGATAGTTTTATAAGTTTTTCTTTCATCAGTTTGATTAGGAAATATTAGTTGTAATGCCACTTTTTCCTCTTTTTTATTAATTAGCTTATTCATCATATCTAATGGATAACCGTTAGATGTTGCTATTTGTCTAATTGTATTAATCTCTCTATCAAAATTACATTTGTTAATAGAGACTGAAAAAGCTCTATGTATCATTGAATTATATGCCGCTAGTTTATGGGACACGGGGTGATTGGAATTAAATGGAATTGTCACATCAGTCTGTGTTGGTTTTCGGTAAATTGAATAATCAAGTACATTATTTACTCTTTCAATTTTTAAATCAAGAAACTTGATTGAGCTATTTTCTTCAATTTCTGATGTAAATTTAATTATTGGTTGTAAATTATTGATGTGGTTGAAAAATACATCTAATTGTCGTTCACTACTCACAAAAAAAGCTAATATGCCATCTACATATCTATACCAAAATAAGACATTTTTCTAAATATCACTTTCAAAGATCTTTCTTTCTAAATTGTCCATAAAACTGTTTGTCAAAATAGGTGCTATAGGGCTTCCCATTGGTAAACCTTCATTTTGAATATATATATGATTGTCAAAAGTGAAATAATTCTGATTAATGCATACATCAAATAAATTAAGTATATCTGATATTATTCCTGGATTATTATTTTCATCTTCTAGTAATCTTCTTACAAGTATTAGACATTCTTTAGGAGGAATTTTAGTTAACATATTAGTAACATCGAACGAAATGAGATTATAGTTATCTTGCAAGTTAATTGCTTTCAACTTTTTGATTAGTTCTATTGAATTTCTAATTGAGTACTGAGATTCATATCCGTAACTAATAAGTATATTGTTGAGCCTCTTTGCCAATATATTATTAGGGGCAATAACATAAGAAACTACAGGTCTAATTGGTTTCGTTATTTTATGTAATTTAACGGTTCCATATAATTGTGGACAATGAGGATTTTTATGTATGATAGACCTTTTTTCGTAATCACTTAAAAGATAATTTGAATTATTAACCATATCCCTTACATTATTAGAAAACTTTTTTGTTGGGTCTGCTCTAAGAATAATATCCAAGCTTCAATATTTGTAATATCACATCTTCTTATTTTTTCTATTAACATATATTAAGTCAATCACAAGTTAGGTCTCTTCTTGGTCTACCCAAAAATAACTTCTAAACATCAGATACGCACCAAATGAAATGTAACTTCTGTCATTCTGACGATGATATTGATTTATCGAAACAATTGTCAATTTTTTAGAATTTGAAACAATTTTTATTATATTGTGGAATTAACTAGAAACCGTGAGTTTCATATAAAAAAAACATGAGTAGATTCCACCAAGTAAGGGTGGAGACAGTTAATTTCATTCAAAAATCTTCGAGAGAAAATTTGACCCAACTGTACCAGAAGTTACTACAAAAACGTTACAAAACATTTGGTTTAACCAAGAATGCCTTAGGAAAAAGGTAATACCAAATTATGTGAATATAAATTGTCACACTAAAACACCACAAGCACAAAAAGCTATAAAATGTGCTCAACGAGTTTGGATAAAAGGTGAATGTAACAAATGGTTCAAAGTTAGAGACTCCTTAGACAACTACATAAAAGTTGTCCATTCAGAACTCACATTCCAATTACATCCAGTAGAATTTGACTGTTTGGATGACAAAATTAGAGAAAGCCTCAGCACGATGGAGCATAAGAAATTTAAGAAACAAGAAAAAAGCTACAGAATCTTGAACACACACAACATGAAATTCGATACTCAAAACATCATGAAACTGTAAGTACCTACATACCAACACACTTTGCACCACGATTTGAAAACCTTTCAGACACACATTTAACAGATAGTGAAATAGAATTTTTAAATAAAGGTTTAAAGAACAGCATACCACCAAAATTTACGAATAATATTAAACAAATTATAGCTACAGAGTCAGAAATAGCTTTAAAATCCAACTCAAATAATTTTCTTTATGAGAAATAAAAAATTGCCAATTCGATCAAAAATATTGAACTTTCAAAAGTTAAACGTCAAACAAAAATTGACATTACAGTTTCAAATGCAATCAAAAAGAAAGTAGAAGATAATAACCTAACAGTTACAACATCTGATAAAGGGAACATAACTGTCATATTGACATCTGAAAATTATAAGTCAAAAATATATAACTTTATAGAATCTAGCGATGTAAAATTTCTTAAAGCAGACCCAACAAAAAAGTTTTCTAATAATGTAAGGGAAATTACTAGAAGATAAAAATATTAAACCAGGAATAATATAAGATATACTTAATTTATTTGATGTATGCATTAATCAGAATTACTTCACTTTTGACAATAAGATATATATTCAAAATGAAGGTTTACCAATGGAAAGCCCATTATCACCTATTTTGGCAATTAATTTTATGGACCATTTAGAAAGAAAGATCTTTGAAAGTAATATTTCGAAAAATGTCTTATTTTGGTATAGATATGTAGATGACATATTAGCATGTTTTTGTGGATAGTGAACGACAATTAGATGTATTTTTCAACCACATTAATAAATTACACCCAAAAATTGAAGAAAATAGCTCAATCAGTTTTCTTTATTTAAAAATTCAAAGAGTTAATAATGTACTTGATTATTCAATTTACCGAAAACCAACACAGACTGATGTGACAATTCCATTTAATTCCAATCACCCCATGTCCCATAAACTAGCGGCATATAATTCAATGATATATAGAGCTTTTTCAGTTCCTATGAACAAATGTAATTTTGATAGAGAGATTAATACAATTAGTCAAATAGCAACATCCAACGGTTATCCATTAGATATGATAAATAAGATAATTAATAAAAAAGAGGAAAAAGTGGTATTACAAGTAATATTTCCTCAACAAACTGATGAAATAAAAACTTATGAAACCATTATATATGCAGGAAATATTTCTAATAATATTTCAAAAATAATATCTTCAGCAACGAATACATCAATTTCTTTTAAAACAGAAAGTAACGTTAGTACAAAATTGGTAAATGTAAAAACAAAAATACCACAATTAAAGAAGTCAGGTATATATAAACTCAAATGTCCAAAGTGTAATGCTGTCTATTTGGGTCAGAACCTGAGGAATTTTGAAATCCGATACAGTGAGCACTTACGAGCATTCAGATTAAAACAACCAGATAAATCCCACTACGCAAAACATCTACTTGACACTAATCATTCATTGACACCTAACACAAAACTGGAAGTGCTGCATATTTGTGAAAAGAAACAAGAACTGGATTTCCTTGAATAATTGGAAATTAAAAGACATTTAAGAAACCCACAATATGAAGTTGTCAATGAAAAGTTAAATCTAGGGAGTTCTCCACTAATAAACTGTTTTCTTAAGTGATAATTGTGAAGATCAACAGATATAGTTTTCCTGGTTTTCTATATCATTGCACAGTTATACTGATCTACATTGGAAAAATGATATCCAGGATATCACCATAGGGCTAATAATATCTATGCTTCAATATTTGTAATATCACATCTTCTTTTTTCTATTAACATATATTATGTCAATCACAAGTTAGGTCACTTCTTGGTCTAGCCAAAAATAACTACTAAACCTCAGGTAGGCACCAAATGCAATGTAACTTCTGTCATTCTGACGATGATATTGATTTATCGAAACAATTGTCAATTTTTTAGAATTTTCAACAATTGTTATCATATTGTGGAATTAACTAGAAACCGTGAATTTCATTTAAAACACTAATATCAGTAGATTCCACCAAGTAAGGGTCGAGACAGTTAATTTCAATAATTGTAAAGATCAGCAGATACCGTTTTCCTGGTTTTCTATATCATTGCACAATTATATTGACCTTGAAAGGGAAAATATATCCGTGATATCCCCATAGGACTAATAATATATCAGTTTTAATATTTGTAATATCATATTTTCTTCTTTTTTCTATTCACATATACACACAGCGTCAAAAAACTTGGTATCTCCTGGATATCGCCAAATCTAAAACCATTATCAAAATTTTGTTTATGCAGAAATAGTATCGTAAAAATTGTTCTTTATCATGAATAAAAAACGCCTTAAAACTTTCTTTAACTACAGCATTTGTTGAAAATTGTCAGTTTCGTATAAATATCGAAAAGTATAATTCGTTTCCCATTATTCAAAAATGCCTGACCATCAATTTCAGGTTTTGATAGAGCTAGGATAATCGCCCTACATCAACTGAACTTGTCAAATCATAGAATTTCAGCAAGTCTAGGAATTCTTAGGACGTCTGTTATCAAAATAGTGAAACTGTTTCAATAAACTGGAGGTGGGAATAGAAGACCTGGTAGTGGGCGTTATCGTGTTACAGATGGAAGAGTGGATCGATATTTAGCCAATTTTGTTCGACGCAATCGGAATATCACAGTCACCGGGGTAACAACGCATTTCAGAAGAACGTACGGAATATTCATTTCTAGGCCTACAATTCGAGGAGGGCTGGTTTTTTCCAGTTTGGGATCAGTAAAAGCTTTGAGAGTGACCAGGCTTACTAGAGCACTTACAGCTGACCACTTAGCATTGAGACCTATTTACAGCAACTGGCTCTTACCTCAATGGAGAAGTGGCCTTTTTTCAGATGAGACCCGATTTGGATAGACAAGTGACAGCCGTAGTGTAAGGGCATGGAGAGAGCAAGGACGTACAGCAAGTTTAGCCATTCCTCAAGAAGTGGTTCCTTGTCAAGGGAGTATAGTTATGTTTTGGGGAGGCATTTTGAATGGTTATCGCACTCCACTTATTCACATACCAGAGACGCTGACGGGAAACTTCCACCAGGAAAATGTTGGAAGGCCAATAGTACTGGCTCGAAGAGAAGAATTTGGAAGAAATTTCATTTTTGTGAATGACAACGCCCATCCACGTCGCACAAGTAGAATCCAAAATGTGTTAGCTGAAGTCAATATCCGGCGAATGAATTCCGCCGGACATGGATCCGATGAAGCACATCTGTATTCAGAAGCCATATTGAAGAGAACCAACTCACCAATAACCCTTCAAGAGCAGATGGTGGCGGTACTGGAAGAGTGGAACAAAACTCCTCTACAACAGATCAATAATCTTATTCGCTGTATACCAAAGTGAGTCAATCAATGGCGGTCACACGGCATATTATTGTGGTTATTTTTTCTTTCATTAGTTCATTTTTCGTTAAAATAGGAATTTTGATAAATTGATTTTTGGCAATTTTTTCACCAAAGACTTTTTCTCCTGAAAAGTATATGAATCAGTTGGTCAAAGATTAACATATTTTGTGATATACATAAACATGGAAAAATATTTTCTCTTTCAAAATTTGGGGTGTCCAAGTTTATTGACGCTATGTTTATTAAGTCAATCACAAGGTAGATCACTCTTCTTGGTCTAGACAAAAATAATTATAAAACATCAGGTGGGCATAACATGAGATATAACTTCTGTCATTCTGACGATGATAGCAATATCGAAACATTTGTCAAATTTTTTAGAATTCTTACCTTTTATTTGATATATTTTGGAATTATCTATGTAACGCGAAAATTCGCCAAGCTGTCGGAGATTTATATTGGCAAGACTGTCGACGGAGGGAATTCAGATCGCGCACTGTACGAAGATAAAATTTAGTTATCCCTGTGCCGTCAACGTGTACACACACACTGCAAGTGATAAATTTTTCATGTGCTCTGGGAGCCATAACGTTATTTTACGGAAAATCCTGACAAATTCTATCCAGGGAAATAAAATATCGTTCGATATAATAGCAGAGAGGTCTGACCCGATAATCTACTGAACCGGAGGGCGCCGATGACCAAAGGATACCAGTAGAATTAAGGAAACCAAGTGGAAAATTTCTGTAGACGGCTTGTTAGTAGAACTCATTATCAAGGTAAATGGTTGAGAATAGTTTCTCGAAATTAACAGTTCTATAGGTAGATTAACGTAGGAATTCAAATCTTTGAATCGTAGTTTATTGGAGTATGTAACCTGGATTTCATTAAATAGTTTGATACATTTCACAAATTCTTATCAGTTCACTTTAGTTATTGCTTCGCATATTTTTTTGTAATAAGAATATATCACGGGGGCTGAATATTATTCAGGGATGTGTCCAGCGACGTAGTTTTTATATTATGGGTTTTTTTGATATCGTAGTTTTTTTGCTAAGCGGAAAAAAACCAGTCATATAGTTTTTATTATCAGTGCAAAAAACTTTTATACAGTTAAAAGTCAAGACGAATGATTATTTGCAAATTTCGGGTGATCATAATATAGTCAGTATAATGGGATATTACGGGGGGACGTCGAAAATTTGACTGGGGTAAAATGTAAACCCTATATAGAGGCTAATTCGTTTCTCTATTTAAGGGGGGTTTTTTATTTGGATTTTAATTCGCTGATTGAAGCTTGCGGAGTCAGTGAGACCAGTTCCAGGAGAGCTGGAATATTCTGGAGCGACTTCAGTTGCTGTTCTGAGGTCCTGAAGAAGGATAAGTGAACATTTGTACATTTGCCTCATCCGTCACATTTCCCAACTTTCTTATGTAAGGTTTTTATTTCTCTCTTTTTGCGGCAATTAGTATAAATTCCACTTTGTATTTAAAATTGTAATAATGTACTTCATAATTTAAAATATTGGGCTGTTGGCTCTGAACGCTAGGATACCACGGTACGTACCTGGGTGCTACGTTATTTAGTTAAGTTTTCGAACTTTGACGATTTTATGTAAATAATTTTGCGACGTACATAATTTCGATTTATATTTTTTTAGCATCGCTAAGCTCATTTGGTATTTAAATTTTATGCATATGCATTTATATATATTTGTTTAAATCACTTAAACATTATGACAGCCTTCGCCGACTACCCCTTACCGTCTCTGACTGTAGCCTATTCCACACAAAAATCATAAATGTTCTGCGCCTGTGCGTTCTCGAAAGCTTTCGCGACTACCCGACTTCGACTTTTTGACTCTCTCTGCTATTCGGGCTTTAAGAAGACATACATGCCTAGTTAGGGAACCAACTGAAAGGTTTCGTGTTTCTAATGTAAAATGTTAGTAATATAGTATTTTGATTGATTAATTTGTTATTGTGTTATATGTTTGTGTGTAGAGTCAGTGATATGTTCAGGTAAATAAAAATACACCTAGACATTGTTACTTAGACAATTAAACATTCAACTAGAATTGTTTTCTGGTACACGACGATATTTCTTACAAGGTTGCCACGTGCTATAGAAATTATTTACTTCCACAATATCTTGTGTCCGCATCGATGTAACTTTATCTTTATCAATTAAGTAAATCATCTAAACAAAAATGAGTTTAATTTGCCTTATGGCTGGTCCTTCGTTACTTTGTATCACCCGCAATAAATCTATTGAAGGGATTCTGATACTTGTTGAAAGTACAATTGGAATAGTCGGCCGTACACAGCCCATTCTACCACATCACTTCTGGAGCTATCGAAGATATTGATCCCCTCCAATATTTATATTCGAATAAAATGCGGAAGTGTGAACCCATGTAACTGTGACATTGGTAATATTTAGCATTAGATTTTCCATTGTATTTGAGAAATTGTACATGAACAATTTGTTCCCTATAATTGTAAATTTGAGACATCGGTGTAGTTTGGGGCCCTCAGCTGTTCTGCGCCCTGAGTTTTAAGCCTTCAGCTCGGCTCAGATGTTATAGAACCTGCTTGTCAGTTATTTGTTTAAACTGTGACTCCGCTTGTAACTGATAATTTAGTTCGCGATTTAAGTTTTTATGTAGATTTCGGTCTTCAGCCTAACTACATTCTGATTCTACAGCCTTCAGCTGAGTTCAGGTATTATTCGTGACATTTTGCTGTAAAATTGTAATAAATACTTTGAAAAGAGACCTATGATCCAAAGTGGATAATTAAAAACTTCAATCAGGGGATACTTGCTGACTTTTATTTTCTTATGATAACTTACCTATCAGTTTAACCTTTGGAGTGTGTAGTTAGTGTTGTTAACCCACTGAGGAGTTGTGGGTTAACTTAAGAAGTCTTGGGTGCTTGCCAAAACTTCTCTGGCGCCATTTTTTTTGGAGAAATCGCCCCTTCTTCGACTCTAAGCTTGTCGACTGGCGAGCACGGGTTGTACCACGTGAGACAACCCGCGAGCACTAAGGGTTAGTAGCGTTTCTCTCGTTATATCTAGAAACAGTTTTATTTGAAAAAGTAATTCAAAATATGTCAATATGCATATCATTGGTTGGAGATATTGTCATGTGTAACGAAATACATAATTTGATTTCGATATAACTGAAAAATCATTAGTATTCCGTAGATTCTCAAGTTATATTCTGTAGGACTATGTATTTTCCATTTACTTTCTGACAACATAGAGGAAGAACGCAAGAAAAATATCTCAACGTATTTTTTTTATTTTTGATATCGACATATATATGTATTCTAATTTAAGCATCGTTTATTCAATAAATCGAATTTACAAAATTTATCAATAAATTGAGTGTTATGAGAGCAATGGAATTGTTGACCTTTATCGAAACGTTTCTATAGAAATAAATTGATCCTATCAACAAATCAAGTTCAAGTTGTTTTTGTATATTTCCAATAATGTACCAAAGATAAAGGCGAAATTTCATCTTATTGATCATACCTCTTGACTAGAATGCAATTTTAAGTTATTTTGAATGTGTATATTACTAGATATTACATTGATAATCATTATCAAAACGTCCTGTACCATGACAAATTCATAAATTCAGTTTTGCAACAAAATTGAGTTATATAAAACACTCTCCCATTCAATTTGATATACCCCAATCTTAGTTTCACTGTGACTTTGATGAACCGTTAGTTATTTAGACACAAGGGATGAAATAGAGCCGCAGCAGTACCCAAATCTATATCAACCTATCTAAATCCACGAATCCTTCACATGTTCTCCGATATCCACGTATGACCAACACCGTACGTTGTAACGGGAAGACCATTCTATCTCAGAGCCCAGCATATAACAACGACCAACAAGCTCCCAACGACCACACTTACCAACTCTACCAAAAATCTACTCTCCCCCACTCTATCTTTCTCTCTCTATCTATTATAGCCACAGTTTCATAGGAAGGCATCCTGCGACCGGTATTCTATGTTTTGTAGCTACTTCTTCAGATAACACCATTATTCTAGCAGTTGGCGGCAATATGGGTTCATCTAATGATGTATGTACCACAAAATAAATTTCAAAATTAGTCAGATGAGAAAAACAAATCAATAAATACGACGCACTAATCCCTAGTTTGTTTCACAGTTTCATTTTAAACATAATAATTCTCCTGAAACGTACTGTTTGCTACCGACTCCAGGCACCATATTATTCACCTCTTCCCTTGCGCCCTTGCGTGGGATGGGCAGATTGATTAACAAACCTCTTCAAACAAATTCTGAATTCCATATTTTGTTTAAGCTATTATTTAAAAGTTCATTGGATTTAATTTGCTCTATCAATTTTCCATTGGAAACATTGAATACTTGTTATATAATTTCTCTTGAACGACCCTCATCAGTTTCAACTTTTCGACTATATTTCTACCTACCCTTCTATTTTCTCTGAATATTGTAGTTATTGATAGTTATGCTTTATCCTCAGCTGATAATATCAAAACATGCAGTTTGTGTGTGCTCTTTATCCTTAAGGTGTTACATGTATAATATCTTACCTACTTAGGTTATTGAAAACAATAACAAAACGAAGAAAATTCTGAGTGAATAATATTAAAATAATATTCAATTGGCATGGGTCTCATCCTTGTAGTAGTTCCACTCTCGAACTCCCTTATGGATAAATAAATCTCGTTAGAATAATCCTTGTCTCTCGAAATCAACTGAAAATAAATAAAACTTCCAGATATTCAACTACTCATTACATAATTATAAATAAATTAACTTAACTCCCACCCCACCCACAAGAATTTTTATTGGTGATAATTCATGCATGCGGTCTCTGTCTCCATGCGTCACCACTGAAGGGTTAAAACCATCAACAGATCGTTGGATATAGTTCTCTGAAAACAATTAACAATATTCCAGGTTAAACAAAACTTATATCGGAAACCACATGTTAAGGTTCCACATCAACCGAGGTGAGTCGTCAGCTAAGTATAACCCAATGAATAAAAGTAACTATTCGTTGAGAGACTTATTACAATTACCTTTTTCTTTTCAGGCCTTTTCTAATTAGTGTCACTTTTTCTTGGTTCTCGTTCATTTCTGTCCTCCCAAATTCACGACTACTTCTCTCTGTGTGAGCTCTACGAGAAACAACTTTGGAACTGGGCATATTCTGGATGAGATTTCCCTGACGAAGGATCCCAGGGCATAGCAGATAAGTTTGGTTGATCTCTTCACATTTTTTGGCAGTGTTTCTAGACTTCTGAATGTAGGTTTCGTTACACTCAGTAACATCCAACAAAATTATCTCGGCTAAACTGCAAATCATATATATATATATATATATATATATATCAGAGGTCTGTTGAATCATTTTACCGCACACCACAAGTATGTGCCGCAACCCGTACTTCAAAACAACACCGTGAAAATTTACTGGGATTTCACAGTTGTTACAGATAGACCTGTGGAGCACAACCGGCCGGACATGGTGATTTGGGATGAAAGTGATAACACAGCCATCATAATTGACTTCGCAGTGCCACAGGACTACAATATATCTAAAGCATATACCGAAAAAATAACTAAATATGGAGCGCTTGCACAAGAAATGAAATTGATTTGGAACTTGGAGAAGGTAACAATAGTCCCTTTAATTATAAGCGCAAACGGCCTTGTACATACAAAAACAGTACGACCTATCTAAAAACACCGTAATATGGATGCAAAAGGCCGTAATACTTGGAACTGTTGGAATCATCCGGCGGATCTTCTACCCCTATTGACAATGGTAGTGCCCTTGGCTGCGTAGTGGCCCGGACATTATCAAATACCACCAAAAAAAAATTATATATATATATATATATATATATATATATAATATCACCATAATGGAAAAGTAAATTGTTAGTAGAGTATCTATATTAATTCACTTGAATTTATCAACATAAACATTGTTAGATTGAACCCTATTTTATAGGACATGAATTAAAGCTAAAATACTTACTTAAATTTTATTTGTAAGTAGAGTTTATTTCCACCTAGAAAAAAGTACAGAGTAACAAGAAAGCTTAATTTTGTTGCTTAAACAATGTAATTATCAAAATCCTTTCGATAATTTGAATACAGTAGGGGCATCTAGGGGCAACAATGTCAACTGCGTAAATTCGAATTCTACAAACACTCGGAACCACAATAAACCTGCCTCAAATAATATATTCGTCACACACAATCAAGGTACAAAAATTAGTACTGATATGTATAAATCAACAACTATCCAAAAGCCAATTTTACAAAAATTTGTACAAAAACCATTTGTAAACATAAACACAATTAATATGGGGAATTCCATTGGGAATATCTCTCAGAAAAACGCCAGCGTAAATAAATATAAACCGATTATTGGAACCAATGATGTTTCGAAATTCCAGACAATTGCACGACAAGGCCATGTACATGTACATAGTGGCGACGTGACTTCAAAAGATCTTTTAGACTTTCTTAAACAAACAACTCCTGATGTATCCCTTTCCTGTGTTGAATGGAGTGAAAATGGATATGCGTCCACATTCAAAGTGACTTTTCGCTATGACAATATATAGTCCAAGTTGATAATACACATATTTGGCCCAAAGAAGCAGCTAAGGTAAATGTACGCTTCACCGACCTAGCTGATTAAACCGACCACTTTGAATTTCCTGCAATAAAGAGAATTTGGTACTCAATACCAAATAATTACCGTCAGTATCCGATACTTGCACTTTCAACTAATCACGCCTTTATACGATTTGGCACGGATCTAGTAATTTTTTAGTACAAAGACGTCCTTAACGCAGACGGTACGTTTATGCCATCCAGCTTAACCTAGAGTCCTATTTGAGGGTAAAGTGATTAAACCAGTCAGGTATGCAATTCATTGAAAGTTTGATATATATATATATATATATATATATATATATATATATATAAATCTCTCAATATCTTAGGGATTCCGTCGTAAGTAGGGCTGAATTAAACTCTTATTTACTACCCAACGTTTCGAAAAATTTTATTTTCTTTTTCAAGGCTGAAATATGGACATGTTGGTACATTTCATCAATTAACAATTTTTTTTATACTTACGTGTAAAGTGAGTTAATAAATATTAAAATAGTTCATACTCGGAACAAAAAAAAAATTATATTTTATGTATAGATACTTTTTAAGTACTAATTCAAAAGGATCTTTTTGATTTGAAGGAACATTATATGTCACAGTTTGAGTGACAGTTTTTTTATTGAGACATAACCTAGTTGATGTGTTCAACTTTATGACTTAAGAGACAGTCTTCATTATTAGTAGCATGACTTGTCACTTAATCATGATCCTATGAACAAAGGAAGTCCTATATATCATATATTCTCCCTTGTCAACGAGCGAAAGTTGTAAGGTATATTACTCTCACTAACTACCCCACTCAATCTCACGATAACAAGAGTGAATGTAGTATATACACAACAACTCCGTTATAACTCATTAGTTATATAGATGTATATATTTATAAGTTAGAAAAATCTACAATTTGATTGCTCTTATGTTGTTGGTTAAATGAAAGAAGATACGCATAAGTGTGATTAACATGGTTGCTTTCTCTCTTTTTATTCAGTGACTTTTCATCTAAGGCAGTCTCAAACATTTCTAGGCAGGATCTTTTGTGATAGTGGGATTCCGAATGTATAACCATGATGTTATTAAAATTTGGATGATGCCCAGTTCCTATGCTATGTTCAGCCAAAGCGCATGATTGTTTATTGAGTTTTATGTCACTTTTATGTTGGGTCACCCTGTCTTTTAATACTCTAGATGTCTGTCCATAATACACTTTGTCACAATTGTTACAAGAGATCTTATATACTACATTAGACTTTTTCAATACCTCATCCTTATATTTTGTTTTCGTTAAAATATTATTAATTGTGAATCTATACTTATAAGTTAGTTTGATGTGATTTTCATGCTTAAAAACGTTTAAAATATTCGTTGAGATATCCTGTATATATGGAATCGCTATATATTTTTTAGGTTCAGTTTCTTGGTCATTCTCATTATTATTATTTGTGATTCATTCTTCTTGTGTTCTGGTGTTGAAAATTAATTTTTTTAATAGTTGAGGTGGATAAGAGTTATTTATGAAAATTTCATACAATTTTTTTAAGTTTTTTTGTTGTAATGTTGGATGGCAGATTTTTTGAATTCTATTTTTCATAGTCAGTACTAAATTGATCTTAATCTTATCTGTGTGAATTGAAAAATAATTGATGTACCTCTCAGAACTCATTGGTTTCTTATACCAGTCTAACTGTATTATATTATTTTCATTTCTTATCAATCTGGTGTCTAAAAAAGGAATGCTATTTTCTGCCTCATGTTCAATAGTAAATTGTATGAATTCATTGTATGCATTAAAAATGTTTAAAATATGATCATGTTTGTTATTAGGTATTGCACAGATAATGTCATCAACAAATTTTTTTAAAAAAGGAAGTTGGAAGTTGAGTTTCGTTATGCAAGAATCAAGTAGATCATCCATAACATACTGTGCAGCTATTGGACTCATAAGTATAGATTCACAATTAATAATGTTTTAACGAAAACAAAATATAAGGATGAGGTATTGAAAAAGTCTAATGTAGTATATAAGATCTCTTGTAACAATTGTGACAAAGTGTATTATGGACAGACATCTAGAGTATTAAAAGACAGGGTGACCCAACATAAAAGTGACATAAAACTTAATAAACAATCATGCGCTTTGGCTGAACATAGCATAGGAACTGGGCATCATCCAAATTTTAATAACATCATGGTTATACATTCGGAATCCCACTATCACAAAAGATCCTGCCTAGAAATGTTTGAGACTGCCTTAGATGAAAAGTCACTGAATAAAAAGAGAGAAAGCAACCATGTTAATCACACTTATGCGTATCTTCTTTCATTTAACCAACAACATAAGAACAATCAAATTGTAGATTTTTCTAACTTATAAATATAAACATCTATATAACTAATGAGTTATAACGGAGTTGTTGTGTATATACTACATTCACTCTTGTTATCGTGAGATTGAGTGGGGTAGTTAGTGAGAGTGATATACCTTACAACTTTCGCTCGTTGACAAGGGAGAATATATGATATATAGGACTTCCTTTGTTCATAGGATCATGATTAAGTGACAAGTCATGCTACTAATAATGAAGACTGTCTCTTAAGTCATAAAGTTGAACACATCAACTAGGTTATGTCTCAATCAAAAAACTGTCACTCAAACTGTGACATATAATGTTCCTTCAAATCAAAAAGATCCTTTTGAATTAGTACTTAAAAAGTATCTATACATAAAATATAATTTTTTTTTTGTTCCGAGTATGAACTATTTCAATATTTATTAACTCACTTTACACGTAAGTATCAAAAAAATTGTTAATTGATGAAATGTACCAACATGTCCACATTTCAGCCTTGAAAAAGAAAATAAAATTTTTCGAAACGTTGGGTAGTAAATAAGAGTTTAATTCAGCCCTACTTACGACGGAATCCCTAAGATATTGAGAGATTTTTAATTTATCTACCGTCAAGAATACGATTTTGCTTCATATATATATATACAGGGTGTCCCGGGACTAATGGGAAAAAAGTCAGGTGCGTATAATATGAGCCAAAATAATGTTAGTACTCCATATAAACGTTTTCTATGCAGGCCCTCGTTTTCGAGTTATAGGCCTCCAAAGTTTTAATTTTGAATTTTGTTTTTATTTTTATTTTTTGTACTAGTTATTTGATCTTTATAAAATTTACGGTGAAGCTATAATGTACGTGTAAGGTAAACATATTTACAGTAGTGCCTTGAAGCCAGGGACGGCCTACTCGCAATGGTTAGTGATCCAAAAATTTTGCAGGGATGACACACCCTGTATTAAATTATCGACATTCACTTCCCCACACATCAAGCTAACGAAAAGGTACTCCTGTTGGAATTCCATAAAATAAGCCGTTTGGCTAATATTTACAGTTTTATTAATGCACTACGTACCAATTTACGCATTCACCGTTTTTAGAAGTACGCAACGAGGTAAAAGTCCTTAATTTAACAGTTACAATGGCAGAATTCACTTTTATTGAGTATGCAGATATGCACTTAATGTATGAACTGGCTTCACGAAACTGTTTAGAGGCTAGAAGGCTTTATGCAGAACATTTTGCAAACAGAGCATTGTCAGACAGACGAATGTTTGAGCGTATTGATCTCAGGATACGAGAAACAGGTATGAATAAGTAAATGTAATTTTCCATGTTTACAAAATAAAATTTTAGTAAGTTTATTGCCAAGAAAAGGTGGAGAAGGTCCAGTACGAAGCGTGCTACTGTGGCAGTTGATCAAGACTTGTTGAATGCAGTTGATAATGGACCATCAACGAGTTTACGAAAATTACCAAAAGAACATAACGTCTCGAAATCAGTTGTTCATCGCATCCTAAAAGAACAGCTGTTATATCCTTTTCACATGAAAAAAGTACACAGTATGACAGTGGCTGATTATCCTGCACGACTTGAGTATAGCCAGTGGTTTCTGCGATAACAACAAGCAGACAATACATTTATTAGTAACGTTCTCTTTACGAACGAATCCGGTTTCACCAGAGATGGAGTCATAAATTCTCATAATATGCATTTATGGGATGAGGTAAATCCATATGGCATTATCCAAACTAGGAGCCAGCATAGATTCATGTTTAATGTTTGGACATGAATAGTTGGCAATCATTTGATAGAGCCATACTTTATTGACGGTACTTTAACCGGTCAGAGATATTTGGAGTTTTAGCAAAATGAGTTATGGAACCTGTTTGATGAGGTGCTACTACAAACTCTTAGGAATTTATGGATCATGTCTGATGCATTTCAGTTTAGATCTACGACAGCATTTACACACAAGGTTTCCTAATAGATGGATTGGTCGTGGAGGCCCTATTCAATGGCCACCGCGATCAGGAGACGTTAATGCTATGGATTTCTTTCTCTAGGGCTATCTCAAAAGTAAAGTATACGCAACAGCTGTGCAAACAAGGCAAGATTTAATAGACATAATTGTGGTACACTGAAATGTTATGAGAAATAATATGGGATTGCTCTTTCAAGTGCAAAGAAACAATCTTCGTAGACTCAGAATATGCGTGGAAGTGGGAGGAGCTCATATTGAACATTTATTAGAATAACGTTAGTGTTTGTTGTTGTTTTGTAATTAGTTTTAGTCTAATGTTTTATAACTTGTGTTTATTGAGGTTTTCTTAATAGTTTAATAATGTTGTGTTCGTGATTTTGATTAAAAGCAACTAATTACGTTGTTTGCGTACCTATTTCATTCTCATTAAATAAGTTCTTATTGTTTTTATCATCTGCTTTCATCAAATCATTTTTTTGTAGTACTGTATGGAAATGTTGGACATCGTATTAGTAAGTTAGTTAGGTAAATTGGTACGTAGTGCATTAATAAAACTGTAAATATTAGCCAAACGGCTTATTTTATCGAATTCTAACAAGAGTACCTTTTCGTTCGCTTAATGTGTGGGGAAGTGAATTTCGATAATTTCATACAGGGAGTGCCATCCCTGCAAAATTTTTGGATCACTAACCATTGCGAGTAGTCCGTCCCTGGCTTCAAGGCTCTACGGTAAATCTGTTTACCTCACCAAAATAAACTTACACGTATATTATAGCTTTACCGTACCGTCAATTTTATGAAGATCAAATAACTGGTTCAAAAATAAAAATAAAAACCAAATTCAAAATGGAAACTTTGGAGGCCTATAACTCGAAAACAAGAGCCTGCATAGAAAAAGTTTATATGAAGAACTAACATTATTTTGGCTCAGATTATACGCTCCTGACGTTTTCCCATTAGTCCCGGGACACCCTGTATATATATATATATATATATAATGGATATTTTTGTGGGGATGTGGCAATAAGACTCCAGAGTAAATTCTTTCAGATATTTATTCCCGAGCTTTCGGATAATTTTTATTCATTATCAAGGGCTATAAATAATTGGTCAATGTTATCATTATTAATAATTAAATGAAATAATAAATACTTACATAAAATCTATAGTGAATTTTGGAATAGTTGTGAATTTTTATAATAAATTCTTTTAAACTTAAATCAATGAAAAACTAGAAAAGCAATATGACAATAAACAAAATATTTGATCTTGAACTACTACAATTTTTATTTTTTTTTCCTAAAATTGAAGATTGTTATGAATCTTCGGTTCTTTTTTCATAATCTAATAGATATGCATAGATAACACTAAGGTTATTTAAATCTGTTTTTTTATTTATTACTTAATTTTGTTCTGCAATATATGTTGTTCCCAAAAAAGGCGTTTTCTATAATTACTTTATATTGCTAAGACTGATAATCCATAGAATGGCCTTCATAAAACACGTGTTCCGCTAAAGCACATCTATCAGGATATAATCTACTGTCACTTTTTTGAGAGGCGATTCGATTGGTTAGCGATCTTTTACTGTGACCAATGTATTTCTTATTACAGATATTGCAAGGAATCTCATAAACTAAATTAGTTAATTTAGTAGTAGGAGTCTTGTCTTTGATTTTACTGAAAATTGATTTTATTGTAACACATTGTTTATTCGCAATTTTTATATTATGTGGTTTGAATACTCCAGAAATTTTAGTTGCGATAGATTTTATATATGGAAATGAAATATAAGTTGGATATGTAATATTAGTAGTTAAAATGTCACTGTTTTCTTCGTTTCGTATTATGTCAACAGTAATGTCATTTCTATTGTCAGAAGTATTATATAAAACATGTTTCAAAAGATATGAAGGATATGAGTTATTATAGAAAAGTTTGTAGAGTATTTTTAGATTTTCATTGTGAAATATTGGATTGGAAATTTTTAGGACTCTGGTTTTTATCTGTTTAATCAAGTTAATTTTTGTACTACGTCGATGATATGAATGGTAATTTATATATCTCCCAGAATTGATAGTTTTCCTATACCAGTCAATTAAGATTCTATTATCATTATTTCTAATAAATTTGGTATCAAGAAAAGGTGAAGATTGTTCTGTATTTTCCCTTTCCATTGTAAATTGTATATGCGGATCGAAGCTATTGAAGTAAAAGAGTATATTATTTCATCACATGGAAGAGATAATATTATATCATCCACATATTTTTTGATGAAGATCAAATTAAAGGGTAAAACAGAAATAACATAGTTTAAAATATAATTCATGGCATAGTCTGCTAATATAGGAGATATTGAAGAGCCCATAGGTGTTAAACAGGTTTGTTGGTAATTTTTGTTATTGTAAGAGGAAAAAGTATTATTAAAAATAAATGTAAATAATTCTAAAAAAGTTTCTTTCCTCAATTTGCAATTTTTACTAATATCATTCCATTTATGTTGAAGAGATGTTAAACATATATTTAAATGAACATTACTAAAAAGTGATACTACGTCTAAACTCAAAAGAACGTAATTTGATGATTATAGTAACTTATTGAATGATTTACTAATTTCAAAGGAGTCTTAAACATAATATTCATTGTTATAGTCGTAAGATTTTGTCAATATTTCAGTTAACCAAAGCGTAAGAGGTTCAATTGGAGTATTAATTGATGCTACAATTGGTCTAGCTGATAATGTTGGTTTATTAATACTCCAATTGAACCTCTTACTCTTTGGTTGACTGAAATATTGACAAAAACTTACGACTATAACAATGAATATTATTAGTGTTTTTAAATGAAACTCAAGGTCTCTAGTTAATTCCACAATATAATACAAGTTATTGAAAATTCTAAAAAATTGACAATTGTTTCGATAAATCAATATCATCGTCAGAATGACAGAAGTTACATTTCATTTCATGCCTACCTGATGTTTAGTAGTTAATTTTGGCTAGACCAAGAAGTAACCTAACTTGTGATTGGCTTAATATATGTTTATAGAAAAAAAAAAGAAGAAGATGCGATATTACAAATATTGAAGCTTAGATATTATTAGCCCTATGGTGATATCCTGGATATCATTTTTCCAATTAAGATCAGTATAACTGTGCAATGATATAGAAAACCAGGAAAACTATATCTGCTGATCTTTACAATTATCACTTAAGAAGACAGTTTATTAGTGGAGAATTCCCTAGATTTAACTACAACTTCATATTGTGGGTTTCTTAAATGTCTTCTTATTTCCAGTTCTTCAAGGAAATCCAGTTCTTGTTTCTTTTCACAAATATGCAGTACTTCAAGTTCTGTGTTAGGTGTCAATGAATGATTGGTGTCAAGTAGATGTTTTGCGTAGTGGGATTTATCTGGTTGTTTTAATCTGTATGCTCGTAAGTGCTCACTGTATCGTACTTCAAAATTTCTAAGGGTCTGACCCAAATAGACAGCATTACATTCTGGACATTTGAGACAGTCAATTTTTTTAATGAATATTATGTTAATGACACCTTTGGAATTAGTAAATCATTCAATAACTTACTATTACCATCAAATTACGTTCTTTCAAGTTTAGACGTAGTATCACTTTTTAGTAATGTTCATTTAAATATATGTTTAACATATCTTCAACATAAATGGAATGATATAAGTAAAAATTGCAAATTGGGAAAAGACACTTTTTTAGAATTAATTACATTTATTTTTAATAATACATTTTTCTCTTACAATAACAAAAATTACCAACAAACCTTTGGAAGACCTATGGGCTCTTCAATATCTCCTATATAAGCAGACTATGTCATGAATTATATTTTAGACTATGTTATTTCTGTTTTACCCTTCAATTTGTTCTTCATAAAAAATATGTAGATGATATAATATTATCTCTTCCATGTGATGAAATAAATAATATACTCTTTTACTTCAATAGCTTCGATCCCCAGATACAATTTACAATGGAAAGAGAGAATACAGAACAATCTTTACCTTTTTTTGATACCAAATTTATTAGAAATAATGATAATAGAATGTTAATTGACCGGTATAGGAAACCTATCCATTCTGGGAGATATATAAATTACCATTCATATCATCGACGTAGTACAAAAATTAACTTGATTAAACAGATGAAAACCAGATTTCTAAAAATGTCCAATCCAATATTTCACAATGAAAATCTAAAAATACTCTACAAACTTTTCTATAATAACTCATATTCTTCATATCTTTTGAAACATGTTTTATATAATACTTCTGACAATAGAAATGACATTACTGTTGACATAATACGAAACGAAAAAAACAGTGACTTTTTAACTACTAATATTACATCTCCAACTTATATTTCATTTCCATATATAAAATCTATCACACCTATAATTTCTGGAGTATTCAAACCACATAATATAAAAATTGCGAATGAACAATGTGTTACAATAAAATCAATTTTCAGTAACATCAAAGACAAGACTCCTAATACTAAATTAACTGATATAGTTTATGAGATTCCTTGCAATATCTGTAATAAGAAATACATTAGTCACAGTAAAAGATCGCTAATCAATCGAATCGCCTCTCTAAAAGTAACAGTAGATTATATCCTGATAGATGTGCTTTAGCGGAGCACGTGTTTTATGAAGGCCATTCTATGGATTATCAATCTGCCAAAGTCTTAGCAATAGAAAGTAGTTATAGAAAACGCCTTTTTTTGGAAACAACATATATTGCAAAAAAAATCATGTCATAGATAAAAAAACAGATTTAAATAACCTTAGTGTTATCTATGCATATCTATTAGATTATGGAAAAAGAACCGAAGATTCATAACAATCTTTAATTTTATGAAAAAAAAATAAAAATTGTAGTAGTTTAACATCAAATATTTTTTTCTTATTGTCATATTGTTTTTTTTAGTTTTTCATTGATTTATGTTTAAAAGCATTTATTATTAAAATTTACAACTATTACAAAATTCGCTATAGATTTTATGTAAGTATGTATTATTTCATTTAATTATTTATAATGATAACATTGACCAATTATTTATAGCCCTTGATAATGAATAGAAATTATTCGAAAGCTCGGGAATAAATATCTGAAAGAATTTACTCTGGAGTCTTATTGCCACATCCCCACAAAAATATCCATTACAAATAGGTTGACAAATATCTTTCTTCAAATTATATATATATATATATATAAGATCAAAAATGGATCATGCGTGAATTTAACAAAAACAAAGAGCAAACAACAAGTGTTATCAAAAATTTTTGCATTCCCATGATAACACTTGTTGTTTGCTCTTTGTTTTTATATATATATATATATATATATATTCTACAAACTCTAACTAATACGATAATAAGTTAAAATATGTTATTTATTTGTTATGATGCAGTGAATTTCTACAAAATATGGTCGGTAAAACGTTCATAGTAAAATAAACCATCTCTAATATCGACCAGGGGGTCGGTATCAGGGAATTAGTGAACTTTTTATTTTAGGCGATATTAAAAAAATCCTTTACAAAATGAAAAGACAAATAGTATTTCACCTTTTGTTGATGTCACTTTATCAGCAAAATTTATTTCCGACCGTTAAAAAAAGTTCTAATTAAAGTATTAAATAATATAAATATTTTCAGATACTTCGTCGAACAATTATATTATTTGAGTCAGCATGATATCCGATAGCTTACGTTACTTTTGTAAGCAATAACAGCACATGTTAATAACGGGAAATTATCTGCCAAATCACTTAGGTCAGTTTTAAATGCACGTTGCCTATTGATGTATAATTTTATAATAAATTGTGTATTTCAATCTTTGTAAGGACAGCTTGAAAATAGCTATCGTTTTCAGATCTAAAATGGAAAAAATAGAAAAAAAATTATACGGATGAAGCATTTAACAATGCCCTTAAACAAATAAGTGCAGGAATGAGTATCAGAAAAGCAGCCAAATAATTCAAAATGCCTAAAACAACATTAATAGACAAAATCCATAATAAATATGACCCGAATTCTACGACTGGTGCTCATACTGTACTTACTAATGTCGAAGAGGAAACAGTAGTTAAATGGATTTCATACTAAGGAAGTGTTGGTTTTCCTGTAACTCGAAGCCAACTAGTAGAAAGTGTAACTAAATTGGTTGAGCAGCTTCAGAGGCCAAATCCTTTTAAAAATGGGATATCAGGACGTCATTGGTATGAAGGTTTCTTGGCAAGGCATCCTGAATTAGCTAATCAAGTTACGCAAAATCTAACCAAATGCCGAACTAACATAACCGAACAGAATATACGCACCTGGTTTATGCGAGTTCAAAAGTATGTCACCAAACACCAATTAGGTGAGATTCTGCTTTATTCTTCCAGGATATTTAACTGTGACGAAACTGCTTTCTTTTTGGCGCCAAAAGAAAAACAGGTTAGGTTATAAAAGGTCCAAAAAAAGTTTACAATAGGATACAGAATGACGAAACGGAATGTCAGACGGTTTTGGTCACAATATCCGCAGATGGAAAGAAACAACCTCCATCAATTTTGTGGCCATATAAAAGAATACCGTCCATCATAATTTCAAAAATGTCTCCAATTTGGGGAATAGGGCGGTCCGACAAAGGTTGGATTACCGGAGAAAATTTTTTTTAGAATATTTCAAATGTATTTCATTCCTGGCTAATCCAGAATAAAATACCACTCCCAGTTATTTAATTCCTGGACGGACATTCTTCCCATCTTAGTTGTGGCAGCGATCACATACACAAACTTCGACGACGATACAAACAACCGCGAATGGATAAAGGAGTATAACCACTAGAGCTACCTCATCGAAAGGATATGGAGACCTTCCGGAATATTTCACAGAATTAGAGAAAGATGAAGGATAACACGCTACGCGAGACTCGAACTACGAAGAGGTCCTGCTGGATTGACAGGGGGTGGATGGAGGGTGCAACTTTGCACCTACTCACGGACCTAGTCAGGGGGTGGATGCTTAATGGGACGGGTTTTCTCACGCGCGCCTGTGTGTGTGATAAGTATGTGTATATAAATTTTCCAAAGGATTCTAAGAAAATAAAATTTACTTGGGATCATACTTAAGCAACTTCTGACTTTCTCTTTCTTTGATCCAATACATTATTTTCCAAATTATTTCGAACTACCTCCCCCTATTCTCTAAATATACAATGTGGAAAAGCCCAATTGGAAATTATTTTGGTAACTATACATAATTATGGGAAGTGCCACAAGACAAATTCAATTTATAAATTGGCATTCTTCAATGTGAGAATGTGATCCCCCATCGAATGAGCGCTACAACCCACAATTTTTCGATTGGGAATTATGAGTTGTTATAACGTTAGAATGGTCTTCTCTCGTCCATTAAAAATGTTTATCGTTATCATGTTCATTGAAAATATACTCATGAAGAAACGAAGTAATGCTACTAAAATTTTTATTTAAAATTAGGATAGTGTCAATACATTCGCGTTGAGCATTTTGAATATCAATTCCATAGACATTCATATTTTTCTTTTTTCACATTATGAACAACTTAGTATTACATTCAAGTTTTTGAGTGTATCGTAGTGAATTTTGTTACTCACTCTATTTTATTTTTTCCTATGTGAATCTTTGCAATACAAAATATACGATAATGAATGAATAGAGAATCAAAAGACGTTTTAAACAATATATAACAAGCTCATATTTCCCTTTCTGATACGACCATATTTCTAATAATTTTGTATCATTATTCATTCACGTATTCTTCTCATGTGTACTCGTACTGCAGCTATCAATACTGATCCACATTTTTTTTCCTCTAATTCCATTTAGTATGTATGATCTATAAATATGTTGCTATCTATCGATTTATGTTTTTGAATATCTATCCACGTCAATCCAAATACATTTTTATTAAAACAAGAGCTCTCGAGTTTCCGTTAAGTGGTTTTTGATGTGATTAGATAGCACGAAAAGTATATTAGAGTTCTACACACAAAGCTTGCTACAGTTTCGAGCGCCAGCGAATAAGAAAAACAAAATGAAGTACTTACAGGGTCTCATTTTGTTACTTGCTGTATTATACTGCAGGGCAAATTATGATGAAGATGAGTTTGAAAATTTAGTCAATTTTGTGAACGATTATATTAATTACACTACTTACTACACTCTACCAACAAATAATTCTCATTTAGTTACTGTTAATGATTCTAATGTATACGGTGAGTAATTTTCGGATAATTTTTTTCCAGGAACATTTGAATATATATATATATATATATATATATATATATATATATATATATATATATATATATATATATATATATATATATAAACAAAACTTATGATTCTTGGGGATTCCGTCTAAAGGTGATTATTAAAACTCTTTTTTACTACCCAACGTTTCGAAAATGTTTATTTTCTTTATCAAGGGCTAAAATATAATTTTGGATAATTTCATTTTATTGTTAACAAAATTTGGTACTTACTGCAAGGTGAGTTATGTCTTTAGAACTTCATAAACCATGAGTTAACATTAGGTATATTATAATACATTATATTTTAATTTTGAAAATAAAGCAGAAGTTTCAACGTACAAGAAAAACCTAGACAAAATCGAATAAAAATAAGCGACCATCCAACAACTTTTAGTACAGGTGTTGAGGTGTGTCAATAAACGTTAAAATGTTGTCATTTGAACTATTAAAATTGAGGTGTGCTATTATTCATTATTATTAAAATTGACAAAAAATGGGATTAAAAATGATGTGACAAAGCTTATGTTGTGAGATGCCTGTAAAAAGAAAAAAAATCTAAAAGAAAATTGTTGACTTGGTCATCAAGAGTAATGCGGCATGTTATGTACAACTTGTCAATGTCGGCAGCCCAGCCTCAGAGGCTGTCACCACTCATAGAGACAAACAGCATCCATCCACGAGCTGTGTTACCGAATGTCAAAAGTTGATGTAGTACTGGCCTCGACGCTGAGCACCTCTCACATTGCCTAACTCAAGACCAATCATCATTTATGGCAGTTCCACTCTCCCGATGGTTCAGACTTCTCATTAAAATCTAGCGAAGTATCCAGTATACTCTCACTATATCAGACACCACGCCCAGAACCTGCAGATGTTGTTATTTCCTTTTCACAAGACACCCCTTTTCAAAAAGTCAATTGCTTTGTTGATTGTAATCAGGTACCGTAGTCAAATATCTGTCACCTATCCAGACAACGATTTTCAAGTGTCACTGTCAAAATGTAGGTTGATATAAACATGTGGTTCGCCCCACTCAGCCGCTGACATGACTCTCACTCAGTCAGGACAGAATGGAAGCATTATGTCATCAATGATTGGTACTAGTTTTAATTCAGTATTGTATCAAAAAATTGTTGTATGGACGCAAAGTAAGAAGTTATATGTCAGAATCGGAAGTTTCAGAGCACAGTAAATTTGAACGTTTGCCTGATTTATCTAGTGTAAGTAAGTATGCATAAGTGAAAGTGATGTGTTGAGTATCTCTCTTTTTGTTCAAAGATTTGCTGTCTAAGGTGGTTTCTAACATTCCCAAACCAGTTCTTTTATAGTAATATAGATAAGATGTACTATTTCAATGTTGTTAAAGTTTGGGTGGTGCCCAGTTGAGATACTATGTGAAATTTTATACACTACTCCAGCTTTTTTAAGTGTTTCATCTCTTTGTTTAGCATTAGTGAAGATGTCACCCAATTTGAAGTTATATTTATGTGTGAGTTTCAACTGTACTTCATCTTTGAAAACGTTTAAAATGTTTGAAGAAATATCTTTAATGTAAGGTATTGTTACATGCTTTTTATTTATCACAGAGTTTTCCCCATTAGCATTATCAGTGTTTGTTGGGTTAATTTGACTTCTGGGCTCTTGCAACCTTGTACTGAATATTAGTTTTTTTAAAAGCTTTGTTGGATATGAATTGTTTATAAAAATGTCGTAAAGAAGTTTTAAATTTTTGTTCACTAGAGAAGGGTGGCATATTTTATGTATTCTGTTTTTCATTGTTAGAACCAGATTAATTTTTGTCCTTTCTGTATGGTTAGACATATAATTAATGAATATATTAGAACTCATTGGTTCTCTATACCAATCTACGACAAATACATTTTCTAATCGTATTCTAATCAGCTTCGTGTCAAGGAACGGGATGCTGTCGTCTACCTCTGTTTCTATAGTGAACTGAAGATGTCTGTTATATGAATTAAAAATATTTAGAATTGGTTCTGTGGAGTTTTGTGGCACCCCACAGATTATGTCATCTACAAATTTCTTAATAAATGATAATTCAGTTTTGGGATGCAAGAATACAGAAGATCGTCCATTATGTATTGAGCAGCTATGGGGGAGATGTCTGCCCCCACAGGAGTACCTAAAATTTGTTTATAGTATTTGTTTTGTAATACACCATATGTAGTATCAAAAATGAAGTCAGTTTTAAAAACTCAGTTTTTGGATTTATTGTGTAATTTTGAAAAATATTCCATCTTTTTTCAACAGTAATTTTAAGTAACTCAACAGGTATATTGCTAAACAAAGAGATCACGTCCAGACTTATAAGTCTTTGGTTTTCAGGTAGTTTCTTATTATCAATAAATTCTGCAAAATGAATAGAGTCCTTAATGTAATACTGATTATTAGTATTGTAAGCTGATGTCAGTATATCTGTTACCAATTTAGAAATGTTACTGTTAGGAGAATTGATAAAAGATACAATGGGTCTCAAGGAGAGGATAGGTTTATGTATTTTTGGTAAACCATAAAATTTAGGTGATGTTTGATTATAAATTGTTAACAATTTTGCTTGTTGTTCATCAATGTAAGATTGAGATTTGAGTTTTGAAACTATTCTTATCCAGTTTGGTTGAATTTTGATTTTATTTAAAAATGTGTTTTGAAGTGAATTTATTTTGTTAATATTGTTGTTTTTAATTTTGATAAATTTTCTTTCATAACTGGCGTTTTGTCTGGTTTTGAATTGATTGAAAATGTTAAATGGTAGCTTAGATTTAACTCTGTTAATACATTTAGTCAGAGAACATTCCAGGTGCTTCAAATTTGTATGAGTGATAGAAATCTCAATATGTAAAATTTTGTTTTCTAACCTGTGATTGAAATTTCCGATCCTTTGTCCAGTGTTCCCCTCCTGTACGTCAAAAAGTCCAAATACATTTTTTACAGTGTTTTTTGTATGATACGGTATGATGCCTTGTTTCCTACATCTGATTAAAAATATTTTTCTATTTCTCATGGAAGCTAGTTTGTTGTTCGTAGTTGCCCAGAGTTTAAGATCTCTGGTGATGTGAATTCCGAAATCATTCTTGATCTGCTGCTAAAACCCCATTACTTCTAAAAAATGTATCAAGAAGGTAGTCTCGACGGCTAGTTAGAAAACAAAACTTATGATTCTTGGGGATTCCGTCTAAAGGTGATGAATAAAACTCTTTTTTCTACCCAACGTTTCGAAAATGTTTATTTTCTTTATCAAGGGCTAAAATATAATTTTGGATAATTTACTGTTATACTTAACAAAATTTGGTACTTACTACAAGGTGAGTTATGTCTTTAAAACTTTATAAACCATGAGTTAACATTAGGTACGTTATAATACATTATATTTTGATTTTCAATTTCTTGTACGTTGAAATTTCTGCTTAATTTTCAAAATTAAAATATAATGTATTATAACCTACCTAATGTTAACTCATGGTTTATAAAGTTTCAAAGACATAACTCACCTTGCAGTTAACAATAACAGTAAATTATCCAAAAATATATTTTAGCCCTTGATAAATAAAATAAACATTTTCGAAACGTTGGGTAGTAAAAAAGGGTTTTAAGAATCACCTTTAGACGGAATCCCCAAGAATCATAAGTATTATTTTCTAAGTAGCCGTCGAGACTACCTTCTTGATATATATATATATATATATATATATATATATATATATATATATATATATATACATATATATATATATACATATATATATACATATATATATACATATATATATACATATATATATATATATATATATATATACTTTATTGTGGAAAATTCCTTCTAATATGCATGTTTACTAATTTAATGACTTATTATTTACAAATTTTCATTAAATGAACTCTAACCACAATAACAATAATAAGAACATGTCCAAAGATCTTTGGTTCAACACTTGTTCATAATTTGATTAAATCAATTTTTAAATTCCCTCCCTTGTATATGTATGTATATATTAATGCAGTTTAAAAGAAACATTAAAATAAGGAAAATTATTTATATTTATATGCAATACTTTCAATACACATTGTATTATATGTAGAATCAATAATTTTGAAAGATTCGGTATATATATCAAATTTGACATTTTAATTTCTGATGACATTTATGCAGAATATATCTAATGATAGATAGATCATATTACGATTTGGGAAATATATTTGAAATTTCAAAATACAGAGGTCTCTGCTAGCATCTATAGGATAGTTTTGAATTCAAACAAAATAAACGTTTTATATATGAAATTTTACATCAAGAGAAGACATTTTTTCGAATTGACAATTTTGATCGGATATTGTGTTATTTGACATTTATCCACGTCAAGTGTAAATTCGACGATTTGAACTTTTGGTGAAAATATTTAATTAGGTTGTTTTCTAGCATATAGGTTGTTCTAATTCTAAGGTTGGTAGAAAATACGATCTTTGTTTCTTTTATGATATTTTTGAGGAATAATCATTTTTTTGTGAAATTTGTTATCTGACAGTATAATATATAATTGTTGATTACAACTCACTGTGGTATTTATTCAACACATATTTTTATAGAATTAAACATTTTGCATTCAATAGAATTTTCGATTTAATCAGTGACATTTGGTTAACTTTTAGTGAGAGAAAAATCGTTAATGTTATGAGATAATTAAAGTGCCTTTTATAATATTGAATAAACAGTTACTCGAGATTCTGAATAATAGAGTAATATTCAATTTGGAGAATACGTTAAAATTATAAAATTTGAATTCTTATTTTTTAAACAATTTGATCCAATTCTGAGACAATAGTGATTAAGTCGTTTGTGAGACAATTCATCTCTCTAAAAACAAAATTAACAACAAACATTTACGAATTTTCATTACTTTATTAAATGAGTTCTAACCACAATAAGAATAATAAGAACTTGCCCAAAGATCTTTGGTTTAACACTTGTTTATAATTTGATTAAATAAATTTTTAAATCCGCTCCTGCGGATACGTCCTCAAATTATTTCTTTATTTGACCCCTTCTTCTAACCATGTTCAACTTGCAGCTTCCGATCTCTTCTAACCTTTCAAATATCTCTAACAATTTTATCTGTCCAATTTAATATGTAGAAATTCCTATACTCATTATTTTGCTTCTCTTTTGACTAAGATTCACTTACTGCTCCGGGCTCCTACCTTACGATTACTTTTTCACCTCTCAAATATTGATCTCTCTCACTGTTTACTTTTCTTTCCAATTTAATATATTCAAATGCGTCTTCTTATGTTAATATCACCTCCCAATATTCTTATTAAATGTTTCAAATTTCTAATTTAATCTCCTAATTATTTTTCCTCATCATAAATGTTTTTATGTCCTAGCAACCATAGATCAACCATCCCAATAGAATTCTTTCAAATTATTTTCATAGAGCATCTGCCAATAAAATAATTTCACAATGCCTATAGATCAACTATCTCCCAATATAATTATTTTGAAATATCCAGAATAATTCCCCAAAATTATTTTACTTTTAAATTTTCATATACAAATAAAGTTTCAATATTCTCATTCAAACCATTAATCTATAAATTTACATTAACTAAGACAAAATTATTATTAACTATTTTACATAATAACACTTGAATAAATATTAAAAATACCTCTAATTTTGTTTGAATCTAATCTAAGACAAAACTATTCTCTCCATTCTCATTATATATTTTAAAAGGGCCCTCATAAGACAATTCTAATTTAACACATTTTTCAATCTCTTAAGTAAAACCAAATCTTTTTTAAATTTCACCTTTTTTTTATATTTTTCTGACATTTGCTTTTCATATTTACCAGCAGCTTTTTGGATTATTCCCTGGAATTCCCATTTTCTATTTGGATATCTTACTGTCATTAAATATATAGGTGATTCATTTGTTACACCATGTGGAACAAAATATAAATATTCTTTCACCATCATCAAATGATTTTCGCATTCTTCCTGATATTTTTTAATGATTATACTTGAATATTTAATTACTTCTCTATATCTTTCTGCAGGATTCGCAGCTGGACGTCTTATACTAATATTTCTCTTGTTATTATTATTTATTTCTAAAAAAAACCATTCTGTTGTTAAGTGAATATGTGGTATTATCCATAATACAATTGATGGGTTTCCCTATTCCTTCGAAATACCGATTAAACTTCGCTATGACTTCGTTGGTATTAGTTTCCCTACATACATATAATCTAACTTATTTTGAAAAAATATCGACTATCATCTGAATATGCATGCTCCCTTGTTTACTCATAATTAAATTGAGTACTTTTGAAATACATTGCCACTAATTCCAATGGTTTTCTTGATAAAACACTTTTAAAAACATTATGATTAATTTTATTTTTCTCATTCGAAATCTGACAGACTTCACAATTTCTTGTTATTTCCTTACTAATTCTAATATCTCCTTTCATAATATGATTTTCCATAAATAATAACCATGTATTTCTACTCCCTATGTGACCATGTTCTTGATATAATTCTTTTAAAACTAAAATTCCCAATGCTTCTGTTATAACATATAACTTATTTTTGGTAACTTCTTATAAAAAACTTTATCTTTATATATACACATTTTTCTGTTTTTTTTTCAGACAAACGCTCTTTATCCTTTTTTACTGCTTCGAATAAAAATATCCCTTCAATTTCCTGTGAAATATTCATACTAATTTTAACTTCACTTTTATTTATACTATTTTTAACTTCTTGTTTCGTAAATGTATCGGCTATATTATTTTTTCCTGATATATAAAGAATTTCGAAACTATATTCTTGTAACAATCAACTTCAACGATAAATCCTATTATCCCCAAATTTATTATTCAAAATCCCTTTCAATATAAAATTTATTCCCTAATAAATAGTACCTCCACTTTTTAACACAGTATCTAAAATATTATATACCAATTGAAAGATCTTTAATATAGCTTCAAAAAATATGGGGGTCATTTTCTTTATCACAGGTCAAGAACCATGAATATTAAAAAAAATTAAAATGCCAATATTTTCGAAATTTTAGATGGCCATTAGTATCCCTTAAGAATTTTTTCGGGGATCGTGGTATGATGCAATCATAAGGTGTGTTCCAACTGTCACGAAAACCGTACAATGTACGATACAAATTCTGTTGACCTGCTGATTAGTGAATATAATAATTCCTTCTAATTATTGATATCAAATTCACTAATCAGCAGGTCAACTGAATTTGTATCGTTCACTGTACGGTTTTCGTATCAGTTGGAACAGTTCTTTGATAACTTTTCGAGCTCTATCATCTTCCTCGTGTATTATGCGTTGCGATGCTAAGTCCATCTTTTTTATTCGTCCAAAGACTGTGTGTAGTGTATGTGAATTCGCAGCGTATTATAATGTGAACCGTTTATTACGTTTAACGTATCCTAATTCTGCATTAGCGAGGTTTATATACTGTAGGAATTTCCCATAAATTCCTACAATGGATCTTAATTTAACATTAAGCGAAAGGTTCGAAGTTTAAATCTCCGCGCCCTTTATTTATGATCACGGATCCAATTGGTACCTTCTGCGCCACTAGCCGAAAAATTACCGCCAACGAAAGGCAGTCAGGAGTCTTGGCTCAACTCTTGTGACGACATGATCTAGTGTTGATTCATTGGTTTAAGTACATACCTAATTTCATTAATCAATTTGATGTAACTGCAAAAAATTAGAGTGTGAATATGATGTGAAGTGCTTTTCCGACATTGGTCGGTGAATTTCCGTATTGTAAGTACTATTATTAGTATAAATTATTGTTTGAATCCGCATGGTCGCCTAGACCGGTTCAACGGTAGCTTAGCGCTGTTGCCGTATCCGATACTAAAGTTTGGTACTTCGTTCATTTTATAAAAGAAATTGTTCAAGTTGTAAGAATTCAAATAGAGGGATTGTGAGTGGGCCGTATTTTTATTACTCCTTTATTCTCAACGACAATTTCAGCATTCCCGTCAACAAAAGGTTGGCGAGTGTTCTTGTTCTAAAATTCTCAAAAACATGTCGGGAAGGAAAGGATCAACCAATCAAAACTTAGAGGAACCAGCCAAATATCGCTAAGGCGAATTTCCCTTCTCGTACATAGTTTTTATTGGTCCTTCGAGCCGGATGTAGTCTGTCAATTTGACATATCCATTTTTGCCTCTGCAGCAACTTGATATATCCATTTTCGCCTTTGCGGCAATTTGATTTCTTGGGTCTGTCTGAACCCTATTCTTCTTTTATCTAATAAACATTCCAAAAAGTTGTTCATTAGACTCTCGTGAGGGCTGAGAAACTGTAAAAAATAAATACTGAAACAGTGATATGTATATAAGTGCGATTTGATTGCTCGGGAAATTAAAGACAGTCCGGCAACAGCGCGCGAAGCGAGTTCTGAATCTAGAATGGTCAAAACTGCTGGCCGTTTTTACTTCAACGACACCTCGCTCAAGGGGGGTGTATAGGATTAGGAGCCGGTTTGGAAGTGTTTATAAACAGCATATTTTGAAGAAACTATTGTTTATTTACATGTCGGGTTTTTGTTACCTCAATAATACATGGTATAATAAATACATCGTTAAGTTTGAGGATATTTAATTAGTGTATTTAGTTATATTTAGGTACATTTTCTTGCACTGTTAAAAGTGATTTACAGTTTTCTAAATATTAGATATTTTGTTTATCAATTATCTATTTGCGTTTACATGCATTTTAGTACACTGTGAAAAATAAATCACAGTATTTTCTTCATTGTTACTTTGGGTATTTAATTAGTGTATTTAGTTATATCTAGGTACATTTTCTTACACTGTTAAAAGTAATTTACAGTTTTCTAAATATTAGATATTTTGTTTATCAATTATCTATGTGCGTTTATATGCATTTTTAGTACACTGTGAAAAATAAATCACAGTATTTTCTTCATTATTACTTTGGATATTTAATTAGTGTATTTAGTCATATCTAGGTACATTTTCTTACACTGTTAAAAGTAATTTACAGTTTTCTAAATATTAGATATTTTGTTTATCAATTATCTATTTGCGTTTACATGCATTTTAGTACACTGTGAAAAATAAATCACAGTATTTTCTTCATTATTACTTTGGATATTTAATTAGTGGATTTAGTTATATCTAGGTACATTTTCTTACACTGTTAAAAGTAATTTACAGTTTTCTAAATATTAGATATTTTGTTTATCAATTATCTATTTGCGTTTACATGCATTTTAGTACACTGTGAAAAATAAATCACAGTATTTTCTTCATTGTTACTTTGGGTATTTAATCAGTGTATTTAGTTATATCTACGTACATTTTCTTACACTGTTAAACGTAATTTACAGTTTTATAAATATTAGATATTTTGTTTATCAATTATCTATTTGCGTTTACATGCATTTTAGTACACTGTGAAAAATAAATCACAGTATTTTCTTCATTATTACTTTGGATATTTAATTAGTGTATTTAGTTATATCTAGGTACATTTTCTTACACTGTTAAAAGTAATTTACAGTTTTCTAAACATTAGATATTTTGTTTATCAATTATCTATGTGCGTTTATATGCATTTTTAGTACACTGTGAAAAATAAATCACAGTATTTTCTTCATTATTACTTTGAATATTTAATTAGTGTATTTAGTTATTAGTAGGTACATTTTCCTACACTGTTAAAAATAATTGACAATTTTCTCAATATTAGATATTTTGATTATGTATCTCAATATTGTTTATCTTTTTCCGTTCACGTGCAATTTTAGTACACTGTGAAAAATAATTCACAGTCTTTTCTTCATTATTACTTTGAATATTTGATTAGTGTATTTGGTTATAAGTAGGTACATTTTCTTACACTGTTAAAAATAATCCACAGTTTTCTCAATGTTTGATATTTTGTTTATTAATCTCAATATTGATTATCTATTTGCGTTTACATGCATTCTAGTACACTGTGAAAAATAATTCACTGTAATTTCTTCTTTATTATTTTGAATATTAATACCGTATTTGGTTATAAGTAGGTTATAATTAGGTAGGTATTTTCTTACAATGTTAAACTAATTTTCAGTAATTTGCATGCTATTGAAATACTTATCGCATTGATTGGAAAAGCTCTTTGTCTATTCGGTTATTCCATATATTGTAAAAATTTACTCGCTACTTTAGAAGCTTATTTTAATTCAGGTGGAGTTCAACTTTGATTGGTTACACTTTGATTTAATCATGTCGCTATATCACTTGAAAAATAAAAGAGGGGGTTTCAAATTGCAATTATCTCGAATTGAAACATTTGTGTCGGAGCTAACTGGCTCCGAAGAGGTCTATATACTTAAAGTCAAACTTAAAAGCATATCTGGTCACTATGACAATTATCAAAAAGTCCAATTGGAAATCGTTTCATTATCTAACCCGGACGACGACAACTACTCTTCCGACGATGAGGCCGAGAACGTTGTCGCCGACCGTTTTGAAAGTTGTATTGCTATGCTTGAACTTCTAATTGAAAATAAGCAAAGAGAATCACTCAATTTAAATTCTAGTCCAAACGATGTATCTAATGTCGTTTTACCTAAGATTAACATTAAACCTTTCTCAGGGGCTGCATCAGAGTGGCCATCCTTTATTGACCTTTTCACAGCACTGGTACTTAATAATAATAATTTAAAGTCGGAGGGTGAAAAGTTTTATTACCTTAAAGGGCTGTTACGTGGACCACCTTTGGAAATGATTCGGTCCTTAAGCGTAACAAATCAAAATTTGAATATTGCCTTAAATATTCTTAAAAAGGCATATGACGATAAATATAAATTACTGTATTCTTTGTACCAAACTTTGGTGGATCAAAAACCTGTCTTGAAAAGTACTCCGGTCGAGTTGCGCGAATTTCAGATATCGACGCGTAAGACATTTGATTTGATTAAAAATATGAATTTATCGCCGGAAGTAAATTTTGAGTCATTAATAATATTTTTAATGGAGCAAAAACTTGATTTTAATTCAAGACGAGCCTTCGAAAGTGAGCGCAAGCCAGAGCTTATCCCTACAGCTGAATATTTCTTTGATTTTCTACAGCAACGCCAATCAATGTTGGAAAATTTAAATCTTTTTGAAACCAACACTAAGGGTAAATTCAACCCCAAGTCTAATAATGTTAGTAAAAATAGGGTGACATTGGTATCTAGTTTAAGTTCTTCGCAACAGTACCATTCTAGTTCTTCTTGGGTTAATAGACCGAGCTGTCTTCATTGTTCAGACCCCTCTCATCTTATATACGGTTGTTCCAAATTTATGTCCTTATCACCTCAAGAGAGGTATCGGATAGTCAAAGCTAAAAAACTTTGTGTAAATTGCCTGAATAGTACCCATAGTACTACCGATTGTAAATCCCTTAGGAGATGTGCAACTTGCAATAAGTCTCATCATAGTTACTTACATTTTGACGTTCAGAACAGATTGCCAAACAACTCTAACAATCGTAATAATCCTAGAGCCTCCTCTTCCGGAAGCCCCAATGTAACCTCTCTATCCAATGTAAATAATCACCCCTCTCCTATTAATGTACATAATAATACGTCCCCAGATCAAATTAATAGATCTAATTTCATAAATACCAGTTCTGCATCACCTAATCAATCACCTGAACCTCCGGAGTCAGTGAGATATCAAACTGCTTTGACTGCCATGTCAGCAAAAGACAGTATTGTACTATTGCCTACGGCTTTAGTGAATGTTAACGGTTTCAATGGTCGGTGTTTGGTTGGACGAGTTCTTCTTGATTCCGCTAGTCAAATGAGCGTTATTAACCGTGCCTTTGTACAAAAATTGAATTTAGTCTCTCGAAAACAAACTCTTAATATTTCCGGATTAGGTAGCAATAACTACACCTATAGTAGAGAAGTGGTAGATATCACATTTAATTCTCAAATTGCACCTTACAGTACTTTCACTATATCTTGCTCGGTCATAGATAAAATAACAAATAGTTTACCACAATCTTCTATCTCACCTTCTAATTTTAAAATTCCATCCCATATAAAACTTGAGCTAGCTGACCCTTTATTCTTTGAATCCGGTCCAATAGATCTTCTTATTGGCTGTGATTTATATCATTACCTGCTTAAGGGGACCGTACTTAAAACGAATCCTTATTCTCCTTCCTTTATAGATACTCACCTGGAATATGTTATCGCGGGTCCTATCCCTTTGAGAAATGCTAACTCCTCCCAGCATAAACCTAAGTCTGCTTATTCCTTTTTGACGGTTTATAATGATCAAGTCTATCAATATTCTGACCTCCAAAGGACAATGGAGAAATCCTGGGAGCTTGAGGAAATTCCCGAATGTCCATCACAAGATCCCAGCGAGGAATATGTTGAACAACTATTTCGGGATACAACCGTTATCCTACTATCGGGGCGGTATCAGGTAGATATGCCTCTACTCGCAAATCAGAATTAAAAACTAGGCCAGTCATTCGTTATAGCCATCCAACGATTCTCTTCTCTTGAAAGAAAATTCAATGCTAATCCTACCCTTTTCTCTGAATATAAAAAAGTAATTTCAGAATATCTAACACTCAATCATGCTCAAGTCATTCCTCTGTCTTTCTATAACACTGTGTCTAACGATTTCAAGTATTTTATACCCCATAGGGCGGTGATACGTGAGGAAAGCGCATCCACCAAACTTCGGATCGTGTTCGATTTTTCGGCTAAAACCGATTCAGGTCTTAATGATTTAACGTCGAAGGGATACCAAGTTCAGGATAACCTATTCGACATTTTGTGCAGATTTAGATGCTATAAATATGTCCTGTGTGCTGACATCAAAATGATGTATAGATTCATAGATATCAATCCCATGCAACGCTATCTCCAAAACATACTGTGGAGGGATAACCCCACGAAACCCCTTCAATGTATCCAATTATCGAGGCTTAGTTTCGGACAGAACTGTGCCCCTTTCTTGGCCACCCGAGTCTTGAAAGACATTGCCTTAAATAGTCCCGATTGTCCAAATGCGCAGCAGGCTATTCTTCATCAAACCTACATGGATGATATCTTAACTGGAACCAATAAGGAAATGGACTTACTGGCTCTTTATGCCGAATTGACCAATATGCTTGGAAAACATGAGTTCCAACTTCAAAAATGGCAATCAAATTCATTCAAGTTTCTACAGTTAATCGATGAATTACCTAACGCTGAATTGGATCGTAGTTTTGACGATTCGTCAAGCAAAATTCTAGGACTAAAATGGAATCCTGCATCTGATATTTTACACATCCAAACTGCCAAGTTGGCTGATTGTTCTCATATAACGAAACGAAGGATATTAAGTACCGTCGCCAGTACATTTGACCCTCTTGGGTTAGTAAACAATCTGACCGTGTTTGGCAAACTGTTAATGCAATCGGTCTGGAAATCCCAGATAGGGTGGGATGTTCCCATTTCCGACACATCCATAATTACTCAGTTTAATAAATTCCTTTCTTTATTAACTGAAGCTGCTCACCTCCGAGTACCCAGATACCTATTTAACCAAAAAATTATTATTCCGTGTTCTCTCCACGGGTTTTGCGATGCCAGTCAAAAGGCATACGGAGGGTGTCTCTATTTAGTAGCGATCTACGCTGATAATTCTAGATCCTCTCGCCTAATTTCTGCTAAATCTCGTGTGAATCCTTTGAACATTACTTTGACTATTCCCAAGTTAGAGCTGTGTGCAATGGAGCTGTTGTCCACTTTAGCTCGCAGAATAGTTCAGATTCTGTGCATTTCTCTTCACATCTCTTCCATAAATTTATGGTCCGACTCTCAAGTCGCTCTCAGTTGGGTGAAACGGTCTTCTAATGATTTTTCTCCCTTTGTAGCTCGGCGTGTCCTAACCATTCAAAACAATAGTAAAGATTTTATATGGCGACATGTCAAATCCGATTTAAACCCAGCCGATTTACTTTCTCGTGGTAAATTCTCATCTGATGTCTGGATTTTTTGGTTCGAGAGTCCTCGATTTCTACTTGAATCTAAAGATTTTGATTCTATGGATTCTTTCGAACCTATTGACGACTTGCCTGAAGTCAAAAAGGTCAACCTTGCTATAGTCAACAGCGACTTAAACTTTTGGGAACCTATATTTTTCCGATTCTCAAAATTTATAACCTTAAATAGGGTTATAGCCCATATATTCAAATTTATAAACCTATCGAGGAGAAAATTCAGAGACGTTGGTTCGTTATCTGTTGACGATCTCCGAATTGCCCATGATTTTATAATCAAACAAATTCAACATAAACACTTCTTCAACGAAATTCGTTGTTTAAAAACTAACGTTCCGATTGGAAATAAAGACTTAATTCCATTGAACATTTTCTTGGATAATGACGGCCTTCTAAGAGTGGGTGACCGATTACAATTTTCTACTTTACCTTTCAATCAAAAATTTCCCTTGCTGTTACCACAAAATGATCATGTTGTTGATTTGCTAATAATACGGGAACATCGCCGTCTTGGCCATGGTGGAGCCCAAAATGTGTTAGGAAATTTAAGGCTACAGTACTGGCCCTTGAATGGCACTCGTCTTGTCAAAAAATTGATAAAAAGCTGCATCACCTGTTTAAGATTTAATGCCCAGTTCGCCTCTCAAATAATGTCCCCGTTACCCCTTGACCTAGTGCAAAAATCTCTCCCCTTTTCCAAAACTGGCATCGATTTTGCTGGACCTGTACAAATTAAATCTTCGCGCTTAAGAAAAGCCCCAATACAAAAGGCCTACATTGCCATATTCATATGCATGGTGACAAAGGCGATCCATATCGAATTAGTAAGTGATCTCTCTACCGATGCATTTATCGCCACTCTTAAAAGATTTCTCAGTCGTAGAGGGAATCCTTAGACTATCTATACTGATAATGGTTCCAACTTTGTTGGAGCAAGGAATCAATTACGAGAACTCTCCATTTTTCTCAAATCTTCCGAAAGTATCAATAAGATACAGTCTTTTCTTTCAACTACAGAAATTAGTTGGAAGTTTATTCCTCCGCGGTCACCGCACTGGGGTGGCTTATGGGAAGCGGCTGTGAAAAGCGCCAAATCCCACCTCACCAAAATAATTGGCAATTCGTGCCTTACCTTCGAGGAACTCTCCACGGTTCTGAGTCAGATCGAAGCTATCTTGAACAGCAGACCATTATACCCGATGTCAAATGATCCTACCGATCTATCTCCTTTGACACCAGGTCATTTTTTGATCGGAGCACCTTTAACCGCTTATCCCGATCGCGATCTATCTACCATCCCTGTAAACAGATTAACTTTTTGGGAACAATGTACTAAGATGAACCAAGAATTCTGGAAGAGGTGGAGCACCGATTATCTGCATCGACCTAAGTGGTGTAAAGCCTCAAACAATCTTCAGCTTAATCAGCTTGTACTAGTGCAATCGGAGGACCGTCCTCCTTTGAATTGGCCCCTTGCCAGGGTAGTGGAACTACTAACTGGCAAAGACGGCAATGTTCGTGCCGCACGTGTAAGAACTGTGGATGGAGTTTATATTCGTCCTATTACTAAGTTAGCTCCTCTACCATGTATGGACTGAGTTCTACCTACATTTGGAGTAGAACGTATTTTTTTTTCTTTTCTCCTTCCTTCTTGTTTAGAGTTTGGATTTCGCTCCTAAACGGTTCCTCTCATCTTTGCCCCGGCCCCCAGTATGTAGGAATTTCCCATAAATTCCTACAATGGATCTTAATTTAACATTAAGCGAAAGGTTCGAAGTTTAAATCTCCGCGCCCTTTATTTATGATCACGGATCCAATTGGTACCTTCTGCGCCACTAGCCGAAAAATTACCGCCAACGAAAGGCAGTCAGGAGTCTTGGCTCAACTCTTGTGACGACATGATCAAGTGTTGATTCATTGGTTTAAGTACATACCTAATTTCATTAATCAATTTGATGTAACTGCAAAAAATGAGAGTGTGAATATGATGTGAAGTGCTTTTCCGACATTGGTCGGTGAATTTCCGTATTGTAAGTACTATTATTATTATGAATTATTGTTTGAATCCGCATGGTCGCCTAGACCGGTTCAACGGTAGTTTAGCGCTGTTGCCGTATCCGATACTAAAGTTTGGTACTTCGTTCATTTTATAAAAGAAATTGTTCAAGTTGTAAGAATTCAAATAGAGGGATTGTGAGTGGGCCGTATTTTTATTACTCCTTTATTCTCAACGACAATTTCAGCATTCCCGTCAACAAAAGGTTGGCGAGTGTTCTTGTTCTAAAATTCTCAAAAACATGTCGGGAAGGAAAGGATCAACCAATCAAAACTTAGAGGAACCAGCCAAAGATCGCTAAGGCGAATTTCCCTTCTCGTACATATACTTCTGACTAGAAATTAACGTTGCTTTTTAGCGATGCTGATGCCTTCTTTTATGAATTAGTAGTATTAAAATTTCGAACACAACTCTTCCATTACTTTCGTTACAAAATACTTTAACAAGTAGATGGCATATGAAAGACATTATACGTGCATTTTTGGACGCCATATACATTTTACCTTTCTTTGCATCGCAAAATTTCCATTCATTTTGTTTTATAATGTGTTTTTATGCTCATTCAGCAATCTTAAGTGGACATGAATAATCGCGGTTTTCGATATTCAAGCCAACTATTTTTTTTATTTGAAATAAAACAAAATCACCTCCTTCCGCTTTTTGGGTAAATAACGAAATTCCATTTATTTTTGGATATTCTGTACAAGGTGTATTCAAACGGAGCTGGTTGTGCATTTTTCATCTTGAACAGAAATTTATCCTATGGATTTCGGATAGCAAATATGTGTTCCATTTTTAATGTAGAGGCACACGCCACTTTACAGGCACTGGAGTGAGTAGAAAAAGGAAATGCAAATAATTCAATAATTTTTTTCAGATTCCCAGTCAGTCTTAACAGCTTTAGAAAAACAAAATTTAAGTATATTTTCCATGAAATTGACTGTCTCGACCCTTACTTCGTGGAATATGCTTATATTAAAGTTTTAAAATGAAACTCAAGGTCTCCAGTTAATTCCACAATATAATACAAGTTATTGAAAATTCTAAAAAATTGACAATTGTTTCGATAAATCAATATCATCGTCAGAATGACAGAAGTTACATTTCATTTTATGCCTACCTGATGTTTAGTAGTTATTTTTGGCTAGACCAAGAAGTAACCTAACTTAATATATGTTCAAAGAAAAAAGAAGAAGATGTGATATTATAAATATTGAAGCTCAGATATTATTAGCCCTATGGTGATATCCTGGATATCGTTTTTCCAATTAAGATCAGTATAACTGTGCAATGATATAGAAGACTAGGAAAACTATATTTGCTGATCTTTACAATTATCACTTAAGAAGACAGTTTATTAGTGGAGAATTCCCTAGATTTAACTGTTCATTGACAACTTCATATTGTGGGTTTCTTAAATGTCTTCTAATTTCCAGGTCTTCAAGGAAATCCAGTTCTTGTTTCTTTTCACAAATATGCAGTACTTCTAGTTCTGTGTTAGGTGTCAATGAATGATTGGTGTCAAGTATATGTTTTGCGTAGTGGGATTTATCTGGTTGTTTTAATCTGTATGCTCGTAAGTGCTCACTGTATCGTATTTCAAAATTTCTAAGGGTCTGACCCAAATAGACAGCATTACATTCTGGACATTTGAGTTTATATATACCTGACTTCTTTAATAGTGGTATTTTTGTTTTTACATTTAACAATTTTGTACTAACGTTACTTTCTGTTTTAAAAGAAATTGTTGTATTCGTTGCTGAAGATATTATCTTTGAAATATTATTAGAAATATTTCCTGCATATGTAATGGTTTTATAAGTTTCAATTTCATCAGCTTGTTTAGGATATATTAGTTGTAATGCCACTTTTTCCTCTTTTTTACTAATTAGCTTATTTATCATATCTAATGGATAACCGTTAGATGTTGCTATTTGTCTAATTGTATTAATCTCTCTATCAAAATTACATTTGTTCATAGGAACTGAAAAAGCTCTATGTATCATTGAATTATATGCTGCTAGTCTGTGTGACACAGGGTGGTTAGAATTGAATGGAATTGTTACTTCAGTTTGTGTTGGTTTTCGGTAAATTGAATAATCAAGTACATCATTAACTCTTTGAATTTTTAAATCAAGAAAATTGATTGAGCTATTGTCTTCAATTTCTAATGTAAATTTAATTTTCGGGTGTAAATTACTGATGTGGTTGAAAAATACATCTAATTGTCGTTCACTACCTATAAAACAAGCTAATATGTCATCTACATATCTATACCAAAGTAAAATATTTTTCGAAATATTACTTTCAAAGATCTTTCTTTCTAAATTGTCCATAAAAATGTTTGCTAAAATAGGTGATATAGGGCTTCCCATTGGTAAACCTTCATTTTGAATATGTATCTTATTGTCAAAAGTGAAATAATTCTGATTAATGCATACATCAAATAAATTAAGTATATCTGATATTATTCATGGATCAATATTTTTATCTTCTAGTAATTTTCTTACAAGTATTAGACATTCTTTAGGAGGAATTTTAGTAAACATGTTAGTTACATCGAACGATATGAGTTTATAGTTATCTTGTAAGTGGATTGCTTCCAACTTTTTGATTAGTTCTATTGAATTTCTAATTGAGTACTGAGATCCATATCCGTAAGTATTGAGTATATTGTTGAGCTTCTTTGCCAATATATTATTTAGAGCATTAACATTAGAGACTACAGGTCTAATTGGTTTAGTTATTTTATGTAATTTAACTGTTCCATATAATTGTGGACAATGAGGATTCTTATGTATGATAGACCTCTTTTCGTAATCACTTAAAAATAATTTGAGTTATTAACAATATCCCTTACATTATTAGAAAACTTCTTTGTTGGGTCTGCTTCAAGAACTTTCACATCGCTGGATTCTATAAAGTTATATACTTTGAAATTGTAATTTTCATTCGTCAAAATGACAGTAGCGTTCCCGTTATCAGATTTTGTAACTGTTAGGTTATTATTCTCTATCTTCTTTTTTATTTCGTTTAAAACTGAAATGTCATTTTTTGTTATTGAACCTTCAAAAGTTAAACGTCCAACAAAAAATGATATTTCAGTTTTAAACGCAATAAAAAAGAAGATAGAGAATAATAACCTAACAGTTACAAAATCTGATGAGGGGAACGCTACTGTCATTTTGACGACTGAAAATTACAATTCCAAAGTATATAACTTTATAGAATCCAGCGATGTAAAAGTTCTTAAAGCAGACCCAACGAAGAAGATTTCTAATAATGTAAGGGATATTGTTAATAATTCAAATTATCTTTTAAATGATTACGAAAAGAGGTCTATCATACATAAGAATCCTGATTGTCCACAATTATATGGAACAGTTAAATTACATAAAATAACGAAACCAATTAGACCTGTAGTCTCTTATGTTGATGCTCCTAATAATATATTGGCAAAGAAGCTCATCAATATACTCAATACTTACGGATATGAATCTCAGTACTCAATTAGAAATTCAATAGAACTAATTAAAAAGTTGAAAGCAATCCACTTACAAGATAACTACAAACTCATATCGTTCGATGTAACTAACATGTTTACTGAAATTCCTCCTAAAGAATGTCTAATACTTGTAAGAAAATTACTAGAAGATAAAAATATTAATCCAGGAATAATATCAGATATACTTGATTTATTTGATGTATGCATTATTCAGAATTATTTCACTTTTGACAATAAGATATATATTCAAAATGAAGGTTTACCAATGGGAAGCCCTATATCAACTATTTTAGCAAACATTTTATGGACAATTTAGAGAGAAAGATCTTTGAAAGTAATATTTCGAAAAATATTTTATTTTGGTATAGATATGTAGATGACATATTAGCTTGTTTTATGGGTAGTGAACGACAAATAGATGTATTTTTCAACCACATCAATAATTTACACCCGAAAATTAAGTTCACATTAGAAATTGAAGAAAATAGCTCAATCAATTTTCTTTATTTAAAAATTCAAAGAGTTAATAATGTACTTGATTATTCAATTTACCGAAAACCAACACAAACTGATGTAACAATTCCATTCAATTCTAACCACCCTGTGTCACACAGACTAGCAGCATATAATTCAATGATACATAGAGCTTTCTCAGTTCCTATGAACAAAGAAAATTTTGATAGAGAGATTAATACAATTAGACAAATAGCAACATCTAACGGTTATCCATTAGGTATGAATAATAAGCTAATTAGTAAAAAAGAGGGAAAAGTGGCGTTACAACTAATATATCCTAAACAAGCTGATGAAATTAAAACTTATAAAACCATCACATATGCAGGAAATATTTCTAATAATATTTCAAAGATAATATATTCAGCAACGAATACAACAATTTCTTTTAAAACAGAAAGTAACGTTAGTACAAAATTGTTGAATGTAAAAACAAAAATACCACTATTAAAGAAGTCAGGTATATATAAACTCAAATGTCCAGAATGTAATGCTGTCTATTTGGGTCAGACCCTCAGGAATTTTGAAATACGATACAGTGAGCACTCACGAGCATACAGATTAAAACAACCAGATAAATCCCACTACGCAAAACATCTACTTGACACCAATCATTCATTGACACCTAACACAGAACTAGAAGTACTGCATATTTGTGAAAAGAAACAAGAACTGGATTTCCTTGAAGAACTGGAAATTAGAAGACATTTAAGAAACCCACAATATGAAGTTGTCAATGAACAGTTAAATCTAGGGAATTCTCCACTAATAAACTGTCTTCTTAAGTGATAATTGTAAAGATCAGCAGATATAGTTTTCCTAGTCTTCTATATCATTGCACAGTTATACTGATCTTAACTGGAAAAATTATATCCAGGATATCACCATAGGGCTAATAATATCTAAGCTTCAATATTTGTAATATCACATCTTCTTCTTTTTTCTATAAACATATATTAAGCCAATCACAAGTTAGGTTACTTCTTGGTCTAGCCAAAAATATAACTACTACATCAGGTAGGCATAAAATGAAATGTAACTTCTGTCATTCTGACGATGATATTGATTTATCGAAACAATTGTCAATTTTTTAGAATTTTCAATAACTTTTATTATATTGTGGAATTAACTAGAGACCTTGAGTTTCATTTGAAAACACTAGTATATTTTCCAATTATATGAATAATTGGATAAGACTGAAACTATATAGGTTAGTTTAGGTTTATAATGAGTGGGTCAATGAGGCCCTCCACTGCGAGTCGTGAGATTCAAATTTCACCAAACAAATTCAGATTCTTAACGGAGCCGATTAATTTGTTCAGTGAATGATATTTCAGGTCCGAGGGCAAGGGAATGGCCCTGCCAAACATCAGATACCTGACTCGAGCCGCGGCGGGGCAGGCACAAATTATATGCTCTGCTGTTTCATCATCTTCCAAACAAAGATGGCAAATCGGAGCGTCCGACAGTCCAAGTTCCAGCATATGATGATTCAAACGACAGTGGCATGTTAGAAGGCCTGTTAGGCACCGTAGATCGTGTCTATTATAGCCTAACATTTGTTTGGCTACATTATTCGAAGGATGTATGAAGGCCTTTGAATTAACCAATCCTGGTATATTATGCCAGAAGTCTACAACTCTTCTTGCAGTCCAGGTATTTAGTGTTTGTTTGGCAACACTTGTTGCGATGCCAATTGTAGGTTCTGGTCCGATACAGTCATGAGTGGCACCCTCTCTTGCAAGAGAGTCAGCCTTCTCATTACCATCCATACCAGAATGGCCAGGGATCCAAACTAGCGATACCCTGTTGCGTTCTCCAATGGAGGCGAGTCTTTTTTGGCAGTCTAGAACAATTTTCGACGTTTCACGGTACGAGCTAAGTGCTTTCAAGCCCGCTTGGCTGTCCGTGAATTTTTTCATTGATCTATGTGTGTGGTTGGATTGCCCCAAACTCTCCACACATGAAGCAATGGCATAAATTTCCGCCTGATATAGGGTTGTATAGGATCCCAGAGAGGATGAGATTTCTGTACGAGGTCGTCGCCCGTATACACCCGCACCAGAGCCTGAGGGTGTCTTTGTTCCATCAGTGTACCAACAGATGTCCGCTCATGAAAGTTCATCCTTGCGGAGGACCCATTCATCTCTATTTGGAAATAGGACGGTATAAGACAGATAATTGTTTACTGTTGGGGGCATTATATCAGAGGTCATTCCCAGAACACTATGAGTTTCGGTGGCCGCTAGCATTCTACTTTGCTCTGTACGATCCTGTTTTGTGCATTTAGAAATATGCGCAATTCTATATGCTGTCCATCTGGCCTCCTTTTCCAGAAGTATATTGAGAGAAGGAAGGTCCAGGAGGATTTCCATGGCTGCTGATGGTGTGGTGCTGATAACACCAGTTATAGCCAAACTAGCCTGTCTCTGTATGCTAGAGAGCTTTGCTTGGGCCGTTTTCTGTAATGATTTTTACCACCAAGCAATGGCTCCATATGTGATCATTGGTCCAACAATCATCACATATATCCAATGGCTTTCTTTGGGACCCAAGATTTTACGCAGATCCTGCGACATGTCCACAAGGAGAGTCTGGCCTCATGGATGACTTTTTCCAAGTGAGCGTTCCAAGTGAGTTTTTTATCTAGGATGATCCCCAAATATTTTACTTCCGCCGCAAATGGAATAACCTCACCATTATAGGAAAGTGACGGAAGGTCCGCCAAATTTCTTCTCCTAGTGAAGGGAGCTATTACAGTTTTACCAGGGTTAACAGACATCTGTTCGCTCTGGCACCAACTGTAGACATCGTCCAAAGTCCTTTGGAGGGTATTATGTGCAACCCGTCGTGACTTGGTTGTTGTCAGAATGACAAGGTCGTCTGCATACGCTTGCATTTCTACCCCTCTTCCCACGAGAGTACCAAGCAGGTCGTCCATCAGGAGTGACCACAAAAGGGGAAATAACACTCCACCCTGCGGGCAGCTCCTGGAGACCTTAAAGCTAATGGCCTCGTCTTGAATAGATGTAGTGGCTGTTCTATTGGTGAGTATGGTATATATCCAGCCGATAATCGTTGGTTTAATGCCCTTTCCAGTCAAAGCCGAACCAATGGAGGCCGGTAGTGCATTGTCGAATGCTCCTTCGATGTCGAGAAAAATGGCCACCGCAATCTTCTTATTGTTAAGGGATTGTGTGATTTTCTCAACAAGGTTATGTTATGCTAAATCTGTTGATTTGCCTGCTTGATAAGCGTACTGGTGGATGCTCAGAGGGGAGCTATATAAAGCTACCTGCCTGATATGGCAGTCCAGTACTCTTTCAAATCCTTTAAGCAGGAAAGATGTTATGCTAATTTGTCTGACCGATTTAGGGTGTGAGTCTGTACGGCCCACTTTCGGTATATATACTACCCTCTCCGCCAACCAACTGGGTGGTATATAATTCAACGCCAGACTAGCTCTATACAATCTAATGAGGATGGGTATAAGTAATTCCAGTCCGTTTTGTAGCATAGCTGGATGGATGCCATCCTCACCGGGAGATTTGAAGGGCTGAAAATATTTTATTGCCTGTTCAATCGCCGGTGTTGTGATAACGTTCTTGAGGACCTCGCAATCATTCTTTTTGGGCCACCTTGCGTCTTCAAAGTGGGAGGTCGGTTGTTATCCAGAGTTAAACTTCCGGGAATGTGGTTTTTAATCAAAAGCTCTAACGTTTATTTTCTAGAGGTCGTAAAAGTGCCATCTGGTCGTTTCCTCGACCCTATCTCGGCAATCGGCTCTTTAGAGAGAATCTTGTGTATTCTAGTGCTGCGAGTTATGTCATATATACTCTCACAGAACTTATTCCAAGACTCCTCTTTCGCCTTTCTAATTTCTTTGTTATAAGTTGTTAGAGCAGTTCTATAAGGCTCCCAGTTGCCTGACTCTTTACATCCATTGAACAGTTGTCGAACTTCTTTTCTTCGCTTATCTAGGCTTTTGTTCCACCAAGTAAAGTTGCAATTATCTCTCTTGGTCTTGAGTGGACAGTTTTCATGATAGAAGGAGATCACTGCTTCCCGAAGCTTGCCTGCCGCAGTATCTATCGCACCACAACTGTTTATTGTAGTAAAGCCTTCCTCAATGTACCGTTGGAGGGAATTTATGTATCCACTTCAGTCAGTAGCTTTTGAGTCACGATATTCCATTACTGGCCGTGGACCTATTTCAAGGTTGAATTGAATGTGCCTGTGAACTGAAAAAAACTATATAACTTTACAAAACAAAACATAAATATAATCTTATCATGGGTAAAAGGAAACGTGGGGAAAATCGGCAATGACATTGTCGATATTGCCGAAAAAGAAGCCACAAGTTTGGAAAATATTGATAGGATATATACAATCCCTGACATGACTAGCATCTTCAGAAAAGAAATAAGGAAACATTGGGAAAAAAATGGCTCGAATATAAACATAAATCCAATAACCATTACTTTATTATTCACCCTAGCCTTCCAAATAAAATTCCCCATATGGAGGACTACAGTGTCTCCAGACAATATTGCATATAAGTTACCAGGATGAAATCAAATCATGGTGGCTTTCCGTCTCACTTAGATAAAATTGATGTCCTTCATTCCCCCCCCCCCTGCTCATGTGACAACAGCTCGGTAGGAGATCTCAACCATCTAATTTCCCAATGCGATAAGTTTCTCTGTTACAGAAACATATTCCTACAAAATTTAAAAAGCATGGGCATTTATATGCTAGTTAACATTACTATGCTACTACATTTAAATGATAAGAAGGTATTAAATGAAATAGTGAATTTTTCAGAATTTCTCAAATAAAATTTTTATCAGTAAAATTAGATTAGATTTAGGTGAATACAGAGTCTCAGTGGCAAATGGATTCGTTCCGATGCCATTTAAGACCCATGCGCACACAAGGTGTGAGGGTACCTACTACACAATCTCATTTTTTATGAATTAGCCTTTTCGTTCTATTTCTTTTTGCAAGTAAAACTTAAAGATATCAATTTTTGTCACATTTTGTCCATGAAACGGAAAAAGTTGAGTAATATTTTGATCTTTTCACAAAAAATCGATTTTTCTCACATAATCGTCCATGAAACGAATTAAACTGAGCTACATTTTGATATTTAAATAAAAAATCCATTTTATCTATAAAACGAACAAAATCATGCAGAATTTCGATATTTTCATAGAAAATATACTTTTCTCACATCTTGTCTCTGAAACGAATCTAGTTGTGGCTTGACATGGTGTACATCGAATTTTATTGACTCTTAAAATCTTGTCTCCTGATGAAGCTATTAAACAATGGCGAAATATTGAGAATGGGAATCTAGAGTTTTAATTCTTATACTGACCGCATACCTGATAATCACCTTTTGCTCAGATTAATAGTACGGTCGATAATTACCACAGAAACATCTGTATTGATTTTCTGATTTAAAATATATATATATATATATATATATATATATATATATATATATTCCTATTCCAGATTATGGCACATTTGACTTTATTGTTGTCGGAGCGGGTGCGGCTGGTACACTTCTTACAAGACGATTAACCGAAATTACCGGTTGGAATATTCTGTTGCTCGAAGCTGGTAATGTTGGAAACAATTTCACCGATATACCATTTATGAACCTGTATACAAGAAACTCAGAATACAACTGGGGCTTCACAACAGTACCTCAGAATAATAGTTGTTTGGGTGAGTAAGAATAATATTATGAATTTAAAACTGATAAACAAAAGTTTTCTAGCGTTGATGTAGAATATAGAGATAGTCAGTTATAGCGGTGCTCTGACCGTGTGGTGTATTGTCGTACCTATATAATTCTGACTGACGTCGCTATCATTTCTTGAAGAGATCGTATTACTTTTGTCGGCTTTCAAGCAACTGACGTATGTTCATTTCCCAACAAATGGAAACGCTTAGAAAATATAATATCGCAAATCTAGTTATTTGATGATAAATATACTTTGTATAGCATATACTCAGCAAATTCGACTTCATTTATATATTTTATAAAGTTTACTAAAAGTCATGCGCCATCGTACTCTATACCGGCATCAACAGTTTTCTCTCTATGACTTTTACCGCTTTGTTCCAGTCTTTCGCAGGTCTTCCTATCTGTTTTCATTCTTCTCCAATATCCATATCACCACAATCTGTTTTTACTTTTCCGGATGGAATTTTGAAATTTTTTTTCAATAATTTTTATGTTTTCTTCAACAACAACCCAAAAAAACGATTATTAGACAAATATTCTGTGTGTATGTCGTCGTCGTCGTCGGCCACTATTGGTTACATGTCTTGTTAGCACGATACAGCCTCCGTAGTGCAACAAGTCACCAATTTTATGATTGAATATTGTCAAGGACATGTCACAGATGAACCCTATTGATTTTCAGCTCACCAGAGCCAGCACAACGGGTGCTATAGTACTAGAAGTACGACATTTTTGGCATTTTTGAGAAATTTCAGTTTGTTAGCACGACACAACCTCCGAAGTGCAAAAAGTCACCAATTTTATGATTGAATATTCCTCAGAGCATCTGACAGCTGAACCCTATTGATTTTCAGCTTGCCACAGCCAGTACAACAGGTGCTATAGTACTTCAAGTACGACATTTTTGTTATTTTTGTAGAAATTTCAGTTTGTTAGCACGAGACAGCCTCCGGAGTATATACAAGGGACCAATTTTATGATTGGATATTATTCAAGGCGTCTCAAAGATGAACACTATTGAGATTTGGCTCACTAAAGCCAGTACTACGAGTGCTATGGTGATTGAGGTACCAAATTTTTGTAGTTTTTGGAGAATTTCAGTTTGTTAGCACGATACAGCCTCCAGCGTGTACACAAGTGACCCATTTCATCATTGAATATTGTTCAGGGCGTCTTATAGATGAACCTTATTGATTTTTAGCTCACCAGAGCTAGTACAACGGGTGCTGTGGTACCTGAAGTGCCATATTTTTGTCCTTTTTGGAGGAATTTTGGGTTTAGTACGATACAGCCTCCGGAGTGTGTACAAGTGGCCGCCAATTTTATAAATGGTTATTCTTCAATGTGTCTCATCCAAGGTGTCTCACAGATGTACCCTATTGATTTTCAGCTGACTATAGCGAGTACAGCGGGTCCTATAAATCCAGATATACTGCATTTTTGGTTACTTATGGATAAATTCAGGTTTGTTAACACGATACATCCCCGTAAGTGTATACAAGTGACAATTTTATGATAGAATGTTAATCAGGACATCTCATAGATGCGGAAAAGTTAGTTTTAATCTTTAAAACCGTTTATTTTCTATGTCGTCTATAATATGAAATTTATTTCCTCAGCTGTAATCACAGATTTTTCTGCCTATTTATTTGTTGTGTTCTATTTAAAAGTTTGAATACATCTCTTATTATTCACATAAATTATCCTAGCTGTGGATCCTCTGTAAGGGGACAAATCCTCGGTTGATTTATTGGAATATATAGCATGAGAATGATATTAGCTTCTAATGGCCATTTAGATTTTCGTTTTCCTACGTCTATCATTTTTATGACAAAAACTATTTATTTGCTGTTAGTTTGGATGTGAATTGAAAAAAATGTTCTAACAGATATTACAGGCCATTTATCACGCATACGAGTGATTTTGAAGAAATACTACTTTTAAGCAACACCGATGTGTTCTGATGCAGGTGTCTAATTTATTCCTGTCCATTATATTTCACTTCCCCTATTTAAGTGATACGGTACATATCACCAATGACTGCTGGGTCTAGTTTGGAATGTCACATAGGTGTTCAATGTTTGCATTTTCCATGCCAACAAACGCTAGCCTGACAAGCAACATTGTTGTGATAATTGCAAAGTCGTTCAAAACTTGTTGGGTGCATATTTTCTCAGCTAAAATCAATTTTCATCAAATGTGAACTCCATTATTTCGCTGTTGATATAACACAAAAATTTTGAGTTGAGGTGGGGAGGTAAATTTTTATTATAAGTAGCGACATTTGACGCATGATGATTTTAGTATACGTGAAGCATAAAATAAAAAAATCCTGGTAGTTATGAGATCAATATTATCTAAATATATTATTATAATTTCTAGGAATGGTGGACCATAAATGTGTGTATCCAACAGGTAAAGGTTTAGGAGGATCATCTATTATTGGTGATAGTGTTTACGCCAGAGGAAACAAAGCCGATTTCAATGCTTGGGCAGATTTAGGATTGGAAGGTTGGAGTTACGACGATATATTACCTTATTACATAAAAACCGAAAAAATCGATATAGACACTTACGATGAGAAATACCATGGCACAGATGGTTTAATACACGTTAATTACACATATCCCAATCCAGCAACCTACGATGCCTTTTTGAACGCTACTCTCCTGTCAGGTCTGAGCAGTGTAGACTATAATGGAAAAAGTCAAATTGGAATTGGAAAGTTCCAATGGACTTTGGATTTTAATAAGAAAGTAACGGCGGGAAATGCTTTCATCACACCAATCATAAAAAACACCACGAATTTAAATGTTACTCTTAATGCATACACAACTAAAATAATATTCACCAATGATAATGGAACAGAAACAGCAACAGGTGTTCAATTTATCAAAGGCGGTAAAGTATACAATGCGTATGCATCGAAGGAAGTCATTCTCTCAGCAGGACCAATTGGAAGTCCGCAACTACTGATGCTTAGCGGTATAGGACCTCAGAAGGATCTTGAAAATCTTAATATCACAGTTATCAAAGATCTTCCTGTTGGCAAAAATTTGACTGATCATCCAGTTTTTGTAGGATTATACATTAGAACTAATCTCAGCACTGATGCTGGAAATGTTACCTATAATTTGAAACGATGGATCGAAGGGTTGGGTTACTACACTACTGTATTTTCAGCTGATAATATTGGATTTATCAATACAAAAAACAAGACTCTTGAGCCACCAAACGTAGAATTTTTAACTATAAATCCTCCAACAAGTGTACCACCAGGTAAGTTTGGGATTAAATATTGATCTTAAATATGCCATACGTATTTGAACTAAAAGTTGCCTTAACATTACTTATTGGAAATCATCTCAAAATTCACATGGTCACATAACATATAATTTACTTGGACTTGCTCCCAATCTTTGATATGAAAAGTATTATACAAAAGAATATACATTAGCTTAAAATACTCTTCTAGGTTCCAAGAATAGAGATATCGTGGAAATATTTGTATAAAACATGTGATAAAATGTTGTAGTTTTGATCGTATTATCAGGATATTCGAGGAAGAAGAATTATTATAACTAGCGGCTCTCCATGAGATGGCTTTTATCAAAAGTGATATATATCAATCAATACTAGACGCTTGATCATGAAGAATAGAAATTGAACAAATATTTTACAACGGATGCTTGTCTAGTTGATTAAATTCATTAGTATCCCAATGGTGAAATAAGTTGATAATATCCCTTCTAATGCTAGCAATTTTTCTGTGTTACCTATCTTGAACGGTCGACTATTGTTTTGATTAAAAACTATCTCGACTGTCGATTAGGATAGTAAAAAAAGTGCTCTTTGCACAAGGTTGATAGTATAGGAGAAAAAGTGATTTGGTTTTATTCATGAAGCAAAAAAATATTCAAATTCGACACATATTAAGCAAACGTTAAAAAAAGTTATTGCAATGATAAAAATGCCAACAAAAAAAATTCATTTCATGCTATAAAATGATACATTGGATGGTGATATTTTGTTATTAGAAGCTCACTAAGAGAGAGAAATATCTTTCACTTTCCAAAACTCCTTCAGTACACTCTCACCACAATGGAAGCTCATCACAAAATTCCCTCCAATGTAGTCAACTGTGCTGTATCTTATTCATATTGTGCGCATTTGTATCACATTCGACGATTATTCTCATGGAACTGATAGACTCGGATTTATGGAGATGGAGTTCATTGGAAAACTTTCTGTACTCAACCTTTAAAAAGATGTGTCATATCTGCCACTCTCATGAATAATTTGTTTTATCTTTTTGTTTCCATTTTATTAATTCTAAGAATTTTATATTCCAATTACTTCTCAGACTTCTTAAAAACTGTGCATTTTCATTACAATTTTGGTAAAGGTTAGTCCTTCTGTTTGATATATGAAACTATTTAATCATTAACTAGTAATCACATGAACCATCAAACTATCAAACACACTCGATTATCACAGGTACTTTGAATTTTCATATTGATTTTTCTCAAATATCTTGTAGCAATTCCAACCAACCTGTAGTAGGGTGAAGAAATTTCAACATTTCCTGCTTTTTGTTAATTGCAATATATTTTTTAAATCTCGCGCATTAATCACTCACAAATGAACAGACTAGAGTAGTTTCGATTTAGAAGATATCACAAGATAATTAACTTATAACAAATATTGCCTGTACTCTGATTAGAGTAACGTTCACGTTCAAAAATCACGAAGATAATATTTTTACCTACTACCAATATGTAATATCAAACATTACGATACTGATATGAGTTTCGTAATGAGATACTTTACCGCACTAGTGCGGTAAAGTAAAATTAATTGGATTGAACGTGTGAAAGTTGACAGTTTGCAGAATGAGTGCCAATACCTGTGAATATTTACTAATGTCCACATTTTTCTTCACAGATATCATTGTTCTCAGCATACTATAATGTTTCCATAATGATGATGCCTTTTCTTTTTCAGCTTTCCCAGCAAAATAAGCTAATAAAATTTTCTCCGATATATCACGGACTTTTTTTGAACTGCACCAGTCTTCGAATCGCTTATATTCTTTTTCGTATCTATTGCGGGATTTAGCGGGTACTAGGGTTTGTGTTGCGTTATATGCAGCAAGTTCTATATCAGAATCCACACTTTCATAGTCGGAACTCATGTCGATACAATTATACCAAACTGGAGTGAGCGCGTCAAAATTGACAGTTCGAAAAATAAATCAATAACGAGCGCAACGCTTGCTTGTTACATGATTCTAATATCATTAATTTCCGGAATATTGACTGATTTTGGGTGAATAATTAACATTATTGGTAGTAGGTTAAATAACGTACTTTATTCGTATCGTAAATTCATATTACGATATTCAATGGGTTATCAAACTCGGCCTAACGGCTTGATTTGACAAATTTCCCATCTCATTTCGTAATACGAATCTTTACGACACTTATATCGTAAATATCTATTACTTGGGAAAAATTTATATGTTTTTGATTTTAGCTACTTTCTACAATCTAAATGAGACCTATACAGAAGTTTTCACTACCTACAATACATTGACTGACCTCCTAGTTTACTGCATAAATCATGAGCCGAAGTCTCGTGGTTGGTTGAAATTGAATTCCAGCGATCCAGCAGAATTTCCCCTCATCAATCCAGCTTTTTACACAGACACTGATGATGAGGATATCCAAGTAGTATATGAGGCGATACAATATATCCTTTCATTATTGGAGACAAAACCTCTTCAAGCAATAAATGCAACTTTGGTAGCACAAGCTCCCAACTGTGATTATTTGAAAGAAGAATCTGACAAAAATTACTGGTACTGTGCCATACGTTCCCTTACTTCCACATTTTATGAAACCTCGGGTACAACTAAAATGGGCAACAGCCCAAAATATTCAGTTGTTGATGGAACAATGAAGGTTCATGGAATATCTGGATTGAGAGTAGTAGATGCTGGTTCGATGCCTAAATTAGTAAGAGGACATCTATTGGCCACCGTTTGGGCTGTGACTGAAAAAATAGCTGACCTTATTAAGGAAGAATACGGAGAACTTTGAGCATTATTTAATATGTTATTTTGATAAAAATTAATAAACATATATTTGAATTTGAACCTCTTAATTGATTCATGCAATAACATAAATTAATCTTTTGCACAGTCAATCATTATTCAAAGTGCGTTGCCTCAATCTCAATAATAACCCAAATATGAATGTTTTATTAGCATACATGAAAAGAAAGCAATCAAATCCACTCCTTCGATTCAGAATTCAAATTGCATTTAGATCGATACATTTCGAGGCATAGTTTCAGTAAATAAAATACTACCAAAACTGCCATCTACGGATGTCAGTAAAACTTTGCGCCATGTATACGTCTCAAGTTACTCTAGAAAGAATAAAATCTCCATTTAATAAACAATTTTAGTACCTAATCAAATTAAAATAAAAAAAAATTGAAATCACGTAAAATACAATGTCGTATATTAAATTTATCCACCTCTTTCTATTTTCAATTGACACTTACAAAGAAACATTCTTCCAAATAATTCTCGATTTATTGACTGAAATTTATTCAGATAAAATTTTTATATATACATAGTTATTTTCCAACTAATTTTAAGCTGATTTAAAAAATCATTTGGCAAGAAAAAAAATTTATAAGACTTGTCCCAATTTTTGCAGCTTTATACCAAAAATTTGGCATTTTTTTGCCAAATTATTTTTTAGATCAGCTTAAAATTGGTTGGAAAATAACTATGTATATATAAAAATTTTATCTGAATAAATTTCAGTCAATAAATTGAGAATTATTTGGAAGAATGTTTCTTTGTAAGTATCAATTGAAACTAGAAAACGGTGGATAAATTTAATATACGACATGGTATTTTACGTGATTTCAAAAATTTTTTTGATTTAAATTTGATTAGGTACTATAATTGTTTATTAAATGGAAATGCTATTCTTTCTAGAGTAACTTGAGACGTGTACATGGCGCAAAGTTTGACTTACATCCGTAGATGGCAGTTTTGGTAGTATTTCAATTAATTTTGTAGTTTAATCTTTTAATTCCTTCTATTGTTCATTCAGTGATTCGTTTTTTCTACATGTGACGAGAATATACTCCTTAATCGAACATATTTTTCTTTAAGACTACAAAAGATTTTCATCAATTTTTCGAATATTGTTTAAGCCAACTAGATAAAGTGTGGCTAGCCTTTTTTTGGTAGTATATATATATATATATATATATTTATATTTATTTTTTCTGGGCTGTCATTAACAACAAAATAAAATATATTCATAATTAAGCTTTTCAACCAAGTTATACATTATCAGTAAATGTAATCAATTGTACAGAATTGGAAAGATGTATTAAACTCACTAAAGATATTGTAGACATACACTGAACTTAGATACTTAGTCTATACGATTGCCCATAAAAATGAACTGAACATAGTTAACTTTTATATAAGGGTAGATAGTCATACCAATATTAAATTTTTAGTAAATCTGCGTGGTTCTGTTTGTATTGAATGCATAAGTATTCCATAACAAGCTACACCTAGATGACAAATAAATACCTGGAATATTTTCACTTATAATCTCTCTAGAGCTTTTATTATTCCGAAAAAATTTCGAATTTTCTGGAAAAAATTTATGGAAAATAATACGAACTCGCGGCAGATTCGGTAATAAAATTTTATAGCTACATTGTATTTGAAACAGCTCCATTTTTTTCCCTTCCCTTTGCCCTAGTAAAAAAAGTAAGAATCAGTCTTGTTCCTTTTGAGCAAATTCAAATTTATCATAAAAACATAAAATATTCAGCATATTTGGTGAACAATTTCAGCTTAAATTTCGAACAAAAAGATCTATTCAAATGTATAATCAATATTTTTCATGGAATTATACCTTATTTCACCCATAAATCCATTGTTGAGATGAACAAAACCATATCATAGTATTCGTTATTATTTCATGAAACAGAGACAAATAGTGAAAAAAACCCACATCTCATCACTTCATTCACCATTGAAAAAAAGAAAGTGGAAAATTAATTTCAAAATAACGGAAAATGTTTCCGAAAATTTATATTATGGTCATAGCAACCTGTCAAAATGAAGGCATTCGATTGGCTTAAACAACGGGTAAAACATTTTCTGTGTAATTATGAAAATTAAGTTGGGAATGGAAGCAGTTGAAAAAATAAGTAAATACATAAGAATGAGCTAAGACACATTGTATTAAAGAACCACATAAGTATTATATCTTTAAAAGTAAGTGGTCAATACCTATTTATTCAGAATCACTACTACTTCTTTTTTTTGTTGTTCATTATAAATTCCAAATATCTATTTAAAGATTTGATTGCTCTTACCCTTTGTTCATAGTTATCCTTGTGCCTTCCCTCCCATTATTTTGTTTAGAATTCATATTACAGTCGCAATTTTTTTCATCTGCAGAGACATCTTTTGATGGACTAGTTAATGCTATTGGTATAACATTGGGGTCATCTTCAAACAACATTTTTTTACTGCCTGTATTTCTATCACTCATGTTATCCCTCTTTTAAATATTGAGACTTCAAATTTTTAACTTTATTTTTACATTGTTTTGTAGAAAAGTTCTTGATTTCCATGGATATGTCTGCCCAAACTTTTTCATTGCGAATATCGGTTGAATTTCTCAATGTTTTTTTTATATACATCAATCAATCTTAATATATCATTTCTCGAACATTTACTACATCTTTCATCCTCTGCTTCAGTGAAGTCCTGCAATTATACGAATTTAAAATACTCGTAATCAATGCAACATTTCGACAAAAGTTTTTTGTGGATACTTACTTACATTTAAATGATTTGAAGGAGATTCTATATCACATGATATAAGAGAATCTGCATCTTTATGTAAAATGCCAAACACCCTTGATACTTCTGGTGCATCTGCATACAATAAGGATCCATCTAAAAATAAAGATGAAATAATTGAGCTAATTTCACAATGTACTAAAATGTTTTTTTCTACGATCTTGCAAAAAGTGACTATTTCTTAAACTATGTACTGTGCCAAAAGTTTAACTTTTTGCACTAGAAATTCCAAAAATGAACAATACCTAAAATTTTATGAAAATTACTATTTATAATACAAATATCAAGAATAAAAAAAAGCGCATGCAGCGGGGATTGAACCAACTACCTTCCCTTCCGTATACAGGTATGTACATACGTCAACAGACTGATCCATCTCAACCTTATAAAAACAATACTAAGATAATATACAGCATTATATAGACATCTACTACTTTTAAAATGACTTCTTTTCTATTTGTATTGATTAGTTTATTCAAACTTACTTTTGTGAATAAATATTCTTGATCCGATGCTTCTAGAAGAAACTTTGTAATTTAAGAAAACAACGGAATTTAGGGTAACTTGAAATGTCAACGTTACTTTTGATATTTATCATTGTTCTTAACATAGAATATGTTGACCAAAAAGTTGAGAGCTTGTTTTTACTCAATATTTCATTCGTATAAGCAGTGATAACATGTTCTGATATATTTTTAACTCCGTTTACCAGAGTTCAATCCATGAACTTTTTGTAACAAAATTCATATTTACTTTTTGATGTGATGATGTGTTACATGTCTCCTTTGCGGCTAAACGAATATCTGGTGGAGTGATATTTATTGATTCATTACTGGAATCATTAATTTTACTAATATTTTTCTTGACAACTAAAGAAATATCTTGACAAATTATCTTGACGTTACTTTGAAATTGAAAAAAAGAAGAGTTGACGGGTATTAAATGCAAATGCTGATTGATGGATTTCATATACATTCTAGGATGTAAATGAAATCATATCCGTTCAGTTAACTGAAATGGCTTACATTTCCATTTTGTGAATTGTGCAGTAAATGGATAATATACATGTGGGTGTAGAAAAAAATGTAAACAGTCTCGTCGAATATTAATTAATGACTTGTAATTCTGTAAACATAACGCAAACTTCTCTATCATGCATTATAAAATGCAAAGCTCATGCGGGTCAATTTCTACCCATGTGTCGACTGGGTTAAATGGTTGGACGATTGGTAAAATTTACCGGTAACATCTGAACGACCCGACTATTTACCAGATGTGAGCATCTGATCGCATAAAACGCGCCCGACGCATAAAACGTGCATATGAATGCACCCTTACATTTGACATAACAAAATGACCTTTGTATTGTAACGTCAACTGACGCTATTGCGAGGGACGATACAATTCGATGATTTTAGGAACGGTGCTCGAGAATATCATTTTAGGAACTATTTGAAAATAGAGCATTCACAGCCTTACGCATGCATGTCGTTGGGAACGACGTCAAGAATAACGATATTCAAGGCTTCAGTGCGGATGAAATTTAATCATCGACCACCACACCTGCAAGAAATGAATCACCGGTCGCGACATTGATTTTTTTACCGAAATATCGAAACCACACATGACCAACGTTTAACTTTAGAAATATTTTTACAAAAGTTTTATTTTTTAGAACTGAATATCTTTTTAATAAATATATGGAAAATTATCATTTATGCTGCAAATGGAAGATCATACATGAATTATATGGCAAATGTATGCATAATTCGCCCGTAGATAATATACTTCTCAACTAATTAAAAGAAATAGAATTGCGGGGAGAGGAAAAAGACGAAATTTTCGGTATAATAGTGTCCGTCGTCTAGCGTAAAAATATTTAAAAGAGGGCAGAGTCGAGACGTAACATGGCGCGAGTGACAAGCAGTCACTCATGATAACGTTTCTTAACCAATCCTAACTCAATTATTTAATTTTTTCCCTACGCATGATTTGAAGAATTCCAATTTAATCGAAAATCGAAGGAAATATGGAGAGAAACAGAACAAACCCAGGCAGTAAAATAAAATGATATCAACGACTATTCTATATTACTTCTGGCAATAAGACCCACGGTATCAGAAACATTATAGTAGTGGTGTATGATCAGCTACATAATGATGCCAGTCTCTCATTTATATATTTTGAGAGAATATATGACTTGTGCTTACCCAACAAACCAAACGCCATCGGAAAACATATGGCCGCCAGTCGGCACGCACGGTACTCTGGTGGCTGAAGTAGCCATTATCTGGACCTCCGTCGGCCCAGTTCGGATATACCGCTCCTAATGTACAAATAATCGGCTTTTAGTCGGCAACTTAACGGCAAACCGAGAGCGGCTGTTATGTTTTCGGGCCGAAACTGGCTACTCCTCGGACACTGGCTACTCCTCGGACACTCGCTACCGGGAGACCATATTTCGTGCCAAAACTGATCCGCAGGATGTTTTGCTCGCTATATCCGACTCCGGGCCGCGTTCAGTTAGCAAGCCGTAAAGTGGTACTAAATCATCGTGTTTAAATTTCGCGCCGCATCATTTGACGGCCATTTTGCTAATATTTTGTATTTTTGTGAGGTTATTGTTTATTGTTGTGTTGTGTTACTCAACTCTTACTCTTAAACTAGGAAAAAAGTGTCTTGTTTTATGTTGTTTTTATATTTGGTGCTGATTTGGATATAGTATTGTGAATCGTGCTGCCGTGATAATACTCGTAGATTATCAATTATATTATTTGATCATTTTTGTTTTTCTCCGCTGCCAGTTAATGTATTGTTATTTCAAGAAAGTGTAGACAGAAGACAAGTGTAAAAATAAGTAATGTCTCAGTCGCATTTACATGATGGGCAAAATAATTTGTAAGTACAAGTGTGAAGGATCTTATGGTACAAGTGATTAATGTAACAATCTCAAGCAAATGTTATTTAGCTTAAATTTTAAAAGATGTCAGTTTGCTGAATTCTATTTTAACCTATATAATCATGGCGTCTGTACATAAAATAAGTAAGAGACAAGAGCGGCGTTTGATTGCCACGCAAATGCGATTTAATTTCTATAAACGAGGCTTTGAGATCTGAATGTTCAGAGCCCTAGACAGAATCTTCAATCTGTGCATCTCATTTCGAACAAGATGTTATCTATAACTCCCCAAGTAATTCCCAATATGATCCTAATTTGGAGACACAATCTAAAACTTCCAGCATCACTTCTAACATTTCTAACTCCAGTTTCATTGATAGTCACCGATTAGCGAAATCCAGTGACTGTATTGAAGCACAGGCAGGGCCTTCAACACAAAGTGTGTTATCAGAGACAGAATTTGATTACATATTTAGCTCAGATTCGAACTCTGATATCGAGAAATCTAACAATGAGCATGACAAAACAGATAATAAGAATAAAACTGACCCAATTGGCTCAAAAATGCTCCAGATAGAGCAGGAGGAAGAGCCAATCGAAAAAGTAAAAAATAAGAGATTTATTGTATTTATAGATTTTTATTTCAGGCGATTAGTCTATTTTAATTTGTTACTTTACTTAATTATAAATTAGGGTATTTTGTTTTAGTTGTTCAAAACTGCGCCGTTTAATTCTTACTATTAAAATCTTGTTTGTTTTATATATCTACATTCTGCCATATGATATGGGAACTATGAAAAATATGTATAACTATTTTTTGTTGTTATTTTAATGTATATAATTTCCTAGCCGATTATTCTATAATAATTTGTTGCTGATTTTAATATGAATAAGATGGTTTTTTCGTTAAGTTTCTTGTAACTGCGTATTTTATGTATAATATGTACACATTTTCCGTTCCTTATTACTTATATATTGGGAAAACTTATTTTTTTCATTTGTTGTAAAAGAATGTTGATATATTGACATTACTTTTTTTGTTGTGTAACTAATAAATGGTCTAATGTTCTTTTAAAAAGTGTTTTATTATACAAAGTACAAGTTTAGATTTTATTATGAAAAACTTTTAGACATCTTTTTTTATCAATACCATAGCAGGGGATATTTCCCTGAATCTCTGTCATGCATTTTTAAATGTTTTTTTTCACAATTGCTAAAATAATTTTTCTGTTAATATAAAATTCCAATTTTTATTTGATGCATCTATATACAAAAACCATTATTATAATCTTTCACGTGTTGTTTTTCAGATGAGATATTTTGCTGATTTCCAATATGAACATATTCAAGCTAGAAATATCAGTTTTATACATAATAAAATACAATTATCATTTCTTTCGCTTAATAAAGGGTATTCAATAATTATCACATGGTCACAGTCGCCTATGGATTACAAACCATATTTTATTGAACAGCCGATATAAAGTTTATCATAAGAAAAAACATTTCTCAATCAAATACAAATATTTTGGGCGTCTGCGCATATTCGTCTGGACGATAAATAGTGGCTTACAAGAGGATTGCCCATTTGCGAGCCACCGATGGACTGCCGTGCACTTACCGGCTATCTACTATCGGCCCGTCGTCGGTTATTCAAAGGCGTTGCCGAGGTTGAATGGTTGGCTAGCCTACTCTTAGCCACCTTACGGCCTGGCGGACATGCCCTACCTACACGCCGAGCCGGGAGCTGTAAGCGGGCCGAATGCGGCAGTTCGGCAAACCACTTTCGTCCCATTATCGGACCAGCCAGTCTGTGTTTGTTGGGTATCGTATTATTAGTGAATAGTGCTAATAAAGTTATTGAGAATATCAAATATAACTTATAAATTTAAAAACTGAATAGATAAAGCTTTTACTCGATGATGATCCATATAATAATAATAATAATTTATTTCCAAAAAAAAATTCATATACAAAAAACAGATGATTTAAATTTTCAAAATAGTTTGCAAGTATATAATTCATTCATGTAAAAGTAAAATGAAAATAAAGTAGGAGAAACCCACTGAAGTCTTTCTACTTGTGCGTGGGTGAAGGCTCTTCATTCTCGAGAAGGTTGGTACGTATATTTTGTTATGAATTAGGACTTTACAAAACTGAATAGATACAGTCATATTTAAGACACGTAAAATACATATACAAAACAAAAAAATAACTCCCAATCAGACAGGTAAATACAAATAAATGACAATTAAAATCATACTAAAATCGTATTATTAGAGATATAAATATTTCTTAAAACTACCACAGCAAATATTAAAACCACCACAGGAATTGAAATGTACAGAATAGTTCCCAATCATAAAGTTAAAAATACATAAAAAGTAGTGCTTAAATAACCTAATTATATATATGAAAAAAATATATAAGTAGTACTCTAACAACATATCAATTCTAAATAAACAAATAAACAGGGGAGGTTAATTACCTATTGTGGCTCATTTTGGATCACTGAAACATATTAAGACCTATGAGGTTGAACATAGGCACAATGATCCCACACGTCGCCACTTAATTGCCAGTTTTGCATTCGTTAACATAATGTTAATACAACTTTCCTCATACATATATGTACCTTTTTCATCTCAGCAATCAATAATTTTATTAATATCCTTAGTTTCCAGGGATGTCACATATTTTTTAAATATTTTTTTTAGCACACTGATAGAATTTAATCTTCTTATATGAGTCTTATACGTTTCTGGAAGAGAGTTGAACAAACGGGGTGCTATGAATTCGAAGTACCTGGTTCCTACTGTTTTTTTCGCTGTGTTGGTTTGGACAAAATCTTTTGTTTTATTTCTAGTATGATAATGGTGACCAGGAGATTGCAAGCATGAGCGATTCTCAAACAAGTAAACAACTAAACTAAAAATATATAGATGCCTTACGGACATTATATTAGTTTTGTTAAAAAGTTGGTTTGTACTATAGGTTAAATCTTTGAAATGCATTATTTTTAGAATTTTTCATTGCAGAATTTCAACCTGCTCTAGATGAGTAGGCACAGTTCCTCCCCAACCCATTATGCCATATCTAAGACGTGATTCTACAAGAGCATGATATATGATTCTCAGATGCTGTAAGTCCAGTACTCTCCTTATATATTTGAATTTATATAATAAACATCTCAGTGTCTTAGCTACTTCACGTGAGTGAGATGTCCATCATAGATGTGAGTCTATTGTTAGTCCGAGATACTTTATTTCGTATTTCAGAGAAATATCAATATGTATGTTGTTAATAGTAACAGTAATTTTTTCATAAGGAGGCAGTTTGTGATTGTAACTAGTGAAAGGTAGTTGACTGTTAAAATTTTATGTCTCAAGATATCAAATAAATGTCTTAGATCGGTTTCTATTTTTTGTTTGAGGCCTTCCCACGTACTGTCTGTATATATTATAGCAGTATCATCCGCGAATCCTATTATTTTACCTGTAGAATTATAAGAGAATAGATCATTGATATACATATTAAATAGTATTGGTCCCAGCACAGTTCCCTGAACGATGAAATAAAACAATATAATTAAAACTTCATTTATTTGAACTAAATTCAATTTACGCGTTTCACTAACACAGTAGCATTCTCAAAACGAGTGATGAATTTAAACGTATTGTAATGTTTTTCTTATTTATAGGACAGTTTTTATTACGACGGTGGGAGAAATTTATACATACAGTAGGTATACCCACTTCATATATTTATTCACTAGACTATTCACTGAACTATACTAGATACACAGTATATTCACTAACACTAATTTATATAAACACTTCACTACTTAGCTATTTAATTAGACATAACTTAGATTTACTGTTAATCTCACGAGATCACATTATAAACTGACTCGGTGGTAGGTATAACCTCTCTTATATATCAAGTGCAATTTTTCTAGATCTTTCAAGACTACGGCTCACAAAACAATCGCCTCCCTGGAATTTTCTAGATAAAACTGGTCACAATAACAATGTACCTCACTGGAAATGTCTAGATAAGGATCCCACTAAGCAAAAAAACATTGCAGTTTCGTTACTGATACGTTGAAAGTTACATTGTTACGTTATTCAAAAAGGATTTGTTACGACCTTTTCTTGTTCATAGTTACGTAAAATGTCCGCAAACATGACAAAATCCCAGTCACGTTTACAAATAAACGTTTTTGGTACAAAACTATAACATATTGTTTCCGTTCTTGGAATGTTCCAGTTACCTCGTAATTTTAACGTTACGATTATGTGACTAAAGTTAAATTTTCGTTTCGAAGCTATAACATACTAGTTTCGTTTTTGAGATGTAACAATAATGTAACATTGCTTAATCGAAACTAAAGCAAACCTATTTTTAGTGGGAAATCGGTCAAAATAAATTATACTTTCTCTAGCAAAAAGTTCAGGTTTCTATTTTGCTAATTATTCATTTTGTTTTACTAGTATTAAGTTTTTTTTATTTTCACCACTCTAACCTAAAAGCACCCCAAACAAATACATACTCCAAACATCAATTTAAATACTTTCTGGGTAGTTTTAATAATATACTTATGTAGATTGAAATAAAAAATATCTTCTATTTTACTTATGTACATAAATATGTTCATATAGAGATTTATGTGAAGCATCTACTGGACACACGTACCTCTGAAAAATGAATCAAATATTAGAATTAAAATAATATTCATATAGATGTTCATAAATATTTATATTTTCCAATTCCTCTGCTGCTGCTCTGCTCTCTTGAGCCGTTGTTTGGCTTGTCGAAACCAAAGTTATGATCTCAAATTCCTTATCAGTTACATTGTGGCAGTGTTGTGCTGCATCCAAAGATGAATATCAATGATTAAGAAATCAACTGTCTCGACCCTTACTAGAAACCGTGAGTTTCATTTAAAACACTCAATGATTAAGTATAAATATTGAATAAAAATTGTCCAATATAAAACTATTTAAAATATTGATTATCTTGCAGTCTTTTATTTTGAAATTATTTTTTTGGCCCTTCCCGGAGCAATGTATTGCCAGTTTATTATGAAAAGTTGCAGCCAAGCCCCTCCTTACGAACTCCACTCCATTCCGCCCGGCAAACTTGTGGATATTCATTATACTGAAAAACGAATTTTGTTTTACAAACAAGAACAATACGTTAGACCATTCAGTCCTGTTACATAATTTTCCAGTGTACAGAACTACACTCAAAGTGAAATTCACAATATGTTTTGCTTTAGTATCCTGCACTTTTGTTACATGGAAAAAATTTTTAGAAGCATATGTTGGTCTACTAAATATTATTCTCGAATTTTACATGTTGTTGACAGATCGATAACTTCTAAAAGAAAATATTGATTAATCTCATCCAAACATGTAAGTTACTGCTATTCTTTTTCTGAGAATATTTACTTTCTCGAAAATCATGTTATTAATATTATCAACTGCATCTACTTTTGGTGGTAGGTTGATTTCATGAGTTATATTAAAGGTGTTAGCAACTATTAGGTTTCAGTATTACTACTTAATGCACTATGTTCTTCCGGTATGTTTTGAACTTTGGATATGTCTCCGAATATGATTTAGAAAACAAATAATAGAGCAATATGTTGATAAATTATAGGTACACTCTGTTTGATGCTAGCGGACAACCAGAAAATGTACTTGATGTGATAATTGCAAATATTAATATATACTGATAAATACTGTAATAGTAGAGTAACGATTACAACATCAAAAGTTAGACATATGCAACTGTACTAGAACTTGATCATACATTGATACTATTTATTCCAAAATTTTGAAAGCGAGTATTTGATTTGTATTATATGCGCAGAAAAAGTGTTTGAAAAGGACGATATATCATAAATACATTTCAGATCACTGACCTATTTATTATTTATAATCGCAGCCTAATAATTATAAGTAGAGGTAAAAGCAGCAAATGCTATAATTGGATAAACTAGTGAATTTAGTACTTACTTTACGATTCATCTTCCTAAAACACATGCTTTTTAAAACGAGCGAATGATATAAAGTGAATTAAAAGGGACGTGGGGAAATACTTCGGTATCATAGGTTATGGTTGGCGGTAGCGGTACTTGATCCTCGACGTCACCTTTCACGTAATCGCAATGATGCGGTTTTAAAGGCACGTTCCGGGTGTGCTCTAGTGATGAAAGTGAAATACATTGTTGTTTGTTTTGTCAGGTTGAAAAACTTGTACAATATATTTAGAAAAAGATTAGACAAGACATATGCTTTACTTGAAAATTTTAGTGTATTTATATTATTTGTGATTCAAACAAGTTTATAAATCAAGGGACGGTACTATCACCTCTGCTATACACCATTTTTATCCACGATCTTCCAACCACACCCCAAATATTAACCCTGGAGTGGACGCGTGTTATTATTTTACAAGAAAGGGCGCATTGGATCTCACATACCCAAAAACAAAAACCAAATATTTCTCGACATCAAAGGTATTTTAAAAAAATTGTATTAAATGGTTTCAATGTAGTTAGAGAAGAACATAAAAAACTGCAAACAAAAATATTTTGATTATTCAAAAAAAATTTAACCAAGATTCACATGAACAAAATTTTTTGGTAAGGTTGCACTGAACACCCTGTATAAATGTTATTTCGCAAATGTTATTGCACAAACTTGGCACACATACAGTATGTTCTGAACAAATGAATTTTTGACAAATACGGCACTTGTATCGCGTTTTGCGATGTTTGCAGAATGCGCATCTGCCACGTTTATTTTCCACTACTGACACTGGCACCACAATTTCAGTTCCAGTAAATGTCGCTGCGGCTTGTCTAATTTCTCGTGGTGGGTAATTACAATGCACTCGTTCTTTCATGTAGTCCATTAATAATGATTTGGAAAGATTTTGAAAAAATATTCGTCTTTCAACCATTGTATTTTCTTCACAAAAGCATTTATTCCAGTAATGTTGAGAAGTCCATAGAAAAGCACCATTGGCCATCGACGCGTATTCCTAGCAACGTTATACTTGGCACACAGTTGGTGCACAGTATCAACTCCAAATTCTGTGGAGTTATAAAATGTAATTATCTCTGGTTTGGCATACTCACCAGATTGTGGATCTACACAATCATCATGATGTAGAGTAGACAACAAAGTAACATTTTTATTTGGCCTCGGAATGTAGGATACAATAGTTTTATCTTCTGTAAAACCAAACATATTGGACTTTGGAGGTCTTTTGTTAAAAAAAATCAAACGGTATTTGCTTTTTATCTTTACGTCATCATCCTCATCACATCATCTTTAGATATGTGGTCTCTGAGGTATATATCAGCATCAGCTACGGAATCGTCTGAATCCGAAAAAGCTTCGTCACTTTCTACTTCTTCAAACTATTTTCTCAACCTCTCTTCCTCTTATTCGTAAGGATCCATTATTCAAAAGAAAAAAATAGTTATAGTACCTGTTTGTAGCTATTTTATAATATGAATAACTTTGGTGCACAAAAAAAAACAAACAGGCGCGTTGGGTCCAATAGACCGAAATCAGTCCTAGAATCGGTGCTATTCACTTCACAGTGCTGAAACTACTAATTAACGTACATTCTGACCTAACTTGAAGGTACTGAGGCGCACAGACCTCAACGCCCTCTCTGGCAAAAGCATTAACAATATTAAAATCTCGGTGGGCCGGACGGACCCGACGCCTCCATTACAGGGTTAACCGCCATCTTCGCTGACGACACGTGTTTTGAAGTATCTGCAAAGGACCCCGAACACGCACTCGACAATATACAAACACACATTAACTCAGAAATTATTCCTTAAATTAATAATCACAAACTAGCTATAAAGCCTCCAAAACAGAGTATTTATTACTCAGGAGAATAGCTTGAAGCGCCTCCCCATTGCAATCACAGCTTTGTGTAGACGGCCGTTTCATCCTTCCAAGTATTAACGTTAAATACTTGGGATACAAAATGCAACGTAACACGAACGCATGTGCGCACATTGCACAACAAATACAAAAGGCCAAAATTTTAATGAGTAGACTCTACTCACTCATTTGCAATCATAGTAAACTCTCGTGCCAAAACAAAATAGTCATTTACAAACAAATTGTTCGTCCCATACTCACATACGCAGCCCCTATATATTACACTGGTACACAACACAACTTCCACCTTCTTCCTGCATGGTTCTACACTTGTTGTATCTCGAAGCCTTCGTTGCTGCTTCATATTCTAGAGCAGATGTGAATGGGTCAATTAATGTTTTTGGATGGGCTAAACGTAACGTCCTCTGCATATCGGGGCCACGTAAGTCATCAAATAAGACCTGGATGCCCAGACATTCCATCATGTTCACTGGTCCTGATGAAAAAGCAAATCGAACTACTCGGGTAATATCCACTTCATACTCGTGAAGGGCATCGTCACGTTTCTGCCTCCGGTTCTTCAGCTGGGATTGGTACACATGTTCTAGATCATCATGGCCATATCGCATGTCCAACCCCTTCTTCAGCTGCTCGAAGTCAACCGTGTCTTTAAGTGGTATATAGTTAAGTTCACAGCCTTCTCCACATCGGACCAATTATTCACTCCATCAGCTGCTTCAAACTGTTTTACGTAATTGGTTCACGATATTTTTCCATCGAACGTTGGCGCCTTGACTCTGGTAAAGCTGCAAATATCTTTCACCTTGGGAAGTATTTCTGACTTGCAGGGTTTCATTTGCTCGATCTTATTTTCTTCTGCTGGCGTCTCTTGTGTTCCTGAATCGGCAATCTTTCCTTCTAACTCTTCGATTTTCTCGACTATCGTTGTTATATTATTTTCTATATCTGATTTTATTTTCTTGTTCATCGATATCATATTATTCTCGATTTTCTCATCCATCGCTGTCATCTTATTCTCTATATCCGATATTACAAACGTAATTTTATTCTAGACGTCAGCAACAATGTCATTTTTTATTAATAAGATATCGGCAAAAATTTTGTCCAAGTTAGCAGAATTATGGTTTTTCATGGTTGAAATCCTGTCGTTCATATTACCAGAAATCATGTCCATGTTAGCAGAAATATCGTTTTTCACATTCGTTGAGATCTTCTCTTCCATGGCAGAAATATCGTTTTTCAAATTACTTGAAATTTTTCTCTTCCATGGCAGAAATACCGTTTATCATATTACAAATTGACGAGATTAAGGTGGAAGTCTATTTCTTGAATAAGAATGTTTCTGGATCGAAGCCATCACTTTCCAGTGCCAATTTAAGTCTTTCTACTAATTCACTCCTATTACCGGACATTTCCAACTCACGATTTCACAATTCTACCTTTAGTTCAGTTACTTTCAGGTCATTCAGTCTCTTGGCCATCTTCACGTGATTATTCATTTATGTTACCCCACACCTGACACCAATCGAATGTTTTTCTTATTTATTTGAAAGTTTTTATTACAACGGTGGGATAAGTTTATATTCACTCAATTCATTTATTCACTAAACTATTCACTGATCTATACTAGATACACAGTATATTCACTTACACTAATTTATATAAATACTTCACTACTTAGCTATTTACTTAGACTCAATATATTTACTTGTTTACTGTTTATCTCACGCGATCACATCATAAACTGACTCGTTGGTGGTATATTAAGTTCCCTCTTTTTCAGATCTTTATAGATTGCGGTTCACTAAACAGTCGCCTCCCTGGAATTTTATAGATAAGACTGGTCACAAAAACAATGTACGTCACTGGAAATGTCTAGATAAGAATAGTTACAAAAAAATAATCGTAAACAAGTCGTAGAATTCCTTGCGCATTCGCCAAAATTTTAACTTTAATACATGGCTTAGACAGAGTCGGATTCGGGGACTACACCAGTGTGCGATTTCGTAACAGTATTATACACTAAGTGCTTTTGTTAATCTTCTTAATTGAGTGATTGTACAGAAATGGTGGCGAAAGAGATACAGGATCATTTGCACAACTAGATACATCCAGGTGTGGATGAAGTACAAATTCTTTCTTGCAAATATTCAACGACAATATATTATTTCCTAGCAAACTACATCACCAAGTTGTTGTGTAGACAAGCTAACATTTTCCAATTTTTAACTCAGAACAGATATAAAATATGTCCATCATCACTGTAGCGAAACAACTGCTTATGATGCGAATACGTGTAGATCAGAAAGATTGCTAAAGAATAATAAAGTGACGTGAAAACCACAAAAACAAATTTGGTATTTCTACATGACTTACATCGACTATCTTAATACTTTCACTGCCATGTGCATATGAAATACACGCAAGTTGAGTCCTGTCCGTCGCGTGTACAATCTCGTTAACACGAATAATATTTTGGTTCTGGCCGTATGTATGGTACTAGGGCCTGGCTTAGGACAGATTCCCACTATGCAAATAAATATTACAGTTATGTTAATTCAACATCACATAGTGAAAATGTTCTTCCTTTTTTCCTCTTGTTTTCATCACATGCACATCTATACAACCGCTTATGCCCAGCTTGTGGCTGTTAAGTTTTGTGATATTTCAACTTAGCTTCTCAGCTATGTTAAAGCGCTGCCTTTTTACATTATTGTGATGTTACTAGAACTTCCTCAGAAGGAAGTCTTCATAACGAACTAATAACAACATTTCTGTTACATTCTGAAATGCCTTTTAACATCTTGATGATATTGATTTATCGAAACAATTGTCAATTTTTTAGAATGTTCAATAACTTGTATTATATTGTGGAATTAACTAGAGACCGTGAGTTTCATTTAAAAACACTAATATGAGCATATTCCACGAAGTAAGGGTCGAGACAGTCAATTTCATTGAACAATTTTGTCAACGCTATGTGAAAAAGTCGACAATTTTCCCATTTTTCTTGGAAATTTCAAATGCAATGAGGCATTTTCTAAATTCTGATGAAAAGGGGTTAAAAATATAGGAATATATTCCAAGATATAAGATTTACAATATCAGATATACAAATTAAAAAAAATGCTTCAATTTACATTTAAAATTTCCGAGTGTGAACAAAATTATCTAATTTTGTTATCAATCTTATTAAACAGAAAAACTCTTTTATGCAGCCAAAATCATTATTATCAGTTAAAAAACGAAAAAGTTATACATTTGTTCATAAGTTTGAACCTTCCCCACCCATTATTTGAAGAATAATGGCCAAAAATCTCCTTAATTAAATTTATTCATAATCTCATCAAGATTTCAAAAATTGTATTTTTAGGACACCTTTAGTATGTTATTTTGGAGTATTATGTTTTCGAGTGTTCATTTCACTCCTAGCGGATATTTCAGAGACTGCGAAATATTTCCAGCAATTTTTCAGGATCACTTACCTTAGTTGTTCATCCTGTTTATTTAAAATAAAATAGCAAAAAAAGCAATAAAGGATTTAAAACGTTTATTCACTATTAATGAACAGTACAGTAAATTTGAAAAAAAAACAGGTTTAAAATTAGAAAAAAAAATATCTTGTCCAGGAATCCAACCTAAAAAAAATAAAATTGTGTAAGCGTATTACATAACAAGTCTGGAAAGTGGAAACTATTGAACGCATTCAGTGAAAGCAAGAAAGTATTAAACCGTAGTTACCATAACGTAACATACTTTGAAACTGAATTAATGAAGTTTAACGGATACACATACATTACAGCTAGTTTACAGAAAATTTATTAGAATAGTTTTTTAATTATATTAAAACTAATAACTATTTTACACCATAAAGATTCAATGAAACATTACATTACATCAACAGAAATCCAATCTGATCAAAGAAAATTCTATCGTTTACTTACAGTTACTTTTTCTCGCGCAAGAGTGGCTGTTTCGAGTGCCTCAACCATTCCATAACGTACACTTCAAAATCCTTATCTGTGAAACATTTGAAGGTGTTCTGAACAACAGCTGATAAAACAATTATTTTAGATTAAATTGTGCCTATGGAGACCTTTGGTCGATCATCATAAACTACATCAAACTTGATTTTCAGCCAATTGACTGGGACCCATTTCCCATAAGATATATGCGGGGTTCTTCAAAGGAATAATAACATATTTTATTTCGAGAAGTGACTTTTCATGATTTACCTTCTATCACATGCCTCACTCCATTTGGCAGGTAAATTCAGGTGTGCCATGAAAATTCATACTTCTTTTCTGTATAAAATAATATACTATTCTCATCTTGTTATTCTCATCCTGGAACAAATTGTATATTAACATGGTGGTAACTCAATGAAAACTGAGCATTATTAATACACTGTATACAAAAAAGACTACTTTTTATGAAGAGATATGAACACATTATCAAGTTAAATGAGTTTATAATTAATTGTATCCAATTGAGTATCCAATAGCTGTGTTTATACAATAATAAGAAATTGAATGCTGTTTGTTGAGTGGAAAATTCAGTATCATAGGTTACATATTCTTCAACTAGATTAATATAGGTACCATTGTTAGTGACAACTACAGCTTATTTATTGTATTCAGTGAATTTTCAAATGGAAATGAGCTTTTTAACAGAAATTTCTATTTTTAAAGTATTAAACAGTCTCTAATTGTTCACAAAAATTGTTAGTAATAATGATAAAGTTTTCTAAGCCTGCAAAACTATATTGATGGCTAAGACTACTACTACAAAAACTAGAACTAGAGATACTTGGTTCAATATTTTTTGTACTGTTTAATATAATGTTTGTATCAGACTATCTGAAATAGTTACTCCTCTTTCATTACATAATTACCAACTATTGTTTTTAATTATATTTGTGTAAGCTTCTGAAACATCTTGAAAATATTTTCTTCTAGATTCAAATATCTGCCAACATATGAGAATGTTTTGATATTATTAATTATATCTACCCTATTGCAATGTTAAGTTTTTTGTAGGGTATAATGCATATGTATGATATGAAATATTGTGAATCGTTTTTAAAATATACTTACAAACTGAAATATTTTAAAAATTGAAAAAACTCTTATTCTGTAAACTCTATTATATAATCTTAGTGTACAATTCCGCCACGTAGAATTTCAATGTATAATAGCCGATTATAGTATTGCATGAGTATTAAGTTTTAATAATTATGATTTTGGAATAGGCACTTACCGATAAAAACTGTTGTTCGTCCATTATAACAAGAATTATAACTAAGTATAGAAACTGTAGCTAAGTAGGAACTAACGAAAATGAAGACCACTTTATTCAAGTACTACTTGCAAAATTCATGCTTCCTGCAAATAAAATATGACACATAACTGAAAACCATCCGCCATTTCATGCTTGTCATTTCATTCCACAGATAACTACTGTTTGTTTCGTTCGTCAGTTCCTCTTCTGTTTGCTCCTTTTTTATGTTACTGTGATGTTTAATATGAGATATTACTGAGAGTTTTATGAACTAACATCGTACAGACGTAATAATAGGATGTTACTAAAAATTATTTCGAAAGATGTAAAAGTAACTGTAACATCTTAGAAACATGTTAATTTGTAATATTACAGTAACGTTCTGTATGTGACAATAGGGAGAAGTATACAAATTAACATCGTATGAATGTTTCCTACAGGAATTTACTAAAAAGAAGTTCATATGATATGTATGTAACTGCGAATTCAAGTATTACTTTGTACGTCAAAAATATGATTTATTTACATGACCTGGATGTTAACAGAGTTGGTAATAAAATTAAGACATCTAGGAGATATCTTAATAACGTTTTCAATAAACATCACAAAAAGTCTCTGAAAAGAATATCACAAAAAAGACTTGTTATGTTTCTTGTTTAGTGGGTTTCTTGTGGCGGAATGGTTGGCGTGGCGTAGAGTTATACGTCTAGCAACACAACAAGCCACAAGGAAATGGAAATATATTTGAAATACAGTTTTTTGTGAAATAGTTTATTATTACAGAAATACCAAACATTTCGGTAATATCTAGAACAAAAATGGAAAAGCTTATGGTATAGTAAAATACAAAATTCAAATGAGAACTGTATTCTATTTCTTGAATCTAATATTTATTAAGCTTAGAAAACATATTTTAAGCACAGTAATGGCTTATCTGCGCATGCTTGACATCGCGAAGAAACTAGCTTCGTTTTTGTGCAGCTTTTAGGCGACCATGGGCTCATTAGTTCTTTCGATAACAGATCTTGTAACGACTTTTTTTGCAGCAGCACAGACTAAATACATGTTGGTAATACACTGAAGTCGCTTGGATATTTCCATTGCCAATATTCAAAAGCTCAGATTTTCTTTCAAATTTGTGATAGATGCTTTCCTTTTCTTGTACAACTGGTGAGCATTGGCAACGCTTGCTGCAATAATAAGTTTATTGGCAACTTTTTTAACCATGTGATAATTTTTAGCTTTATCATAATCATTTTGGCATGAATTTAACACCATCTCTACCAAGAATTTCCACCATTTTATCAGTGCGTTTTGTGGATAAAATTATTACATCTTTCCAATAGTTCATTATTTTTCTTACCGTTTTACATGAAACTTACTGTTTCTAGATAATTCTACAATATATTGAAAGAAAATGTTAGAAATTCTAAGAAATTTCACAATCGTTTCGATATTAAAAATCATCGTCAGAATGACAGAAGTAATATTTCATTTGATGCATACCTGATTTTTAATAATTATGTTTGAGACCAAGAAGTGAGTAATTGACTTGATATATGTGAATAAGAAAAAGAAGCAGATATTAAAGCTAAGATATTATTAGCACTATGGGATGGGGATATCCTGGATATCATTGTCCCAATTAAGACAAGTATAACTGTGCAATGATATAGAAAACCAAGAAAACCTTATTTGCTGATCTTTACTATTACCACGTAAGAAGACAGTTTAAAAGTGTAGAACTTCCTAGATTCATCTGTTCATTGACAACCTGATATTATGGGTATCTTGAGTGTCTTCTAATTTCTAATTCTTCACAGAATTTTTGTTATTGTTCCTTGTCACAAATATGTTGTACTTCTAGATCTGTGTTGGGTGTCAATGAATGTTTGGTGTCAAGTAGATGTTTTACGGAGTGATATTCATCTGGTTGTTTTATTATGTATGCTCATAAGTGTTCACTGTATCTGATTCTAAAATTTTAGAGGGTTTGATCCAAATAGACAGCATTACATTCTGCACATATAAGTTTATATATACCAATCTTCAATAATGGGGGTATTTTTGTTTTTACATTTAACAGTTTTGTACTATTACTTTTTGTTTTAATATTGGTAATATCATATCTTCTTCTTTTTTCTTTTAACATACATTGAGTCAGTCACAAGGTAGGTCCTTTCTTGGTTTAGCCAAAAATAATTATCAAACATCAGGGCGGCATCAAATGAAATGTAACTTCTGTCATTCTGACGATGATATTTAATATCGGAATAATGTGCAAATATTTTTGAATTTTTAACATTTTCCTCAATATGTAGTGGAATTGTCTAGAAACAGAAAGTTCCATTTAAAACAGTAATATGAGTTAATTCCACGAAGAAAGGGTCGAGACAGTTAATTAAAAAATCTTCGAGAGAAGATTTGAACCGACTGTACCAGAACTTACTACAATCACGATACAAATCATCAGAAAACATATGGTTCAACCAATGATGCCTTAGAATAAAGGTAATATCAAATTATATAAATATAAAGTGCCGCACTGAAACACCTCAAGTACAGATAGCTAAAAAACGTGCTTAACGGGTACCTATGGCTCAAAGAAGAATGTAAAAAATGGTTTAAAATACGAAACTCCTTAGACAACTACATACAAGTTGTACATTCAGAACTCACGTTCCAACTTCATACAGTAGAATGTGATAGATGACATAATCAAAGAAAGAGTCATCACGATGAAGCACAAAATATTTAAGCAACAGGAACAGAAACTAGAACATACACAACATAGAATTTAATACTCTGAACATCATGAAACTGTAAGTACTTACATACCAACACACTTTGTACCACGATAGGAAAACCTAATTTCACAGATAGTGAAATTGCATTTTCAAATAGAGGTTTAAAGTACAGCATTCCATCAAAATTTACGAAGAATATTGAAAAAATAATAGCTACAGAATCATAAATAGCTTTAAAATCTAATTCAAATATTTTCTCAATAGGAAATTAAAAATTTCCAGTTTATTTGAAAATATTGAACCGTCAAAAGTTAAACATTATACAGATTATTTTTTGACGTTTCTTAAAACCAATGAAATGCTTCTTTATTTGACACAAGGGTAAGTTTCAACCAATCATGTCATTATTATAGTGGAAATAAAGCTCTTGTGATTATTCTCGGGAATAATCACTGTTGCTTTTATTTGTCTAGCAAGTGTCAGATAGTTGTCAAGATAATTATCTAATTGTGTCAACGTTATATATAAAATGAGTGAACATCATCGGTTTAGTACCTTTTCTGATGAAGAAATAACGAATAAGATTATAGAAACTAAAGATAATAAACAATCTTAGAGAAAATACGCAGGAGGAAACACTTAATATAACAAGCAATTCCAAATCCTCAATAAATAATGAGTCTCGAAATATTTTTAATAATTGCGTTTTTCATTGTACTAATTTAAATTGTTGATTCTTTTAATATATTCATAATGTGTCAACGATATTTTCGTATATTGTAATAATTAATTAAATTAAATCTTCCAATAATTTTATGATAGTTTCATTGATCTTTTTTATTGTAAAAATTTGTGAATCAAAAAATAATCTAGTCAAATATAACTCGAGAGTTCCATAAATTAGAAAATAATTTGACAGATTTTGTTCAAACTTGTTGCCATTTGGCAATAGCCACTCGAGCCCTGCGGGCTCTCGTGACTATTGCCTGGCAACAAGTTCTCAAAAAATATGTCAAATTATTTTCAATTTATTCTCACTCACTTGTTATATTACTACTGAAAATGACATTACAGTTTTAAATTCAATCAAAAAGAAAGTAGAAAATGATAACCTAACAATTACAAAATCTGACTAGGGGAACGCCACTGTCATATTGACAACTAAAGATTATAATTAAAAAATATATAACTTTATAAAAACTTGCGATGTACAAGTTCTTAAAGCAGCCCCAACAAAAAAGTTTTCTAGTATTGTAAGAGATATTGTTGATAATTTAAATTTTTTTTCATGTGATTACGAAAAGAAGTCCATCGTTAATAAAAATTCTCCACAATTATATGGAACCGATAAATTACATAAAATTACGAAACCAGTTAGACCTGTAGTTTCTGATGGTAATAATCCTAATAATATATTAGCGAAAAACTTAACAATATACTTAATAGTTAAGGATATACATCTAAATACTCAATTAAATATTCAATAGAACTAACCAAAAAATTAAAAACATTCAAATTGCAAGATAAGTCTGAACTTATTTCATTTGATGTTACCAATATGTTCACAAAAATTTCTCCTAAAGAATGTCTAACAGTTGTAAGAAAATTACTGGTGTAGACTGGGGTACAGGCGTATTGTAATGTTCGACCGCTACACTAGAAGATGGAAATATTAATCCAGGAATACTATCAAATATAATTAATTTATGTATTAATCAGAATCATCTAATTTTTGACAATAAGATATATATTCAAAATGAAAGTTTACCAATGGGAAGTCCTGTATCACATATTTTGGCAAAACATTCTTATGGACAGTTTAGAAAGAAAAATCTTTGAAAGTAATATTTCGAAAATGTCTTATTTTGGTATAGATATGTAGATGACATAGTAGTTTGTTTTACTGGTAGTGAACGACAGTTATATGTACTATTCAACCATATTAAAAATTTACACCCAGAAATTAAATTTACGTTATCAGTTGAATAAAGTAACTAATGTCCGGTTTCTCAGTATATAACGTTATCCAACCGATAACTATCAAATAGATGAATTTACCAAACGAATAAATTATTATAGGTTTCTCAACTTCAACGTGGCATATATTGTGGAACTGACATCTATTGAATAGATAACTTGGATAAATTCATTAAACACCGATGGCGAAATAACTAACTGGCTGAATGTAGAGTACTCTAAGGCAAAATCCTGAAAAAATTAAGATCGATCCTCATTTTAATATTTCATTTGTTATCAAGTCTATTGATTATTGGTTTATTGTTAACTAAATCTAAAAACGTGTTTACAATAATAGTAATGGAGAGAAAATGTATTTTTTGAGATAACTCAACAATATCAGCATATTTTAGAAAACAAAAAAACCAATTCCACAAATATTAAAATGAAAAATTAAGGAAGGGACACTATTAAAGATCATTTTAATTATTTCAATGCAAATTGTTGAATAGACAAACGTTCTACGAAGCAGTTACATGCTTTTTATGACAAGATGGAAAAAAATGCGAGGAAAAACACGATGGAAGATAGGATTCCGTCTAGTACTAATAACGTTCAAATTTTGTCCGATCAATTTAATTAGTAGGTTGGCTGTATTTTTCGTTAAACGGAATCTGCTTTCACATTCCAAGTCACTATATTTCTCGTACTGATTTTCTCGGGTAGGTACGGAAATTTCTTGGTCGAATTATATCTAAAATTTCTTCATCCGACGATGAAGATGAATCTGAATATTCCATGTTAATACAACAATATTCGATAAAAACACATTGTATATATCATTCAACTTCTGAATTATAATATATCTTTATGTTAGATTAGGTAAATCAATTTAACAACCTGCGCTTGCGCCAATAGTTATCCAATAGATATCTGCTCAACTTTCTACAGATATGGATTCGACAACTTATCGCGTAGATAATATTTAACGAACAGTTCAGAAACCCTATCTACCAGATATATATGACTTATTGAGTACATAGCACTATCTAATAGATATCTATTACTTTAGAAACCGGGCATCAATCAATTTTCTTGATTGAGGAATTCAGAGAGTTAATAATGTACTCGATTATCCAATTAACAGTAAAGCCACACACACTGATGTAACTATTCCATTTAATCCTAAATCTCCCATATCACATAAATTAGCAGCATATAATTTAGTAGTACATAGAGCTTTTTCACAAATGTGATTTTAATAGAGAAATTTTTACAATTAAACAATTAGCAACATCCAACCGTTATCCATTACATATGATGAATAAATGAATTAATAAAAAAAATGTCATTACAACTAATATTTCCTGAGCAAACTAACAAAATAAGAAATTATATTACCATCATATATGCAGGTATTATTTCTAATAATATTTCAAATATAATATATTCAGCTACAAACACAACATTCTCTTCTAAAACAGACAGTAACCTGAGTACAAAATTGTTAAATGTAAAAACAAATATATCCCTATTATTGAAGTTTGGTATATATAAACGTGAATGTCCAGAATGTAAATCAGATACAGTCAATACTCACGAGCATACAGATTGAAACAACCAGATAAATAAAATTACGCAAAACATCTACTTGACATCAAACATTCATTGACACCTAATATAGGACTAAAAGTACTACATATTTGTAATAAGAAACAAGAACTGGATTTATTTGGAAATAAGAAATTAGAAGACACTTAAGAAACCCACAATATAATGTTGTCAATGAACAGATAAATCTAGGGAGTGTTCCACTTTTAAACCGTCTTCTTAAGTGATAATTGTAAAGATCCGCCAATATAGTGTTTCAGGTTTTCTATATCAATGCACAGTTATATTGATCTTAATTGGGTGAAAGATATCCAGGAAATCCCCATAGGGCTGATAATATCCAAGCTTTAATTTTGGTAATATCATATCTTCTTGTGTTTTCTATTAACATATATTAAGTTAATCACAAGGTAGGTCACTTCTTGGTCTAACCAAAAATATTTATTAAACATCAGGTAGGCATCAAATGAATTGTAACTCCTGTCATTTTGACGATGATATTTTATTTTTGCGCGATCTATCTTTTTCGATTATTTACAGCATCGGTTGTTAGGACGGTAGGTTTTCACTGGTTTCTAAGTCCAACACGTCGGTAACTGATTTACTTACCGTTCAGATGTCGGTAAGCAGATTACTTACCGACGTAGTGGTCCTAAATGATATATTACTTCATTCATCACACAAAAGGGACAATAAAAATAAGAAGATTTATATCTTTTAATGAACAGAACCGAACAGAACAATATAAAAGGATTAGGGAGCTTCACTTAATAAGCTTTTAATCTGCTTTTTGGTAAACACAGCAGCTTTCTTAGATCTATGTCCAACATTTCTCCTCCTCTTTAGATAGGCAATCAAGGTATGAACTGTTGAAATATCGATAGCATCTTGTATTTGAAAATATGTCAATATGCATAACATTGGTTGAAGAAATTGTCATGTGTAATGAAAAACATCATTTAATTTCGATATAGCTAAAAAAGCATAAGTATTACGTAGATATTTGAGATACATTCTGTAGAACTATGTTTTTTCCATTTACTTTCTGGCAATGTAGAGGAAGAACGCCAGAAAAATATCTCAACGTTTTTTAATTTTTGATATCGACATATATATGTATTCTAATTTTAGCATCGTTTATTCAAAAAATCAAATTTTCAAAATTTATCAATAAATTGAGTGTTATCAGAGCAGTCAAATTGTTGACCTCTATCAAAACGTTTCTATAGAAACAAACTGATCCTATCAACAAATCAAGTTCAAGTTGTTTTGGTTTATTTTCAATAATGTACCAAAGATAAAGGCGAAATTTCATCTTATTGATCATATCTCTCGACTAGAGTGCAATTTTAAGTTATTTTGAATGTGTATATTACTAGTTATTACATTCATAATCATTGTTAAAACGTCAATAGTCCTGTTCCATGACAAATTTATAAATTCACTTTTGCAACAAAATTGAGTTATATAAAAGTCTCACCCATTCAATTCGATATTCTCCAGTTTTAGTTTCACTGTGACTTTGATGAACCGTTAGTTATTTAGACGTCAAATGGCTGACACAAGGGACAAAATAGAGCCGCAGCTGTGCCCAAGTCCATATCAACCTAACTTAATCCACAAATCCTTCACTTGATCTCCGATATCCACGTATGACCAACACCGTACGTTGTAACGGAAATAGTCGCGTCAACGCCTGCGGGAATAGGGATGAACCTGGGAAAGTGGTGCGACAGAACGGATCGGGATGCGGTTATCTGCATTCTCTTCCAAAAACGATTTATCACGAAATGTGGTGCGGGAGATTTTCCCTCCCACCGAAAATTGCATTGCTGCAGGCCAAAGTGCACGCGAAAAATGCATTATCTGGGAGGCCTTCTGGAAGATTTTCAAATTTGATAAATAAGGGTCAGAACTGGCCCGGATCGGGTACTCGGGAGTTTTCGAGGCCGCTGATCACGAATATAATGTTCAAATTGACCTCCGAACAACTGGTACACCAGAACCAGACCCTAAACGTCATCTCCGGAAGTTTTCCTGACACAATCAAAGAAGGTCAACCAAAAATAATTTTGGGGTTTTTTTTGGCCCGCTGAATCCAAATCCGGCATCGGCGAACACCCCAGTGGTACCTGGTGCACCGAAACGCGGGCTAGAACCTCATCTCCGAGAGTTTTCTTGAGAAAAGGGCCAAAAACTACCCGAAAATCATAAGAGTGCAGATCTGTGGGGCGGTGGTCCCGAATTTCCCGTCGGAAACATCCCCCCGAACACCTGATGCACCACAACCTGACCCTAAACGTCATCTCCGGGGGTTTTCCTGACACAATCAAAGAAGGTCAACCAAAAATCATTTTGGGTGGTTTTTTGGCCCGCTGAATCCAAATCTGGCATTGGCGAGCACCCCACTGGCACCTGGTGCACCGAAACGAGGGCTATAACCTCATCTCCGAGAGTTTTCTTGTGAAGAGTGCCAAAAACAACCCGAAAATCATAATAGGGCAGTTTTGTGGGGCGGTGGTTCCGAATTCCACGTCCAAACCAACCTTCTCGACCCCTGCCGCGCTGCGATTTTTATCTTTACATCTTATGGAATTATTGATTCTACTTAAATAATGCGAGGAGGAGAGAAATTAATATAAAGTAAATAAAGATGTCAATATTGGGGTCGTATCTGTACAACTCTCGAAGATGACGTTCAAACCCAGGTTGCGGTGCACCAGGTGCCGGTGAGGTGCTCGCCGATGCCAGATTTGGATTCGGCGGGCCAAAAAAACCCCCAAAATGGTTTTTGGTTGACCTTCTTTGATTGTGTCAGGAAAACCCCCGGAGATGACATTTAGGGTCAGGTTGTGGTGCACCAGGTGTTCGGGGGGTTGTTTCCGACGTGAAATTCGGGACCACCGCCCCACACAACTGCCCTCTTATGATTTTCGGGTGGTTTTTGGCACTCTTCTCAAGAAAACTCTCGGAGATGACGTTCTAACCCGGGTTTCGGTGCACCAGGTGCCAGTGGGGTGCTCGCCGATGCCAGATTTAGATTCAGCGGGCCAAAAAACCCCCCAAAATGATTTTTGGTTGACCTCTTTTGATTGTGTCAGGAAAGCTCATGGAGATGACGTTTAGGGTCAGGTTCTGGTGCACCAGGTGTTCGGAGGTAAATTTGAGCATTATATTCGTGATCAGCGGCCTCGAAAACCCCCGAGTATCCAATCCGGGCCAGTTCTGACCCTAATTTATCAAATTTGAAAATCTTTGAAAAGGCCTCACAGATAATGCATTTTTTGCGTGCACTTTGGCCTGCAGCAATGCAAATTTCGGTGGGAGGGAAAATCTCCCGCACCACATTTCTTGATAAATCGTTTTTGGAAAAGAATGCAGAAAACCGCATCCCGCACCACTTTCCCAACAGTTCGCAGGCGTTGATGCGACTAAAGGACCATTCTATCTCAGGGCCCAGCATATAACAACGACCAAAAACCTCCCAACGGCCAGAATTACCAACTCTACCAAACATCTACTCTCTCACGCTCTCTTTTTCTATGTCTCTTCCTCTCTCAGTCTATTATAGCTAGAGTTTCATAGGAAGGCATCCTGCGACCGGTCTTCTATGTTGTGTAGCTACTTCTTCAGATAACACCATTATTCTACCAGTTGGCGGCAATATGGGTTCATCTAATAAATGATGTATATACCACAAAATAAGTTTCAAAATTAGTCAAAGCTGAGAAAAACAAATCAATAAATACGACGCACTAATCCCTAATTTGTTTCACAGTTTCATTTTAGACATAAGAATCCTCCTGAAACATATAGTTTGCTACCGATTCCAGGTATCATATTATTCAACTCTTCCCTTGCGTGGGATGGGCAGATTGACTTACAAACCTTTTCAAACAAATTCTGAATTCCATATTCCTTTCAAGCTACTATTTCTAGGTTCATTGGATTTAATTTGCTCTATCAGTTTTTCATTGGAACTATCGAATATTTGTTATATCATTTCTCTTGAACGACCCTCATCAACTTTTTGACTATATTTCTACACACCCTTCTATTTTCTCAAAATATTGTAGTTATTTATAGTTATGCCTTAGCTTCAACTGATAATATAAAAACATGCAGTTCATGTGTGCTCTTTATCCTTGAGTTGTTACATGTATAATATCTTACCTGCTTAGGTTATTGAAAACAATAACAAAACGAGGAAAATTCTATGTGAATAATAATAAAATAATATTTAATTAGCATGGGTCTTATCCTTGTAGTAGTTCATCTCTCGAATTCCCTTATGGATAAATAAATCTCGTTCAAAAAATCCTTATCTTTCGAAATCACTCGAAAAATAAATAAATCTTTCAGATGTTCAACTACTCATAAAATAATTATGAACAAATAAACTTGACCTTGAATTAGTGTATTCTTATTATTTGGTATAAAAATGGTCTTAATCTATATGGGTAATTAGCGTGCTTAGGAAGCTCCCACGGTTAACAGTGGTACTGGCCCAAAGGAAAAGAAGATATTTTGTGTGACAGATATTTCCGTTTACCTTTTTTAAAGCAACAATTGTGGAACAACGTGCTACGCTGTAAGCGGATTTATAAAATGAATTTTGTGGTGCAATCAAGGGGGAAGCGGCTTGAATATAGGTTTTAAAGCCAGCAACAGATCTTTGGATATAGTTTTCTGAAAACACTGAAAATTCCAGTTTAAACAAAACTTCTATCGGAAGCCACATGCTAAGGCCCCATATCAATCGAGGTGAGTCGTCAGCTAATTATGACCCAATGAATGAAAGTAACTATTCGTTGAGAGGCTTATTACAATTACCTTTTTCTTTTCAGGCCTTTTCTAATTAGTTTCACTTTTCCTTGGTTCTCGCTCATTTCTGTCCTCCCAAATTCACGACTACTTCTCTCTGTGTGAGTTCTACGAGAAACCACTTTGGAACTGGGAATATTTTGGATGATATTTACCTGACGAAGGATCCCAGGGCATAGCAGATAAGTTTTGTTGATCTCTTCACATTATTGAACAGTGTTTCTAGACTTCTGAATGTAGGTTTCGTTACACTCAGTAACCTCCAACAAAATTTTCTCGGCTAAACTGCAAGGCATATATTTAACATTACCATAGTTGAAAAGTAAATTGTTAGTAGAGTATCTATATCAATTCACTTGAATTTATCAACATAAACATTGTTAGATTGAACCCTATTTTATAGGACATGAATTAAAGCTAAAATACTTACTTAAATTTTATTTGTACATAACGGGTATATGCATGCAAACGGTAGATATAATCCTTGTATATAACTGTTTATATATTTTCTTGTAACACACTTGAATTCCCTTCAGATTCATGATTGATTATATTCGTTGGATTGTTTTCTTTAATAGTACCTACCAAGTCGTTGTTAACAGTGGCAGAATTACCCAAAGACTATTCCTGAGATGATTTGTCGTCTATTTAATTTTCTTTAATCCCTATCAACTAAAGGGATTGAAAATAGACGTTTTGAAAAGTGATTCGTGCTCTACTCATTAAAAGCGTAACTCAATGTGAATAAAGATAACTATAATTGAGAATGAGATTGAAATTCACAAGGTTGACTGAACTAATGGACAGAGTTCCCACTGTCTGTCCACGGATAGGCTTCCCAAGAGGATTATTTTTTTATTTTCAGCTCTAAGGAAAAATTTTATTCTTGAGTCCTACATGTTCAAAAATCCCATAAAATGGAGAAGAATTCAATTTTTTGAATCCTGTTTCATTTTATATTCAATTTTAGGTGATACATTATGAATGTTCGCATTAGGTTCGGAAATGTATTAATAAACCAGTGAGTAACTGTTGCGGTGTTTCTAGGTAACTGTCAACTTTGGTGAATAATTTTCAAATTATCATTCTTTTTCAACAGCACTAACTCTCCAACAAATAATATATCTTCTAAATTGCTATGGCATTGGAGCAGTATCATACAAGTAACCAATTCATTTATTCAATGAAAAATATCCGAATGTACTAGAAACGGTATGGGTTGAAAAAATTAATAGGGAAATTCGATGAAAGAGGATCTGTTTAAAACAGAAATGAATCGTAAAAGACGTACAATGAGAAATATGATGCAGCTCCTGCCCTAGCTATGCATTCAGTTTGGGAAAATCCTAATTTGGGCTTACGAAAAAGAGCAGCAGAAGTTGGTTCTAGCAACAGCCAGTTAGAGAAAATATTCAAGCTAAACAAAATTCATCCATTCAAACCAAAATCTATTCACACTACACAAAATTGTCATTATGACACGAGGCTGGAATCTAGAGCATTGTTTGGTGGAAAGTTTATTCCTGACATCTTCTTTCACTACAATATTTTTTTTCATGATAAATCAACGTCCACGGCAAATGTTTCATCCCAAAACTGTCGGTGTTAGGCTAGTGAAAATCATGGCGGTATTTTAGACCCAGATAAAGAGAACAGTCTAATGAGAACCAACTCTTAACCTAAATCAAGCCACCTTGATAAGGAGCGACAATAAAGATTTATCAACAGTAAAAACACAAGAGCTTTTTTTTTATCGGATAAATTTCTCTTTGCAACGAAACAGTTTTGCCAATCACTAATTTTACGAGAAAAACTGACATGATAAAATCGCGACACCGAAGGTGGAGCGATTTTATCTAATGTCAGTTTTTCGAGCAAATTTAGTGATTGGCAAAACTTTGAGTCAAAGAGGAATTTATCTAATAAAAGAAAAGCTCGAGTGTTTTTTGGCAAGATAAATTAACGACAGAATATATGGATGAACAACAACAATAATTGCGACTCATTGTCATTGTGTAAAAGTGACGTCCGCTTACTAGATATTGAGGAAGAGAAGTTTTTATCGCGATAAAAAAGGATGCACCTTTTTTATCGATGGCAAAGTGACAATAACATTTCCAGGTATATGACATTTTAACATTGGAGTTAATTTATCAAAAATAAACTCAAACGAGAATTACAACTCCACTAATCAAGGTCGGTTTGATGAGAACCGAAATCAAAAATTAAGTTAACCCTACAGAGGTGGCGCCCTACTTGATGACACGAGACGTGGCGCCGGGTCTCCCGGAATTTTCGAAAGAAAAAAAAATTCCCTAATATTTTGACTAATGAATAAAGATTAGAGATGATTCAAAATATGCCTTCTATTGTGAAAACGGAACATTACACTCAAAATAAACATTGAATTCGATACAAAAAATAAGCTTATGTATTATATATTGAATAATTCCACTCCTACAAAAAAACTGGGAGAATATCAAAAACTCTATAAAACAAAATCAATAAACATAATGAAAAGTAAACTCAACCTCAAGACCAAGTTGAGTTTTATAAGAAGTATTACAATCCCAATCATCACGTACGCCTCAGTCGCCTGGAGACACACTTGCGAAACAAACCGACAAAAACTACAGGTGCAACAGAACATATCACTTAGACAAGCGACAAACACCCAATGAAACTAGAGAAATGTAGATATATACGAAGAAACACAGGTAGTGAAAGTACTGGAAATAATGGACGAAAGAACGAGGAAACTCTTCGAAGAGCTGAAGACATATCCTAAGGTAAAATAGAGAGACCTAAGAAGCTACACGAAAGAAGACTACAGGAAGCACAAGAGACTAAGAAAACAAATAGAAGACTAAGCACGAAGATCCCCACCCAAAAAAAAACAGAAAAATTCAAAAACCGTACTGGCACAAACCAGTGCATCAATTTAAAAAAAACGAAAAACCGTACAGACGAGCAATCGTCTGTACACAAAAAAAACAAAAAAACCTTGCAGGCGAGCAATCGTCTGCATACCAAAAACCTGGAAAGTCCCGGGGAATAGAAGTAAGAAATATGGGGAATCTCCCAGACAAGGTATGTCCGCGTTACTGCATAAGGTAGTCGCCGATTTACACATCTGTGACAGCTATAAAGAAGTAGATGGATCACTCAGCTTAGGGCCTTTCTCGCCGAAGCAGGCAAGGGAAGATACAGTTGAAGCAGCGATCATACACACACACTTCGACGACGATACAAACAACCGCGAATGGACAAGGGAGTATAGCCACCAGAGCTACATTATAAAAAGGATATGGAGACCTTCCGGAATCTTTGACAAGATTAGAGAAAGATGAAGGGGAACACGCGACGCGAGACTCGAATTATGACAAGGTCCTGTCGGAATGACAGGGGGTGGATGGAAGGTCCAACTTCACACCCACTCACGGACATAGTCCGGAGGTGGATGGTTAATGGGACGGATTTTCTATCGCGCGCCTGTGTGTGTGATGAGTATGTGTATGTATTTAAATTTTCCAAAGGATTATAAGAAAATTCATTTTCTTGAGATCATACTTAAGCAATTTCCAGCTTTCTCTTTCCTTTGATTCAATACATTATTTTCAACTACCCCCTCCCCCTATTCTCTAAATATACAATATGGGAAAGCCTTATTGAAAATTATTTTGGTAACTATACATAATTATGGAGAGTTCCACAAGTTAAATTCAATTTATAATAAACTGGCATTCTTCATCGAATGACCGCTACAGCCCGCAATTATTCGATTGGGAATTATGAGTTGTTATAACGTTAGAATGGTATCTTTTTGTCCATTAAAAGATGTCTATCGTTCTCATGTTCATTGAAAATATAGTCATAAAGAAACGAAATAAGGCTACTAAAATTTTTATTTTAAATATTAATTCCATACACATTCATATTTTTCTTTTTTCACATTATGGACAACTTTGTATTAGATTCAAGTTTTCGAGTGTATCGTAGTGAATTTTCTGATTCACTCTATTTTATTTTCTTCTATGTAAATCTTTGCAATACAAAATCAACGATAATGAATGAATAGAGAATCAAAAGACGTTTTAAACAATATATTACAAGCCCTTATTTCCCTTTCTGATACGACCATATTTCTACAAATTTTGTATCATTATTCATTCACGTATCCTTCTTATGTGTACTCGTACTGCAGCTATCAATACTGATCGACATATTTTTTCCTTTCATTCCATTTAGTATGTATGATCTATAAATATGTTGCTATCTATCGATTTATGTTTTTGAATATCTATCCACGTCCATCCAAATACATTTTTATTAAGACAAGAACTTTCGAGTTTCCGTTAAGTGGTTTTTGATATGATTAGATAGCACAAAAAGTATAATAGAGCTCTACACACAAAGCTAGTTTTAGTTTCGAGCGCCAGCAAATAAGATAAACAAAATGAAGTACTTCCAGAGTCTGATTCTGTTACTTGCTGTATTATACTGCAGGGCAAATTATGATGAAGATGAGTTTGAAAATTTAGTCAATTTTGTCAGCGATTATATTAATTACACTACTTACTACACTCTACCAACAAATAATTCTTATTTAGTTACTGTTAATGATTCTAATGTATACGGTGAGTAATTTTCAGATAATTTTTTCCAGGAACATTTGAATATATATATATATATATATATATATATATATATATATATATATATATATATATATATGTTTTTCTATAACCTTGTATATAAATTCCTTTCATTGTTCATGGGCATCAGGTTAATCATAAATAATGTATCAAATTATATTTTTATTTAACGTTTCGCTCCCGAGTTCGGAGCATCTTCAAAAAATTTTACATTGATGTTAAAATAATAAATTGAAAACGATTGAACTATCAAAATTAAATGTACACACAGAGACGACAAAAACTGGTTAACTAATAAAACAATTTCAAAAATAACAAAAACGAAAGAACCTGCCTTAGAAACAACGGTTTACAATATACCAGGGACATTCAAGAAGTTGATGTTATTATTATAATAAATTATATATATCTGGCTTAGATTTTTGATATCTTGTTTATCGTTCACTGCATTGTTCTCCTTTTTTATGTGTATCATTTCTTTTATTGTTAGTTTTTTGTAATTAGAATCTTGGTTTATTATTTTGGTATTATTAAAGTCAAATTTATGTTTTTCATTTTTGACATGTTTATGAAGCGCAGTGGAGGCGTTTTTTGTATATTTATGGCCATTAAGTCTATTTTCAAGATGTTGGGTTGTCATACCTATATATTTTTTGGGACAGTCTGAACATGGTATAGAATATATGACGCTAGATTTTTTTGAATCATTTATCTGACTTTTTAATTTGGAGAACAATGGTGATAGAGTATTTTGTGCCCTATGACAAACTTTTATGTTATGATTAGATAATATATAGTTTATTTTTTCTGAGAGTTGATTTGTGTATGGAATTGCGTGTATGTTAGAGGGGCTAGTGTATTGATTTGTGTTGATTGGATTTGACTATTGTAAAATGTATGTGTGCGTTGTTTAATAATTCTGTCAATATGTTTAGAAGGATAGTTATTGTTTTGGAATATTGTTTTTGTTTAATATAAAAGTTCTGGACGATATTCAGGTGATGTGAGTGTAATGGCTCTATCTACTAATCCTATGAATACGCTGTTTTCTTGGGAATTAGGATGGTGGGAGTGGTAATTCAAGTAGCGACCTGATGATGTTTCTTTAATAAAATGTTTTGTTGTAATTTTATTTTCTCTAGTTTTAATAAGTGCCATGTCCAGAAAATTTATGGTATTGTTTTGTTCTGTTTCTATTGCGAATTGAAGCTTTGGATTAAAATTATTGAAAGCAGTCAATATATGATTTATTTGAATGGATGGAACGGCAGCTAAGCAATCATCAACGTATCTTTTAAAAAATAATATATCGAAATTTATTTGAGTAAGCACATTTTCTTCAAGGTATTCCATTACAATTTGTGCAAGGGTTGATGAAATTGGTGAACCCATAGTGCACCCATTGAGTTATTCTAAAAAATCTTTTTTATATTGAAAAAAAATATTGTTTTGGATTATCATTATTCCTTCTATGCATTCTTCATATGTGAGAGTTGGGTGTTCTTTTAATAATCTCCATTTATGTTTTAATATATGGGTTATTAGTTCGTTTGGAATGTTGGTATACATTGAGACAACGTCTAGAAAAATAATGCTATAATTGTTTAGTATTTCAACAGTGTCTAAAAAGTGTTTAAGTGTAAACGAATCTTTTATATAGAATTCATTCTTGTTGATTATTTGTGAGAGACAGCTTGATAAATATTAAGACAGTTTGTAATAGGGAGATTGAACATAAGAAACTATTGGCCGTAATGGTATGACAGGTTTATGTAATTTAGGTAAACCGTAAATTCTTGGTGGTATGGCATTATGTGTTTGTAATTGCTTAGCTTCCGTTGCACTAATTGATTGATTATCTAAAAGTTTTTTAACAAATTTATTATTTTTTTCTTGGAGAGACTTTGTCTGATCAGATTTTATTTTTTCATATACATTTATATTATTTAATATTTCATTTATTTTTGTGTCATAATCTGTAGTGTTCATTATGACTGTTTTATTACTTTTATCAGGTTGTAGTACCGTGATCTGAGGGTGATTTTTAATGAAATGTTTGGTTTTTTTTACTTTTTTTTTGTATATCTTTCTGTATTTTATTGTTGGTTTTACCTTTGTAATGACGAAGTTTAGTTTTGTGGTTAGTGATAGCATTAACAGCTTCGGCTCTAATAATATTTTGTGTGTGTTCAGGTTGATTTAATATCGCGGTTTCAATGCATGCAATATACTCTGTGCATTGATAGTTCAATCGTTTTCAATTTATTATTTTAACATCAATGTAAACATTTTAGAAAATGCTCCGAACCCGGGAGCGAAACGTTAAATAAAAATATAATTCGATACATTATTTATGATTAACCTGATGCCCAAGAACAATGAAAGGAATATATATAAATATATATATATAAATATATATTCATATATATATATATATATATATATATATATAAAAATATATATGTATATATATATATATATATATATATAACCACGAATATTGGGGAAACGGCAAGTTAATTAAAGAAAACTCTTGTTACTGTTTTTCTTCCAAGCTTTCGGAAACATTTATTTCCATTATCAAGGATAAGTAAATTGAGATTGTAATAAATTGGTAAATATAATTATATTTGAATTTTTTAAGAAAAAATTTTTCAATCATAAATCATTTTGACATTTTGACAGATTCATTAATGTAAACATTTTCTTTATATGCTAGAATGTTTCTGAAAACAAGAGAAGAAAATTGGTTATATTTGTAATATAGGTCAATAGTTATTCAAATATTCTTCTTTTATTATATAAAATTCAACCTCAAATTATTATAGATGTCATCATGTCATCTTAATAATTTAAATGTATTGAGAACATTTTTAAAATCATTTACCTATAATAAGATTATTTCTAAAAATCATCAAATATATATATCAAATTATTTTAATAAAGTCATAAGATCTTGAATGTAAATAAAAATTAATATAAGTCATGAAATAATCAATACAAAAATATAAATAAACTGAAATCAATTAACTTTACGCAATGCGTAACTTTAGACATGGCCAAAAATGTAATAGAATGAATGACAGAATAATAATTTGAGATATTAATAAAAAAAGAATACAAGATGAATAGTAAAATAAAATTTTGAAAACTATCAAAATGTTATGTTTAATAAAATAATGAACAACAAATAAATATAAAATGGAGCAATTACATATATAAAATAGAATTATTTGCTAAAATTGTGAAAAGAGGAAATACGTTGCGACCAATCAGAAGACTCTGTTTATGTTTAATAATTATAAAGACGATGATTAATAATTATAATAAAACTTTTTATTAACAATTAACAATTTAAAATGTAAACAATAATAAACTACGGCACGTTTGTGCCAGAAAATTAGTGATTTCGAACATTAAAGGATGACAGTCGGATGCAGAAAACTGTAAAAAAATCGAATAGTCTTGGAACTTCCGCTTTCAAAAAAGTGTTATTGGTTGGGAATAAGAGAAGGGAGAGTGACGAGGAAGTCGGAGGGAGAACAGCTCCATGGCAAACTTGGCAGCAATTTATATATAAAAGTGATAAAATCATACATATTTAATTGTTCAACAAACTAAATTCGTGTCCAGAAACCAGACCAACAATTGTAAAGAAGTATTCCCGAAGCAGACAAGATTTTCATCAAATTCATTAATAATCATCGCCAGTGTGAAGAGACGCAAAAGTGTAGACATTTTGAGAAAAAGGAATTCTTAAACCAGGTTAGTGATTTTAACCTCTTTGGATCCAAAGATAATAGACAAAACAAAAAAATGATCATTTTAATAATTAATTGAAATACGGAAAGGCCATATATGAACAGTAAAGAATAAAAAGGAATTTAATTATTATCATTTCGTTATTACATAAAATAATTATGATGACTCACCTGTTTGTTTTTCAATGTATGTATTTTGTATCTATTTAGTTTGTAGGAATTTTAAAACACTTTCAAAGTTCACAGATTTCATTGTCTAATATGTAGTTCATCCATTTCATATTTATCATTAAAGAGTATATTTATATAAATTTAAATGAAAATCACTGCACGATATTTCACAAACAAATATATTTAAATATTTCTTAAGTGCAGCGTTTGTTTCCATATAAAAGCTTATGCCGGAAATCTGCTCTACGCAGGTGCTATTGTTATACAAGGTTGAATGCTGAGTGCTTATGCAAAAGGAATACACCATAGGCGTCTCATAATTTATTTTCAATTAACTAAATTTTTAAAGGTATATTGTAGTATATAGGGAATTTTAAAACACTTTCAAAGTTCACAGATTTCATTGTTTCATATGTAGTTCATCCATTTCATATTTATCATTATAGAGTATATTTATATAAATTCAAATGAAAATTACTGCACGATATTTCACAAACAAATATATTTTAATATGTCTTAAGTGCAACGTATGTTTCAATATAAAGCATATAGCGGAAATCTGCTCTGCGCAGGTGCTATAGATATACAAGGTTGAATGCTGAGTGCTTATGCAAAAGGAATACACCATAGGCGTTTCATAATTTATTTTCAATTAACTAAATTTTTAAAGCTATATTAAATAGTCAAGTGTACGTTTGTAATTTTTTTTTATTAAAAAGGTTTCAATATTTCTAATAAAATAAATTTCATTAAAAATAGTTATAAAGCAATGTTGATTTCTCAAGTTTTTTTTGCCTATAATCCCTACTGAAATTAGGAGTCATCATACACAAAAAACAAGAAAAGAGATGCCGAGGTAAGAAAAAATGAAGAAGTAGTAAATAAATAGGTAAAATATTAATTAAATAACAAATAAATTAATCTATAAAGATTATAAGATATTAACAATTGTCGATCCCAACGTGGAGCAATTCAATAATCGATCGAATATTAACATTATGTTCAATTCAAATTCTCAACTGAATTATTATTAACAACATATATATTATTGGGGAAAATTCCTTTTAATATGCATGTTTACTAATTTAATGACTTATTATTTACAAATTTTTATTAAATGAATTCTAACCACATTAACAATAATAAGAACATGCCCAAAGATCTTTGGTTTAACACTTGTTCATAATTTGATTAAATAAATTTTTGAATTCCCTCCTGCGTATACGTCCTTAAATTATTTCTTTATTTGAACCTTTCTTCTAACTATGTTCAACTTGCAGCTGCCGATCTCTTCTAAACTTTTAAATATCTCTAACAATTTTATCTTCCAATTTAATATGTAGAAATTCCTATACTTATTATTTTGCTTTTGACTAAGTTTCACTTACTGCTCCTGGCTTGTACCTCACGATTACTTTTTCACCTCTCAAATATTGATCTCTCTAACTGATTTTACTTTTCTTTCCAATTTAATATATTACAATGCTGCTTCTTATGGTAATATTACCTTCCAATATTCTTATTAAATGTTTGAAATTACTTTCATTGGAATTCTCTGTCACCAATCTCCTAATTATTTTTTCCCATCATAAATGTTTTTATCTCCTAGCAACTATAGATCAACTATCCCAAATAGAATTCTTTCAAATCATTTTCATAGAGCATCTGCCAATAAAATTATTTCACAATGTCCATAGATCAACTACCTCCCAATGTCTATAGATCAACTATCTCCCAATATAATTATTTTGAAATATCTAGAATAATTCTCCAAAATTATTTTATTTTCAAATTTTCAGATAGAAATAAATTTTCAATATTCTCATTTAAACCATTAATCTATAAATTTACATTAACTAAAACAAAATTATCATTAATTATTTTACATAATAAAACTTGAATTAACGTTTTATAATAAAAATACCTCTAATTTTGTTTGAAACTAATTCTTAGACAAAGCTATTCTCTTCATTCTCATTATCAATTTTGAAAGGTCCCTCATAAGAAAATTCTAATTTAACACAATTTCTCTTTTCTCTATCTGTTACCTTCAATCTCTTAAGTAAAACCAAATCTACTTTTTTAAATTTCACCTTCTTTTTATATTTTTCTGACATTTTTTTTGATATTTACCAGCAGCTTTTTGGATTATTCCCTGGAATTCCCATCTTCTATTTGGATATCTTCCTATCATTAAATATCTAGGTGATTCATTTGTTATACCATGTGGAACAAAATTTAAATATTCTTCCACCATTATCAAATTATGTTGACATTCTCCCTGATATTTTTTAATGAGTATACTTAAATATTTAATTACTTCTCTATATCTTTCTGCAGGATTCGCAGCTGGACGTCTCATACTAATATTTCTCTTGTTAACATTATTTATTTTTTTAAAAACACCATTCTGTTATTATGGAAATATGTGGCATTATCCATAATACAATTGATGGGTTTCCCTATTCCTTCGAAATACTGATTAAACCTCGTTATTACTTCGTTGGTATTAGTTTCCCTACATACATATAATCTAACAAATTTGGAAAAAATATCGACTATCACCAGAATATGCATGTTCCCTTGTTTACTCATAATTAAATTAAGTACTTATAAAATACATTGCCACTAATTCCAATGGTTTTCTTGATAAAACACTTTTAAAAACATTATGATAATTTTATATTTTTATGTTTCGACAGACTTCACAATTTCTTGTTATTTCCTTACTAATTTTAATATCTCCTTTCATAATATAATTTCCCATAAATAATAACCATGTATTTCTACACCCTATGTGACCATATTCTTGATGTTATTCTTTTAAAACTAAAATTCCCAATGCTTCTGTTATAACATATAACTACTTTTTGTTAACTTCTTTCAAAATACTTGATCTTTTAATATAAACATTTTTCTGTTCTTTTCAGACAAACGCTCTTGATCATTTTTTATTGCTTCTAATGGAATTATCCCTTCAATTTCCTTTAAAATATTCATACTAATTCCAACTTTTATTTTATTTATACTATTTTCAACTTCTTATTTTGTAAATATATCGGCTATATTATTTTTCCCTGATATATAAACAATTTCAAAACTTTATTATTGTAACAATCGACTCCAACGATAAATCCTATTATCCCCAAATTAATTATTGAAAATTCCTTTCAAAGCTGCATGATCAGTATCAATATAAAATTTATTCCCTAATAAATAATACCTCCACTTTTTAACACAGTATCTCAAATATTATAAACCGATTGAAAGATCTTTAATGGAGCTTCAAAAAATATGGAGGTCATTTTCTCTATCTTAGGTCAAGAACCATGAATGATAAAAAAAATGAAAATGCCCATATTTTCGAAATTTTAGATGGCCATTAGTATCCCTCAAGAATTTTTTCGGGGATCGTGGTATGATGCAATCATAAGGTCTGTTCTAACTGACACGAAAACCGTACAATGTACGATACAGATCCTGTTGACCTGCTGATTAGTGAATATAATAAGTACTTCTAATTATTGACATCAAATTCACTAATCAGCAGGTGAACTGTATTTGTATCCTACACTGTACGGTTTTCGTGTCAGTTAGAACAGTTCTTTATTAACTTTCCGAGCTCTATAATCTTCCTAGTGTATTATGCGTAGCGATGCTAGGTCCATATTTTTGTTCGTCCAAAGACTGTGTGTAGTGTATATGCGTATGTGAATTCGCAGCGTATTGTAATATGAACCGTTTATTGCGTTTTACGCATCCTAGTTCTGCATTAGCGAGGTTTATATACTTCTGACTATAAATTAACGTTGCTTTTTAGCGATGCTGATGCCTTCTTTTATGAATTAGTAGTATTCAAATTTCGAACACAACTCTTCCATTGCCTTCGTTAAAAAATACTTTGACAAGTAGATGGCATATGAAAGACATTATACGGGCATTTTTAGACGCCATATACATTCAACATTTTTTTTGCATCGCAAAATTTCCATTCATTTTGTTCTATAATGTATTTTTAATGTATTTTAATGCTCATTCAGCAATATTAAGTGGACATGAATAATCGCTGTTTTCGATATTCAAGCCAGGTAGTTTTTTCATTTGAAATAAAAAAAATCACTTCTTTTCGCTTTTTCGGTAAATAATGAAATTCCATTTATTTTTGGATATTCTGTACAAGGTGTCAGGGTACTTAAACGGAGCTGGTTGTGCATTTTTCATCAGAAATTTATCCCATAAATTTCGGATAACAGATATGTGTTCCATTTTTACGGCAGAGGCACACGCCATTTTACAGTCACTGGAGTGGGTAGAAAAAGGAAATGCAAATAATTCAATAATTTTTTCAGATTCCCAGTCAGTCTTAACAGATTTAGAAAAACGGAATTCAAGTATTTTTTTTTCCAATTATATGAATAATTGGATTAGACTGAAACTATATACCTTCACAAAACAAAACAAAACATAAATATAATCTTATCATGGGTAAAAGGACACGCGGAGAAAATCAGCAATGACATTGTCGATATCGCCGCAAAAGAAGCCACAAGTTTGGAAAATATAGATAGAATATATACAATCCCTGACATTACTAGCATCTTCAAAAAAGAAATGAGGAAAAATTGGCTCGAATATAAACATAAATCCAATAACCATTACTTTCTTATTCATCCTAGCCTTTCAAATAAAATTCCCCATATTGCATATACGTTACTAGAATGAAATTAAATCATGATGGCTTTTCGTCTCATCTACATAAAATTGATGTCCCACATTCCCCCCTCTGCTCATGTGACAACAGCTCGGAAGGTGATCTCAACCATTTAATTTTTCAATGCGATAAGTTTCACTGTTACAGAAACATATTCCTACAAAATTTAAAGAGCATGGGCATTTATATGCCAGTTAACATTACTATGCTACTACATTTGAATAATAAAAAGGTATTAAATGAAATAGTGAATTTTCTAGAATTTCCCAAATAAAATTTTGATCAGTAAAATTAGATTTAGGTAAATACAGTCTCTGTGGCAAATGGATTTGTTCCGATGCCATTTAACACCCACGCCCACACAAGGTGTCAGGGTACCTACTACACAAACTCATTTTTTATGAATTATTTTAGCCTTTTCGTTTTATTTCTTTTTGCTAGGCAAAAAATCAATTTTTCTCACACTTTGTCCATGAAAAGAGCAAAATCAAGTAAAACTAAAAAATATCAATTTTTGTCACATTTTGTCCATGAAACGGAAAAAACAAGTTATATTTTGATCATTTCACAATAAATCGATTTTTCTCACATAATCGTCCATGAAACGAATTAAATTGAGCTACATTTTGATATCTAAATGAAAAAATCCATTTTATTTATAAAACGAAGCAGAATTTCGATATTTTCATAGAAAATTTACTTTTCTCACATCTTGTCTCTGAAACGAATGAAATTAAGGGAAATTTTAATATTCACATAAAACAGTCAAACTGCCAGACTCTGCAACCATTCTCACAGGCGAACACAGTTCTAGAGACCACAGAACTTATACGTAATGGCCTCCTGGACAAACACCTCATAATTACCGACTCAACGATGTAGCTTTACTATCCAAGATATACTCAAAAAATCCAATTGCTTCATACATCAAACACGAGCTACTCAAGTCATCTTAAGAAAGAGATTGCTTTCTTATGGGTCCCATCTCATACGGAGGTAAGAGAGAACGAAATAGCAGACAATTATTCCCGTATTGCAGCAAACCAACCGAACATGTCAACATTCGACGTGACTGCATCAGGTTGGAATACTGAATGGAAACAGAAAACATCCAAACTTCAACAAGTAATAATAATAATAATAATAATAATAATAATAATAATAATAATAATAATAATAATAATAATAATAATAATAATAATAATAATAATAATAATACGCTTTTATTGACCAAATAAGTTTTATAGCAAGTAAAAATTACAGTACAAAACGTGCTCAAAAGGCAGAGTTCAGATCTCACCTAATCTGTAACAATTAGCCTGCTCTTCCACACAACCTTTCAAATGTACACAACTATGTGAATTACAAATACAAAAATACACATACAAAAAAGTACACAACTATGTAAATTAACGAATAAGTTCAAGCACATCAAGACAAGATCCATTGAAATAGTTAAAAAATAAACAACAGAAACATTAGTATGGTTTAAGCCTGCCATTAATTAAACCCGTTTTAACCGTATTCTTAAATTTATTGAATGGAAATGTTAGGTAGTAATTGGGTATCCTATTTATTAGCCTGGTTATATAAAACGAAAAAGTGTCCTGAAACAATTTGGTTTTGTTGATAGGTGGAGTCAGTTTATACTTATGTCTAATGTTAATATTATGAACGTCAGTTCTAAAAGTTATTTTGTTATATAAATATGCAGGTGTATGAGTTTTAATAATTTTCATGAATAAAGTGCAAGCATGTAAGGCGCGTCTCTGATTCATATTTAACCATCCAAGTGTTTTTAAATGTGAAGAAATGTGATCCCTTCTGCGCAATCCACAAATAAATCGAATGCAAGAATTCTGAATTCTTTGTAATCTTGTCTCATCATATTTAAATAAACATGGCCCATCAACTGTGTCTCCATAATTAGCATGTGATAAAACAATTGACCCACAAAGCATCTTTTTAGTTTTTTTGTTTAGCAAATCTTTATTTGCATATGATAATTTTAACCTACTATAAGCTTTTCTAGCAGTATCGGACACATGAGAGCTAAATTTGAACGACTCGTCAATGAGAATGACTAAATTTTTGGCACACCTTTCTAGCCGGAGATCTTCACTGCCAATTTTTATTTTAATGTGATTATGAGACCGGTTTTTCGCATCGGTGCGACCAAATAGAAGCATTTTGGATTTAGTGGGATTAACAGTTAAGCAATACATTCTGGATATATTTATTAACGATTCGATATCTTTGTTAATGCTATTGCAGGAAACCTCAACGTCTTGTTCTGCAAAAGAAAGATAGAGTTGAGTGTCATCTGCGTAGGTATGTACTGTGCAAAACTTTAGAGATGAGGAGAATAGCGAAGTATATATTACAAATGGGAGTGGGCCCAAGAGGTACTCCAATTTGAATATAACGAAATCCTGAGACAGTATTATTTAGCACAACATCTTGGCATCTGTTGTGTAAGTAGTTTTGAAGCAACGACACTGCTTCGGGTGAGAACCCAATGTACTTTAAAAGAGCTAAAAGGAGATTATGATTAATTAGATCAAAAACCTTGGAATAATCCAAAATAATTAAAACTGTTAATAAAGTGTTATCAGCTGCTCTATGGATATCATCTGTGACCTTCAGCAGGGCAGTAGTACAACTAAAACCTGGCCTAAACCCGGACTAACATGGCGGGAGTAACGAAAATGCGTTTAAATAGTCACGTATTTGCTTGTCAAGGAGTTTTTCAAAAACTTTTGATAGACAACAGAGAATACTAATTGGACGTAAATCGGAGAGGTCCATAGGTGAAGAGATCTTAGGTAACGGAATCACAAAAGCATTTTTCCAAACTGTTGGGTAAGTATTTGTAGAAATACTAAAATTAAAAATGTTTTTCAAATAAATTAACAAGAAAGGACAACCGTATAATAACATTTTACAGCTGATATGATCAGCACCAACAGCTTCAGACTTAATACACAATAATTTGTGATATATATCATCTTCAGTTACTTCACAAAATGCGAAGTTACCTGCATTAGTTTTATTATTACTATAAAAAAAGTTTGATATATTATTATCCGGTATTTGAACGGTATTAATTATTTTAACAAAATAATCATTAATTTTATTAACGTCAGACAAGTGGGGAGGGATTACACAATTAGCTTTTTTATCATAAATATCAAGGGATTTTAACTCTTTCCAGATGTTTGATCTCGTTTGTGTAGTTAGTTGGAACTCTAAATAAGCTTTTTTTTTCTAGTTTGACTGTCCTATTGGTTAAATTTCTGAGGTCTTTATAATAATTAAAATAGGCCAAGTTTTTAGTCTTTTTAAATCTTTGTGAAGCTTTATTTCTTAACACCATCATTAGCTTAAGATTTGAAGTGACCCACGGTGATTTAGGTTCTGTTATTTCAACTGTTTTTATAATAGCATGACGGTTAAAGACGTCTAAAAATAATGTAGTGAAACACTCAATCTTGTTATCCACTGTACTGCTTCGAAAGATATCATTCAAGATGGTAGCAATCAGATCAGCACAAAAATAATTGAGCACAAAATTTAAAAAATTTCTATGAGTATAAATCTTGGGGCCGTCTTGAGTGTTTTTAGAACAAAAGGAGCAGGTAACTAAGTGATGATTGGTAACGGTTTGACAGTCAACAGCAAGAATATTATTACATTTTAAGTTACTTGAACAAATTATTACAACGTCTAGTGAAGAATGGCTAGCAGTAGTAATATTATCCCCATTAGATGGGAAGACCGGTGATGTATATTTAACCGTTGTGTATTCTATTTTTTCTAATTTCAATATTTCTTCATATGTGAACGATTCTTCATCGATATATAATTTATTATATTTTATGTAGCAATTATTTTGTCCTCCTTTTATCGCTAGAATTAGATGTTTACGGAGTAACTGGTACTGCTTTCTCTATGTTTGAGTGAAATCATCTGATATGGAAATTGTTTTACCTTTTAATAATTTTTGTTTTTCGATTATTTGTTTTTTAACAAGAAATGAAACCTTCACAGGAAAATGGCAATACAACACAAATAAATGTCAGCACCAGTTCATCATCACACGACTCCGCCTCGGACACAACAGACTAACACACGACCATCTACTGATTCGAGAGCCCATTCCTCTTAGAGCCTTATGTAATAAAACTATAACTGTGTCTCATACTCTATTAGAGTGCTCATCATATGAAACTGAAAGAAAAACCTTCAAAATGAAAAGAACGCTTCAAAATATAATTGGAGAAATCTCAAAACATTATTTCCTTCCTGAAACTTAATATTTTTCACAAATGGCAAAAAATTTCACATTGAAATAATTTGTGTGTATTGGTAAACATCGCCCCTAATTGTCAAATAGGTAGAAATGTTTATTGTAAATAAAAATAATTCATAGATACAATTCCTTGCCTGTTGATTTTTGTATAATATTACAAAAAATGTCATCATTTTCAATTGTCTTCTCATTACTATTAATAAAAACCTCGATACTACTCTATCCAATTTCTAATTAAATACTACAATTCTTATAATAATAAAATAATAATCATATGCAACTCACCTACTATTATGAATTTGTCATTATTAGAAAACATAACAATTCCTATTCCAGATTATGGCACATTTGACTTTATTGTTGTCGGAGCGGGTGCGGCTGGTACACTTCTTACAAGACGATTAACTGAAATTACCCGTTGGAATATTCTGTTGCTCGAAGCTGGTAATGATGGAAACAATTTCACCGATATACCATTTATGAACCTGTATACAAGAAACTCAGAATACAACTGGGGCTTCACAACAGTATCTCAAAATAATAGTTGTTTGGGTGAGTAAGAATAATATTATGAATTTAAAACTGTTAAACAAAAATTTTTTAGCGAGCACCGCGTTGATGTAGAATATAATAGTATGACAGTATATTACGTAACGTGTGTTGTAAGAAGCATTTTACGCACGAACGGAAAAGTTACGCATATAGCCACGTAGCGGCGAGTGCGATTTACTTTACAGCCGTGCGTTTTGTTTTACCGTGCGTAATAGACGTCTTACATTGATTGACGACTGCGTGTTTTTGACTACTTACAGGGGTGGTTGTAGGTAAAGATACTTAGTTATAGCAGTGCTCTGACCGTGTTGTGTATTGTCATACCTATATAATTCTGACTGACGTCCCAATCATTTTTTGAAGACATCGAATTACTTTTGTCGGCTTTCAAGCAACTGACGTATATTCATATTCCAACTAATAGAAGCGATTAGAGAAGATAATATTGCAAATCTAGTTATTTGATGATAAATATACTTTGTATAGCATATACTCAGCAAATTTGACTTCATTTATATATTTTATAAAGTTGACTAAAAGTCATGCGCCATCGTACTCTATACCGGCATCAACAGTTTTCTCTCTATGGCTTTCACCCCTTTGTTCCAGTCTTTCGCAGGTCTTCCTATCTGTTTTCATTCTTCTCCAATATCCATATCACCACAATCTGTTTCTACTTTTCGGCCCAACCTATCTAATATGCGAGAGAAGTATCGGTTTACCCAAAAAAATGGAATTTAGATTTTTTTTCAGTTATTTTTACGTTTTTCATCAACAACAACCCAAAAAAAACCGGTTTTTAGGAAAAAATCCTGTGTCTATATCGTCTTCGTCGTCGCCCACTTTTCGTTACATGTTTTGTTAGCACGATACACCCTCCGGAGTGCAACAAGTCACCAATTTTATGATTGAATATTGTTAAGGACATGTCACATATGAACCCTATTCATTTTGAGCTCACCAGAGTCAGCACAACGGGTGCTGTAGTACTAGAAGTACGACATTTTTGACATTGAGAAATTTCAGTTTATTAGCACGTTACAGCCTCCGGAGTGCAAAAAGTCACCAATTTTATGATTGAATATTCTTTAGGACATCTGACAGATGAACCCTATTGATTTTCAGCTCGCCACAGCCAGTACAACAGGTGCTATAATACTTTAAGTACGACATTTTTGTTATGTTTGGATAAATTTCAGTTTGTTAGCACGATACAGCCTCTGGAGTATATACAAGTGACCAATTTTATGATTGGATATTTTTCAAGGCGTCTCAAAGATGAACACTATTGAGATTTAGCTCACTAAAGCCAGTACAACGAGTGCTATGGTATTTGAGGTACCAAATTTTTGTATTTTTTGGAGAATTTTTGTTTGTTAGCATGAAACAGCCTCCAGCGTGTATACAAGTGACCCATTTTATGATTGAATATTGTTCAGGGCGTATTATAGATGAACTTTATTGATTTTTAGCTCACCAGAGCTAGTACAACGCGTGCTATGGTACCTGAAGTGCCACATTTTTGTCCTTTTTGGAGAAATTTCGGGTTTAGTACGATACAGCCTCCGGAGTGTGTACAAGTGGCCGCCAATTTCATAAATGGTTATTTTTCAATGTGTCTTATTCAAGGTAGCTTACAGATGTACCCTATTGATTTTCAGCTGACTATAGCGAGTACAGCGGGTCCTATAAATCCAGATCTACTGCATTTTTGGATACTTATGGATAAATTCCGGTTTGTTAACACGATACATCCCCCGAACTGTATACAAGTACAATTTTATGATAGAATGTTAATCAGGGCATCTCATAGATGCGGAAAAGTTAGTTTTAATATTTAAAACCGTTTATTTTCTATGTCGTCTATAATATGAAATTTATTTCCTCAATTGTAATCACAGATTTTTCTCCCTATGTATTTGTTGTGTTCTATTTAAAAGTTTGAATACATCTCTTATTATTTACATAAATTATCCTAGCTAAGAATCCTCTGTAAGGGGACAAATCCTCTGTTGATTTATTGGAATATATAGCATGAGATTGATATTAGCTTCTAATGGTCATTTAGATTTTCGTTTTCCTACGTCTATCATTTCCATGACAATAGCTATTTGTGTATTAAGAGCGGAAAGTGCAATCTGCCGAAAGCGGCAACGCACTTTCTGCTCGAATTGCACACAAGATTTTTTCTACGATCACCTTATCTTTAGACAAATAATTAAAAAAAACATGAAAAAGCCTTTTACTGCGTCCCAAAGCTCTTCGTGTTCTAAATAAATCTGTACCGCGAATTTCCACGTACCATAGTTCTCGTGCCCTTTTAGATGCTCGATCAGGGGAAGCTGGCTCATGATATTACTCAATAACACAAAAATTCAACAAATTACAAACTCCAGAAGCTTCAATGGTGTCTCACGCGTGTCCTGTGTCCATAACCTCCTGCAGTTTGATTTTTTGAGTCAAGGTTTCGAGAAGAGAAAGAACTTAATCTATCAAAAACAGCGTAAAAGCAACTAATGACAATTTAAAACTTACAAAAGCCGTAAACGACATTAAGATGACATTTACAAGGTTAAACAAATTGAGGTTCGAAAAATATTGGGAGTAATTATTTATACACTTTGAATATTTTCAAATATCAACTACAACTATAACATAGGTGTTTTGGATGGGTTTATAAGATAGAAAATAATTAAAATGATGTTTGAATCGGTCTAATATGTGAGGTATTATAACACTGCACTGTCGTGCTCGAAAAATCGCGCGTGTTTGAAAGACCACGAATACTTTACGCTATTATTTTTATTGGCGCACTTCGACTTACTACAAAAAAATGGAAGTCCGTCCTCGATGTCCAGCAAAGTTTCATTTCATAAAAGTGCATCCTCGATGCCCAGCCAAGTGTCGTAAAAGTTCATCCTGAGTTGTAATTATTTTTATGAAAAATGTATGTGGATTGACTCCCTCGGGGATTAAATGGGTCTCATCCGCGGGATTAAATGGGTCACTTTAGTCGCTTGGTGTATAATGTACTATTAATATAACTATTATTTACTAAATTTCTTTAGTTTATTGTAAATGAGAACATGTGAGCGGAAAAGTACGTTCTAGAGCGGAAATAATGTCAAATTATGACAGATCACGGAAAACATCAACTTTGGGGTTAGATTTGCGTGTGCAAAAGCCTACTTTGGGTAGTGATCGTAGGAAATAGTAATTTTTTCACGCCCTATCTTTAAAGTACCTTGTATTTCATCGGTTTGTAGCGCTTGAAGTGGTTGTTGATGGTTGGAGTGAAAAAAAGTAAAAAGGCGTTAAAAAAAGTGCCATAACGTTAACTTTATTTCACGCTTCCCATAAGCTAACACAATGAAACTTGGCTGGGCATCGAGGATGGACTTCTAAGATACTTGGCTGGGCATCGAGGATGGATTTTCATGAAACTTAGAATACGTATAATTGTAATTTACCGAAGGAGCTTAATTAAAATATCCCAAATTTCTATTTGCTTTTTATTTTTTTATATAGGGCTGTAGAAAAAATAATGTATGCAACATGTGCATAAAGTGTCTTTTTTCCACTTTTTCCATTCGTGAAAAAAGTACCACTTTATGCACTTGTTGCATAAATTACTATTATGCAACAAGTGCATAAAGTGGCACATGTTGCATACATCATTTTTTCCTCAGCCCTATATAAAAAAACTAAAATGCAAATAGAAATTTGGGATATTTTAATTAAGCTCCTTTGGTAAATTACAATTATATGTATTCCAAGTTTATGGAAAGCTTGAAATAAAGTTAACGTTATGGCACTTTTTTTAACACTTTTTTACTTTTTTCACTCTAACCATAAACAACCACTTTAAGCGCTACAAACCGATGAAATACAAGCTACTTTAAAGATAGGGCGTAGAAAAAACTATTTATTTGCTGTTAATTTGGATATGAATTGAAAAAAAATGTTCTAACAGATATTACAGGCCATTTATCTCGCATACGACTGATTTTGAAGAAAGACTAGATCAGCCGGTATTTTTCAAGCAACACCGATGTGTTTTAATGCAGATGTCCAATTTATTCCTATCCATTAGAATTCAGTTCCCCTATTTTAGTGATATGGTACATATCACCAATGACTGCTGGGTCTCGTTTGGAATGTCACAAAGGCGTTCCATGTTTGCATTTTCAATGCCAACAACACATTCTTAGGCGAGGTTATACCTCATTATCGAAAACAAACGCTAGCCTGACAAGCAATATTGTTGTTATAATTGAAAAGTCGTTCAAAACTTGTTGGGTGCATATTTTCCCAGCTAAAATCAATTTTTCATCAAATGTGAACCCCATTATTTCGCTGATGCTATAACACAGAAATCTTGAGTTGAGGTGGGGAGGTAAATATTTATTATTTGTAGCAATATTTGACGCATCATGATTTTAGTATACGTGAAGCATAAACTAAAAAAGTCCTGGTAGTTATAAGATCAATATTATCTAAATATATTATTATAATTTCTAGGAATGGTGAACCATAAATGTGTGTATCCAACAGGTAAAGGTTTAGGAGGAACATCTATTATAGGTGATAGTATTTACGCCAGAGGAAACAAAGCCGATTTCAATGCTTGGGCAGATTTAGGATTGGACGGCTGGAGTTACGACGATCTGTTACCTTATTTCATAAAAACCGAAAAAATCGATATAAAGTCATACGATGAGGGATACCATGGCACGGATGGTTTATTACACGTTAATTACTCATATCCCAATCCAGCAACCTACGATGCCTTTTTGAACGCTAATCTCGTGTCAGGTCTGAGCAGTGTAGACTATAATGGAAAAAGTCAAATTGGAATTGGAAAGTTCCAATGGACTTTGGATTTTAATAAAAAAGTAACGGGGGGAAATGCTTTCATCACACCAATCATAAAAAACACCACGAATTTAAATGTTACTCTTAATGCATACACAGCTAAAATAATATTCACCAATGACAATGGAACAGAAACAGCGACAGGTGTTCAATTTATCAAAGGCGGTAAAGTATACAATGCGTATGCATCGAAGGAAGTCATTCTCTCAGCAGGACCAATTGGAAGTCCGCAACTACTGATGATCAGCGGTATAGGACCTCAGAAGGATCTTGAAAATCTTAATATCACAGTTATCAAGGATCTTCCTGTTGGCAAAAATTTGACTGATCATCCAGTTTTCGTAGGGTTATACATTAGAACTAATCTCACCACTGATGCTGGAAATCTTACCTATAATTTGCAACGATGGATCGAAGGGTTGGGTTACTTCACTACTGTACTTTCAGGTGATAATATTGGATTTATCAATACGAAAAACGGAACTGTTGAGCCACCAAACGTAGAATTTGTAACTGGTAATCCACCAACAAGTGTACCTGCAGGTAAGTTTGGGATTAAATATTTATTTTAAATATACCATACGTATTTGAACTGGAAGTTACCTTAACATGACTTCTTGGAGATCATCTCAAAATTCACATGGTCAAGGCATGTTAACATATAATTAACTTTGATTTGCTCCCAGTCTTTGATATGAGAAATATTATACAAAAGAGCTCAAAATAGCTTGAAATATTCTTCTGGGTACAAAGAATAGAGTTACCGTGGAAATACTTATATAAAACATGTGATAAAATTTTGTAATTTTGATCGTGTTATCAGGATATTCCAGGAAGAATAATTATTGTAACCAGCGCTACAAATCTATACGGATACCACTTCAACCGCTATCGCGATATGCATATATATATAAATATATATATATATATATATATATATATATATATATATATATATATATATATGTATATATATATATATATAAAAGAAGATGGAGGAATATCGCGTGATATGTTAACAACAACAACAGAGAGATTCATGGGTAGTTCACGCAAAATAAGGGCTACCGAAATAGAGTGGTAACCGTGGACATGCATGTTTCTGGCTAATTTTGCCTCTTCAGCACGGCATAACCAAATAAGAATGTGTTATTTTGTGTTTTCAATCCGATATTTTGTGTTTTCAATTTACACTAGCGTGAAAGATAAGAATCCTTTGACCTCACTTACTAACGTGGTGTATAGTATTCCTTGTAGAGATTATGATAAACAATATATCGGACAGACTTGAGAATCTCTTTCGAGCCGTATAGTTTCACACAAGAGTGACTGTAGATTACACCCAGAGAGGCTCGCGTTAGCTTTTCATGTAAATCCTCTTGATCATCAGATGAATTATGAGGCTGTGAAAGTGTTGGAGACTGAGTCCAACAAAACGAAAATATAATTCTTAGAAATGGCTTTTATTTCACAATACAATAATGTTATAGATATGAAAACTGATATTGATCACTTGAGTGAGATCTATTCATTTGTGTTGTCCTTAGATGCTCTCAGGTTGCATTGAACAACCATATTGCTCCTAACAGCACCACCCTTATTACTTTAACTTAATGATAATGAAATCTTGAATTTGAATGTATTGGTGTTGGTAGATACATTCAGATTATATAATTATTACAATTTTACTTAATTACTATATTATATTATAACTACATATTAATACTGTTATTGTACTGTTTTCTTTCTCTTTTCTTCCTTAGTGTAAATTATATTGTGGTTATGTTCTCTATACACTCCAATTTTTTATCCTGTCTCATACAATTTGAGAGCGTTCCCCCTCTCTCTGTCTCGCACTCTCTCTCCCTTTTCTTCTCTTCAAAAATAATACATCTTCTTATTAAACCAATTGTTGGCCCTACAACCGAGTCCATTACTGAAATGGTTACATTGCCCTACAGCTCTCTGATGTGACTGTTGACAGCTCTGTTTGTCTTTTGGTCCATCCCAGTTGGAGGGAAATATCATTTCCTTACCGGCTTTCAACATAGTAACGCATGAAGATGAATTTATTTATTTCTTTTCACAAAATGTTGCGACATTTTCACTTGGTTTTGTAATGCGGTTGTTTGACCTTTCGTTGACTCAATTCCTGTAAAATATTTCACAATTTATAATCTGTAGTTTACTATTTTACAACTTGATGGAGTCTAATCTCACTTCGGAGGTAAGTACACACGTGGTGGTGAACTTCAATTCAAATTATTCTTTATTGACCACAGTATTTAACTGTTGTTTTTCATTTTAGTCTCCCTGATGATGAGGACAATCATCCTCGAAAGCTTGGACATTTTTCGCTAAGAGTATACTTTTCCATTTTCTTCACTAGTTTTATATATATATATATATATATATATATATATATATATATAAACATATCAAATAAGTATTAGAAGCTTGATCATGAAGAATAGAAATTAAACAAATATTTCACAACGGACGCTTGTGTAGTTAATTAAATTCAACGGTATCCCAATGGTGAAATAAGTTGACAATATCCCTTTTAATGCTAGCAATTTTTCTGTGTCACCTATCTTGAACGGTCAACTATTGTTTGATTAAGAACTATTTCGACTGTCGATTAGGAAAGTACAATAAATAAATATTGAAAGATTGCTTTTTGCACAAGGTTGATAGTATAGGAGTAACAGTAATTTGGTTTTATTCATGAAGCACAAAAATATTCAAATTCGACACATATTAAGCAAACGTCAAAAAAAGCCATTGCAATGATACAAATGACCAACGAAAAAAATTTATTTCATGCAATAAAATGATACATTGGATAGTGATATTGTGTGATTAGAAGATCACTAAGAGAGAGAAATATCTTTCACTTTCTAGAACTCCTTCAGTACACTCTCACCAATGAAAGCTCATCACAAAATTCCAGCCAATGTAGTCAACTATGCTGTATCTCACTCATATTGTGAGCATTTGTATCACATTCGACGATTATTCTCATGCAACTGATAGAGTCGGATTTATTGAGATGGAATTCCGTGGAAAACTTTCTGTACTCAACCTTTAAAAAGATGTGTCATATATGCCACTCTCATGTATAATTCTTTTTTTCTTTTGGTTTCCGTTTTATTCGTGCTTCATATTTAGGCACTATTTCTAAGAATTTTATATTCCAATTACTTCTCAGACTTCTTAAAAACTGTAAACGGTTTTTCGTAGCATTTTCATTACAATTTTGATAAAGGGTAGTCCTTCTATTTGATATATGAAACTATTTAATCATTAACTAGTAATCACATAAACCATCAAACTATCTAACACAATCGATTATCACAGTTACTTTGAATTCTAATATTGATTTTCCTCAAATATCTTGTTGTAATTCCACCCAACCTGTAGTAGGGTAAAGAAAACTCTCTCTACTTTTTGTTAATTGCAATAGATTTTTTGAATCTCGTACAATAATCACTCACAAATAAACAGAGTAGAGTGGTTTCAGTTTAGAAGACATCACAATATAATTTGCTTTTATATCAAATATTGCCTGTAATAGATAGATAAATTTTGCATAAAAAACCAAATGAGACATTGGTTCTCAATAAAAATACAATACAATTTGAAAACTAATAAAAAAAGTTGACATTGATACTTACGTTTCTCGAGTTGTTGTTGTTCCCATAGAGACTTTAAAAAACGCGCGTGTTTGAAAGTTCGATTTAAACACGCTGAGGCGTGCTTTAAATAGGTAATGTAAGGCATCAATAATAAAAAATATTTTTTATCTGGGAATTTTTTATTGTTTCAGCTACTTTCTACAATCTAAATGAGACCTATACAGAAGTTTTCACTACCTACAATACATTGACTGATTTACTAGTTTACTGCATAAATCTTGAGCCGAAGTCTCGTGGTTGGTTGAAATTGAATTCTAGCGATCTAGCAGAATTTCCCCTCATCAATCCAGCTTTTTACACAGACACCGATGATGAGGATATCCAAGTAGTATATGAGGCGATACAATATATCCTTTCATTATTGGAGACAGAACCTCTCCAAGCAATAAATGCAACTTTGGTAACACAAGCCCCCAACTGTGATCATTTGAAAGAAGAATCTGAAAAAAATTACTGGTATTGTGCCATTCGTTCCCTTACTTCCACACTTTATCATCCCTCCGGTACAACTAGAATGGGCAACAGCACAGAAGATTCAGTTGTTGATGGAACAATGAAGGTTCATGGAATATCTCGATTGAGAGTAGTAGATGTTGGTTCGATGCCTAAATTAGTAAGAGGACATCCATTGGCCGCCATTTGGGCTATGGCTGAAAAAATAGCTGACCTCATCAAGAAAGAATACGGAGAACTTTGAGCATTATTTAATATGTTATTTTGATGAAAACTTATAAAAATATATTTGAATTTGAACCTCTTAATTGATTCATGCAATAACATAAATTAATCTTCTGTACAGTCAATCATTATTCAAAGTGCGTTGCCTCAATCTCAATAATAACCCAAATATGAATGTTTTATCAGCATACATGATAGGGAAACAATCAAATGCACTCAATTTCTCATATTTTCATGGGTTTCGGGCAGAAATTAAATCACTTGCTTATTGTGGTTACGTTTCGGTCCCATGAAAATATAAGAAAATGAGAATTTACGGTCATTAAAAATATATATGTTCAAATGCACTCATTCGATTCGTAATTCAAATTGCATTTTTTTTGCATTTAGATCGATACATTTCAAGGCATAGTTTCAGTAAATAAAATAACGTTTCTTAACCAATCCTAACTCAGTTATTTAATTTTTACCCTACTCATGATTCGAAGAATTCCAATTTAATCGAAAATCGAAGGAAATATGGGGAGAAACAGAACAAACCCAGGCAGTAAAATTAAATGATATCAACGACTATTCTATATTCCTTCTGGCGATAAGACCCAGGGTATTAGAAACATTATTGTAGTGATGTATGATCAACTACACAATGATGTCAGTTTTTCATTTATACAGTGCTATTCAAAAGTCCCCTTCCCCCTAGTATCTTTTGAACGGCTACACTTACATTAATAAAATTTGGAGGGTGAAAACAAAGTATTGTAAACTTCTCTACGAATGGTAACAGGTGAAGTAATAGTAATAGATGACGTCACAGTGCCACTCTGGCCAATAATTTCAAATAGGACCTTATGACAAGTGATATCTCGTTTGAAAGACATTGACATTGGCTACATAGCCATATTAATTTTGTTTGGGTTTAAATTAATTTTGACGGATAAATTGAATAAATACCAAAATTATTATTTCACATTTAAATATTGAAGATTTTTCAGTCCGCCTCTGGTTAGTTGTCAAAAAAATTGACGTTTTTAATTCAATAGTATTTGTTGCTTTGCAAAGTTTTTCTAAATAGCTTGAATATTTGATTTGATTTTTGTTTAACGAGACATTTACATAGGCAAAATGGTACGTACTCAAGCCGACAAAGTAGCAGCTATCTTAATAATTGGTGAATCTAGAAAGAATCTCCATGAAGCGGAACGTTTATTTGATGAGAGACACCCAGATCACCATATCTCGAGAACTTATTTAAGAGAGCTTCTTCACAAATTTGAAGCAACAGGTAGTGCTCAAGATGCCAAACGATCTGGTCGACCAACTTTTAGTGATGATAAAAAAATTGATATAGTTGCTGGAAATAGTGGTAAACACTACTTTCTTTTTAACCAAAGTTGCGTCTATCTGTGAAGTAAGTGAAAGTACAGTACAGAGAGTGTTGGCTTAAAATAAATTTCATCCATACAAGTTAAAAATGGTGCACCACCTTTCGGATGACGACACCGACAGAAGACTCGAATTCTGTGAATGTATGACAAATAAAATTAGTCAAAACCCACATTACACAAAAACAATTTGTTTTAGTGACGAAAGTACTTTTTGCCTCAATGGAGATATGAATAAACAAAATGTAAGGTATTGGAGTGACACAAATCCTCACACCTTCCGTGAACAACATACCCAATTTAAGGAAAAAGTCAATGTTTGGGCAGGTATTTTGGGAAACCACATAGTTGGTCCTGTTTTTCTAAATTCAAATTTAAGCGGTGAAGTGTATCTGGAGATGTTACAAAATGCAATTGAGCCGTTAATTCTTGAAATTCAGGAAGATAATCAAGATGAACTCGGCTATCTGGAAATAACATTTCAACAAGATGGTGCTCCTGCACATTATTATGGTGCAGTAAGACGTTACCTGGATGAAGAATATCGAGGTAGATGGATCGGCCGGCGAGGTCCTAGAGAATGGCCACCTCGGTCACCAGATTTGACACCATTAGATTTTTTTCTATAGGGGTACTTGAAATCCAAGGTTTATACTACGGCACCACATATCATTGGCGTTTTGAAAGAAATAATTACTGAAGAATGCAATGCTATTTCAGCTGACACATTCGAACGAGTACGGCAAGAGTTTACTAATAGGATGTATTACTGTCAGGAAGTGGAGGGAGCACATTTCGAACACTTGCTATAAGAATCCATTGTTGATATTTGATTAATTAAATTTAATAAAATAATTTCAATAATTTTGGTAATTATTTAATTTATCCGTCAAAATAAATTTAAACCCAAACAAGATTAATATGGCTATGTAGCCAATATCAATGCCTTTCAAACGAGATATCACTTACCATAAGGTCCTATTTAAAATTATTGGCTAGAGTGGCACTGTGACGTGATCTATTACTATTACGTCACCTGTTACCATTCGCAAAGAAGTTTACAATACTTTATTGTCACCCTCCAAATTTTATTAATGCAAGTGTAGCCGTTCAAAAGATACGACGGCGGAGGGAACTTTTGAACAGCACTGTATATTTTGAAATAATATATGACTTGTGCTTATCGTATTATTAGTGAATAGTGGTAACAAAGTTATTGAGAATATCCAATAAAACTGATAAATTTTAAAATTGAATAGATGAGGCTCTTACTTAATTAAGATCCACACTGAACGATGAAATAAAACAATATAATTTGTTTATAACTTCACTTTGCCATAGGTAAACACATATATAATTTAACAAAAATAAAAACATTGAACGACTTTAACTCGGACCAAGATCCGGTACTCATACATTTAAGACTAAGACACAACGTTCAAATCACTAACAATTACACTTATGATTATAAAAACACAAATTGGGTAAACTTCAGAAAATACATAAGACGAACACAGACGAACTAAACAAAACAATAGTAAATTTACAGAATTTAATAATAGAGGCTAAAAACCATTCAACAATAACTGAACCGGTAACACAAGGACACAACACCCTCCCAGAACATATTCTACAAAGTATGAGGGAGAAGAATAAAATAAGAAAAAAAGGGCAAAGTACAGGAAGTGAGGAGGATCACACTCTCCTTAACCAATATCGTCACTTAATAAATGAGAAAATAAAAATTCGCGAGAACAAATTAGTTAAAGTAAAGAAAGAAAAGAAAGAGAGAAAAAAATAAGATACAGATAAATGAAATTTAATGAAGGGCGCCACTAATTTTGTTCCTAAACAAGATTAGAAAATAATCAACCACAAATATCAACTGTTAACTGCTGTTATCTGCTAGTCTTAGAAAATGTTTAAAAAATGTTCTGAAAGCAATTTTTCAGGTATACTTGTAAAATAAATACACCAACTAAAAAAATATGCATAAATATAATGAATGTATGTAAAAAAAGCAAGTTACATAATTTCAGAAAAAGTGGTTAGTAGATGTCAGTATGTGTGAAAAAGAAACTTTAACCTCAAACGAACAGATAAAATATTGGTGAAGCCATACAAAATAAAATTACTTAGCTTAAAAGTTGATATACGAAGACAGTAATCCGGGAAATCTTAAGTTAAATAGTTCTCTATACTCTATTCAGATGAATAGCTAATCTCCAATAAGCTCTTACCATACAACCATTACATGTAAGACCATACTATTTGGTGATAATACACCAGCACACTTCTTCAGTCAGGTATTTTGTAAAATTTACCCGCAAATGTTGTTGAGTCCTGGAGTTTCCGCAGTAATCCCAGCGAATTTGTTCTAAGGAACAAGTTTTATTTTGGATCAAACTAAAACCTTGAACTTGTATCGGAATTTTTGCCTCCACCATTCCCTCAAAAAATGTATTGTAAAGTGCCCATTCCGACTTCCTATTAAGAATTTTTTTGGACTAGATAACTTTAACGTTCATACCACCAACACTTAATTAGTTGTATTTAAAATATAAACTAGGAAGACGTGTGGTCTATTCCACCAATTAACTTAACATTCGTTGCAAAATTATTTATTTAAATTAATATTCGAAATGTTGACTGCTAAGTTAACGTTTCACAGTCTTCTCTTTGTTTGTTTTAATAAACCGTATCACTCGTGTTCGCGCAATTGATACACAGATACGTTGGTTTGGGCTGAAAAAAACTTAGATAATGCGTTGCAGCGTATCTTACCAAAATGAAATGAAACGGTGATACGATATGTGATTTTGCCACAAACGGATACCCGCCTTGTTTTTAACCCTCAATTTCGTTTTGAATTCGTCAGAATCTTTTAAATCTGTCGGAATTTTTTTTGTTATTTCTAAATTTCTAATGAACATTTATTTCCCATGCTCTGTGTGTCCTCTTTCTAGATTTTGATTCTTTTAGTTCCTACATAATCTTCGATCAATTTTGTAAACTCAGTTTCTGATATCCATAGACTATTGAAACTAACAATAAATCTATATAATTGTATTTTTGCTTCGTTTGCATAACTCATTTGTTGGAAGTACTTGTGTGCACTACATTTTTGTTCCCAAGATTCTGTTAATTGGATAAATGAATTTTTCTAT